>JBAIAC010000037.1:2400000-3050000 GCA_037349315.1 Chelydra serpentina | reverse complement strand
CAGAACCCCTTAGTAAACCTTTACAAGGCTCTTGTCCTTTTATTGAGTGCAAGGTTCTGGATAGATATCTGTATCCCCAGAACAGGTACAGTACGGCAACAGCAATGCAAGCTTCACACGCTCACACCGGCCCTTTCCTAGTGGGGACGGCCCCTCAGCCAGAATCCTAGTTTAGCCCTGTTTCAGACTCTTTAGTAAGAGTCCCTTTGCAGGCCAGCGTTTGGCCCAAGCTTTTTCCACGTGTCTCCCACCATACTGGAGATAGTGAGAGCAGGGAAGTCTCCAGTTCCTCGGGAAAGGCTCAGAATTTGTTCTCATACCCATCGAAATCAGAATGTGATGGACGATTAAAAAACAAAACACAAGAAACCCACTTGTCTTTCTCCCCCGCCCCATCTTCATGAGCACACACCTTCAATATTTAATGAAGCCCAGACACTTAATAATGGATGGGAAGCATGTTTACACAGAGTTTCCTAGCACTGTAGATTCAAAAGAGCACCTCCAGGACCTGTTCTTAGCTCTTTCTTACACATCCCCACCAATGGCTGGCTTGCTGAACAGTCCCCCTCAGCCATCTGTGTCTGTCCCAGGATACGCTCTGTACGTGAAGAACAAACCTCCCTTAGTTCTGTGCCGGGGAGAGCTGGCTCCACAGTTGGCATTCGTGAAAGGAGTTCAGAGCCCCTGCTTCGTGCGCGGGCCCAGGAGATTTGCAGAGGATGAACAGCGCAAACAAAGCCACTTCCACTGCTTCCCTTTACAGCCATTACAAAGAAAAGGAAGCGACTGCCTAGCTTGTGGAAGGGGGTGACGTGAAACATCCTTGGAGAGTGGCACAGCGTGGGCACTGGCAGTACATGTTTGTGCCCGGAGCGTCGCCACCAGACCTCACCCCGCTAGGGGATTTCAGTATCCACTCAATCTCTAGCCTCTGCTCATGGGCTCCATCCTCCAGCGGGCTGAGTCACTGAGCATCCGGAACCCTCATTGAAGTCAGTGGGCGTTAAGGGGACTCAGGATCTAGCCGTATCGGAAGCTCTTTGGCCAGGGAATTCAGATGGACAAAACCTCTCCTCCAACGGCTCCATTGCAAGGGACCACCCCACCACCCGGTGGCAAACTCCTCCCCAGCCAACCATAATCCCCCCCTTCCATCTCGAGAGACGCACTAAGTGACAACGTTCTTGGTAAAAGGCAGCCGTGTAGCCAGGTCCATAGTACAGGGGGAGCGGAGCTATAAAAAGGCGCCTCCCCCGTACTCACCCGGCGGCGGGTCCTTCACTCGCTCCGGGTCTTTGGAACATTGGTGAAATACTGGCTGCTGGTGGAGGACAGAGGACACGAAGCACAGGAGCTGTGCGAAGGTCAGAGGACCTCACGTGAGCAGCTCAAACCCGAATGGAGCCTTGCCTGCTTTCGTCTCTGATGGCTGCCTGGCCATATTAAAAGTGGCCCCTCCGCAGGCCCCATTGCAGCATTTAAAGGGCTGTCTCAAGGACCTTGCCTTGGTCTTTCCTTTAATTAGGAAGTTACTTGGTGATATTAACACTAAATATGCATTCACTCGGTTTCTTACATGTGGAGCTTATCTCACCTAGACACAAACCCCAGAAGAACCACAGCAAAGTCGTCTGTTTCTCTCATGTGGACGTGTCACCTAGGAGCCTGGGGTTTTCTGACTAATTTGTGTGTGAGTGAGAGACAGCTGCCTTCTTTGCCAACACACCAGAGATTGCACTGGGAATCCACAGAGCTAATAGCCGGAGTGCCTACAACTTGAGCTAAAGAGCCAGGATCTCAAGCTGAGACCTGTAACAGACCCACATCCCCGTGGGTCGGGGATGAGTAACACACCCTGACCAGTCTTTACATCTGTATGTCTTAGCTACTGAGGGAGCCCCCATTACTGTAGTACCTGATGTATGTCTCCTCACAACCCTGTGAGACAGGTTAGGGGCACCATTTACAGAGGGGCACCGAGGCTCAGAGCATCTCAGTGACTTGCCCAGGATCACTCCCGGATGTCTGTAGCAGAACCAGATTTGAACCGGGTCTCCTATTGAATAGGCTAGACCCGGCTGCCCCTCCTGCGTGAGTATTGGCGTGGACGGGGCAGAGTAACAGTTTTGTGGGACATGCTTTCTGCTAAATACTTAGCCGGAATGTGATGGCGGAGCAAACCCCAATCCTTGGAACATTCTGAATCAAACCCGTTCCATGGCCACTGTTAGCAATGACTATGCTGAGGTGAAGGGAAGCCCGGCTGTCTTGTTCTGACCATGTCAGTTTCAGCTGACTATGTAGGCGGGTTCCACAGTAGATCAAGTGTGCAAACATTAGAGGCAATGGCACAGATTCTACATGTGAGCTAGTAGGATCTTCGTCTGCATTCTCCCTTCAGCTAAGAGATCACAAGCCGGAAAGGGCTTAGCAAGAGAAACAGCTACGCTCAAACCATTTGTTTAAGGAACTATTTCAGACCATCATGATTTATCTCCAAGCCTTTTTAAAATGAATACATCACCTCTGACTTTCACCCCTCTCCTCCAGTACGGTGCTTTACCGGCGTCTGTGTCTCGTCTCCTCTCTGCACTAGCTGCCCTCCCTCTCACACAGCAGGGAACTGTCTTGGGGGCAAACGGACTGCGTGCTTTTATCTTATTCTATTTGCAGAAATCACAGCGATCTCAGACACAGGAGAAGCCATGGCTTTACAGAACACTTTGGGCTTCTTTCTCTCTCAGCGACAGCAGTCCTGGAGAAAGAACCTATATAACCCCAGAGCAGGTACAGCATGGCCAGCAAAAAACACATGCTTTCCCCATGCGCCAACTTCTCTGGCCTGAAAGAACCCCCATTCTAGTAGGGGAGAGGGGAGTTCAGTCTCCAGAGTCTGTTCAGTTCTTGGGCTTCCTCCTGAGAACTCTTGCGTGTAATGGTGGGGTTTGGTTCTGTGGACAGCTGTCACTAGGATTTAAAAATCTGGATACCATGCATGGCCAGTGTAGGTTAGCATGACATCTGCTGCCAGACCAAATATCTCCTCAACTTTGCTTAGTGTATAATAATCCTGTGGAACCTACTGCCACAGGAATCCACAGAGTTAAATATTTCAGGCAGCTTTTAAAAGGACTGGCTAATGTTATAACCATTAATATGAATAGATGGTTATAACAGGCTGATAAAGTAGGGCCAATCAAATCACCCACTTCAGGACACAAGGTTATCAGTATGAAGGATGGCAAGCAATGTGTTCCCAGCATTGCACAATTAGCAAGGGGCATTATGTATTTGTTTGCCTTCCTATGAAGCATCAAGGTATGTACTGGTCACTGGGGAAGAAACAATATTATCCTAGATGGACCTTTGGTTTTCCACAGGAAGCAGCTTCTCTCGCAATGACAAACTGGAATTATCATCCTTCCTGCTACAGTACAAAATAGCATGATCCAGACAGTATATTTTGGGGCAAATATTTCACTTCCCAGGTAGACAAAATCACTTGGTCTTGTTTCTTTATCACACCGTTCGAGGTGTGTTCTAACTGCCCTGAGATGCTCTACCTGGTGTGAGTCTTAATACATAATTACATATCATTAATAACCAGAATGATATGACAACTGCTTTGGATAATCACACGGCGCACAGGTGTCTGACAGTCTCCTGGATACCACAGACACTTCAGCAATGGCCCCAATTTTATATTCTAGGACTATTTGCGAACGGGGAGGGGATTCGTACAAGCCAAGGGGTAAAGATTCAGACATGCAGTTCCATTCCCACAGGGTTCAAGTGAAAAGCAGAAGTGAAGGATGTTGCGAAAGCAGATCTATTATTGCACAATATTTACTACCTGATTTTATAAAATCACATGAAATACGCCAAAATTAAAATCAATCTACAGAGAACTCGCACATGGACTCTTAGCTTGGCACGTGTACAACGTGGACTGATGTTTATTTGGCGAGGAAGGGGTCGCTGCATGTGAAATCCCGAGCACCTTCTTCCACTGGGGATGAACGAACCAGTTCTGATGCAATAAGAACAGATGCAAACCTCGGTCTGAACTGATTTATTTATTTAGATTTAAATAATAATAAAAGATGATGCCGCTCCATGGCTCCAGGTGCCTTAACATTATTAATAATGGAATAAAATCCCAGCAGCTTTAAAGTAATCATTTCAAAACAAACTCAGCCAGCCTGCCACTTAAAAACTCCCTTCGTTGTCTGGGGATGTACCATCATCCCTCTGTGAAAATCCTATCACGCCCTCTCTTTTGCAGTGTGCCCTAGCTATTCCGACTACATTGCACCAAAGAGGTGAGGGAGCAAGTTCCAGAATCCTGGAGCCGTCACAGATCCAGATGAAGCATTGGGACCATTAGTCTGACTGTCTGATCATATTAAAGCTGGCTCTACAGGTCACATGACAAACATTTAAAGGGCTGGCCCACAGACCATGCTTTGGCTTCCCCTTTAATTAGGAGGTTACTCAGTGATATTAAAACTAAATTCCATTAATTCTGTTTCTTACATGTGGAGTATATCTTGGCCACGCACAAACTCCATGAGAGCCCCAGCAAAGTCATCTGGGATCTGTCAGTCCCTTGTGGGAATGTCATTCATGCACACAGCATTTTCTGATTAGGGGGTGTGTGTGTGTGTGCGCGCACGCCATTCCCTTTTATAACAAATGGGGTCTGCCTCAAGCCTAAAGTGCTTGGTTTACCTTTCCTTTCCACTTTACATTTTCATGTCCCTTTCTACTTCCTCATTTTGACCAGTGTTAGAACCTGGAATATGAGGAATTTGGTTGAGATTCCTAGAGCTGGGCAATAAAAATTTGGAAAATAGTTTTAATTTTTTTAATCCTTCAGTTATTACCCAGTTGACAGAGCTGAGAAAATAACTGGTGAATATTTATGTAGAACCATGATTTGTTTCCTCAAATAAAATACTAGTGACTCCTTTAAAAACTATTCTTTGCCCTGCTCCAGAGATTTCTGGAACATAGGGATTGCCACAGTGGATCATAGCATCTGAGTACCCTGTGCCTAATACCAGCCATCACCAGATTCATAGTTTTTTTTACACCAAAAAGAACCATGGTGATCATCTAATCTGACCTCCTGCACCACACACAGGCCAGAGAACCTCAGTCAATAATTTCTGCATCACGTGATGAAAATCTACCATGTGGCTAGGTAAATGGTACCCTAATTGTTAAAAATATGCACTTTCTTTCTAGTCTGAATTTGTCAAGATTCCAACCATAACTCATTCTGCCTTCTTCTGCTACCGTAATGATCCATCTGCTCTCAGAAATCTCTTCTTCATGTAGGTACTTGTAAAAAGTGGAAATGTTCTCCAATTGGACACCTATGGAATAACCTGCCCATAGGCAAAGTTTCTTTCTAATGCCTCATTGTTAGAGGATACAAAACTCTCATTTCTAGCGCAGAGAGGTTCAGATAAATATCAGCAATTAAACTCTCCAGGATTTGCTGATCATTGCTTTCTGGAAATAGGAAACAGAGTGCATGGGAAGTGGGATTTCAAGATCTTTCTTCTGAGGATATAGCTGCCGCCCCATATCGGCATGTTGTCAGAGGTACAGAAAACCTTGTACCTGTCTCACTTCACTGACCATCTTCTGTGCCTCTGTTCCATTTTCTTGCTGACTTGGCTGGAGTTTGGTCCAACAGGGTGGCAAAATTGCCTGTGAATAAAATGTGACAAAGACTTGGAGCAGCAGAAAGGCAGATCTGAACCGGCAATGCAGCAAAACGCCTGTGTATGTGTTTGAAAAAGGAACAGAGAGATAGAGAATTGTACACACATAAACTTAGCTTCCATAATTAGACATTATAAGCCTGAGACTGACTCTGCAGGTACCAAACTGCTGAATCAAGGAACAAATTCTTTGGCAAACAGCTTCCTTGTTATATAAGGCTATTTCACATCATTACCAGCTTCCACCTACAGCGTAACATTTCAGAATCTCTAATGGTTGTTGTCTCATGCCTCAGTTTTTGATAAGGATGATAATGTAGAGCATGCAGGCAAAGGCAGGATGGCTAATGGGACTGAGTATATAGAAATGGAAATGACCACATCTGAGGTGGAAGCAAGATTCAAAGAGCTTAATGTGTTCACATAAAGGGGAATACTGAAAGAACTGGCACATGAAATTACAGGTCCAGTATCAAAGATTTATAATAAATCTATCAAATTGGGGGTGCTACTGTATGACTGGAGAATAGCAAATGGAGTATCTGTATTTAAGAAAGATGGGAGAAAAAGTAATCCAAACAACTACAGATCCATTAGTCAGACTGCACTAGCATGCAAGGCATTAGAACAAATTTTGAAGGAAAGACTAATTAAAGACATGGAAGTAAATGGAAAATGGGATAAAATGCACCAATGGTTTACCAAAGGTAAATAGTACCAGACTAATCTTATATCTTTCTTTGACAAGCTAGCTGATTTCTTAGACAAGGAAAATTCAGTCAATCTAATCTATCTGGATTTGAGTAAAGCATCTGATGTGGTACCACATGAGAAATTATTAGTTAAACTGGAGAAGTCTGGATTAGTGCAGGAATTGTAAAGTGTGTAAGGATTTGGTAAAGGGGAGATTGACAGTGGGTTGTTCTGAAAGGAGAACTGTAGGGCTCCAGGGAGGTTACTAGTGCAGTTCTTCAAGGACTGGTTTTGGGACTGATTTTATTTAATATTTTCATTAATGATACTGGCACAAAAATTAGGAGTGTGCTAATGAAATTTGCTGGTGACACAAAGCTGGGAGGCATCGTCAATACAAAGGAGGATCAGAATATTGTACAGGAAGAATTGGCTGACTTTGACGATTGAAGTAATAGAAATGGGGTGAAATTTAATAATACAAAAGGCAGGGTCATGCACTTAGGGACTATTAATAAGAATTTGTGCTATAAACTGGGGGATCATCATGTTGAAAACAACAGAAGAAGAAAAAGAGCTGGCCAAGTTGATCAATCACAGGGAGACTATGAGCCACCAATATGATGTGGCCGTGAAAAAGGCAAATGTGATACTTGGATGTATCAAGCCAGGTATTTCCAGTCCAGATAGGGAAGTATTAATGCCAGTGTGCAAAGCACTGGAAAGACCTCATCTGGGATACTGTGTACAATTCACATGGAACAGGTATGGAGAAGGGCTACTAGGATGATCAGAGAATTGGAGATTCTATCTTATGAAGACGACTAAGAGAGCTTGGCTTGTTTAGCCTAAGAAAATGAAGGCTAGGACGTGGAGGGGGGGGTCTGATTGCTCTCTATAAATATATCGGGAGGGTAAACCCCATAGAGGGAGAAGAGTTATTTAAGCTCCAGGCCAACGTTGGCACAAGAACAAATGAGCATTAACTGGCCATGAATAAATTTAGCCTGGAAACGGGAAGTTTCTGATTATCTGAGCTCTGGAGCAGCCTCCCAATAGGAGTAGCAGGGACAAACACCATAATTAGTTTCAAGATGGAGCTTGACATATTTATGACTGGAATTATATGGCATGCTTTTCCTCTGTCAGTAGGGACTAGCTTCGATGCCCCAGAGGCCCCTTCCTGTCTTATGTTCCATTGTCTTCCCTCACCCTGATTTTCCACTTCCCACTCAGGCAAGACCCTCACTGACTGAGTGAGGGAAGAGAGTGGTATTGTGTCCTGACCGTTTGTCTCACTGTCTCCCTCCTTCGCTCACTTTGGGCCTGATCCGAAGTCAATGAGAGTCATTCTGCTGGCTTTAGAGGGCTTGGGCTCAGACCCCATCTCTCTCTCAGTTTGGGTCTTGGCTTCACCTCTGGGGCCTTGGCAAGGTGGCCTCAATGACTAGAGGTGCCACAATTCATCAACAACATCCCTGAAGCATCTGGTTAATACCGCAGCGCCCCCGAAACCCTCTGCAGCACAGTCTCGCCTGTTACCGCCTCCCGTCCCAGATGTGCTTGGCAATGATTTCATCCTCTGTGTCACACTTCTCCAATTCTTTCCCATCTAAGTGTTTTTCACATTGAAGAATGACACTGTCAACCAGCCTGGATAAAAAAATAAATAAAAAGCCACCAGGTAGGTGCTCGGAGCCCCAAGGACAATGTTCAGTTCTCCCAAGGTCACACGCGTGATGATATGCAGCCTCATTCTTCACCATCACCTGAGTCTTAGTGAGCTGCTGAGAACTCAGCGATTTTCTTGCTGCGTGTTTTTGAAGGATGCGAGAGTGCCGAGCGATTCAGTAGGAGATTGCTTTGTAAGACAAGGGCTGAGCTGATAATGCCAGCTAAAGTCATGCCACCAGAGAACTTTTGCAATTTTAAGATCCAATCAACTTTAAAATATTACTGCCTAGGATGGGGTCTAAGTGTGAGTATAGAAAACAATCGATCCTGTTGTATTTACAGAAATAGTGGTACGTAGAAATTTACAGTAATATGCCTCTACTCACCCCACATGGAAATGTATGTGTGTGTGTGAGTGTGAGAGAGAGAGAGTTTGCTGTGTTATTAACATGACAAAGCTCTAACTTGGACACTACTGTAACGTTATGTTAAAAATTACACTCCAGAAGTAGAGGTGGACGAGAAATGTTTCAGGGAAAAATTAGAACCCAAGTGAACTGAACCTTCACTCACCCACCTACAATGAAACTTCACTCACACTCCCAACTAAACCTTTGTCCAGCATGTTGCTGGCCTGACGTCACTGCTTTACGTTGACTGGTCTGGTTTCGGTAGCTGATATCAGCCAGCCTAATGTCAGTGCTTTAGATGGACTGGTTGATGTCATAGTTTTATACCAGCTGGCCTCGCATCAGACCGCTCTGGCGGTCACTATTTTATGCTGACTGGTCTGGTTGTGATGGTGTGTATAGACCAGCTAGTGTCGGGGTAAACAAATGTCAGTCTGCACATGATGATCAGTGAATTACCCCATGTGCAAGGGTCCTGGGCAGCATCGGTGAATGATGCCTCTCCTAATCTCTCCATCCATGTTCACTGGGGTGTGACACACAATGCCAGCACCACAGAGCAAGAGTCATGTCCCTTATTCTGGGCCCAGCACAGGGGCTGTGTAAAAATGCCAGTCACTGAAGATGCAGTTAGTTCATCTAGAAGGACAGGCTGGCCTTTGGTTAATATTTCTGCTTTCATGTTACAGAGAGGACTCTCACACGCTCCATCATTTAACAATAGATGTGCAGACACATAAATACAGTTAAGTGACCAAGAGGTGGGCAAATCCAAAGATAGTCTCTGGTCTGGGTTCAGTGAAGTCTATTTTAGGTACTCCTAAACCACTGACATCTTAAACCCGAGCTTTTAATTTTTTTTATCTGATTTCCCAATCTCTTTTTAATCACCCTCCATCATGTAAAACACAAGCTGACACATAAAGGCCTGATCCAGGAATAATCAACTTTTAGGGGCCCCTATGCTCATGGGGTGTCATTGCATCACCTCCGAGTGATGCCGCCTTATGGTGTCCATCCCGTGCAATGGCATTATAAAATGTGGCGGTGACGTTTTGTCCTATATACATTCTGTTACTAACCCGAAGTGCTTAGATGATGCATCGTTATTGTCCCTAACTTGGTCGCCCCTGTAAAACTCAGTGGGGAGGCAAGGGTGATGATTGTATTATATATTTTATCATAAAAGCAAAGAGCAACAGCCACGACAAAAAAAAAAGCCCTAATAAAATGTGTTCTTCTGGCTGGAGGTGGGTGTGAGTTAAACACTGTGCAACAGAAAGCAATTTATAGAGCACGTGCACATTATCATGCAAACGTCCCAACGTGCCCCATGAAAAAGTCAATAACATCAATAAAATCAACAACAGAAAAAGCAGCACAGCTTGGCAGCAAACTACATTCTAAAGGAAACATTTAAGCTGCCTCTTAAACAGGCTTAGCGATGGAGCATCCCCAGGAGCCAGTGGGGCAAGTGCTGACGGCCAGGAGGAGCATAATGCAATGAAAATAAATATATAAAGCAAATCATCATCATCATAAAAAAGAATATCAGCCACCCACTGCTACCAGAATCAACACGACGCTTCACACTGCACCACCTTAGCCAACTCAGAGCCTTATTGAGAGCGAATATTCAATACTGCAGTCGTGTCCAGAGGCCCCAGTCAGGAGTGTTGCGGTAGGCACTGTCCATACACACACAGGAAGACACAGTCTATCCCGTGAGAAACTGACAAGCCTATCCAAAGTCCATTGAAGTCAATGGAAAGCTTCCCATTGACTCCAATGGGCGTTGGGTCAAACACCCAGACTTCTGACTCTTACACTTCTATGGAGTTGAATAGAGTCTGATAACATTTTCTCTAGGAGTTTCTTATTAACCACACTATAGAATTCGAAGGGTAGGAGACAGCATTGCCTAAAGGCCATGGCCCTGGACTGCGAGACAGGAGTCTTGGGGTTTATTTCTGGTTTTCCACCGACCTGCTGTGTGACCGTCACTCTTCTGTGCCTCAGTTTCCCCTCCCACCCTTAGTCCGTCTTGTCTGTGTCGACTGCACGCTCTTTGAGGCAGAGCCTGTCTTTCACACTGTGTATACAGCTGCCAGCACCTAGCACAGTGCGGTCTTGCTGCTGGCCGGAGCCTCTGGGTATTAGAGTAATACAAGTGATAAACAACAAGAAGTATTACCATCTACTAAATTCTATAGGATGTTGCAAAAATTCTGTAGAAAGTGTCTCATTAGCTATTCAATTCTATCAAAGCGGGGTCAGACACACACACCTTTGGCTTGTGCAGATTAATGCATTTGGCTTTACTGTAAAGCATGGACCAAAGGACAAAGACCTGCCAAAATCTGATATAAAGCATAAGGGCTGGAGTGTAACTGCAGGGCAGGTGAGACTGGTTGGAGCTTGGGCTGGGCGTACAAGATCTGCTTACACCCCTCCCGATCCAGAGCAGCTAGAAGGAAAGGGGCAAGGAAGGTCAGGGAATGGCAGAACGTTGGCTCTGTCTCACCTTTAAATTGGGCTGGCCTGCAACGCTGACCCAGAATGGGGGCCAGGATGGTGTGTTAATTTGCTGCTGGTATAAATCCTCCCCCAATTACTATCACCCCGCAGAAAAGGGGAAGCAGGGCAGGAATTCTTTCTCGGGGTGCCTCTGGGTTGCAGCACCTCCCAGGGCTGCTCCTGCGGTGGCACAAACAGATTCTGAAACTGCATTTTTCGGTGAGTAAGCTATTGTGCCCACCTGTACTAATAAATACACAGTAGGGAACAATCATGCAATATCAGGGAGAAGGTCCAGATATGATCTAATAAGCGCCTGAATTCTAGGATTCCCTGACTTTCAGAAACAAGAAGGGATTACTCAAGAGTAGCATAAGCAAAGCTGCAGGAGATCCTCACAGTGAAAATCCAGAATCACGGGACACACGCCCGACTTCGAGTTTTATGGCAAACACAAAACCCAGCGTGAGTTGCTTTTGCAAAGGATTTGATAAGGTTCAGAAAGCTTTCAAACAAAGCTATGCCCAGTTCTTGAGCAAACCTTGGGCTGAATTGTGGTTTCGCACTGAAATTCTAGAACATTCATGGTCGCCACATGAAACTCAGCGGCTGCAACTAAGCTTCACTTTGAGATTATGAAAAACCTTCAAATTCAAAGCAAAATGGTGCATGAGTGGAAACCAGCAGGAATCCGAAGCTAAGAAAATATTTGGGTGGTCTCCCTGTGATGTGTAGACACAAAGGGCCAAATGCATCGCTTGTGTTGTAACTCCATTAGTAAAACCAGACAATCAGCTGGGGTAAATCAGTATAGCTTCACTGCTGGGCCAGGTTCTTAGCTGGTGTAAATCAGCATCGCTCCATTGACCACTGAGTTACACCAGCAGAGGAGCTGGCTTGCTGACTTCATTCCAGGGATAAATATGTCCTACATTGTCCTACTCCCCCCCATCTGCCCAGGCCTGGGTGCACTAAATTATCTTCCTTCTATTATGTAGCCATTCATCCATGCCTGAAATTCAGATCCATCTTCCTTTATGAAGAATTAACTTGTTTGAGCTGATTTATGAAGACTGGCAGGCACCTATGGCAGAACAGTTCCCTAATACGTTCATCATAAAGTCCCGTAGTTATTCCTAAAGAGCTCGTGTTAATGTTTCTCATTAAAATTCATATTTTATTTCTACAGAACTAAATGAACTAAATGTCTCCCTGCAATCTTTGAAATATGCCCTTCAGAACCAGGATACTTTCTTTTCTTTTCGTTCTCTCTTTCTTTCTTTCTTGTTTTTTTTGGTAGGGGAATGAAGCTAGGATGGTGACAGTTTCACATAAACAAGAGATGGCATTGGCAGCCACTAGCAGGTTGTGCATATGCCATGTGCTATATCCTTGTGATTTGACTGACAGCTAGGACATGTCTTGTCATATTACATCTCCAGTCAAATATGACTAACTTTTGCTAACGCAGATAACGAAATGATTTTACTTAAAAAAACCACCCCTTTCTAATTCAACGTTCATTAATCGCAGCGGGAGTTCACTAAGAAAACAGAGGCTTTGGGTTTTCACTCTTTTGAAAGACTTTTCAGTTTGCTGCTCTTGAATTGAATATGAGTCCTGCGGATGGAGGAGCAGCTTCAAGACGTGCTTTTCAAGTCAACTAACTCCAAGAGGTAGTAATTGAATTGAAAGCAGAGCTGTCTGGGGGAAACTCTTGCAGTTTGGTGGGGTGTTTTCTCCTTCTTCTGACCGATCCAGGTTCCATTCCCTCACATCTCCGCTTCGAACGAACCTACTGGAACACGCTGGATTTGGCATGATTTTAAACACAAACCTTAATTGGCCTGCGTTCACTCAAGTTTGCCCACTAGACAAGTATGGCACCATGTCTCGGAGCTCCTCACCCTTTGTGTGACTGTTTGATGCAGTTTTCCTTTGAATACCAAATGTCTTCCTGAGCGGTAGCCAGATTGCTCTTTTGCTCTGGTTAGTGCTGCAGTAGGTGTTTGAAGCCCAGCCGAGGAAAAGAAAGCTTCTCTGTCAATTCAATAAAAGAAGGAAGCGGGTGCCTACCAGCCATCTGGCTTCAGTGCACTCAGGCTGGTGTCTCTCATCAAATCTGCCTTCCACATGGGGGTTCCCCTCGACATGCACATCTTGCCTCTGCATTTTTCTCTCTTTTTGTTGACAGGGCAGGATTGGACAACTCCTTTATCCACAACAGCCAATTCTGCTCGGACGATCTCCGCAATAGTCAAGCAAGGAAGGCAAAGGAAATACCAGCAAGGGAGCATGCATGGTTTTGTAGCAAAGACTCAACTTAATTTATTTTCTCAGTCCCCCTGCCCAGCCCCATCTCATGGTTGGCCAGAAGCCTCGTGCCAGACACACTTCCAATGTCCTCTCTCGCCCCCGATGCCCTGAGCTGTCTTTCAGGTGATGCCACTGCAAACCCTGCGAGCCAGTGCTACAGCTGCTCTCACCCCTTCCAAGACTTTACTCCAAGAGACGGCATCCGCCTGTGCTGTGCGATTCTAATCTCTGAGTTGTTACCGAACTTTGGGGGCTTCGCGTTTTCCTTGCCTTTCTTCTCCCCCTCCTCTCTTTTTTTAAGTTTGACAGCTTGGTTCTTGACCTGAGTCTTTGTACAACAGGAAGCTAAGCATCTTCGGATCACTCAGTCTCCTTAACGGAATAACTCCTTTCACACAGAGGCAAGCTGGGGAGAGATAAGCGTGTGTAGAGGGAAGACAACAGAGTGGAGAGATACCTGATGATTGCTGATTGGCAGCTCGAAGACAGCTCACGTGTGGAATCACTGCCATTGTACAGCTGCTTGGATGTTTTTCGGGCACAGGGTGTAAATGTCTTCACGTCCCCACCGACAGCTGGCATTAGAGTACGGCACCCAGAGAGCTGGGGATCCAACTGGGCCTTGACTATTCTGTGGTGCTTGTGCAGTCTCTGCAGTCTGGAAACAACCAGCGGTTTTGGAGGTTGCACTTTGTCTTGGTTACACGACGCAACTTTATTCTGTATGGCACTTAACTAACATTGGGTCCCGAAACACGGAGCCAAAATATAACAGAATAGATGGACCAGACAACTGGTATGAGAGCGCAGGAGGCCTGCTACTGGATTATATCTGGCCCAGTAGTTTGATTTGACATGGCAGGAAGCAGGACACACGATTATCTAGACCAGGGGTTCTCAAACTTTATTGCACCGGGACCCCCTTCCGACAACAAAAATTACTACACGACCCCAGGAGGGGGGACCGAAGCCTGAGCCCACCCAAGCCCAATCCCCACCACCCCTTGCAGGGGGACCAAAGCCAAAGCGCTTCAGCCCCAGGTGGGGAGCCTGTAACCTGAGCCCCACCACCCAGCACTGAAGCCCCCAGGCTTTGACCCCGGGTGGTGGGGCTCAGGCTTTAGCTTCGGCCCCAGTAAGTCTAATGCCAGCCCTGGCAACCCCATTAAAATGGTGTCATGACCCACGTTGGGGTCCTGACCCACAGTTTGATAACCACTGATCTAGAGCCAAAAAGAGACAGGAGAAGAGGTGAAAACTCCTATTTTTGTGTTTTTAAAAGCTGTACTACTTGAGCCAAGGGGGGGGGGGGGAGAGGCCCCATCACCATGTGTGCTGTTGTACAGTGATGTCACAGAAAAGGACAGCAAATCTATATTTAAAAAGCTCCCCTACAGTGCTTTTCATCTCAAAAAGCTTTACAAAAGAGGGATGCATAAGAATGTAAGAGCCCTACTGGGTCAGACCATGGTCCATCTTGCAGTATTCTGTCTTGGACAGTGGCCCCCTACCAGAGCTTCATGGGGAGTGTACAGAACAGACCAATTATGCAGTGACCCCCCCCCCATCTTCCACTCCCAGATTCTGGTAATCAGAGGTTTAGGATCCCCCTGAGCATGGGGTTGCATGCTTGACCCCCTTGGCTAATATCCATTGATGGACCTATTCTCCATTAACTTATCCAGTTCTGTTTTGAACCCAGTTATACTTTTGGGCCATCACAACTTCCCATGGCAATGAGTCCCACAGGTTAGTTGTACATTGTGTGAAGTACCACCTCTTGTTTGTATTAAACCTGCTGCCTATTGATTTCACCAGGAGACCCCTGTATTTTGGGAATGGGTAAATAACACTTCTCTACTTACTTTTTCCACACCATTCCTAACTTTATAGAACTCTGTCATATCGCCCCTTAGTCCTCTCTTTTCTAAAACGAGCAGCCCTAATCTCGTTAGTCTCTCCTTGTATGGAAGCCATTCCATGCCCTTGATCATCTTTGTCGCCTTTTCTGAACCTTTCCCAGTCCGCTATATCCTAAGATGGGGCAACCAGAACTGGACACAGTATTCAAGGTGTAGCTGCACCATGGATTTATACAGTGGCGTTATGACATTTTCTGTCTTATTTTCTATCCCTCTCCTCACAGTTCCTAATATGCTGTTTGTACTTTTACTTTCCCATCTGTAAAATGGGGATAAAAAGGCTGAGCGAGAAAGCCACTTGCCCAAGGTCACCCACAGGCCTGTGGCAGGGTCGCACTACTTTCCCATAGCAATGTGATGCCACATTGCAGCTTGTTTGTACTAGTAGCGGCAACGTTGGGACAAATGAGCCAGGCCTAGGAGCAAAACAAAAAGGACGCATGTGGGGGAGTATGTGATGTGAATGACAAATAAATAGCATTTCCTCTTCCATACTGCATCCCATCATGAGATGCTGAATCAATTGTATCTCCTTGGGAATTCCCCCCCGTATAGGAACCCTAGTTCAGAGAGAGCCAAATAGGAAGCTGTCAGGGGAAACAAAGAGGTGCCAGCTAATAACCAATTTCCAGAATTTTGTTGTTGATAATAATTGACCACTCACGGCCTGACCAGCAGCTTTAATTTGATAGCACTCTAATCAATGGTATTTTTCGCTCTTAAGCGCACAGAGAGAGCGCAATTGAATGGGAAAGTTAATACGTTTTTGCCCATAGCTGGCTCCCTGCAGTCGAGTAGCTCTGTTCACCTCTGCAGTCCATCTGCCTTTCACAGGGATGGTTTATTGTTATTTATTTGTCAGCCATAGACAGTGTGACCAGTGTCGATCAAGACACAAACGCAGACAGTGCCTGCTCCACATAGCATGTAATCTAAACAAAGCAGATATGGAGGAGAAAGGATGCCTGGGGGGTTGTTTATTTAAACCTCTTTATATTATTGACCAGTTCCTCCTGAGAACCAGAAAGGGACAGTGTCTTTAGGAAAGGTTTAAATGGCAGTCCAGAGATGGGAGCATCAGTGATGGCTGGTCTCCTAATGCAGGTCAAAACGGGAGTGAGTGGCCACTTTACTAAACTTCTAGCACTTCAGGCCTGAGCCAAAGCAGACTGGTTACAGTGGGAAGTCTTTCCATTGACTTCTCCAGGCTTGGGGCCAGGTGCTTAGCTACCACTGTGACAGGTTCCTAAGAAATATCACAGACAGACGGATACACAGAAAGACAGTCCTGGCTAACTTTCATGCAAGTGGGCAGAGTGATTTCAAAGGGGTGGGGGAATCAGTATTTTAAGACGGCAGCTACCCACTTTGGATAAAACACAAACCAACTCAAAGCAGCTTCAAGCAACTCCAGAACCATCGCTGGAGATATGAAAAGACTCAGAGCATGTCTAAGTATTCATTTATTAAGCCACACCCCTTTCGACAACTCATGTTGCCCTTTGGTATCATGACATCCAGCTTTATCCAATCAGATGATGTGAAATTCACACAGTTGTCTCTCTGAGGAGAGAAACAACAAACCACATGTGACAGATGTTTCATACATTCATAGGTTCCAAGGCCAAAAGGGACCACTGTGATCATCAGGTCTGACCTCCTACATAACACAGGCCACAGAACTTCCCCAATATAATTCCTACAGCAGCTCTTTTAGAAAAACATCCAATCTTGATTTAAAAACATGTCAGTGATGGAGAATCCACCACGACCCTTGGTAATGTTAGTCATGTTGTTTAATGGAAATTGGAGAGTGCTCAGATATTATTATGTAGGAAACAATACAAGAACCTACATAGAATAGAACCATCTGCCACCTGGGATTCCATGAGCTGTCAGAGATGTAAGGAAACGGACTTGCATATTTATTTATTTTTGCAGGCTGGTGTAGAAAGTGTCAGTTTAATACAGCTATCAATGACCTCCTGTTCTCTTGTCATATTAGGCTAAAGTAACTAATGGTTTTTGAATCCTCTCTATTTATTATCCACAACAAAGGGAATACATTTCTCCTTTGAAACAAACTATATAGTGTTATCAAAAACAAACCCAAACAACGTTGCTAATTAAGCAGCCTCCGAATTCATCTTAAATATTCATGTGGTATGACAAATGTGAATAGCACATTCCAAAGAAACTATTAAATTTCTACCATGCAGATAAAATTCAAATGAGAGGATTATTACTTTGTAATAACATTAGAGAGACATACGATGAGTGTCAAACCAAACATGAATATTGGTTTATTTAGGACCAGGTGACAGGTTCATCCCAAAATAGTCACATTCTCTAACCCCCACCATGAATTTAGATTCCTCTTTCCCCCTCCCCACCCCACCCCGTGCACAAAACCCCCCTATACCATTTGTTTTCAAGCACTAAAATTTTGGATGCACAATCTGAGACCCTACAGGAGTTCTGAGATTCAGAGGGCAGGCGCGCAATACTTTTGAAAATCAGACCTTCATCCAGACTGGGCAGACAAAAATTGAGGCATTCAGAATTCATAGTTGCTCTTGAAAATCTTGACCAATATGAAACTTTTGTTCCCTAATAAATAATTGTATTTTGTGATTCGTGGTTGTGATGTAAATAAACTAAAAAGGGTTGTATGTACAGTTATGCCTGTGAAAGATGGTGGAAGGAGATAACCAATGTTAAATAGCAGTATTGTTTCCAGTCCTTCTAGTGACCCAAGTTCTGGTTCTCACAGTTACCGAGCTCCTGGCACCTCTGGTCCCTCCTGTTTGATATTTATTTCCGTTTCTAAGCGAATGTATTTCCAGTGATTTGCAATAGGCAATGGGAGCTAACAGCTGCTTTGCATACACACATCGCCAGGAGCTCAGTGCAAATCACTAAGGGTGGGTGTAATCACTTGCCGCATGCAAAGGCTCAATCAGAGTGAAGGCGAAGGGGGGTGGGTAAGAGAAGTGAGATATTGAAGAGCTTCACAGGCCAATAAACTCCCCACCCAGGCACCCATTCAATGCAGTTTTTGCCAAGACAAAAGAAAACACTAATAACGCAGGGTCAGTGTGATACTGAAGACAAGTGAGATGCTGGTCTCCAATAGAGAAGGGTAAATGTATTTGGGAGAAGAAATGTGCTGAAATTCTGCTCATCCATAAAATGAACACAAGGTCATCCTCAAAGGCTGGATGAGAACCATGACTCAACTGGCCCTAACATTCCCTATCTCCATATTGTCTCCAAATATCTATGGATCATCTGTCACCTTTCAAGTAGTCCCCACGGTCCAGGAGAGGCCTCTACAAGAGAAAGGGAAATGTTTGTGGTACAATGAGGTTCTGATACTGATGGGGAGGGGGATCTGGTGGCTATGGTAATACAAACAACATATATTCACTCACAAGTCACTCCTTGAAAAACTGGGATCAGCTTTTGCTGAGTGACACAGATGGGCAAACAGATGAGTCACCAGCCATTCGGCTAGTAGATTCAGGTTCTCTTGTACTGGGAAATAATTGTTTACTACCAATATGTTCTATAATATCCCTCGTACTGAAAATAGAATAAAAGTCCAGGTTCTTTGTGACTTGGCTATTAAATGTCATTGTAATCTACGCTAGCTGCCTTTATTTTCAATTCTCTTTTCAACACTAGGGGCTGACGATTTCTTTCCCTTGTCTTTTTTTTTTTCTTTCTTCTAAAGGACTGAGAAAAGATACTTTCCAGTCAACAGCGGAATCGTCCCTCTATAGAATTCTGCTCTTTATTCCACTTCTGAGGAAGGAATTGATAACATGCTCATCCATCAAGGATTTGAGAGTGACTCCACCTTCCTCTAGAGCAGAATAAAAATGTCACTCGTTGGCACTTGGCAAGTATCCTCCATTTACTTTCTATTACCCTTATGACAAAGAAAGTGATCCTTTAAGACATTCTAAAGGAAGAGGAATCCCTCTGAGTCTAGGTCATTTCTCCGTCTGTTATACTCATGCCTAGATGCCTACAACAAAGATCAAATATATCTCTGTTGGATTTTTCTGCTGGGTTACAGCAAACAGCAACAAATCTTTTGGCTGCAACATTGAAGCACATAAAACGGGAGTCGATTGTAATGATGAGAACAAGCTTCATCACTGAGTTTTGTGTGTTCCTACAATTAAGCTCTGAAACACAATGAGCACCCTGGGGATTAGCAGGACATTTTTAAGGGCTGCTCTTTTTGCAGCTTCAGTCTCGATTGTTTGTAACAAAAACAGCCTCTTAGAAACTGGAAAATAACATTCTCCCTCCTTTTTCATCTGGGGATCATTGATTTCCACTCTCTTCCCACACTTTTTAGTGAGGCTTGAAATTAACTTGCTCTGTTTGTTATCTTCAGTGGGCCCAGTATTCAAATATGGGTGTCTAAAGGTAGGTATCATAAAATGTAGATGAAAGGGCCTAAGAGTACAGATAAGTCCAACTTTTAGGAGACATACATGCTAATTTAAGGACCTTTTGATGAGGGTTTTAAGCAATTAATTTGAAGCCACCAAAGTTAGAAAAAAGGATCTCATGTTTGTGTGCTATAAAAATATACAAACACTAACTTACTCATGGTAGGAGTCTATCCTGGCCTCAAAGAGCATCCAGTCTAAACAGACAAATGGCGGAAGAAAGGCAGTATTATCATCACCTTTTTACAGAGACAGAGATTAAATGATTTGCCTAATTCCTGTGGCCAAACTGTGAATGAACTCTAAGCCACAGTCTAGGGTTTTAATCGCAACACCATCCTTTTTATCTGTGCTACGATGCTTCCCAAGTGTCAATCTGAGACAAAGTTCTCCCTGATGAGAAGCCTGACATCTCTTCTCTTCTTCAGCATAGAATCATAGAATATCAGGGTTGGAAGGGACCTTAGGAAGTCATCTAGTCCAACCCCCTGCTCAAAGCAGGACCAATCCCCAATTTTTGCCCCAGATCCCTAAATGGCCCCCTCAAGGATTGAACTCACAACCCTGGGTTTAGCAGGCCAATGCTCAAACCACTGAGCTATCCCTCCCCCCTATCTGTTGTCCAGGACAAAGAAAGTTTCAGCCTCACAGAAAAGATCTAAGGAGTTTTCAACATTCTTGGCGGCAGCATCCAACTAAATTGTTTGGGGTTTTGTAAATATAACCATCTATTTTCACAGGTCTCTTACAATTTCTAGTGTGATATTCTGGAAGCATCTCTCTCAAGCCATCAGGTTTACAGTCAGAATGTGCTTTTTATGTCACACACACAGCACAATGAAACCTGCAATTAGTTTGTACCATGTTATTTCAATAAAGTAGATCTCACATTTAAAATTTGAAAGGTAATCATCTAAAATACCAGTGTGGAGACTAAAAGTAACAGAGTGCTAAGTGCTGGCACCCATCCATTGCTGGCAATGTTGTTGTGAAAAGGCTCTTCGGGCTACTTCACCATCTCCTAGCAATCATTAAGGGAGGACTTAGAGACCACCGAATCCTCTGATCCTCATTCCCACTCTGCTCCATGGTAATTTATATGCTCATCACAAAGAAAGGCATGCCGGGAAGAATAATGTAAACCTTAGAAAGCAACTGTATCAACCTGATGGTTAGAATCAAAAAGGTGTAATCACAGGTTTCATATGTTATCTGCAAGGGACGCCCAGCGGCAGTGCAGGTATTTTTGAAAGATGTTCATTCAAGGCTCACATTAGAATCTCTAGCTCCAGGTTCTTTAGTTCAAGCCTGCCTCAAACTAAGGGCCAAGAGGAAATGGGCAGGTTCCGATGATGTGATTTGCACAGTGCTAAGTGGATAACAGCACTTGATGTCATCACTGGAGAGAGACTATCACATACGGAGAAGTCCCCGCTAAGCAGAACCTAGCACATTTGTGCTATCCCTTGAGAAGAACTGTTCCCCTAAAGTGGAATTCTTAGATAAGCATAGTTAGGCATATTTGTGTTATCCCCTGGGATGCCCAGCCCCGAAGGATAGCACTCCCAGCTAAACAGAAACATAGCACATTCATATCATCCCTGAGATGAACTGGCACCATCCAGATTCATTCCTACCTAAGCACAGTACTACACATTCATGCTGTCCCTTGAGATGCCTCATCTGCAAAGAAAGAATTCCCAGCTAAGCAGAGTACAGCATTTTCATGCTATCCCCTAGGATGTAGTGTCCCATAAAGGAAGTCTCTCTGGTCCTTTTCCTTTTTAAAGCAATACCCTACAGCAGTAATACCCAGACCTCAATGGTTCAGGAGCCAAATTAGAGATCAACATTACCCAAAAGAGCCACAGTGGTGGGAATTCATTGTTTCATTTACTATAGTACTATTCATATTTAAACTGCACAACAGGGAACTATTTAGTTTATTTTTTTATATATATATAATTTGTTCTCACAGCAAAATGACGGACCAAGTATTATTAGTTTATCAACTACAGTCAGTTAATATAGTAAAAGCATCCTGATTGGTTAATGACTTTGATTAATAATTAAATCACACCGTGTTTTAATATCATGTGCTGCAAAGAGCCACAGGGGACACGTTAAAGAGCCCTTGCGGCTTGTAAGCCTCAGTCTGAGTATCACTGCCCTGCAGTATCCAGTTGAAGTGGTCCAGGAGCTTACAGCTCACAGTAGTGTTTACACAGTGTTTCGGGTCACTACCATAACATTTTTAGAATGGTTTGCATGCAAAGCCAAAACCAAGAACCACTTTTCAATTAAATGAAGCCCACTAACCTGTTGATTTATTGGCTGGCTAAATTAATGTTATTTGTGTGTGTTTAGTTTTTGTTGCTGCAAAATCATCATTTGCAATTGTAAGACTAAGCAACTGTTCGGGCCTTTAGAGCTTTTTGTAGCCTTTTAAAAATCATTATTACATCTGAATAAAAAAAAATATTAAAATGTACATACATGAAGTGAGAAATGACCTGAACTTTCACCTAAAACTCAAACCACGGTCCAACCTGAACCAAATCATTTGCAAAGTTCAAAACTGTTTGGATAACAATGTATATTTCACACATCTATATAACGGCCTCTGAGCCTTCAGATTCCAGACAAGAGCGGAAGCAGAAGCACTGAAATATGGTAAGTGAAACTGCAAGCAAGAAACATGAAGAAAGAAAGCTTGTTCTCATGAGACTTCCACCTCAAGGGCCCAATCGTTCAAACCCTCTGTGTATGGGAGTTCCGCAAGCAAAAGACTTATACAGACAGGCGGTTTGGATGAGGACCAGCTGAAACTCTAAAAGTCTGTTATTTAGCCTTTGTATTGTGGTAACTAGATCTTGCTGGAAATTTTTCAACAAACAAACAAAGTTTTCCCTGAAATCAATGCATAACATTTTGAGTTTTTGTTTTGAAACATTTTGGAACCAAATGCATTGTTTTTAATTCATTGTTTTGAAAGGTTTTAGGAAGTCTTTTTGAGAAGAGGTCAAAATGAAATGTTTTGATTCACCCAAACCAAAACGTTATTGCAATTCTGTTTTTATGGGAAATTTAGAAGTGGTTTGGATTTTTTTTTTAAATAGTGGAATTTCCCGTGAAACAGAAAATCTGGTTCCCGTTGAGGTCTAGTGGTAACACACAAGGCTCCATTTTTGTAGGCTCTGCACATGCACACACATAGAAAGAAAAGAACACACTTGCCCCAAAATGCTTACAATCTAAATACAAGACAAGAGAACAACAGGTGAATAGAACAAACATGCGAGGGTGGACCAGGTTATGGTGAGACAATTATGCTTATTGTAATAAGGAGTGGCCACAACACACCGGATGTACAGCCATTGTCTGGTGTTTTGTAGGCATCAGAATGCTTATTTGAATAAAACCTCTGCACCTTTCATGCTTGTTCTGGGTTTCGGCTAGCTTTCTCAAAATGAAGGTCCATCTATCGAGCTTGTCGTTATTTGCTGCAGTAACTGGGCACAGTGGAATAAATTAATGTAGATGATAATAATAGAACGCGCAATTATCTTCCAAGTGCTTCATGCACTAATTATTCCTTCCAACTCCCCTGAGTGATAAGCAAGTGCCATTTCACCTACTTTACAAATGGGCCACAAAAGCCCAGAAAATGGAGACACAAAGAATTTATGGGACTTGCCCAAGACCATCATGTTACGTGTGTTGTGTCTGTGCTGGAAAGTGATACTGTGTTAAAACAGGACCTCGAGGAGCCATGATGTTACGCCTGACTTTACACTCGACCTAGACACACAATGTTGTGTGTCTTGGCATTCCCTGTCCACACTGAAGGTCTGATTCCTCACTGCCCTGCACTCTGTGTCATCACTGACACCCGTGCAAAGTGAGTGCAAAGTTTTACCAGATCAGAACCGTGGTGTTTTATATTCGTGTGCCACCCCTGCTTACTCGGTGTGTCTCTGTCCCCATCTAGGGGCTGAACTGCACTGAGGTTTCTGAGTCCCTACCGTCTTTGAGCTAACCCAGCTGGAGCTTTTCACTCATGCAGTGGAAGCTCCAGCTTTTAGATGCAGAGGTCTTGGGCTCAGTCCTTGCTGCTGCTGATCTACCTGGGGGCATCGTGTTATGTGCAACTAATCGCACCAGGTGGAGGGCAACCGAGATTCAGGCTTGGAGCATAGAACGTTGCATTAGTTATTAACTCCTTGAGGTCATGTTGTAACAACGTTATTTTGCAGTGAAGACAAACCCAAAGAGGGGGGTGAGAGCACCAGAGTTCCTAGCTTCTAGCCCTGTGCGTAGGCAATGAGATTGCCTTCCTTTCCTGACCGTCCTGGCTTCCTTGTATTGCAGCTGTTTTTAAAAGGACATGTTGTGTGGATTATATACTATTGTCTGTTTCACATCTGGTATTAAAAAAACTTCCAAAAATGTCAAAGTTAAAAATTAATTATAGAAAGCATATATATATTGTCACAGGATGAGACCTTTCCCCTATCCTCACCCCTCAGAATTGTATAGGAATTGAATGCCAAAATTGAATGACTAATTTCATGGCTCTGTATTTATTCTCCAACAAACCGCTCTCCTACCTCCCGTTCACAGAGGGTAAGCCATTTGGAGGAAAACAGGTTAGATCTTTCCAGGTATATTCACAAAAATGTAATCGTTAGTGAATGGTGTCGAAGATGCCGAATTACAAAACACGACATTTCTGAATATCAAACAGGGAATGGAGGGGAGTCCCTGAGATCAGACTCCACTCTGATCTAACTCGGATCGCTCAGCTTCAAAATCTTAATTGAAACACGTCTTGAAAGGCTCCTACTCTCTCCCTAACAGGGGAATGAGAGATAAGCCCCTACTGTTTGCTCAGAACAACAAAATAAATTAATGAAACAAATTTAAATGCTGCTTATTTTATTACAAAAACTATCCTTAAAAAAGAAAAATATTGCTGCGCATGTTGGGAGAGAGGGCTTTGTATTTCCCTGGCAGGGGTTAGTGATTTTTTCCCCTTCTTCCAAACACCACATCGGAGGTAAGAAAGCCAGGATTTCTGTCAAGTGCTAAAGACGCATCAATTCCAGAGATGTCGGCTCGGATGCCGAACTGCCATTTCTGCTTTAATTGGCACCTCCTTGTATAGGTTTGGAAGAGGGAGGGAGAGTGGAGGTGTAGAGGAGAGGGTTTTTTTTTTCTTTTTTGTCTAGCTTTCAGTCCTCGTGCTGCTTAGAATAATGGTGTATTGTGACTTTCTAATCCATTACATTGAAGAATGAGGGGCTGGCCAAATTATCCTGGGGGCATTCCAGTAATCCACTGTATTCTACACCTCAAAGCTGCAGCCAGTTTGCTGTTTACGTAAATGTGTGTGTTTTGTCCAATTCCCTCCTCCCTTTAAGTCCTCCCAAAAATATTCAGAAAGAAAGAAAGAGACAATTTGCTGAGAGTCCTTGGCAAATGTATGCATGGAACATACATATGGAATAAGGAGTGTACCCATGTCATTCTGCTCAGCTTCATAGCAAACAGATGTAGCAATTCGCCAGCCCCCATCAATGCTGCCTCCTCTGACCTTCTCTGCTCTGTGACACAGTTCGTTTAAGAGACCAGCAAAGAGAGAAGATAAGTATTGATTTTTGGGAGAATGAAGCATTAAGGCCTCATTTTAAATGTGAACATCTGGGATTAACATCAAAGCAAGGGCTTGAGCGAATCAAGGGCCTGCGTGCTGGTGATATACAACACTTGTTTATATCTACCTGAGAAAGCACAGCATGGGTGGACTCCCGAAAGGCTCCCTCTGTTGGAGGGTATCCAACCAGCCAGTCAGTCTCCAGTAGCTGTTGCTATGCTGCAGCTTTGCCTGCACAATGCCCCCCCATGCACCCCACAATGACTATGGGCACCCACACAAGCATGCTGCACCTACAGTCCATTAACACACTATTTATAGTATCTGCAGCACTTTTGCCCATTCCATCTGGAACCTGTCTCTTTAACCCACACGCTACGCTGGGATCCCACTTGTACCTATTGGAGCTACAGTCCCTCTTCGGGAACACCCGGGAGCTACATTTTGGGCTGTAGGACTGTACACCACAATGGACATTTCACCCTGCTGTAACAGCTGCACTGCTCCCCAGGCACCGATATCTGTGTCGTGCATTCTCTTGTAGCTAGGCAGAGCCGACCGCATAGCACTGCAGTTTTACTAAATCTGGGAGCTATTTTAATTTTTTTTTGAAAAGGCCAGAACTGATTAGCTGGTAATTACATTTTGCAACATCTGCTAGTTGCTACCATTTGTTTTATTATTTATTTCCATTTTAAAAAATTGGAATACACTGATTTTTTGCCATCTGGAACTGCTGAACTGGCTGGAAGAAACTGACAATCCTGTTCAACTGGTGGAGAAAATACAGCAGGAACCACCAAAGCATATACCCTTAATGCACCATAACTGGTCCCCTTTTGCAGAACTGGATGTTTAAAAGGGATTCAGCAGTTCTCAAATCTGTTTGCAGCTTTCTTGTCCTTTTAAACTGTTTGTATATTAATACTGAAATGCTGTAGTTTTTACCACCCTCCCTCCCTCCCCAGCACCTGCAGCAGGCTGGTGGCCTGATTCACAACTGCCTTGCACTTTCTGTGGTGATTTGCACCAGTGCAAACAGAGTACAAAACGTGTATAACTTGCTGCTGGATCAGAATACAGTATCACCAACCCCAAACATTAACAAATCATGAGTTAGGTCCCCAAAATGATAAGATTTTTAAAAAGACAATCACCAGATTTTTTAAAAATACATTTTGGGATATTTTTTCTGTGCCATCGGGTTTCTGAATCTGAAGGATACACTTAGGCCATGTTTTCAGGCTTCCCTCCCTAACCATGAGGGCTAGAAACTTACTTTGTTTTTAAATCAAAGCTATTGATTCACATGTAATCACCTGACCTAAAGCTGAGGCTTTAAGACAAACATCCAATATTGAGAGACTTGCAATAAAACCATGAGAATGAGCAACACTCCGATTCATATTTCCATCAAAGGTGCTTTCCATTTTTCTGGCAATGTAACAAGGCCTGAAAGTAGATACCAGGAGTGGGTAAGATCGATTGGGTTTTATACCCATTTTGCACTGATGTGAAGGACGACATAAGGGATGTGAAGGACGACATAAGGTGTAAAACGACAGCAAACCAGGCGTCTGCTCCAGAGCTTCTGGGAACTGTGACTTTGAGAAGCTTTGAAACAGAAGAAGATTCTGCAAAACCTAACGAGCCACATTGGTTTAAAGGAAACTGCTTTCTCCCACCTCTCAGGTATGGAATCTGCTCTAAGCTCCAAAGGAAGAAGTGTCTAATTAAACAAAGCTGGTAGGAGGGATAATGAGAGGTTTGCATATCTGAGTCCAGAAGTGCTGTACAGTAAAGGAACAAATCCTCCCCTGCTGGAAGAGTTCATGGTTAAGAAATGTGTCTGGCAGGGACTGGATGGCTTGGAATTGGCAACAGGAAATGGAGGTCAGAGATTGGAATCCAGCTAAGGTCACTTAGAGACCAAAAGCAATTAGTATCTTAGGTTTGTTTACCTAGCCAAGGAGGTCTCTCAGTTTGATTCTTAATGGGCAAATGTCCACACGTCACAGAACCTATCATCACAGCTGGCTCCCTTCTGGCTGGACAGAGACAGTCCCCAGACCTCCAAGAATCCCTGGTTTATGACTAAGGAACGAGCTTCCAGGACTGGCAACAATTAATTTATTCACCAGCGATCAATACCCTTCCCTCTTGGTAGCTGGTTGAATGCAGGCCCAGTTTCTGGAGCTTAGAAGATGGTGTTGGCAGTTTTTCAGTGGGATAAGAGGGCTTCGCACTCATTGAGCTGGGGTGTTTAGACTCGTTGCAGTGCCTGGAGTGTTTATAAACTGCAAAATAAGTCAAATATCAAAGAGTGCTCCCAAGTTTGTTTTTGCTGGCTTTAATTCTGCAGTGAGGCAACACAAAGAACACAGGGAATCCAGCAAAGAGAATGCTGCAGATCTTTTTTTCCCCCATGCTACGGACTTTTGCTGTTTGTTCATTAAGGTACCACAGCGTTTAAAAACAAATGAGATGTTAAAGGGAGCAAATTAAACAGAGAAGGACTTTCATCTGAAGGACGCAGTGCAGCTTTGATGGGGCTCACAGAAAAGCTCTTTTGGGGGGGAATAAGGGTTCCCCCCGCCTTTCTGAAGCCCTGTTGATCTTTCACAGGCTTTTGCTTCCCTCCCCCCTACTTAGTTATCATTTTACTTCCAGAAAAAAAAAAAAAGAGTTTAGAATCATATCATTTTTGTTGATCAAAACACCAGGGATAAATAACGGCTCAGACAAAGAAATCACAGTTGAGCTGTTCATTATCACTAGATGAAAAAAACACCTAGCGGCTAGCGCAGGTCTCTGAAGCAAAGGCTGGAGGGGCTGAATACAGCAGGTATCAAAGTATGGGCAGCTTGGAGCTGGTGTTCTTCCAGGGTGCTCAGTATGCAAACAGTCTGAATCCACATCTGACGGGAGGGTGGGGCGAGGGGAGGGAGATTTTCCCCTCTCCAGCAGACCTTGCGCTGTGGATAAGTGCATGGAAATTTAGAATTAGCAGCTTCATTAAAGAGCCCAACAGCTTCATGCATTGAGGGAAAGTCCCTGCCCCTCTTTCAAGCTGCTCGGGGGTCACCTTTTGGAGTTGTGAAGGAGAGAGAAGATTGTTCCCAGCATCTTACTAGGGATCATCCAGGCAGATCCGGCTGGGCTTTAAGCACTCATGGACCATCTTTCAAGAACAACATTCAGCTGAGTTCTACCTGCTGTTATGGAAGCAGTAGTTTTTCAGAAGTCAGTGCTAGTCTAGGCTCTTTTTCTCACCGGGGGCACGAACCAAAGCTCATTGGAGTCAGTAGGAATTGTTCCACGGGCTTTGGATCAGGGTCCTGCTGAGCATTGTTTGTTAATCCACAGATGCGTCAAACTACTCTGAAAAGCAGCTGATCCAGATGCAGTTCTGCCTCCAAACCCTGTCCTCTGCATCGCCTTCTCACTGGTTGTTACTAGGGGTGCGTGCCTGGCCACAGGATCTTCATGCCACAATTCAGCACCTGCTCCTGCCGCATGCCCCTACAAGGGCTTGAACTGGGGTAGCTCTGGATTGTCTCCCCTAGTGTTCCAAAACAAATTCTGAAGCATGCAAGATCCTTGCAAGCAATAAGAATTGTCCATCATCTTGATCCTCAGCTGGTGTTAGCTAAGGTACACTGATCTACAGACGTACAGTGAGCTACAGGCGCTGAGGATCTGGCCAACTGGTTTTGTTCACCTCATCCTCTGTCGCATTGCATTCACTCATCCCAGTCCTACAACTGTCCCTCCCGACTGTTAGCTTTCCCTTCCTGCATAGCACCCAAGAGGGGCTTTGAGCAGTCGCTTTGGCCCTCCTTCTCCACCTCCGAGGTTCTGTCACATGCATCGCAGAGTTCTCTCCCTTTCAACTTACAACTTCATGAGCAGGCCGAAGGGGCACAGGAGCGCTCAGGAGACACAGAAAAGCTGTCATAGACAGTTATTTCCCCCCACTGCTCAGCAGGGTGTGTTTATCCACCTCTCACATCCTTGATATATGTTTTTAATCTTTCCTCTTTTTTTTTTAATCACCACCCTATGTAAACACTGTTACCTGAACAATCACATTTTATCCAAGCAAACCACAGTGGTTAGATTTTGTTTTGTTTCGTTCCCACATCTCAATAACTATATTTTATGACAAAACAAGCCCTTTGAACATATCCGCCCTCATGCATAGCTAGAGAAAGCCATCTGATCTGGCTCTGGGCACAGCATTTAGAAGGAAATGGTTTTCTTTCATATGTCCAAGTAAATCTTTCCCCAACACTTGTAAGTCTGATTGCTGTCAATTTCAGCTGCAGAAACATAGCCATTTGGAGGCAAAGGCATTAGTAACTAAAAGATACTCATAACATTTTAAATGGAGCACTTTTTTTTCCATCCCACCCTAGGCTGTGTATTTTTCAGTGGATTGTGATCAGTTCTTTGGGAAAGTATATATATATATATATATATATATTTCTCTGTTTGAGCTCAGTTTTTTACATTCCTCCTGCCCAGACATGAAAGCTGTGATGAATGCTTTTGTGCTCAAAGGGATGAGCTAACTTTCCAGTCTGGATAGGTTTGCTTTTCATATTGTAAGTGCTGCGCGTTCCTACTTGACTGTTGCAACTTTAAAAGCAGAAGAAAGGGAAAATAATTTCCTCCAAAGATCAGAGCCCCAGGAAACACAGGGATAGGAACCAATAGCATTTCTTCTTTGGCCTTTAAGTAAATGCTGCCTGGGAAATAGCTGTTGGCTAGGGCAGGTACAAAGTATTAGACTCATTTATGGGACTTCTAGCTCCATGTGGTCAATGCTTTTCTCCTTTTGTTATTTAAAAATATGTTTGTAGATTTCTGGGACTCATTCCCCTGCTACCACCTTCCAGATATTGCAAATTGGAAGCAATAATGCTGAGCCTGCATCCTCTAGGCTGTGCTCTGTTGACCAGAACATTTTCAAGGGACTGAAAGTTGATACCATCAGATGGCTGGTGTGAAACGAATTTGCTGGGCCTCATTTTCCTGTACCCAGTGGACAAATGCCCACATCACAGAAAAATACCACCACAGTTGTTATGAATTGGGTCCCCTTGTTGTCAGGAAAGGCTCAATGGACCATGGAGACTAAATTTCCCATTCACTGTTAGAGGAGGTTGCTACCGATCAGCTTCAAGGCAACAATAAATGGAATAATGTGGGGAGTGAGGAAAAAATGAGCCATCTTCTTTTTGAACTGGACTGACTGACATATCCCTGTGAGCTAGGCAATCTTCTCAATTATTTCAGCTGCTTGCTATTGACTTCACATCTGCGCCGGGGTCCATGAGAGTGAGCTGTGCTTTGCTCCAGACAAAGCTCATGCATTATGTCTATCTGTAAAGAGGAAGTTCTCCATGTTTATAAAGCCTTGCCACCAAGCACTTCCTGCTCCTCTCTGGGAACAGGGAAGCTGGGACCTTTATGGACTTAACCCTGAGCTTCCAAAAGGGGAGCTTTTCCAGATATCCAGTTATACTGCCTGCCAGCCATTTTTAGAAGTGAAATAACATTCTGGACATAAGGGAGATGAGAGTTTGCAGGCAGTCAGGAAGCTGGTAAACAACACATCCGTTAAGAGCCAGATATGCCCAGGCTTTTCAATGAAATTGCCAATTCCTTGCAAATTCCTTGTCGCATTCAAATCCTGTACAATTTCCAGTCTCAGATCTGCTGTTCTGCCTCCCCACGACAACACAGCAGCACTAGCAAAGCCCTCATCCTGCTGCAGACTAGGGAGGTCAATATGCCGCCCACTGCTTTAGAGCTTCAGCCGGCACCATTCAAGGCAATGGGGGTTTTGCCATTGGCTTTAATAGGAGAGGGAGGAAGCCGTACTGGGCTATGCACCTCTCTTTGATTCCCGTGAACCGACCCCTGGATACCAGCCAATGAGCTGACTTTTGGAAGGAATCGGGGAAGGATGGTAGTATGACGGTCAATGGACTTATTGCTGTGGCACTCAGTAGCACTGCTGAGCTGACACTTCGGTTGTGTTGGCCATTAGGTTCTTAACCTTGTTTTTTTCACGGTGTGGCAGGGAGGAACAAGAATCATAATGAATCTGCTTTTAGATGTCTGTCTATACCCTTGGTGGATTTCCAGCTTTCACATCTGCCTGTTAAGATGGAAATAACATTTGAGTTGAAGATTCGAAGTATGGTCTTTAAGTTGTAGACTTTTGTTTATCAGCTCTTGTTCAATCGGGTAACACATCCGCTGCCTTGCCGTTTGGGGGCATTATTTCCTTCTGGACATCCCCATTGGCTTGCCCTTTACTGCCAAGGAATGGGAATTGACTCACTTCTTGTATTCCTTTGCCTTCCAAAGCAATGATTGAGTTGGGAGTTGCTGAGGTTGTCATCAGATTTGCATTGTTCACAAATGATTATTAACCCTGTATTTTTTGTAATGCTGGGTCATCTTTTGGCCTTGAATTGCAATTGGCTGAGCTGTCACTTAGAAATGCCGTGTCATTATCAAAATCTAGATCTTCTAGCTTATTTTTGTTGAGCCACACAATTACTGTGCTGTATCTGTCTACACGTTTTCTCCTAAGGAAGTTAATGGCCAAACAGTAGAGGTGAGAGAATACATCTTTGTCCGACACTAGTGTCTATATCGAACCATTTGCTCAAGTCTGCGTTTACTTTAACTGTGCATGCTGCACCTTGATAATAAGGCCTTGGTTATGTATTTTTAATGGCATACCATGACACTTCAAGATGTTCCAACATGAATTGGAGTGGAAGATGCCGAAGGCTTTCTTGAAATCTATGAGGTTTTTGCCATTCAGTGCTTGCTTCAATGATTATTCTGGTCAACACAGTCTTCTGTGTTGAAATTCAGCCTGCTCTTTTTTTTAAACTTTTTCTCAACTGTTTCCTTTATTCTGTTTAAGAAGGTACTGTAGAAGACTACCTATCACTGAAGGAGAACACTTTCGCAGTTGTTACAATTATATATGTCAACTTTCATTGGTGTTTTGAAAATGATGCCATATTTCCATTGTTCTGGAGGCTTTTCTTGTCCCATACTTTGTTGAAGAGTTCAGCAATTTTATCAATGATCTCATCATTGCAAGCTTCCAACATTTCCCCAGTGGTTTATCTCATCTGCACTTTCCACTCCACGGCACTGTCACCCTTGAGCCTCAATCCTATGAAAAAAAATCTCGGTGTTTCTTAAACTCAGTTATTGTCATTGCTTCAATTGCTTTATCTGGTCATTTAATCCAGATACTCAACAACCTTTGTGGGAGTACATAGATGAAGCATGTAGCCCAATGCTGTCCCTCTGGGAACAATTTCTGTCTATCAGATTTCTTCATCCCATTTGTAATTTTGGAAAATTCTATTAAGGCCACCTTGGTTCTTCTACTTCCCTTTATTAGAGTACTGTCTAGAGGCCCCAGTAGAGACTGAGCTCCCAAGGTGCAGGACACAGCCAGAGACAGTCCCTGACCCAAAGGGTTTACAATCTGAATAAAGAACTCAAGAAGAAGAAAAAGAAAGAAAAACCACTGGTGAGAGGAGAAACAGAGGTGAAGTGATTTGCCTGAAATCATATAATAGGTTAAATAGCAGAGCTGGGGCTAAAACTCACATCTTTTGAATCCCAGCCCAGTGTTCTAGCCACCAAATCACAGTTCCTTTCAGGCCTGGCCTCTTAAATAGCCCCAGCACTGTAACTGCATTTTCTCTTGCGTGCTGCCGGCTTCCAGGTGCCTCGTGTGCGTCGTGCACTGTGCAGCACCAGCAGCTGCAGTAACTGGAAGCTGTCACTGACACGAGACACAATGACAGCTGAGAATGACAGCTGGGTTTTTGCGTAAGAGCGCACACGCTCATGCAGTATGGGTGAGGTTGGCCCACTTCACCTCTGTGTCTCCAAAATAGATGCCACCTGTCTTAAAGCCGCCTCCATGCATTCAAGCCTCTACAAAGCAACTTCTCCTTGAGACACATGCTCCGGTGAGTGATTAATCCGGGCAACACAGCAATTTCCATTTTCCTGAGGGCTCTTCCAGGGGATGCTAATAAATGTACAGTGAGTAGTCAGTCGAGACCCTATGAAAGCTCAGGCAGAGCTATTGCTGTCTACTGAGTAAATGATGACGTGTATTTCAAAAATGGCCCGAATGTGTATCTGCACAGTCAAGTGGCAGCCCCATCTCGCTTCTCATTCACTCTCTTGTCCTTCAGAACCAGAGCAGTTCCAGTGCGTGATCTGGGTTGTGGGGTGGACATTGAGGGATCAGCGGATCTACTGGAGCAGCCTAAGGGCTCTTGACACTTCAGAGCTGCATTTAGGGGTGACGGAACCATGCTTTGGCAGCCTAGGTGGGAGGATTCCAGGACCCTTACCCCCCACCCCACCAGAGATCACCAGCATGCAGCCTGCTGGGCTCGGAGTGCCACGAGCTAGCCTGGCCAGAGCCGATCCACTCAGGCCGGCATCATCGTTATGATTTTCCTTTGGAAATCAACGTGCAAAAAACAAAGTGAATTAGCACGAAGGGTCCATTCCTGGAAAACCCCAAATCCAGTTCCTCCTCCTCCCTAGCAAACACTAGACACTCCAAGGCATTTCCCACATGTGCCAGTCACAGCTCCACCCCTTCAGGGTCTGTACAGCCGCTGATTTAAGCCAACCCTATCTTTAGCTCATCCCAACGTGCCTACATATTGCAGCACATATGGCATGAAAAATTACCCGCTGTTCAGAGACCTCCGCAACACAATGAGCCCAGCATCAGCAGTAATGAACCCTCGTCTCTCCTGTGAGGGAAAGTTAATGTAATAACATTATATTCGGCAAACAAATGCTCGAGACAATTTTTTTAAGCACCAGACAGTAAACAGGACCTAAAATATCCTCATGAATTATAAGAGTCTAAAATCCTCTGCTGAGAAATTAATTTAATAGCAGTAAATACTGAAGCGGTTTCCCCATGTGAAATGCCAATGCAATGTTCAGTTAAAAGCTTCATTTAAATGGCAAATACACATATACACACAGGGGCATGAGTGTATTTTGCCACATAATAATAATAATCTTAGCTATGTTAGCGTAGATCGTAAAAGCTTCTTTCAGAGTTTAATCTCCTTGGGGCGGGGGCGCTTACCTTCCCTTGTGTGCACAGCACCTAACACAGAGGTTCTTAAACTGTAGTCCATGGACCACTGATGATCTACAGAGCACTTGGTGATGGTCTCTGGAGAACTGGCTGGTCACATGGACATAGAGTCTAAGGCCAGAAGGTCCCATCAGATCATATAGCCTGACCTCTTGCATAGCACAGACCACTACATGGTGATGGCTCCTCTTTATTTCCAGTTGGTAAACTGATTTCAAAAACCTTGCTATTGTTACTCATGAAGCAATTGCTGTTGTTGCCACAGGGAGGTTAAGCGACCACAAAAAGGAGGGGAAGTAGCCCGTGAGACAAACTGTTTTAAAGTAGTGCCAAAAATGACATTGAGCTCTATCAATAGAGGGCAAGAGAATGGGAAGACAAGGCTTATGGATCAGATTAACAAAGATATGTAAATACCCACATGCATTTTTACTGCCTAAATACATCTGTAAATCAGGCTCTATAGCAATAAGACAGTGTGGTGGCTTTGTTCAAATTTGAAACATTTCATGGGAGTTATTCTTTTTGTTTATTATAGCTGCTAATGTATGTAGCAGCAAAGTGTTTTAGCTCAATAGATAGATCGATCAATAGACCACAGAACAGAGAAAGCGCAGGGAGCAAAATACTTCAAAAAGTGAATTAAAGTATCAAGTTTCAGCCTTAATGAATTTCTGAACATTCAGCTTCTCCACCTGAGAAAGGTCGCTTTGTAGAAACAACTTTAATCTGGCCACAGAAAAGAGGTGGTGGTGGGGAGGGGGGAGTGATAGGATTGTTAATTTCAATTGATTTTCTGATAAGGTTTCATATCCTGAAGGGGGCTTCATATCGGAGAAGTGACATCTGCTGAGATCGCCGATCAGAGACTGAATTCTCCTGAATGTAATTAGATCCGAGAGCCGATAGAAGAGTCGGTACGGTGGCCTTTAGGGAGGACATGGTCTTTGAAAAGAATTATGTTAATCAGACTAGCCTTCTCCCTGCATCTGTTCTGCTGTTACTCTGGATAAAATTAATAGGTGTAAGGAAAGATCTGATCATAATGACAATCTGGTCTTCACAGCAGGAGATTTTATAAAGGAGTTGAACTGTGGCTCATTGAAAACACTTAAAGTAATTAGTTACAGGGATACTCACTTTCTTTCCTTTTTAATAATAATAATGGTTATTAATGTTTACAAATTTGAGAGCCTCACTCAGAACGAGAGCACGGCTGGAAGGGTTACCCAGAGAACACAGGCCACCTTCTTTCAGCTCTCACCAATGCCGCACCCAGGCGCCCTCAGAGATGGACTTCCAGCGCACCCAGTCCCTGGCAACACGGCATCTTTTCACAAGCCGAGACACGTTGGCCCAAAGCCGCAGCAACAGTCAGTGTACATGGGAAAGAATACAAAAGAATCCCATCCAATTTTATCCAATTGTATTTATCTAGCTATTATCTATTCAAGCTGCTAGGTGCCCTAAGCAATCACTACCAATACAGTAAATGCAATCCCTGCAGTCTGGGCAATCACCCCAGCCGGAGTCCTGCCAGCAAGACACCTCCCCTTTCACCCCCAGCAGCAGCATGGAAGCACACCCTCAACCCTCTTCAACAGGGGTCTTTTGCGGCATGCCTGGAAGCTCACCACGCTCAGGCTATTTCGGACCAAGGAGGGGAGCGCGTTCCAGAGTCTCAGAGCCCAGAAGACCCTGCTAGCTGCTCCCTCCCTGACCGTAGCTGTGGCAGCATGGCATGGAGAGAGGGGTGGGCTCTCCCATAGGCCAGGCCCGCCCCATTTTAGGCTTTATAGGTCATGCCCAGTAGTTTAAACTCCACCCAGCGACACTGAAGCCCACTGAACGACATCAGTTCATGCCTGTTGCAGATCTAATGCGTTGTGTTATTCACCTTGCTTTTAAAAATACTAGGGATAACACCTGAATCTTTTGCCTCTCTCTGGTGCCTGACACCCGAGGCCCCCAAAGTGCTTTACAAACACCCGTGAATTCTTTCCTACACTCCCCCGCAATACAGCTCAGTAGTATTGTCCACCTGGTACACTAGGGGAAACTGAGGCACAGAGCCATCACGGCCTGGCTTTTCACAAGCCGCCTGTAATTTTGGAATATTTATAGTTTTTAGGTTGCCCAGCTTTAGACACCTGGTGATCGATTTTCAGAGGTGCTGAGCACCCATAACTCCAGCTGAAACGAATGGGAGCTGCAGGTGCTTGATACTTTTGAAAAACCAGGCCCCACTTGACTGAAGTCAGGCACCCCAAAATGGAGTGTCCTAGAGGGGTGCCACGGAGGGCACATTTTGGAATGTTTGACCCTCGTAACTTGCCCAACAACACACAAGTCAGTGGCAGAACCTAGGAATCCTGGCTCCTCCTCCACTTTTCTAAGTACTAGATCACGCTCTCTTCCCAAGGTACTCCAGAACCCAGGAGTCCTGGCTCCTCGTCTAACCTCCCAGGGCTGAGGGAAGAGTGTTATCATCCTGTGTTTGATGATGGGAGCAGCTATGATGTCAGAGGCCAGAAGGGAACTAAAATCTTGTCTGCAAAACGTCTAGGAAAGCTGAATGTAAAATTATCCAGTCTATAAATATGTAGAAGAAACACAAATCAACCTGAATTTTAGGGAGATTAAAAAAGATAATTAAAATATAAATAGACTTGTTTGTTGCAAGGATTTATGGCAAATGCTTGACTCTGTCTGAAGATTAATCAGGGATGTGTAATTATGTCTTTGCAAAAAAAAAAAAAAAAAATCCACCACCTCCTCCCCACCCCAAACATTAGTTTAGAAGTAGGGGGAGAAAAAGCAGCTGATGTTCTTATAGTTGCCAAGTTCTGTTCAAACTTGAAGGTTTAACACAGCAGATCCTGAAGGAGAGAAAACACACCTGCTGCTGAGATTATCCCATAATGGGGAGTTTGGCATGCACAGGCTGGCAGGCTCTATTCTACTCTGTGGGTTTCATTGAATTTTCCTTCGTCTGATCATCCCCATGGAGATGCAACTCCCTGCAACCGGACACACTTATTCTTTCATTTTGCTCTCTGCAGACTGCAGCGGTCAAACAGAACCCCATCACCCCCTGGACCGGGGGGACATCACTGCCTGTAATGTGTCCCAGAAGGAATCAGGTAGGGTGTCGGGGGATGCAATGTTCCCCATTCTGCACTGACAGTGGCTTGAATAGGTTTAAGCCATGCAAACTCGAGTTTCACTGTAAGGTGCTCCCCCCACGCCCTCTTGAGAGGAAAGGATCAGAGCAAAAGTACTCGGTGTCAGGGGCCCGTTGGGATCAATTCCTGGATCTACCACCACCACTTAGAGCAAATCTCTATGCTTCCAGCTCCCCGTTGGTGAAACGACGATAACGGTAACATGCCACAAGGCAGGGCTCCCTCAGACTTGCAAAGCGGTTGGAGCTTCTCCAACGAAAGAGGTTCTGTAGAGGTATCATGTATTACAAAGGCATGGTCATTATTAATATATCATCACTGTAGGCACCAAGAAATCTACCCCACCTCTGAAAGCACTTTAGCCCACCGTTCCTCTTTCTTTAAGCACTAGCAGGTTGGATTAAGGAAATGCACTTCCCTTGTGTCTCTTTGCATCCCGCTACAACCTCTCTCAACCGGTCAGGAGATGGGGATTGCAGGAGGCTACCTGGCAATGTTTTCCTGATCTCAGCTGATCATGACAACCAAGGGAGACAACCTAGCACAACCAACCAAGGGAGACAACCTAACACAATGGGCCCTAATCCCAATGGGTGTCTCTAGGAGCTACCTGATGTAAACATTAAATAGTATTTTTTTAAACTGCTAATGCTCTCAATGAAGTGTGCAAGGCATGCTTGATTATACATTTAATTTAGATTTAATGAGACCTTTAAAGGTATGTTAATTCCATTCTAAATAATTATCTAAGCAATGCAAAAATGACAGCATTGCATCTCTGTTATCCCAGCCCAAAGGTGTGCTTGCAGGCAAAAAGCTGAAGGGAGAGGACTTTAAGCAGCCAAGAAGCACAGCGATCAACCTGAAATGCACAACTTGGGTGCCCTGTTGCTCTGATGAAATGCGATTGATACATAAATGCCTGGAAAGCCATTAGATCTGGGCATTACAGACACGAGTGTCAGAACAACTCTGCCACTCACCCTGTTAGTGCCATCTGCAAGCTTGGCCCCTTGGTATTTACACGCTTCAACGGTCTGACTCTACCCTTAGGTCATACTCAAACGTGACATAAGCAGATGCAATTCCAGCTGAGTTGCATATAGTATAGTGAAAACAGTGTTAAAAATTGTGAGCCGGTTGCTTTAAATTTCACCTTTTTTTTTTCCTGGTCCTGGTTGCAGGCAAGGTGGCTTTGTAGGGAAGCCTGCAATCTGGGCCGCCTACCAGCAGTCAGCTTGTAGACAGACAGCTCAAGCAAAGTGGGCGAGTCGTGCCCCTCTGTTTTGAGGAGCAGCCTGCTTTGTTTTTCTCTGTTTTGAGGTTCTTAAGTGTTATCCTTTGGAATTCTAAGAAATAAAGCAGTGTTACATTGTGACCTGCCAGCAAGAGTATTTATGTTTTTATCTAACTTCTCTGTGCGTATGCGACAAACAGAACATTGCACCCAACAGTCAACTTGGTTTCAAACCACGGTAAACTGCACTAGTGCAAATTGCTATACACTGGTGTAATCAGGTCCAGACTCGGTGTTTGCACTCATGCCACTATACAGGTGGGTGAAATCCCAGCCCAGAGAAGGCCTCAGGGGTTTTTGGTCCATCTGTATCTATTCCTGTGGCCTCTTTCCCCTGCCCTCTCCTTCCATTTTTGTTGTTTTTCTCTGTGTTCTTTCATTTGATCTGAAATCCTTCAAGTGCAATGTGGACGCTCCTACTTCTGCTGTGTTGTATGGTTTATAAAGAAGAGGGAAAGCAGCCAGGGCTATCATGGGATATTTTCTTGTTCACTCTCTCCAATTCCTTACTAGTGTCCCATCCGTCAGAAAACACCGAGACACTGACGTGGCAATGGCAACAGTAACCAGCAGCAGTTACCCTCCGTCAACAGACAGTAGGGGGAAAACTAATCTTGACTTGTTTCCACTGGGAACGCAGGGGAGAAAAATCAGCAGCAGAACCCTTTGTGGGGCCATTTGGAAGGCGGCAGGATGTGTGGCTGGGTCTGCCGACAAAGCGCTTGCTAGTAAATAACAAAATAACAGGATCCCCCAAAGGGGAGAGAAGGAAAAACAAAACCACCACAAAAAACAGAGGATGTTTTCTCAAGCACAAAGTGCCTTTTGTTACTAGTTACTGCCATTGCCCTTCTGTTGTTCAGGTGTCAGCTCGTATGGATTTTCTTCTCCAGCACAAATAATATCATGGCTGCAACTTGAGCTAATTGGCCTCCTTGTTGGCAGCCTCAGTGCAGAGGCCAAGGATTGAATGGGCCACTGAGACCAAACTCCCCTCTTACCCCAAGGGGTGAGTTCCTGATCGAATCAGCAGGAGACGACGCATGGAGAAAGACGACGCATGGAGAAAGTTTTCCTTGATGCACTGCCCATGGGGTGGGGGGCGGGGGGGAAAGAGATAAACAGAGCTCCAGGGCTGGTAGCCCGACACCTTCGTCAGCGCTGATGTTGCTACACTAATGGCTAAGGATTTTTTATGGTATTCTCTTGGACTGGTTGTATGTCTGACAGTGCTTGATTTCATACTTGCTTAAAATAGAGCATCCGTCTCCCAACAGAGGGGAGCTATTAGATGCAGAGCTGGTAGCAACACTATTGTTAAGGTTGCTGGATACGTCCCATTATTTTCAGTTGCTTATAACTTTGCTGAATTTTATCCATCTGGACTGACATTTTATACGAGTTAAGTTAAGACTGCATGCGCCATCTTCACTGTGGCATTCCCTAATGTCTCAGTGCTTGACTTTACAACCTTCCTGTTCTATTAATGTGGGGTTGTGTCTGTGTATATTTAAATGCCAAAAAAATGGATGCTTTTTCTCTATGGGTGAAAGTCAAGCTCCCAAAATAGGTTTTAGTAGCGAACAGTCCTAGGGCTGGCCCCCTGCACAGGGGTGAATTTCATCCCCTTTGCATCTCGTTTATTAGGGTGACCAGAAAGCAAGTGTGAAAAATCGGGACAGGGGGTGGGGGGGTAATAGGAGCCTATATAAGAAAAAGACTCAAAAATCGGGACTGTCCCTATAAAATCGGGACATCTGGTCACCTTCACTCCAGGGCAGGGACACTCCCTTCCGTCTGTGTGAACTGCACGCAACCCCCAAGTGCTACTGAAGCATAAACAATTGCTACTCTTATGAATCAAAGGCCTTCAATAATACCGCCACATGTAACTTACGAAACTGCCCCAATTCTTCCCCATACTAATCTGTTAGTGTGTAACATACTCATCCCTTTCCCTTCACGGATGTGTAGGGTTAGATTGCAAATCCTTTAGGGGCAGGGATTTTCTGTGACTATACAGCACCCAACACAATGCGGCCCCCAGATGATACCCTATTTAATACTACTAACAAATAAAATAATAATATTAAATCCAGGGGTCTACAGGAAGACAGGTTCTGGGCTGCAGTGCTGTCTAGTAGACAGGGCGCTGGGCTGGGTCTACTCCTGGCACTGCTGCTAATCCGCTCTGTGACCTTGGTCAGGTCCCATCCTCGCTCTGTGCCTCAGTTTCCCCTCCCCTCTGTGTCTTATGTATTTAGATTGCCAGGTCCTTGGGGCAGGGATTGTTTCTCACTACATATGTACAGCGTGCCTGGCACAATAGGGCCCTGATCTCAGTTGGGGCCTCTAGGCTTTGTATAATAAATCAACATCAGCATCCTCTTAAGCACCGTTGCCATTCATTAAAAAAAAAAACCTAAAACTAGTACTTCAAAACAGCATCCCTGTTCCCCTCCCCAGTCACTAATCAGCCAACACATCTTAAAGCCCCGCTCCCTCCTTCCTGTCCCACATCTTCATCCCCTCCCCAAAAACCCACTCCAGCAGATGGGGGAGAGAGCCTGACGGCTGGAATTTTCCATCTGCTCTTCCACCTCCTGGCCACCACCCCCTGCCGAGCCTTTGCATCTCGTGGCAGCATAATTCAGAGTCAAATGAGCTTCTGCAGCATTTTAGACTCGCGTTAGAGCAACTTAGTAGGAAAGATGTTAACAATGAGGTCAGGTGAGGTCAGGTAAGCAGAGCAGTTCAAGCGTTGCTATGGAGTTTGTTGAATTAGACATAGAACAAGGAGAAGCTGGTTAAATGAGCTGGCCCCGGCTACCTGTGCTGTGCCCTGTCTGACAAAGGGACACGCTAAGAAACTCTAATGTGCCTATGCTACATGGGATTTTCTTTAGTCTTTTTTTTAACCTCCGAGAGCATTTCTTCTCTTGCCTGTGGCGAGAGGAGAGGAGATAGCCTGCCCCAGCATGGAAACAATGCTGCAGTGACAGTGTCCATTACAAGGATGCTGCCGGGGGCGTATCAGGCCTAGGAGGCCCCATACAAGAGCATGTGGCATTGCTGACATTTACTAAACATAGCCCGTTCCTGAGTCCTACCTTGCTCATTCGTCGCCACTTGTCTCCAGCACTGATTTGCCAGCGAGATCCCCTTATAGCGATTACTTTGCCTGGTTGCCCAATGGGATTGCTCCTCACTGCCTGCAATTAATCCAGTGGGATTATTCTTTACTGCCAGTCTTTGCATTCACCCACTGAAATGTCTCTTCATTGCCAGTCTTGGTGTTTGCGCAATGGGAGCTCTCTTCACTGCACCCCTTGCTGCAGATTGACCGATGGGTTTGCCTTTTGTTGCCAACCCTGGTACTATGCACCTTTTGCAACCTCATCTTGAGATGCCCCTGCTTGGACAGCTTGCTCAGTTGTCCCTAAAATACAAAGCTTGGGCCAAACCATCAGCCACGTGGGCACAGCGACATCTGATGCTGGGTACCCATCCATCCTCCCAATTAATCTTCTGTGAACATGTGTCCCTGAAACTCAGGAATGTCCCCATTTCCAGGACAAATGCTGGTATCCCTGACAATTTTACAAGATTGGTGTTTTGTCTCTGTAGATTGTCAAGGGGGATCATGGGGCACAATTAGGTCTTGTCTGTACACTTCTAAATAGTATTATTGTGGCTCATGTGACCCCGCTGATAATCCCACGGATGCTGCTCAGTGAGGCTTCTTCATAACCACCTTGCATCTCAGATTTGGTTCCAGGGACAGCTGGGGGAAACGGATGTCAAAAACCAGCACCCCCGACCTCACTTCACTCCCCCAGAAAGGGATCAGGTCACCAGGTCAATGAAAGAGATTGATTCGGGGGGGAATTGGTGTGTGTGTCTCAAACCATGTGCGACAAGCACAAGATTTGTTTGACATCTCTTCCCGAGTAAGGTCAAGCTGTACTTCGCAGACACTGATTTGGGCAATAAGGGAAGCTGGGATGTTTCAAGCCCTCCTCTGGATTCTCCCAGGAAGGCTCGCACCATTGCAGCATGCTCGCTATTGCACCGACTGGGGAGCTAGCCAAAGAAATTGAGTTTTACTCCCTGCTATTTCTGACTATGTAATTATACCCCAACTGCATCCAACCAACCACTCACCCACCCATACCATAAAAGCACAGAACATACCTGCTCACAGTGAAGTACTTTTATTTTCCAAGGCTTTCCCCCCCCGCCCCCACCTCCATTATTTACTTATGCAGCAGCATTTGCTCAGAGTTGGGAAAGTTTTCCATATGGAGCCCTTTGGAAAAAGACACCAGAGAGCCGTTTGCCAACTGGCAACATAAACGGAGGAAATACTGTGGAAGGCGCAAACATCTTTATAGCCTCCAAGTTGTTTCCTGTTAGTGGCTCTCTGCACGGACACTCTCACTCTCTTGGGCTGAGCGGAAGAGGGGCGAGCGACAGATTCACTCCAGCAAGTCTCTTATTTACAGCTGGGTTCAAGGCTCCCTAAGGAATCATTCCATCAAATAGAGAGAGTGCTTTGTTCATCCCACGCACACTCATGTGGCCGGGTGCGTGTCTCTGCTCTCAACATCATTTACTCTTTCTATAGGAATACATGACCCTGGGGGTTTTTTTTTAGCCTATCCATCATACGCGTCTCTTCTGTGCTGGCAATAACCAGCCTGAGAAGGGAACAGTTCTATGGGGGAGGCCGGCGTTTAATCTATGGTCTCAGAATCAATGATGAAGCAGCACCCAATGCTGTCAGCTGGGAATTCCCATCCAGCCACTGCTAGTGGATGAAACACCAGAAACCAGACCATTGCTATGGCTAACGGGAGCTCAGCTAATCATGGGTGGACGTTTGTGTCTTTTGAGCTGTCGATCTTGGATTCTGTCCCTGCGTCCGTCTGACTGGGCAGGCTCTGTGGACAAAGTGTGTGAGAGTGCCACACCCCATTTGCCTAACTGTGCTGTCAATGAGCTAGGTTACCTGCACCCAGCCAGGCGGGGCGGGGTGGGGGCATTTAGTCCTGCAGACTTCAGAGTAAGCCCTCTCTTGCGTCTCCACTCTGCCTGCGCCGCTGAACGCGCCACGAGCTCGGCAACTGTTCCCATCTTGCTGCGTTTGCTGCAGGAGGTGAGCAAACAGAGGGGATGAGCGCGCAGGACCTCCCATTTGCATAGGAACCGAAGAGAACAGGCCATTGGGGGTGCGGGGGGGGGAGTACATTTAGCTACGCCGGAGCATGTTTAAGTACTGTAGCTCAAGTGGTTTGTTTAGTGTCGCTGGAGCGAGAACAAGTAAAATAACGGAGCTCAATGATGAGGCCAAGGCTCCTGTGGATACAGAGCTGACGCTATCAATAGGACCCAGAGTGATTTTCATGAATCAGCCTCACAATGTCAGACCCTCTCTGCCGGGAGGAAAGGATTCAGAATGCTTTTTCCCCCCCCCTCTTTCTTTCTTTCAAAGTACTGTGAATCTGTGTCTCCGAAAAGAGTCCTTGGCTTCCCTGAGCTGTTAGACATCACCCGTGCCTGGCATCAGCTCCGCTTCGATGGAAAACACCAGTTCGGTCCCCTCCCCTGAGCAGCACAGTCCCATCCAGCCAGGTTTCCAGGCACCGGCAGAATCCAATGCCGAGACTGTGATACATGTTGGGTTGCTTCTGAGCAGTGCTTGCCATGCTCATTCCCCTACCCCCAGGTCTACCCACAGTGCCCATTGCCTGTCCATGAGTTGGCTTCCTGTCAAAACATCCACCCGTCTCAAAGAATTTTCTGAGACTAATACAACAGCCACTTATGTCAAGAAAAGCCGATTTCCCCCTTTTCACAAAGGCCACCCCCCAGCCCTTAAACAAAGATAGACACACTTAGATGCATGCGCATGCTGGCACAGATGCCTCCACACAGAAAAAGATGCATGCAGAAACACACATGGCTTCCCAACCCACAGCTGATTAAATGGAGAGTGTATATGTGATGCCTTAGTGGAGGAGTGAATTTCAGAAGCACTAATCTATCCTTGTCTTTTCTTCTTTGATCTCTGATTCAGCACACCTCAGCTCCATTAAATCTTTGCAAATGCAGGCACCGGCACACTCTGGGCTACGGGGGTGTTGTTTTCTCTCTCTGTGTGTGTGTGTGTGTGTGAGAGAGAGTGTGTGGTAGAAAACAAAGTTTTGGATATAATGAAATCTCCTAAATTATTTGAAGAATAAAAGGCTCTCAGTGCATGCCAGGCAGACATGGAGGGAAAACCAAAGCAGCTAAAAAGCTACCGCTGGGCATATTAAAGAATGGTATTATCAAGTGGAACAGACAAGACATGTATATAATGCGTAAGTAGTGTTTACTCCTTCTCCAAACAACTCATAGATCACTAGGACACACACTCCTAAGAAGAGCAAAAAGGGAAGCGAGAAGAATGTATGATAGCATCAGAGGAGACACATCTGGCATAAGGAAGCAGCAACGGACTTATCAAAGGCTGGGATCTAGATGTGGCTTGATGATGCTTCTTGACTTTTTGGAATAACAGAAGAGGTTCTCGCTGGAAGCTCAGTGGAAGGAGGTGCCTAAGTTGTGCTGCAGAAAGAGCCTGTGGTTTGACAATGAGTCCTAAAGGCCTCCAGCTGCATCCGCAAGAAGCAAGCCAATGCTGGTGAGGAAGCTGGGAAGGGTTAGTTATTTTGGACAAAAATCTTGAAAAAAAAAAATGTTGATTGTGGAGGTGGCAGGCTGGCTCTGTTGGAGTGTTTTGGGCCTCAGACCAGTTCCTGAGTGAGGTCGGAGTCTAATCATAAAAACCACCTGCACAATTGGCTCTATAATATATCCCCATTGCTGGCAGTCTTGGCGAAGGAGCCGAGGACTGAATGGAGACGAAACTTCCATTTCACCGGACGAGAGGCTGTTTCTCCACTTCGCATTAGCGGTGTCAGGGGAAGGAGCGCTATTGCCCAGAGGAAGAACAATCCCTTGGTTATGGCTCTGAACTGGGACTCAGGAAATCTGGTTTTAAGACCCATCTGTGATACAGGCTTCCTGTTTGTCCCTTGATACTTGTGTGCCTTAGTTCCCCATTGGTAAAGTGGGGATAATAATACATCCATACATCACAGGGGGAGAGGGCATTGTAAAGGTGCATTTACTCATGTAGGTGAGATGCTCAGACACCAGGGTGATAGGTGCCCATAATCTTCTTAGCAATGGAAGGACTCAATTGTCCAGGCCTTTCCATCAGGCACCTTTCTCCAGGGTTCAAGTCACATACAAAAATGCACCGATGAACGTTCCTTCTGGTTCTCCTGTCTGTTCTCAAAGCGGGCTGACCCGTGGTTCATCGCTAGGGCTGAGACAGCAGGATAGTAGGGCAAAGATGCCAAAGACATGAAAAAAACGCAGAAATTGGTCTTGTTTTTGGCTTAATTGGCTTGTGAGTCACTTGTTGGCTAGTTTTTGTCTTGTAGCTTGTTGCAGCTGGTTACTTCTTTTTTTTGATCGGTTCCCGGCAAGCAAGGGCAAGGTGGGGAGAGAGAGTCAGGGGTGTACAGAGGGCCCATCACAGTCCCAAACTGCACTCCGGCGGGGATCTAGTCACAGAGTGTTGGGATTCTTAGGGATTGGCTTGTTTTGAAATGGGATTAGCTTGATGTTTGGCTTATGGTGAAGGTTGGGGTGCTTATTTACCGCGTGAAAATTGGCAACTGTGTCGTAGGGTGACTGGGCTGCAGGATGGGCCAAACTCATGTCTCTTCACGGACTACAGGGAAGTTACACCTGGCCCCTTGTGTGCTGTGCAAGATCAACGACCCAATCTCCCAATTGTAAAGGGTTCAACACTTTGGCCTGGGACTGAAATGAACGGTGTGTCTGGGTTGCTTTGTGTATGGCCTGCAGTCAGTAAAACGTTCAGAGTTGCTTTGGTTGGCCAAAGAACTCTCCATGGGAAAGCTGCTGTCTGTGGATCACAAGGTACCAAATGAGACTCAGTTACAGGGACAAGCTGGGCACACACACAAAGCAAACCTACTTGACTGATGGAGGGCTCTGGGAGGGGTTTAAATCTGCAGCATTAGGCCACTGGTTAGCATAAACACCCCCCTAATCCGGCCGGCTCCCAAACAGGAAATCTCTCTGCGCTCGCTGGCAGCGCTTTGAGCAAAGTGGTTGTAATTCATACACCAACGAGCAAGATGCACAGCAAACCTGGTCTGATGAAGCTTCATTTACTTGTAACATAATGGGGGATTAAAATTCATTAATGCCCTACAAATTAAAGCATTAATGATGGCGACCGAGTTTAAATGAGAACCGGAGAAGTGAATCACCATGTTTTGCTGGGCCTTTTAACTTTCCCCACCTAGCAGCATTGTTCTTGTTGTTGCGAGCAGGCACTTTTTAATATGCTATGACAGCAGCGGAGCTGACCCCAGACAATAAACAGGGCCTAGTAGTTAAGCATTAATCTGCCAAAAGAATGACCTTCAGCCACTAAAGAAGGGATGTTTTTAAAAACTCATAAGTGCGAGGAAGGTTCATTTGCTTGCTCATTTAGCATATTAAAAGGGTATTATTGCTACAAACAAGAAATCTAAATGAGCCCCCAGTTGAAGCTTGGGCTAACACTTTAGATTAAGGTGGAGGGTAACGATTAACATGCTGTATATAAATCGTTTATTGTTCATAAACAAGATGAGACATATTTTCTCTTATGATAAGTAATAGGACATCCATAATGAAGCTGCATGAAGACAAAGGAGTAATACAAAGGGAGAAGGGAGCACTGGGAAATTACACTGAGCTGGCGGTTTGCAGTGCTGGTCCTCCGCAGGGCCCAGCCAAATGCAGCTCTAGCTCAAGGCTGGTTAATTCCATGGCTCCCCTCGTGGTTCACAGCGGTCGCTGGACAGAGCGGAGCGCTCTGTGTGTAGGATCAAGGTCGATTATCACCCTGCAGAATCTGCAGTGAAGCAGGCAGCTGCTGTGTATGATGTTCGGATGTTGTTGTTTGTCACAGACTTACTGTAGCTGCATTTGGATTTTCAATGACTGACCCTGTTAATAGTGGGCTTTAATTAACAGCGGACAATGGGGCCTGTGGCGTGAAAGCCCAGACCCAGATCTGAACTTCCTCTAAGTTTGGTGGTGGTTGAGGCTATTACAGAGATAAGAGTCAGCTGCGAAATTTGGAAAGTGGATCCAGATCTGAAATCTGAGGAGTGGGGAGTGTCCAAACTGGATTTGGAATTCCCCAATGGCTTGAGGATCCAGGTTCTCACGGCTAATAAACAGCCATCTGTCCACACAGCGAGCCTCCAGCAAAGACAGGAGAATGCAAAAGGTATCAGGGGACGTCAACAAGGAGTGAGAAATGCAATTACCTCCTAAGTGTGTGACTGGCACCATGAGTTCAGCCCTTCAGTGTTTCTTCTCAGCATCCCCACTTTGAGCAGGAAAGAGAAGGGGAAAAATATTACCTAGATCAGAACATGTGCCAGGCTCTTAGAAACTGTGGAGTGGTTGGGTGTAGAAATGGGGATGAATTGATGCCCAGCATTCTTAGGGTTTCCAGCCGGCTTTCCTCAGGCAGGCACTGCAAAGGCTCTTAACTACTTTGTGGTGTCCCCTATTTACTGCATCTGCTTCCTACACAGTATCACACTGGAGACCCGAAGAGCAACCCTGATAAAATCTCCCCCCTGCTTGAATTGGCAGCAGCAGCAGCGACTCAGCTGGGTCACTTGCCTTTGGCTGAACTGGTAGTAGCTGGGCAGCACTGATCTCTGCTGGAACTGCTGTCTCTTTTGAGTTGCTAGGAGATGCACTGAACTGGTTTCAGTTGCAAGTCTCCCCCCTGTAAATCGGATGGTAGGATCTATATTGAGCCCATCTTAGCTGGGAGCCACTTTTTGCAGCCAATGGAGCATTCTAAGGATAGCCCCATATATCTCGGACAGTGAGCCCCCCAGTTCACCTGTTCCAATGGCCATTTCAGAACTTCTGGGTTCCTTGTTCCATGAGAGGGGGTTTCCCCTCCCCTTATGCATTTGCAAAATCCACTTTGCCGGGAAACTTGACTCGTGTGACTTTTGTATCTCACCTTCTAAGTAGATTTGTCAGCCACCCAACAGCAATAACAGCACCCAGCCCTGGCTCCCCGGATTTAGGAAAGCATGGAAACAGCTGAGGGCGAAAGCTAACAGGTCAACTTAAAGCTGTGAATCTTCCCCCGTGCTATTTTCACAGCAGAGAAGGGAAAAGTCTTGCTAAATACGCCCTGACTGGGAAATGAGATTGTGGTTATTTGTGTTATTAGATGGATGCTTTTAGACCTCCAGTGCTTTTTAAACAGACCTGATTAGAGGTTACTTCATGGGGAGAGGAGGGGTCCTCTCAGAGACAGTGATCCCCATGTTGAATGATAGCAGGCTGGTTGGTGCTACTCTGAAACATACTCGGTCCTTTCTTCCCCTCCCCTATTTGAATGCAAGGACATTAAGGGAAGTGGAACCTTAGAGAGCTACTGTGACTGGGAAATCGCTCACTTTAATTACCCCTTTACACTGTATTTATCTCAATGAAAGGGCTCCTGCTCCTTTGTCACTGACTGGCAGGGTTAGCAAAAAGAACCAGAAGTGATCTATATGCTTATTTATTTATTCCAACAGGAGTGTATCGGGGATATGTAGCCTCTGCCTCCTGAGCTTTTTACTCCGGCTCATGAGCCTAGGCATTTTGCACAGCGCCCGTGGAGGGAAAGGTGGTCTTGTGGCTACACAGCAAGGATTCCTGGTTTCTATTCTCAGAACTGCCACTGATTTTCTGTGTGATCTTGGTCAAGTCCCTCTCCACCCCTATCTCTAGGGGAAGGGGTAAATAATAATACTGGCCTATCCCCTGGGAGTGCGGGGGCATCATTCCTTATGCTGAAAATGCACTTTAAGAGCCTCGAGTGACAATCCCACTCCTTTGGGAAACAGCCAGCAGGAGATTCAGAGCAAAATCTTACCCCTTTCTTTATCAATGCACTGAACAGTTTCTGATCTCCATGACTCAGACCAGCCTGGTTCTGCCAGTAACTCCTACCCTGCATGCACGGTGCACCGGCAATGGATGGAATAGCAGGGGGCACTGTAGGTCAGGACTGAGGGGCATCAGCAGAACTGGATGTGGGGAGCCTAGGACTGGAAGAACAGGGGATGGGCCAGGACCGAGAGGCATCAACACAGCTTTGGGGCAGGACGACGGGACTGAAACAGCACAGGGCACTGCAGTTCAGGATGCAGGTGCATTGCAGAGAGTTATTTGGGGGCCTATCATGTTCTGGGGTGCAATCCAGACCAGTGAGGGATTGGGTCACTGCCTGCCCTGTAACCACGGGTACCTCAAATGCTTTGCTACTGTAACTCTTTCTGTGGGAGGTTCACAGTCAGCAACAAGCCTGCAGGTCACACCCAGAATGTCTGCGCGCTGTACATCCTCGGATCAGCGACGCTGCCTCCAGCCGCCTGCCAACAGCATAACAGCCCCACCCTGGCTTCCAGCGCCCTTGGTTACTACTTGCAGGGTGACCCCAACAACTCCCAGTCCCGAATTTCCCCAGAACATTGTGCCCGGAAGGGTCCAGCCCTCAGCTGGGCCACTCAGAGAAATAATAAGGTTCATTGCACCTTTAAAGACACAAAAACAAATTACAGCTTAACTTCAGTTTTTAACTGGGGTAAATGCACCCTTCCCTTCAAACACAGCACTGAGTTGGTTTATAGTAAAAATAAAACAAATGTATGCATAGGATTGAGTGAGTTCAAGTATAAGGAATGAAGACAGAAAGAGTTACAAGTAAAACAAAATAGGGTATACTGCCTAGTGGCTAAGACTTAATTTAACAAGCTACAGTCTTTGTTCAAGGTGGATTTCCCCCCCAGTCTTTCTTCTTTCCAGACATAGCTGACTTTTTCTCAGAAGCACAAGGGGCTGGTTTCCCTTGTCTTCCTAGGTGAAAGATCTTTGCCTAAGCAGATTTCTCACCTATATTCAGTTTCCAGGGACTTCAACCCCCTCCTTGGTTGAAGGACTCAACCTTCTCAGCTTGCAAGAGCTCTGTTCCCTTGCATTTGTCTCGTGATAGAAGCCAAAGACGGCTTCTGTCCTTGCTTACATCTTCCAAAGCTCAATTAGCTTGTTTCAAGAGGCTGGTTAACCTCATGATGTTCTTCCTTCTCCTGTGAACTTCCCATCCCCTTCCTTATTTCTGTGTAAATGGGGCTTCCATTGTTTTCCACTGACACCTTGCTTAATTTCATTAAAGCCAGGCAGATAGCTGTGATGTCCCCTCCTGCCCAAGGAAGGCGAGATCTGTTTCTCCCTTTCTTTGGGCACAGGCTATAAAGTATATTATTAAAGAGTATCTATAATTCCTTATGTAGTGTCAATACATACAAACCACCAGCATGTCACAGGCTTTCATAAAACACTTCACTGGTTATGCTTCTATAGAATATGTTGTATACAATCAGTCGATTCAATTGTTTATCACTAGAGGTTCAGACCCCTGTCTTTATAGCCCAGATAAAATTTCTATCTCCTGCTGGAGAGAAGATGCCATGTGGGCTTCTCCCCTGCTGATAGCTTTGTTTACTTTCTATGTAAATGGATCTTCATTGTCTCTGCCTGCTGACTAGGCTGGTCAGAAAAGCAAACACGTGCTTTGGTTTAGGGCAGACTTGTTTACCAACTCCCCCTGACATAGCTGGCTCGAACATATTTTAGGCATCATTCCAGCATATAGCCATAACTCTTACATGTAACACACATCACACAAGTATGTCAAAAGTCAGTGAGTGATTAGTTTTCCACCGACACCTATTAGATACAGATTATAACACTGTGTTAGGTGTAGCGAGTTTGTCAGGGCTAATGAGCTTCTGACACAGAGTAGTGAACCACTGATGGGCCTCTGTGTGATGGAGCCTCTCTGATCTTGGATTTAACTTATATGTGCCTCAGTTTCCCCATCGGTAGATCAAGCTCAGAGACTAATTTAACCCTCCTGATAAAGCCAGTGCCTCCCATCAGTTAGCTTCTCTTGAGTGTCAAATCTACAGGAACATGCCATTTTTGCATAGGCACAGAGCAAACTCATGCAGTCACTCTTTGTGGGAAAGGACTAGCTTTTCTTTCAGGTCTTATAAGTGAGTAATAGCACCTTGTGACTCCCACTCTATTGCATAAATCCCATACTGTTGCTGAGTCAAATGCCTGCGCGCAGAATTCTGAGAGCATACCCAGCCTGTGTGCATAGTTCTGAGCTCACTACAGATATCGCATGCAAGCTCGGTGCTGTCTCCACTGAACTCGCTCCATACAGCATTCATGCAGCGCCAACCGAAGGTGGTGCATGCTTGTGTCAAGGCTGGAGTCGGAGCGGCTGGGAGAAAAGCTCCAGAGACCCTGAGTAAGCAGAAAAGCCCTCTCTGGGTTTTTACGTTTGGTTTTCCAAGGCTCTCGCACGGCCCAAAGAACACACATAAATCAGCCCCCTCACAACGGCTAGCTATAGTCCCTACATGCAGCTCAAACATCGGCTGCTCTAAGCAAAGCTGCCTTCCTAGTTCTAGAAACGCCTAGCTTGACCGCTGAGTACCCGCGCCATCTTCTCTCTGCCTGCCTGCGGCCCAGCCTCTTTATAGACTTCTGAGCTTAATTGGGCTCAGCTGCAGCTAATGACCTCTCAGCTGGGCTGCAATGACCCAAAGTTCACTCTGAAAAAACCCTGCTGGGATTTAAGGCCGAAAGCCCCCAAACAGCAGTACTGAGTGGCTCAGAGTGATCTCCCCGTAGGAGCACCCCAGAGAGGTTTCCTCCTGGCTGCAGCCCCCTCCAGGGACATCTAAAGGCCTGTACACCTAGGAACGGTCTCTGAGCTGGCTGTACAGGCAGCGTACCGGCCCTTCTCTGTGCATTTGCAGCAATCACTGCAGACTGCAAGGGCTGTACCGTGCAGCCCTCACAGCTGATTAGAAGGGATCTCCTTGGAGATAGTGGAAGAACGGGGGGCTGGTTCCCTTTCTGGACTGAAGGGCAGAGACAGCTGAAGACATGATTAGAGCCATCCTCATGAGCAGGCAGGTCAAGGACAGGGAGAGCCCTGGAAATGTCCCAAATGATTCATGGTGATGACTCCCCTAGGTGCAGTCAGCTGCAAAGGCCAGCAGTGTGGCACAGAGGAGTGAAAGACGCACTCCTCTCCATCTGCAGGGCAGAGGCATGGAGACACATGAATGGAAAACAGGCAACAAGCAGCAGAAAGGAAGGGGGTGGGGGGGAAGAGTGAGAGCTGTATGGCTCTCTTGCAGTCCAGTCCCCGGACGGCTGCTGTCTGCAGCAGTGCCGGAGTCCAGGAAGTTGCTCTCCAGTGTGACAAAGCTTTTTACGATTGACCCCAATTAAGAAGTCAGCCCACACGGGCTGAGGGCGTCACTCAGGTCAGTGAGGCAGCTGTTCAGGGCTGGGAGACTCGGCTGCCCCAATGCAGACGAAACAAAGGGCCACATCTCTGGCCAGGAGGAGTTGGAGGTGTGGCCAGCCAAGTCTGGGATGGAGAACAGGGGCTCAGTGTTCCCTGGGAGCAAAGTTACTAGTGCAGCATCCCCTTGGGAGTCTCCAGCACACACGGACCTTCCTGCAAACCATCTCTGCCAACGCCATCCAGACCTGGGAGATGTATGTCTACTGACACCTCTGCACCTGCTGCATGCCCACCCCAAATCCACCCACACTCTCCCTGCACTAACACTAGCCACACTCTTCACCAGCCTCCACAGCCCTCACATGCCCCACAGCCAGCCCGCCGCATGCACTGACCGGCACGCTGTACGTACGCCACGTCCCTGGGCACTCACCTAATCATACCAACCGTCCACTCCCTACACCTGCACTGACCCAAACCCATTGAGGCCAGGCCTCAGAATCTAATCGGCACCCTTGTGCACATCCACATCCCCCCCATCCACATGCTGTTAACACACATGCCACCCTTTACACAAGTGCACAGCGGAGTAAAGCCATTCAGCATGTCCCTGCCCAATGCTGGTCCTGGTGTTTACTGCTGAGCTGAAGCTACCAGTCACTGGTGTAGCAGCCGGTGGAACATGCCTAACCGAACCCTTTGCAGTTTCCTGTAGCACCTTTCATGCAAAGACCCCTCATTGCGTCACAAACGTTGGCTAACTAAGCCCCCCAGACTCTCTGTGAGACAGGGACGTTTTACTAACCTCTCTTTACAGATGGGGAAACGGAGTTGTGGAACAATGAAAGGAGTTGCCTGAGGTCACGCAGCGAGACGGTGGCAGAGTATGGGATAGAATCCAGGAGTCCTGACTCCCTGCTTTCATCATTGCACCACCTCTCCTCCCCAGGTGGGTTTAAATGAAATTTTCTTCCTTCCCCCGTTTTATTTCTGTTGTTTTCTATTTGCCAATATAATCCTACAGGGCAGGGTGTACAGTGTAATTAGGCAAAACTTTCCCATTCATTTAACAGAGTTTTTAATTTCTTTCAGGGTAACATTAAAAGGCTAAACTTAGAAATGAAGGAAAGCAGATGTTCCTTGGACAGTCATTGAGGTCTAAGTCCCACATACGTAACACGACAGCAAGATTGAGCTGTCTGCGGTCTCTCGCTCTCCATCTGCATTTGGACCACGCACTGTAACGGCTCTTTCAAATGTAGATCCAGCACACTTAAAGCAAAGTAATAGTCCAGGGCAAAGGAATACCCTGTATTGCTTTCTAGACCTCAGTTGTTTCTCAATTAGGGTAGAATGGCAAACAATTAACCGATCACTAGTTATTCCTATACGGTGGGATTTTTTTTTGTACCTAAGGAATTTAGGAGCACAAGTACCATTGAAAGTCAGTAGGACTTATGCTCAGAGGCATTGTCCTCACTCACAAAAGTTATGCCCCATTCAGTAGACCGGTCAAGTGAAAGCAGGACAATCCCAGAGCGTAGTGCAGCTATATCACTCTAAAAGGACAGTGCAATTTAGCTGGTTTGGAATATCCCACACCCAGCTGTTTGCTAAAGCTATATCGTTTCTAGGGCTGTGAGTGAAGTTCAAAATAAATTCTTCAAGATACTCTTTTTACTTTAAACAAAAACAACCTAACCCGCATAATACCCAAGCTAAGCACCTATGAGCATTCCTAGGTTAGCAAGCCACGATGCCCAGCCAGTGTTTATGAGCAACCCTACAATAATAAATCCATGGGTCCAGCCCAGTACTCATGATGAGCTACACAATAATGCACCAGTGTTCCCAGTCCAGTGCACCCATGAGCAAATCTATGTGTGTATCCTAGCACCACAATAACAAACCAGTGTGTTTCACAGGGCTGGAAAACAACGTAACTCTGGAAAAAGCTTTCCTTTCGCAGCATTGGAGGGTTTCAGTTAACGGCAGTGATTTTATAAAGTCATTCAAACATTATGAAAAATACCTCGTGGGTGAGATTTTTATTCAAATAAATCGTGAGCATGAATGTGACTTTGGGCAAGTCCCTGGGTCAGAGCCCAATGCTGCTCCTATGCAGCCACCTGCCCCATTGGCAGGGCTTGGATCAGCCTGGCTCTAATTCAGGACCAGGAGGCAAGGCTAAAGTTCCTCTTGGGTGACCGCTTCTGGCGATGCTGTGAAAGATGTTCACGCACCCACGTCCAGCAGCCCGTACGTGGAGCCCACACTCATGGACAGAGATGTGGGGCCTTTGGAAGTGACACAGGCAAAAGGAGTGTCCGTTCTACATACAACCCTAGGATATTTATTGTTATGTATATTGCAATGGTGCATAGGGCTCCAGCTGAGATCATGCCCCATAGTGCTAGGCATGGAACAGCTACAGAGTATAAGACACCGAGAATCTAAATGGACAAGGGTGGGGGAAATCACCATTTTACAGATGTGGAAACTGACACACACAGCTGTTAAATGACTTGCCCAAAGTCACACAGGGAATCTGTGGCAAAACAGAGAACTGGAACTATCTCCTGAGTTCCAGCCCAATGCTTTGCCCACAAGAACATCCTTCCTGTCCCCAACATTATGGCAGGAAAGGGTCCATCTTTTCCACTGGGGAGCTGGGTTTTGTTAATCCTTGGAGATGGGCAATTAAATACCACATTCTCCCCTGCGAGCAAAAGCACCAAGACCACCATGATCTCATCATCCACCTCTCATTTCCCACCCCAAGGTGCCCGGGGCTGCAATTCTGTCCCCACTTTCATTCCCCAATGCCCTCTGATGCCCAGGGACAAGTATGTTGTCCGTCTCCTATCGTTGCCTGCCCTGGTGCTTGGAACACGTACAAAGTCTGCTCTGCTATTCATCTGTACTTTCCATGGAGAAAAATTTAAGACTGCTAACAGGGGGGTGGGGGAAGCGTTTTATTTTATTTTATTCCACTGTTATTAATACCCAGTTTGATTCTATTTGTTCCCTTTTATGGCTTGTCTGTGGCAATTGCCTGGCTCTAGAAACAATTTTATCTGAGCAGGTGAGGCACATTATAAGTAAATGTTATATTGCACATTGTACTTTAAGCAAATTTGAGACTTTCCTGATTAGGTGCCTTCTGCAGGAGAGCCTTGTTCAGTCAGATAATTGCAGGCTGAATTCTTCATCCCCTTCTTTTTCTTTTCCCCCTTGGCAAAACTGCAATCTCGCACAAGAACATCAGCAGACAAAAACCCCTTGAAAATAACTCTCCAGAAGAAATCTAATTTACTTTTTAATCTGGTTCGGAAATTTGCCAGCAAAATTTCCACAGACAAGCATAACCATTTATTACTACTTATCATACCAGCTGGATATCCACTCCTGATTTGGATAATGTAGCAGGGAGGAGAGGGGGAAGAGAAATCTTTTGATACATTTATTTGATACAATCTTCCCCCCGATAAAATTGGTAAACGGAGGACATTGCTGTGACCGTATCTGTTTCAGCTGTGGATATTGTGAAGAACCAGGCATATATAGTTTCATTTAGTTAGTTTGTTTTTTTATGACAGCAGTTCCTGTGGAGGAGGACGACTGATTTCTGCTTTTGGAGACAAACTGGCCAGAATTCATTTCGCATGCAGCCTCTTTTCAAAGTACCAAACACATTGTGAGCATCTTGTGCGCAGTTAATGATATTAATAATAATCGTTTTCTGTAGCCATTGAATTATTTTCGTAACGGCTTGGTCAAGAGATGTCCAACACAATGGCCCCTAAATAGCCTCCATTCATCATCCTCATGGGGAAAGCTGAGAAGACAATGCAGTAAGTGAACTGTAAGTTCATCCCCAATATAGCTCAGAGGAAGGCTGGTCCTGCAGCTAAAACACTGCACTGGGATTCAGGGGATTTGGGTGCAATTCCTGTGTGACCCTGGGCAAATCACTTAATCTCTCTTTGCCTTGGCTCCCCCACTATACAACAGGGCTCATTGTTTTTCTTGCACTCTTTACCTTATCTAATGAGATTTTGGAAGGTCTTTGGGGCAGGGACTGTCTCTTCCTGTGTGTCTGTAGTACAACGGGGTCCTGATCTCAGCTGGGGGCCTCTAGGCACGACCTTAATTCAAATAATAAATAATACCCTTATAGGACTTGAGTGGTGCACAGGCCTCATGCTAGCCCTCTGCTTTGGGGTGAATTTCACCCTGAATAAAAGACTCCCGCCGCCTTTATTGGGAGCTGGATCCAGCCCTCAGTCAGTGGCCTGAACACGGGAAATGTCACATTTCCCATCTTTCACCCAGAATCCCTGCTCTGTATCCTCAGACCCGGGCTCTCTCGGGTTTGAAATTCTTTGTAATTAGATTCTTTGGCTGCCTAGCCCAGCTCAGACACTGAAGTTTACACATAAAAACTTTCCTTCGCTCCCTCGGTCTCTCTTTCAGAACTATGCCTCCTGTGGGAAGTGTAAATATAGAAAAATGACAACATGTGCATTAATGCTCGTTAGAATGTCATCATTATATTCTGCAAAGTGTCTGCTGAGGGGATCCCTAAAGGACACTTAGAAATGAAGCAGCTGCTCCAGATTTGTTCCAGCTCACATCTTGAGGAAAATGACATTGAGATAGATACAGCATGGCGAGCATCTTCGGAGAACGGGGGTGGGGAGGGAAAAAGAGAAGGGGACCTGTTTCCATCCGCACGGAGTCCAACAGAATCACTGTGGGCTCTGCACGCCCCTCCCATTAGGCTACTTCGCGTTGATTAAATGTTGCACAAAACAGTCGAGAGGACGCTAAACTTAGAATCAAGCCAATTGCAGTGAAATGTATTTGAGCCCCGTGTGTGATTCATGAATCATCTTTATGGTAACTTTGACCCATGTCAGAGTGTATGTGTCACATCGCTTTTGCATCGCTGTAGGGCACAGATGAGTCATTATTAAGCTGCCCTAGCAGGTCAGCTGTGGATTGCCCTTGTATAGGGGAATCCTTGGATAGCATACAGCAGGCCTAAGGGTTATGCCTGCTACTCCAGTGATTCTCTGCTGGGTGCCACCTCTGGGGAGGAGAAGGGGGTCTTACCAGTTGGCATAATTTAGAGCAGCCTGAAACTGCTCTAATTTATTCCTGTTGCTGCACAAGCCACCTTTCCTATCCTCACAGTAATTTGAGTCCTGTGCTGAGGATAGTATGCCCAGGCCTGAGTCTCTCTCTTTAAAATATGGAGCGAGAGGTAGGGAAAGCAGGATATGAACCCCTTGAATTTTAATTGTCTCATGAATAGTTAGACGTGGACGTCCATTGTGAATTCCATCATGTACACATACACACCGCTCTAGAAGACCCGCAGCAGGAAGCAGCCAGTGCCTGCAGGAGGAGGAAACATTGCTGGCGGAGAAAAAAAAACTCCTTGCTCTACTTCCAAAGCCTCATCGCTAGGGGAACGGGGCACAGAGGATCTGCAAGAGGGACAGAGAGAGAAGCGACTGGGCCTTTATTCAGTCATTTGATGTTCTTCTCTCACATGTTACAGTTCTGTCAGATTAGACACAGGCTGCCAGACTGATCATCCCATTCCGTGGTGAGATACATGCACTGGATGGAAAGCTCAGGAGAGAGAAGGAAGTGATTAGCCCAATGCGCCTGTACATTGAGAAGAGGAACTGACAAGGAAACGTCCGTGCGCAAGACTAACTAGAGTGTTAGTCAGGCCGTGCATACGGGAGTCTGCATAGGGGAAAAGACAAATTCCAGCATCGGGGAACAAAGAGCAAGCCTATGAAAGTGAGCATCAGATTCCCCGCTAGCCAGGGTGATCTATAGCAGGGGTTCTTAAACATCATTGCACCAGGCCCCGCTTCGGACAATGAAAATTACTACATGACCCCAGGAGGTGGGGGGGGGGGGACGGACGACCAAAGTCTGAGCCCTGTGGCCCAAGGGCTTCACGCCAGGTAACCTGAGCCCCACCACCCAGGGCGGAAGCCTTCAGGCTTCCGCTCTGGGCAGTGGGTCTTGAGCTTTGGCCCCAGCGCCCAGCATGTCTCACACCAGCCCTGTGCCCACATTAAAATGGGGTCGTGACTCCACAGTGTGAGAACCGCTGATTTATCGTCACAGTTCTCTTCAGCTGAGCAGGCATTCTCGTGGCTGTCTGTCCCGGCACATATATGGCTCCTATCCCCATGATATCAGAGCACCTCTTAAGCAATTATGGCGTTAGCCTCGCCATGCCCCTGTGAGGTAGGCAAGGATTATTATCCCCATTGTACAGATAGGGAACTGAGGCACAGAGACATGGAGAGAGATTTCCAGCTGACCATATTAGTGCCCAGCTGCCCTTAAAATATCTCAATCTAAGTGACATGCCCAGGGCACACAAGGAATGTGGAAGAGTCAAGAAGAAAACCCACATTTCCTGAGTCTCAATCTAACTCTTTAACTGCAAGGCCATCTTTCCTCATTTTTACTTTGCAAACCTGCTTGAGTATATATTTGCAAGTAATAATGTAGGTAACTAACTCCTGTGGTGCTGGGGTGAATGGGAAAGATCCCCTGTTATTACTTATAGTCATCACCTGTGGAAAGGAGGGTTGTTTCTTTTTTTGCTGGAGGATTTATTTTAACATTCTTGATCTCCAAACACATTGCAAGTTTATACTCTCTGCCTTTGAGTCATGTTTAATTTTCTCTTCCCTCCATTCAGAAAATAGATTGCAATGGCAGATTGCTCTCCTCTGGGCAACTATAGCACTAGTTAGCAGTATACACCTCAGACGTTGTTCTGAAGAATATCGCCTCGGTTTAGCTTCCATTAACAAAATGTTTAATTTATATTTGCACTCAGAAAGACGACTCCAAGGACCCAAATATGAATGCAGCCCATCTTCCACTTCACAAGTCATCATAGCTCTTTAGTAGAGATGTTCAAAACTTTTCAACAGAAAACGGCCTTTTGTTAGTAAGAAAGTTTTTTTACATTATTTTTTGTGAAAAACCTGAAAAAAATTCAGTTCAGGAACCCAACATTTTCCAGCTTTTGCAGAAAGAAACCAGGAAATTAAAGAGAAACAATTTTATTTCTCTCTAAAACAAATGGACAGTTTTACCGGTTCTATTCTCAAGCTATTTTTACAGGTAATTGCAACAAGGCATCACATTTTACTGTTTTCATGCACTTTCAAGATTTGGAAACTTTGGACAAGATCCTCAAAGGTATGTCAGCTCCTCACATCTAATTATTTCAATAGTCATTAGGCGCTTAATTCCCTTTGAGGAGCTGGGCATAAGAAACCCCCAAAGGGGCCAGTTTCACACATGTGCAAACCCTAAGATGATAAACCCTTCCTTACTTCACATTCTGTGCAACACACACACATGTTGGACCTGATCCTCAGCTGGTGTAAATTGGGACAGCTCCATTCATTTCAAGGGAATGACACTGATTGACACTAGCCGAGGCTCTGAGATATATAGAGAGGTGTGTGTGTACGTGCACATGTACACACACACATCCACCTAAATATTCACTGCAATGACAATCTAGAAAATGCCAACACTTATTTATGTCTCAGTTTGTGTTAGTTTCTGAGATGTTAAGGGAACTCCATTTTGTGTGCGCGCCCATGCTGGCAGAAGGGTGGGGACCTGGATATTGATAAATGATCCTTCTGGGGGAGGAGAAACCCCGGATTTCAGGACGTTGCCATCTCCCATTATATCGTAGTCTCCACCGTGTCACAAAAGAACCACCACAGAAGGGGATGCGTATTCGTGTGACTAACTCTCCCCCTCGTGCCTGTTTGCATTCTCCGCGAAAGCCTTGAAATAAAAATGCAACAGGCTCAAGGGCACTTGCTGTAGAAAGGAATGAGGTTAAGAATTCCGATTGACCGTGATGAGAGCCAGAGTCTCATGTTGTTAACCAGAGTCCTAGTTCTCTTCCCCCCGACCGTCACCTAGCAAAAAAAAAAAAAAGAGTATTGTCTCCAATTTCCCCATCTCCCAGAAAGCCACATTATACTAAGTACAAAAGTCAAAAAGCAGAGAGTTTTTCTATTCAGGTAATAACAGAAGGCTCATTTCCCACAGAGTGTTTTCATTAAAGGCTCAAGGAGGGAGGGACACCATATGGAGTTCTCTGCTTCAGAGATGAGAAATGAGAAACAGCCTCTTCCTGACCAAGGGCACAAATAATCCCATTGTTCTTTTGGCAGGACAAAAGGTGTTAATCTGGAACTCCTGGCCAAATTCCAACTAGGACAAATCACATTCTGATTCCTTAAATTCCTTCTCGACTCTCAACTACATACAGGATTCTTCACCTCTTCTTCTAAAGTGTTGTGTAGATTATTGGGCATGAGTTAAACAGCTGCTGTGTTTCATGACAGAGGTGGCTCCATTTCAATAGCAGGTGTATGTAGTTCTTATAACAATAAAACCTAGCTTTTATTTAGTACTTTTCATATCAAAGAGAGATCAAGATCCCTGGTATTTTCTTATTATTATTGATATTGAACAGACAGTAGCTAATTGTACAATGGTTCATAAAGATCGCAAAGTGCTCTCCAAGTCTTTTGGAGGAGTGGCACTATAAAACCTCAAGATCAGTCCCATTATCCAAATGTTGGAAATAAAACCCCAAACCCTATATAATTCTGTTCTGATTTAGCATAAGGAACCCGTTAATTAGCACTTTCTCCCCAGCAGGTTCTTCTGCGTGGTGGTGCGCCCATTTTCAGGATATTGAAGTCACGCCGAAAGTAATTTCCACAACTCCCCACTTTATTAGCAGCATCTACCTTATATGCATGTAAGTAGAAGCATCATATCTTTATTTGCACTTCTGTTTTCATAGCCGCCAGCCCACTGATTTTTTTTCCTTATCTGCCAAAAATAGTCTACCTTGAAGGTACGCTTCCATTTCTTCATGCCACTAGCTGTCAAACTGCTTAATAACTTGCCCATCACTGAAGTAAAATACAGTTTATTAAAAATGTATGTCGCACTCAACAAATTGCCCCTTGGCAATCTTCAAACCTTGACAGCTCTGTTCTAATGCTAAGGAGCTTTAAGGGTGTTTGTTAGCCATCCACTGAACATAGTCACACTATAGCTGTGATTTCTAACTATCATCAGATGATCTAATAGCTTGGAAGGTGGAGTCAATACTTGGCTTGGAGAGACACTGGAAGAGGCACGGAGAGTGAAGTTCCCTATTGTTTCATCTACTGCAAAAACAGAATATAGAGCTTCCTCCCTGACTCCTGGAGCGGCCATGAAAAGCCCACAGAACTGGTCCTGGATGGGATATGTGAACATACAGAGACAGGGAATGACACAGGAAAGGACAACAGCCACCAGCAGCCTCTGCAAGAGGAGATAGTGCCAAGTTGGTGCTGAAATGAAGTATTTGCTGTGAAATTGCACTATTTCTGGAAGCTAAGCATCTACATAGGCATATTCAGAGAGTGCATGACTTGCACAATGCAGTTACAGAGGGGTGAGCATCCAAGTCCAGTAGATAGCAACAGCCTTCTCTCTGGTCTTGACAAATGCAACCTTGCCCCGCTCATATCCATTCAGAATGCTGCTGTAAAGATTAATTATCCTAGCTGGTCACTTGGACCATGTCACCTGTCTCTTTGCATGCCTCCACTGCCACCCTTCTCTACTGCTTAAAACATAAGCTACTTGTCTTCCGTTTCATGGGCTTCACCCTACCGATCATCTCTCATTCACTATTAAGATGTCGACTCCCACCTCAGATTGGTCCACGATGCCAGCCTCCATCACCCACTTGTTACATTTTCAAACAAGCCCTTTATAGAATCACAGAATTATAGGGCTGGAAGGGACCTCAAGAGGCCATCTAGTCCAGTCCCCTGCACTCATGGCAGGACTAAGTATTATCTAGACCATCCCTCACAGGTGTTTGTCTAACTGGCTCGTAAAAATCTCCAATGACAGAGATTACACAACCTCCCTGGGCCATTTATTCCAGAGCTTAACCACCCCAACAGGAAGATTTTTTTCTAATGTCCAACCTAAACCTCCCTTGATGCAATTTAAGCCCACTGCTTCTTGTCCTATCCTCAGTGGTTAAAGAGAACATTTTTTCTCCCTCCTCCTTATAACAACCTTTTATATATTTGGAAACTCCTATTTCCCCTCTCAGTCTTCTCTTCTCCACACTAAACAAACCCATTTTCCCCCCAATCTTCCCACAGAGCTCATGTTTGCTAGACCTTTAATCATTTTTGTTGCTCTTCTCTGGACTCTCAAGAAAGATGTGTACAAATTGGAGAAATGTGGTGCCCAGAACTGGACACAATACTCCAGTTGAGGCCTAATCAGCACAGAGTAGAGTGGAAGAATTACTTCTTGTGTCTTGCTTACAACACTCCTGTTAATACATCCCAGAATGATATTAAGGCATATTTAGCTTGTGATCCACTATGACCCCCAGATCCCTTTCCACCGTACTCCTTCCTAGGCAGTCATTTCCCATTTTGTATGGGTGCAACTGATTGTTCTTTCCTAAGTGGAGTACACTTTGCCTTTGTCCTTATTGAATTTCATCCTATTTACTTCAGACCATTTCTCCAGTTTGTACAGATCCTTTTGAATTTTAATCCTACCCTCCAAAGCACTTGCAACCCCTCCCAGCATGGTATCTCCCACAAACTTGATAAGTGTACTCTCTATGCCATTATCTAACTCATTGATGAAGATATTAACAGAACCGGATCCAGAACTACTCCCTGTGGGACCCCACTCATTATACCCTTCCAACTTGACTGAACCACTGATAACTGCTCTCTGGGAACGGTTTTTCAACCAGTTATGCATCCACCTCGGAGTAGCTCCATCTAGGTTGTATTTCCCTAGTTTGTTTATGAGAGAGTCATGCAGGACAGTATCAAGAGCAAGATATATCAAGATTGGAAGCTCTTTGCGGCAGGGATGATCTTTTCGTTTTGTGTTCATTCAGCGCGTAGCACAAAGGGGTGCTGGTCCGTGACTGGGGCATCTAGGTGGTGCAGGAATACAAGTAAACAATTCATAAGAAGAATAGCAGCATGCTGCCCCGGTGTTGAACTTTTTCCATTGCAGACGCGCTGCAGCACAAATCACAGGTCTGCCATTTCCTGTCGGAATGGAACGAGCGGAGGTGCAAGTCCCTTGAAGGCTGGATGAAGGAGGGGCTGCAGTGGCGTTTGTTTCAGAACCAGCTAGTCAGACTATCCTCAGGCAAGGAGGCGGCAACGCAGCAAGAGAAGTGAGGAAATAGGCAAGCAGCAGTGGCAGGATCACACGACCATGACAGATGCACCAAGTACCACAAGTCTGGTTAGTGCAGCCAAGTGGAAAGGCTGAGTGGTAGCAGGGAAAAGGTAAAAGGACTCGGAGGAGAGGCCTGAAATAGAAGGCAGTGGAGATGAGAGAGGAAGACGACTGGCATCTGTAAACAGAAAGATAAAGATAAAAAGGGTTCTGAGAAAGAATGAAAGAAAAAAAGGTGGGGGAAGAGTAAAGGCTCCTTGAGGGAAAATGAGGAGGATTCAGATGAAAGAAAATCAAAGAAGATCTTCAATGAATCCAACCCTGAAAGAAATATCTAGTCAAAGGGACTGTAAGGCTGAATATTTTTTCCCCTCTACCAGAAGTAAATACCTCCCTCTAATTAGAGGGCACATGTTTTGGCTGCACCCTGAATAATTGCTCTTGAGAAACAATGAGCTTTAAAAAAAAAAAAAAACACTACACAAATTCTAGTGCAAAGGGTGGGGAGCTGAGAATATAGCTCAGCAACAAGGGCAACCAGAATGCAACTGGCCGAGAGTCTGAACCTTTGCCAACTTCTGAACTTGCTATTCTGCTATCAATTTTTCATCTGTCACCAAGACAAGCTAAAAGTGCTAAAGCTCAGGTTTTGTTGATTATAGAATGTTCCATTCCAATATGTACTGTAGGTAACCTCTGCTCATTTCTAAATGAACTAAATTCACAAGGAAAAAAATTGCTATATATTGTAACACCATATCCAGCAAAGAGTGATTTATAATAACTAACACTGGAGGTGACATTTCCTTACATATGAATGTCATCTCATTAGGGTGTTTAGGGACCAGAAAAATTCAGCCTGACTTCATGTCCCTCAAGATGTCAGAAAAAGAATCTCAGGCATTCAGCTCACACAGTACTTGCAAGATGCTGCCCAGATACTGTAGAGAGTTCCCCTATGGTTGTGGAACACCAGAGAAAATAGCTGTAAGCAGAGCTGTGTAGAGGACAGAAATTTCATTCCACAAAGGAGTTTGAGATTTCAAAATCTGGCATTATTCAGAATTAGAACAAGACCTGAAATTTTCAAAAATTCCCCGGGAAGGAAAGCCCCCCCCCCGCCCAAATTAGTTTTGGACTGTCCATAACATTTGGTTTTGATTTTGACTTTTTATAAAGGTTGTATTATAATATGTAATATATAAAAATATTTCAAAGCATAAGTGATCGCAAAATGAAAAATCAAAACATTTTATACTAAAAATGTCAAAAGGGATGTCTTGTCATCTTCAAAACCTTTTAGTCTCTAAAACAAAATGTTGGCAAAATTGACATGATTTCAGCTGAACTGCATGTTCTGATGAAAAATTATTCCTTTTTTTTGTACCAACAGATAGTATTGCAAGTACATTGGGGCAGGGACTGTTTCTTCCTATGTGTTTGGAAAGAGCCTGTCACATTTGGGCTCCTGTTGCAACCGAAATAATAACAAATCTGCTAACATCTCAGCAAATCACTTCAAAAATAAATCTTTGAGTCAGCTACCATTGAGCCACTCTAGGTGAAAACTGCCCCCGGCCAGAGTGCTAAAACAAAGATGGACTATTTAATCTCACTTAAAACCTTGGACTAGGACCTCATGTTGGCCTTTGCAGAGAAGTGAAATGCCCACTGTATATTTATTTGCCTGTTGATTCAGGCACTATTCTTCCAACATAGCTTCTCATTCCTATCTCTCCACTAAGAATTTTTTTTAAGCTAACCCATCCTGAAACCTGGCCAATTCCAAAGGAACTACTTTACTTTGCAGAAGTGTTTTACAGTCCCCCATGGATAACCCATCTCTGACAGGGTTGACTACCAAAGAGGCTGCATGATTCTATCAGAGGCAGAGAGATCACACCCAACCTTCCTTGCAATTTAGGGGTGGAATTTTAACCAAAATACCCTCCAGTACCTATCAGTGCTTTAACATCTGGGTTCTCTTTGTCATGCTGGAGGCTAACAGGTCCTGGGAACCCCAAGAGCCCTCACAATCCCATCTAGTTTAGTAACCTGTCTCCAGCCATACTGCTTTAGCCCAATGTCCCACGTAGTCTAGAAAGCTGCCTTCAACCATAACACATCAAAAAACCACAAGCCTATCTAGTCTCCATCTACTCAGGTATCCTTCTCCTGGCAGTGGCCAATACCTGAGCCATCATGAGAAAGCAAACGCCGCAGGGGGAATTTCCTATACTTGGTGACAGTGCAGAACATTCAGGAGACAGACACAGTGGGCAGATGTGGGGAGAATTTTGCCCTGGGTTGCAACATCAGAAAACAACGACAACAACAACAACAACAAAAAAGCACAAACCCAACTCTCATGAATATAAAAGATGCATAAGTGTCTCCAGCAGGCCACCATGAATAAAGCTTTCAAGGCAATGGGGATCTAAGCCTAGTCTCCCATACACAAATCTTTCATAGATATGCTTCTTTTAACCTAATCCTTTAATATTTAAAGCAATTTAAGTTCTCTGAAGAAACTGCCTGGCCACTGGGGTGGGGGGGGGCGGGAGGGGAGAAGAGAGAGAGACACACAGACACATGCTGGCGATGACAGATGTCAGGCTACCAATGCAGAGTGAATCTGATCTCCACGGGGGCCGCCTTCCAATGGGAACAGTCTCCTGAAGACCTCTAGGGGCATGTCCTGATTTCTTTATTTTTCCTCTTAGTTTTCTCCAGTGGCAACTCAGAAATTGGAGTCAGGCAGCAGGGAAGTCATGCAGGTGGCCCCAAATATAATGGGCTAGGTAGAGAATACCTCACCTAGAGATTTGTACAGGTAACAGGGTGCCAACAGCTACCACGAGACAAGGCAGACGCTACAGGAGCATGGTGCTTTCCCCATCTATGCCCGGTCGCAGCACGTGGCCTTTCAAATCCCACTAAAGACTTGTTTTGAAGAATAAAGTGGAATTTAAGTGGCGGCTAGGCCTCTGCACAGAATGAATTTCCCCCACAGAATGTATGTTTCTATTTGCCTGTTCCCATTAGACTTACTTGATCTCAGGCTCCAAAGACTTAGTCCAAAGGCCACTGAAATCAGTGGATCTTTCCATGGCTTTAATGGGCTTTGGATCAGTCACCAGGTGAAAAGTCCTAAATAACAGAGTGAAGTGTCCTTATACTTGTGATGTGGCCTCCGGATGGGTTCCGGAAAAGGATCGAAAAATCAGCCCTGCTTCACTGACATTGCAACCAATGTGTTTAAAGTAAAAATAAGCCCAAACTGGCCCCTAGATCCGAACACCGCTGAGCTCTGGGAAATGGGAATGGCAGTGCATCTGAAATCCAGTACCAAATTTTGGGCCAGATTCTCAGTTGGTATAATTGGGCGAAGCTTCGCTGAAGTCAATGGAACTGCACCCATTTACACCTTTGCATCTCAGGGTCATTTCTGGCCTTGGGCACAACGCAAAGAGGGGATGGGTGAAGGTACTGAGCATCCCATGCTCCACACAGTGCTAAATAATGCAGGCAAGATCATAAGCATCTGCCCATGCAGCTGAAAAGCTAACCGCTACGCTACATTGTTCTCCTTACTAATTTTTAACCTCAATTTATGAATTGTAGGGGATACACACACACACACACACACACACACACACACACCCTGAAGGCAAAGGCATGCTGGCAGGTTAACTTATCTCCAGAGATAAAGAAAAAACACAACAACTTCAGACTCCAAAGGACAAACAAATCATCTAACACCATTTAAAGGGAGAAATACATGCACAGATGCATCACAAATGCATAATCTACTAGACATCTGAAAATCGCCTTGGGGCTGAGGAGTGAGGTGGGGAGGAGGCAACTCCGCTGGAGAGCTGAGCCAGAGAATCTCAGAAAAATGAAGGAATTCAGTTCACAGTTCCCTGCTGTTCCTTCGGGATCTGCAGTTCCATTTCAATAATTTGGCCAGTTGCGAAGCTCCTACCCCAGTTTTTTCCACAGCTCCTGGCTTTTCCGAGCTGCAGGTGGTAGCTCCTAAGGAAAACACATGGAGGTCAGGCTATTCAATGGATTATTTCGGCTGGATGACCGACGGTCTCATACTGCTCCTGTCGATGGGGACGTCAGCGGCAGGATAGACCCTCTAGTTAGAGACCGAACATAATTTAATTTACGTCCATTTGGTGATCACTGAATATTACCAGGTGCTGTGTAAGCTTCTCACACGCACCACATTACCAATACACCTCCGTCCTGATCTGCAGCGCCCAGTCCTCTTCCAGTCCTACTGCCCCATCTACATCCCTGGCTCTTTCAAGAACTTCTTTGAGCCAGTAACACCTGCACTGTTCCAGCATCGCAGCTCTGCTGATGGGCTTCCATTCTGACCAGCAGCCTCCTGTACTACAGGATTCTGGGTCACATTCTAGCTCCCCTGCCACTCTATGCTCCTGGCCTCATCGCCATATTTTGAGAACCCCTTAAAGTAATATTGAAATAGCCTATGGTCCATGAATACCCCTCCTGAGGCGTAAACCTCTTAGGAAACATAAGAACCTCCCAAGGCCATTACAGTAACTGCTATAGCAGATCAGCTCATTATTCCATTTAGTCTAATATAATTCTTTCAGCAGTGGGCCAATGCAGAATGCTTCAAAGAAAGGGAACAACTCATAGGGTGAGTCCACAGTGGTGCAAATCAGCATAGCAACTTTAGCCGAGCAACCCTGATTTACGCCAGCTGAGGCTCTAGCCCAGAGGTGTCAAACACGCGGCCCGCGGGCCACATCCGGCCCGCGGAGTTAGTTCCTGCGGCCCGCCATAGGCGCTGACTCCACTGGCAGCCAAGCTCCAAACATTACTGAATGTTTATATTTTATTAAAACCCCTCTTTGCATTACAGTTTTAAAAAAGTTAATACTATATTACTCTTCATTTTTGACTATACTTTTGTATCATTGTATGAAAAGGTTTCAGTGATGCGGCCCTCGGGCCAATTTACTAGTTCTCCTGTGGCCCTCGTGGTGATTTGAGTTTGAGATCCCTGCTCTAGCCCATAATGCATTTCACCAATTATGAGATGAGTGGGGAGGCCTTCTGGAACTCATAAGGATCAGCTGGCCTTATCAAACCTGAAGCCTGAGAGCCCACACCACTGGCCCAAGAGACAGCACCAGATGTGAATGAAGGTGAAATGTGAGACAGGCTCATGACAAAGTTAGTCCGTTAAAATGTAAGCTAGCATTTCTCAAAGCTTGGGGCACAGGCCCCCCGCGGATGAGGTGCAAAGGATATTTTGAGGTTTCAGATAGTGGCACCCAGCTGCCATTGCATGTTAAGTTTCCCTCATGAGTACAGAGGAATTCTCTGTCAGGCAAATGGGTTTTCACTCTGCAGCAGAAATGGAAGGAGGAATATGCCCTATTGAATGCCTGTGGATTTGTGATTCAAAGTCTCCCACTCAGACCCTCTAGTGAGGGATGAGAGACTTCTAACACCTATGAGAAGGGAAAAATCACTGGTTCCAACCAAATCACAAGCAATGCTTCCCCCCACCCCATTCTTGATTTTACTGAGATAAAAAAAGGCAAAATAAAACAAATAATGATAATGAACAAGGTGAAGGAAACTTACAAGGCAAGAAAATTGTACTGGAGGCAGAAAAGGCCAAAAACTAAAAGAGGAAGTATAGATTGCTTCCCACACACCTCTCCCTAGTTTCTAAAAGCTTGTTAAAGTATTGCTAGCAGGGCCAGAATCCTCTGATTTCATTGGCCATAGACTTCAAAGAACAGAGAGATGGATCTCCCTTTGAACTGCCAGGCTGCATGTGATGTAGGAGTCAGAACCATATGTTTATGATTGGCTTAGGGGGAACCACTAAAAAATGAGATGGTGCTGTGTATGTGTGGGTTACCACTAACCGGGCAATGCTTGGGACTGAGCCAAAGGTTTTGTATCCAAACCTCATCTGAGCAAAATGTCTACTGAATTGGAAGGAAGAGAAATGGTAGGAATTATGGAGAAAGATTGTTCTAAGAATGAAATTCAGCCCTATGCAGAAATCCAGAAAAAAAAGTCAATGCATTGCTTAAGTCCTCATGGGAGTGAATTTCACCCTGAAAGCAGAAGGAGCTGAGGATGGATTAAAAGGCAGGAGGAAAATCTTTCCAAGACTCACTCTTAATTGAGGAGGTTCAATTAATGGCACAATCGACAGGGAGCAGGTTGGAGAGGTCGTGGAGCATACCCGCAAAATACTGTACAAACATCTCACCTCTTCCTGGTTATATTTCTTTCTACTGCTGAACCGCCAGTAATATCACCTTTGTAGCTACAAGAGATTGTAGGAGGACAGACCAGTGACTATACTGACATTGAAAACAATGGGTCTGAGCACTTGTCTACATGCAGACCTACACTGGTTTAACTTAATGTGTGACTTTAAACTGGTTTAGTTAAACTGGTGCCAAAGACCACGTGGATACTTTTATTTCAGTTTAAATCTGGCTTACCCTTGTTTTTGCATAAGTTGATTAAGAACAGGTTTAAGATAAAATGCAATAAAGCACTCTGAAATTGAAATAAGGGCATCCACACAGGGGTTGGGACCAGTTTAATTAAACCAGTCCAAATCTGCATGTAAACAAGCCTGATTTTTTCACTGCCTTGCCCCTTACAAAGTTGAAGCAAAGTGTAAGCAATGCTAATGAACTAGACCTTTCCTTTCACTTGCCCCCTTTGCCCAGGTCTAAATGACTCCACAAAGAAGGGGCAGAATCAGGCCTGAAATCTTTTCGACATGGGGAGTTTTTCTAGTGTGCACTCAGAACACCTAGTCTCCCGTGTCACAAAATACTCTGAAATGCTCCCTCTCTCTCTCTCCTCAGCTGTAATTGTTTTGATTCAATTAATTCTCCACTGTACTGTTTGGAACAGCAGAAACCAACAATATTATTCACTATATTATGTACTCTACGTCAATGCACCAAGAAATATTAAGAGCACAATAGGTCTGAAGTCACAAAAGCCTTATCCTTTAATAGCTTGGTTCATTCTTGCTGTTGGAAAGCAGCATATTTCTATTTTTAAACAAGAGGTATTCATGTTTAAAAGTGCCAGGGCTTGTCCAGATACAATTTCTATTACACGTGTTTGTCACTGTGGTTTTGAAAACCATAGCTGAGTTAAATGGGGACGGATAGGAACTTCAATCATGTTTAAAAAGGTTAATCAATATGGGTGTTTGTTTAATTTGAATTAATTTTTACCCAGCTCCCCTAACCCAGCAGAGCGGTATTCATGGCCAAACTGAGGAAGGAGGCCCAAACTGGATTTAAGGCACCCGGAGCTTATCTATACAGGCCCAAATTGCCGCACCCATTAGAGTAGCCATAGGGTTGCTAGAACCCATGCTATGCTATTAGCAGCAGCGTTGTAGCCGTGTTGGTCCCAGGTCTCCCAAGGGGCAGCTCTGGATCACCAGGGTGTGTAAGGACACTCGGGACACATGCTCTTTTCGTGTCCTCCAAGCTGGGAATGGGGTGGCATTGGCACAGCCTCTGTGTAACTTAATACTCAAGGGGGCTGTAGAGGATCTGGCCTTTCCTTTCCAAAAAGGACATTGTGCATGGTGCTCGGAGCCACGGGCAGAGAACTTGCACACATGAAGCATTAAGTAGCAATAACACCTAGTACACAAAGTTTGCTGCTGGGGAACCACATTTGGAAGTTTTTTGGTTGTTTATTTCTTGTCCTTCCTCCCTCCCACCCAGTAGAGCAAGCGAAGCAAACCCCCACAAAGTGGCATTATTGGACCTTTTGTCCACCTCTGGAAATCTGAACTGAATTTCTAAATTTCTATCCCTGAGTGATGAACAATGTGAATTCTCCCCAGGCTCCAACTCTGCACTGTAAACAGTCTGGCAGGCTCACACTTCATTGCTTGGCAACAGGTGGAAAGCAATAAATCAGGCAGAGAAAATGTCACTCCGTGGGGACTCTCTGTCTCCAGAGACACAATATTTTTCTCAATTCCTGCATCTGGATGTCAGAAAAGGCAGAAGCCAGTTTTGCTGCTTGTGCCACTGATCAGTAGGGCCTGCCACCTCTCACGATGAATGTGCCATCACCATGTAGCCCTGGGTGAAAATGGCATGGTTTTGAATTTATATCTGTGAACTGTCCAAAGAAGGTGTTGCTTATAAAAAGGGGGTTTATAACTGCACAGAGGGGCTTAGGGGGACTTTTGCTCTGGATTCTGGGCCATCGGAAAGCGCTGGTTCTATCAATGGGGAATATTCAACAAGGGAACTCCTCTGTCTTTGCATCCTCCAGGCGTGCGTGGTAAGGGCCACATTTTCAGAAGTGTTCATTAGTTCCGAGAGCCTCCGTTTCTGGGGTGACTTACTAGCGCCACTTTGCAACTGGGCTGAGGAGCCACTGCTCCAGTGGGAGATCCAGGTGCCCAGCGCTGCTGAAAAGCAGGCCCAATGTGCCTGAGTTTGGGCACCCCCCAAAAGTGAACCCCCCAAAGTTAGTGAACACTTCAAAAGATTTGACTGCACGCTTAATTTCTTTAAAGGGGAACGTTGCTCCCTCTAGCCTATTCTGGGTCTTTCTGCAGCACCCATCATTGTGGTATCTGAGCACCTGAACTCACTCAATTTGAGGCCTGGGATGGGGATGACAAAGTGCATTTGTTACAGACTATCCAGCCACCAAGCCCTTTCCATCCATTGGGAGGGAGAGTATACACTAGTGGTCACAGCAAATCACTGGTAACTGAGCCTCTCAGGTTGAATTCCTGGCTCCATCCCTTACTTGCTGGATGATTCTGTAACCCCATTAGTCAAATGTAGATCACACAGGGGTGTTGTCAGGCTTTAATGAGTGTCTGTAGAGCATTTTGAGATCCAGAGGTGAAAGGTGCTAAAGGAGGGGAATGCATTTATTTTACGTTAATTATACCTGGTATTGGTTACTGGGCCCAATCTTGTGAGGTGCAACGGAGGTGAAGTGCTCATCTAGGATCTCACCGGACGATCGTGACAGAGCTAGGTGTGGAACCCAGGAGACCTGGCACCGGATCCTGTACTTTGACCACAGCATCTTCCTCACTCCGTTATTATATTTGGTATTAACACTGTTATAATGACCATCCTGCGAATGAGCTAGATAGAAATAATGTGGCTATATCTCAAACCAAATCCCAGTGCACACACCCTGTGAAACTCCCTCTTTGGGGGCAGCTGCTCAGTGCTTCTCACACACACACACACACACACACCATTTTTCCCCAACGAGAGACTATTTTCTAGCTGCCCTGCAGATTAACATATCCCTCCTGCCTCTCCTACCCAAGCTAACTTGTAATCCCTCTTCTGAAATATAATAAATATTTCACTTTCAAATCTAGCTTCATTTAAGGAAACTCAGGAGAGAAAAATAATAAAAGGTACCAATTTACCGCCCAAATAAAACACAAAAAGATGCAGTCTACAGTACATATTTCAGGCTTTAGGTGGGGGGTAATTCATACATCATTTTCAGTTAAGAAACAAAAATGGTGCTGTCAGCACATTGGCTGAAAAATAACAGTGTATTATTTTATGCCTTTTGGTAATGCAGCCAGGTTATCATACATCAGCATTCCCTTCCAGCTGCTGTGGAAGTCATTTCCATTCCAAGCCAGCTGCAAGAACACCATCAAAGACGACGGGAGTCTCCGATTTCACGGGGGACTGGCGGATACATAGACTTACTAACAAGCCCCACTGATAAATAAAAGGGTTAAAATACGCAGCAGTGACTAAGTGACTTGGGAGCCTAACTCCCATTTTTAAAAGTGACTTAGGCATGTAAGGGCCTGCATGTCCCTGAAAGGCAGTGGAATGTAGGCACCCAAGGCCAGACTTTCAAAGGTATTGAGGTGCCTAGAGATGCAGTTAGACACCTACTGTGATTTGCAAAAGCACTAAGCAGGCTAGGTTGATTTCAATAGGCTTTAGGTCCTGCTTTTGTAAATTCCACTAGGTGCCTAAATACCTTTGACAATCCAGCCCTAAGTACCTAAGTCACCTTTGTAAATGTGGCCTAGGCATGATGACAATTTTCAGAAATGCACAAGTGATTTTAAGGGCCTGTTTTTGGCTGTTCAAAAGGGAGCGAGTGCTCAGAACAAGGGGTACTTGCCACTTTCTGAAATGAGTCTCCTTTAAAAATCTATAGAGTTGGGTAGTGTAATGGGGTGTGCACCAGTAGGTTAAATTAGGTCAATTAACCTTATATGCTGCACCTGGAGGAGAGCCAGAGATCAATAAAGCCTAATGGAAGATAAAGTTCAGCTGGGAATGAGCAGGTGGATCCTGCATAAAAGGAAGGAAATGAGAACAGAAGGGGGCTGCAGGGGAAGCAGTCTGCAGTCACTCCCTAGGAGACTGGAGGTTTGTTTGGGGTACAGAGTCTTGCAAGAAGTCAAAGAGAGAAAGTAGTCTGCAATTACTCCCTGGGAGGAGTGAGTTTGGGCTGGCAAACCCAGAGAGAGCCAGATGATAGAAAAGTAGGAAGGCACCCAGGGAAGTCGTGACAGGGTCTGGAAGCAAGCAGGTTGTAACTGTAAGACATAGGGTCCATGGGCTGGAACTCAGCCTAGTGGGCAGGCCTGAGTTCCCCTATCAGCCGCTAAGGAAGTGGTGCAGTACCTGACCTTGGAGCAGAAGACTGTCTGGAATGGCATGTGGACAGCTAGTCCAGTGGGACTTTGAGGCCCTGGAAGGGCTGTACAGTATCCTGGCCAGAGGGCTGAGTCCGGGAGAGTGAGGGGTGCGGGAGGGATGTAGTGTGAACAGCCATCAGAAGTGGGGGGGTCAGACCTGACTGGGGCTAATCCCCAGGTGTGTCCACAAGGAAGTGCCCTGACAGCAAGTGAAAAAAAAATCAAGACATTCAAAATAATTTGTCCCTTTTGTAAAATTCTTGGCCAAGGATCCCCTTGGTTAAAAACTGGAAGTGAAAACAGCTGCTCGAATGGTCTGGTCTGCTAGTGATTTGCCCCTTTCCTTCAAGGCTCTCAAAGCACTTAGCCCTCTTGTGGGAAGGTAAATCCATTTCCACCTAGGACTTTACTGATGTCACCATGATGTGCACTCTCAGTAACAGAGGGGACAGAACATAGATTGTCCTGCGCTAAGATAGTTGCGGAAAGGCAGCCTCCCACACCAACCCACTGACCTCCTCTGGCCCCTCCACCATGCCTTCCTCCTTGGTACAATGGAATCCTGTTCAGACGTCATGGAAGCGCTGGGCACTTTTATTTCTCCTTCGGTGCAACCAATGTTCTATTTCCAAGCCTTCCAAAGGGCAGGAATGGCTGGTGATTTATTTACATTTATTTTAGAGTTGGCTGTGGGTTTTTTTGCCACTCACCCACCTCCAGCCTCTGCCTCCACAGGCAGTGGCTCGAACATGTAGCTGGAAGTGCTGACAGATTGCTGAGCATGTGCGACCATGCTGGGCCAATTTACTAGCCTTCTATGGATAAGCAGCGGATGAAAGATGCTCAAAATAGGGGAGGGAGAGTTACTGATTTGCTTACAAATGCTTTTGCGGTTTTTTTGGGTCCAGATATGCAGGTTAAAAGGATCCCACTGAGGGTTTTATACCGTCTGTTTTTAGTGTCTCATTCTGTATTCCTTGCTCATCCAAAAATCCCACATGATCCCACTGGGTGTTCAGAATAATTCAGAATCAGACCCCGAGCTAAAATAATTCAGATCCAAGTTGAGACCTGCACCGAGACTGGTTCAGAAACAAGACAGACAACTGTAAACAACTAAAATGTCCATCAGGACAATGGGAACTTGTCAATTACACTCAATGCCCCTTTAGGTCACTCTGGCAACATAATGGAATGTGAGGTCCGCAGGGAAAACCCTGGGTGGAGGGCCTCAACAGCTGGGGAACAAAATATGGCACTGGAATTACATCCCAGGTTCTTGAGGCCCAACCCTACAGCGTGCCGAGCAACTTCAACTCCTGTCCATTTAATTGGGAGTCGAGGGACTCGGGACCTCCAAGGCGTCTCCTCACCACTCTCTTCCCTTTCCAATTATTGGTATCTTTTAAATACCGTGAAACATTGTAACTGACTGATGATTTGACACAGTCAAGTATAGATGCACTAAGATACAGTAGGGGGGACTCCGGTTAACCCAATGCACAGAAGGAGTATTACCATTATTTGTATTTACGGTAGCCTGTTGTGCTAGGTGCGGTACAAACACAGAACAAAACACAGGATTTATAATTGAGGTGTCAATCAAGAGACAAGAGGTGGATACAGACAGATGGGAAAGTAGAAGGAAACAATGAGACAGTGTTAGACCGCATGATCAGCAAAGGAGTCAGCTCACCAACTCAGCAAGGAAAGAACCTTCCATCCCCTAGTTCCAACACTGTATCCATTTAATAACCCAGCTCCTCTTTATCATCTTCTGCTTCGTTTGTGGCGGAGGTATAGTTTTCTGCTAAGGCTCCTGTGCCACAGCGCTGAGGATCTCGCCGAGCGGGATAGGAGAGGACCTGTGACAGGCTGCCGAACGCTCATTTATCATAAGAGCGATTTCCCTACTAATAAAGTGACCTTGTGTAAATAGCTCAACTTTTCAAAGCTATCACATCATTAGTATAGGACACACGTTGATAGATAGAGACCACATGGACTGCTGATCTGGGATGAACTACCACAGCCAGAGAGTTATTTTGGACTTGGCTGAGTGTCTCTATCATTTAAAGGCAGAGGATGAGTAATAGGCCTGAGTAAAGGATCATTTTTACCTACTGTCAATAGTGCAGGTAGCACTAGCTGCGGCTCATTCGGTGCATCCTGTGTAACAGAGGGGCAGAGCCTGGCAAAAACCTGCTCCAAGAAAACAACATTCGCAAAGGATTCCCTGCCTGGTGAATCAAAGGGCTGCAGCAAAACTGCGCTCACCTGGGACTTCCTGGTTTTCACTTGTAGCCATACAGCACTTCATGGTGACAGTCCTGCTCCAAAAGTGCAGACCCCTGCCTCGTGAGCTAAAGGAGAATCTTCACTAGCTGTTAGCAGTATAAGGCCTTTGACAAGCACAGGGGCATCGCAGGAAAAACAAATCACAGAATAAAATCAAAAGTCACCACAACTTCTTCCACTTTCTAAAAGGGTTCTGGTTGGGTTTGAGCTGAGAGAAAAGCATGGCCCAGTCCTCCTAACAGTAGAGAATTTGGCTGCCAATTCTATTGCACAGTCGTGAAACTGGTACCATACATAGCCCTGTCCCCATCCAACCCACCTATCTAGGTTTTACAGGCCTCTCATCACAACAGTATCTGAGCTTCTTTTCCATACTGGCTACATTGTTCCTCTATTTTCCCAGCATTGCCATTTGGCAGGTAAAGCGGGGCGGTGAGGGTGGGAATTGTACCGTTCGGGAAATGCTAGTAGCTTCTCTTATTACTTTCACATCTCTTCTCTATACTCCTGGCTAATCCAGGAAGCCGTTATTTATGTGTATCCTAGTTAAGGTTGTAAGTGGCTTGATCTTTTTGTACTTATGTCTACAGCCAAGATTAAATAAAATTATTTCAAGGCAGGCAGCACTAGCTGTGAGTTGCTCTCAGGAAGCATAGCTAGGGGGCTGGTTAGCTGCCATTTTGCCTTTTCAGATGGAGATCACGTAGGATGTTGCATCACACGCAATGTTGCCAATTCAAGCTTATCTAATAAAGATTCAGATAAACTAGATCAAACAAAACTCAGTGAAGTCTGAAACTAACGAATCAAATTTGATTAGCTCTCTTCAGTTTCTGATTTACCTTTCACTTGTAAAACCTGCAAATCCATTCTTGTTTAGATGCTGAACTTGTATATTTAATGAAACACACCAGGGGGGAGAGAATAATATTTTTGAATCATTAGATTAGATGCAATTTAGAAATAAGATATGTCACAGTGAGATGTATTTTCATCTTGGTTGGCTATGCAGGGGTACAACATTTGGCCCGATCTGGGCATTATTAAGATGGGTGCAGAGCTATGGGATTGCAAGGACACCAACGCCCGGACACAGGAGCGGATGGGTTGTGCAAACTTTCTATGCACAACACACAGCCCAACTGTCTTGGTCACTTTGCTGTTCAGGGTATGGTTGGACATTTTTCTTTCATTCCCATCAGCTGCCGTTTACGAGTCTATGGGTGAAACTATGTAGCCCATGGGAGTTTTGCCCTTGACTTCAGTGAGCCACGATTTCACACGGAAGATGGGGCAGGTGCTTTGATTCTGATCTCATCAATGAACTGGGCCACCCTAAGTGACCTTGTATGGCACTCTGCAGGTACAACTGTTGGACGCGCTGAATACCCCCACCCCCCAGTTCCCTTTCGGAGCTGAAGGTGTTAGCACCGTACATTTGGGCTAATGAGGCTGTGAACCCCCAACTCCCCCAGCTGAGTAATTGCAAGGAAGTCAGTCATGTAACTGCTCTCCAATGGGAATAAAGCATTCACAATCCGACCCTTGGACACAAATATAAGGCAAGCAGGCTAATGGTCTACTGGTGTCCATCCCCAGTTCAGTACCTCAACTGTCAAACAGATGTCATCGCTGCTTCACCCCCTTCAAATGAAATGTGCCCATTAAATTGCACATATTATTATTATTAGATGCACCAAACATGCTCTAGGGATATTGGTTATTAAACCTATAGCATGAATATCTCCCACAAACTGAAGAGACACTCCTCATAAACTGCTATGGTTTCAAACTGAATTGCCATCCTTCATGTTTTATACCCTCTCCAAATTGGTCTGTTTGGTCCTATTTAAAATATAAATATTGTTAGGCTGTGTTTAAAATGTGTGTGCAATGTATTTTATGAAACCTCTAACAAATTCTGCGCAAAAGAAGGTTTTCCCATATGGGTCGCTTAAAAAAAGGCAGATGTGAAGCAATCAGAAGCATTTGCATGCTTCATCCGCCCCCCCTTCTTTTGGCAAACTATTCCAGACAAATATTGTATCAAACAGTTATGGAAATAAACATGAATATAGCTCAAGGGCATAAGTAGATTTCTGGAATATTTTCAGAAAGCAATTAATAGGTAATGTTGGGGGGGAAGGAAAAGTACCAAAAATATACCTGACGAAGCTAATTTTATTGTGCAGACACTGCTCTGGGAACTGTAGAGTGGGAGCCGTGTTAAGCTACATTAGTCAGGATAGAGTCTTAATAGGCTGCAGAGAGAAACGATGAAACCGGAGTCAGGAAATGCAAGCAAGACCATTTTAATGTTCTTGAGTTGAGTTACAGCCAAATGGGGCAGTTTGCTTCCTTTGCCCCTTTTTGGGGCATTCAGGATCGCTAAAGGGGTCACAGCTGACACAGTCATGAGGGGCCAGGTTTGCAAGCACCCAGCTGCTCCCATTGGGGCACTTAAGACCAGATTTTCAGATACTCTCAGCAAACAATGTGCTGATCTCCTTTGAAAACCTAGCCCCAGAATAAAAACAGAGCTAGGAACCCTGGGAGGTGACTTGTCTGAAATCCCACAGGAAATCAGCAGAGCTAAATCAAGCCGGGAGGCTAACTACGGGATCTAATTTCTAGGAGGCAGACTGAGGACGCCAGCACCCATTTTACAGGGATATCTGTCTGAGGCCATAGACAAACTGACATCCCACAAGGCTTCATTCTTAGGGATCTTGCCAAGCCCTTTTGCGTATTTCTGTACACAGTGGCAACTACGGACCTTGAATTAGGAGGAATTGCCTGGGAGGCAGAGATGTGAGATAGAGACCCCTTTCCTTTTGCTAACAAAGTAAGTTGTGAAGAACTGTTCCCTTGTTACAGAGTTTGAAGTCGTATCCAGGATGGCGTATGTTTGCATAAGTATACCTTCCACCATTTTTAGGTAATGTCAGTATCGGTGCAGTAGCGGATGCAAAGCCCCATTGGTCATGTCCTACGCTCCTGGGTTGGCCAATTCAACTTGAATGGTGGTGAACCCACAACAGGAGGCAGGAGTGAGCTACTGATACGGCGCATGGTGTGTTGCTACAATGCAAAAAGAGTTTCATGAACAGAAGCTGCTTTCTATTGTACATGGCATTTTCATTGCAGTGGGCATAATTTAGTAAGACAGTAAAAGCTCTTTTGTAGTCTGACTTCTGTGGGCCTATTATATAAAGCAAGAGCTGCAGAACACTGACCAGTCATCCAGTATGCAGCAGCTATCAAAACTTCCTGAACTGAAGGAAACATCTGGAGGCTGCAACATTTGTTCTGGACCCTGCTCATATGAATGATGCACTAAGACAATTTTCTTCCTTATCATAAATTCTGCAAACTCATGAACTTTGCAGTCTATGAAGCTCGGCGCTATATGGGAGCCACTCATCTTGTGCTGAAAGCAATATAAAAACAGATGGCAAAGACTGCATAAAGAAATAAATCAGCGGTGCTTCTGCCACTGTCAGTGGACAGATCTGATACAGCAAGTCTCCGACGCAAAATTTGTTTAGCTAATGAGTGTGTGGGGTGAGGTAACTGGGCCAAAGAAAAGAGAGGGTGGGAGAAAAGATAGGAGTACGAACAATAGGTTCTCTTTTCCCAGTGGGATGTGAGATGGGGCCAAACAACATGCAAGGCAGACTTTTAGGGCACAATTCGGCAAAGCAGGTGAGCACATGCTTAACTTGAAACATGAATCCCACTGAAGGCCGTGGGACTTAACCTCATGCTGAAGCACTTTGCTCAGTCGGGGGCTTGAACTACATTCCTGGCTCTGCCACGGATTCACAAGGTAACCTAGGGCATGTTGCTGCATCGCTGTGCCTCAGTTTCCCCACCTATAAAATGGAGAGTCTAACATTGACCTACCGCACAGGCTCTGAGATTTAATGAATATTTGCAGAGCACTTTGAGGTCCATGGATGGAAGGCAAACCCATGTGCAAAAGTATTATTGCTCTCAAAATACCCACTCCTAGCAGACGGGACAGAAAATAAAATATTTTCTTCTTCTGACGGGTTACTCGACTCATTAATAACCTGCAAACACTCAGCCATATGTTATGTTTCATCACTTGACTCAGATCATTATGACTTTATTTCCGAGGGGCCCAGAACAAATGAAATGCAGTTATAAGGTTATTTAACTATTAAAACAACTATTAATTAAAGTTTGCCAAGTCTGGGGGACTCTGAGGATGAAAAGCACTAGGTAAATGTCAGTTATTATTTAATAAGCCATTGTTATCGAAATATGCCGCACATGAGCAACATTCCCTGTGGTGGCTGGTATCTAGCTGCTCTCCACTCTTAATATTTTGTAAATTATGTGGAAGGCATGTGATGAGCGTGGGATTGATTTAGTGCTGGATCTGATGCCACTGGAGACTAAAGCCTCCGTAGCTACTAAACAGGAATAGCACTGGCAGCTGTAGTAAAAGCGTCACTCATTCATGCCATCCCCTGTCCAAAAACCCTGGCCAGAAGGGATCCCCTTTAAACAGGCTTGGGGAAATTTGATTTTTTTTAAATAATTTAGGTGGGTAACAGCTGTTTATTTTAAAGCATTTTTTTCAATTATCTATTTAAATGTTCACAGTTGCTGGAAATGGTGGGAGGTCAGGCAATCAATTATTCAGTGAGAGTAGCCATGGAGTTCCGATAATTAAAGTTTTATAACCATCAAAACACACATGGCCAACATCACATGTCAAAATATACCAAGTAAATAGCCTTAAATCAAACTGCAATAGGTTCCCAAATAGCATTCTTCTTACTTTGCCTATATGTACATTTTGATTATCGTGGATGGAAATATTTTGTCACCAGTTTGTGCGTGCAGTGAAATGGACGTTTGCCGACATATCTCATCCTTCAAAGCCTACTTTTAAAGCAGTTCAGTCTCTATGGCTTATTGAGTCTTTAGCCTCTCTGCTAAGACTGCCAGCACTGCGGCCAGCTAGTGCCAGCTGTGGTGGACGTTGGGAGGGATTTGCAAGTTGTTCCAAATACAAGTTGCTTATAAAAATTCTCTCTCCATTATCACACTGCAAGCTCTTCAGGACAGGAATTGTACCTGCCTCTATGGCTGCACAACATCCTTCTGCTCTCTTCTCTGTATCTTCCTGTTCTCTCTTGCCTAATGCTTTGACTGTAAGCCCCTTGGGGTCCTGGCACTAACACAAACCAGATAATAAATAATATTAATAATAACAATAGCATCACAATAGAGCCCTGATCTCACTCAAGGACCCTAGGTGCTGCTGTGATGTCAATAATTAATATTATTAACCCTTTGTAGCTCTCTGATGTGGGACGGTAGGGTTGGGAATATGGGCATCAGGCTATAAGCCAGGAGGAAGAGGGAAATGAAGCAGCTATTGCCTTTTTCTCTGTAACAGGAACTTATTGCAGCTCCCTCGGTCATTCCCATCAAAGCTTAGTCTTCATGTGTAGAATGTGCCCAGGCTTGCGTATAGCGTCCTCTCAACAACTGCAGCCAGCAATGAGAGTCAAGCAGGTGAACCAAAAATGGGACAGGTGCCCCAAATGTCCTCCCAAGATTTCAAACATACCCCAATTTTTAAAATAAAATAAAAATAAACCAATAATTCAAACCTTTCCATGCTAGAGAAAAAGGGAGAGAGAAAGAGAAATGAATATGGAGCAGAGAACCGAAGCATTAAATCAGGGACCGAGAAGCCTGCCAATGTTTTTTAAAAAACAAACCAAGAAAATGAAAGGGTTGCGAGCGACTGCCATACCGAGACAATAATCACTAATCAAGTCAAAGTTTCATTCTAATCAGTTCAGTTGTTAAGGGGAGAAAAAACAGAGCAAATGGCTGGCTTTGAAGAATTACCATTCATTACCGCTTTGTGCTTCAAGATGCCATCATCAGGGCTGAGTCCCCAGCCTCATTAGCAGCCCTGTCTGACTGGAGTTTAAGTGCCTGCTCCCACTGAAGTCAATGGCAAAGATCCCTTTGGCTTCTGCGTTTCAGGCTCAAGCCCAGAGATGAAGGATGGCCCATGGGTTAGGGTGCTACCCTGAGACTTGGGAGACCCAGCCTCAAATCTGCCATAGACTCCCTGGCTGGCCTTGGGCAAATCGCTTAGTCTTTCTGTGCCTCAGTTTCCCCATACATAACATGGGAGCACCACCTTACTGCACATGGGTATTGTGAGGATCAATGCCTTGATGATTGTGAGGTGTTCAGATACCATCATGATTAGCACCTTTGCAGGATAATTATTTGGTTAAAAAAAACCACCTCTAATATTTTCAAACCTAGGGGCCTAAAGTCAGGCCCCTAAACCCATGTTTAGCCACCTGCATAATGAGGGGCCTGATTCTGAAAGGTGCGGATCACCCACAAACCCCACTGAAAAGCCATGCGGTTGCTCAGACCTTTGAAAACCAAGCTACGTGCGCGCAGGGTGCCTCCAGGGGCATACTGAGGAACCAAGTGCTCGGCCCCAGGTTGGCCTGAGGAAGAAATTGTCAAAGGCACAAATGGATGTTTTTGGCATCCAGCTCCCACTGAAAGTCAAACTCTCCTTCGAGCACTTAAAGAGCTCCGCCTCAATGCCTGAAGTTTGGCTCTGAAAACCACACGGAGGCTGGGATTTTCAAAAGACCCCAAGGGCACGTATACACTGCAAAACCACCCCCCCTAACAACAACAATGCAGCAGTGCGGCTCAGAGCCCGGGCCAACTGGGCTTGTGCTACATCTATGTTGCTATTGTTAGCCTCACGAACACTTCAACTGGAGCCTGCGACCTGAGACCCACCCCCTCACTGGGGTTCACAGCCCAAGCGGGACTGGCTACATGGCTATTTTTAGCCCCATAGCATGAGCCTGAGCCAGCCGACTGGGCTCTGAGAGGTGCTGCTGCAGCAGGGAAAGAAGGTGGGGTTACAGTGTAGACACGCACTAATGGTTTAGTAGCAGAAACCCCATTGACTGAGACACTTAGAACAGCCAGGACACTTTTTCAGGAGCCTAAATATGGATTAGTGAGCCTAGGGATTTGGGTGTGTTTAGCTCCCTTTGGTTGCCTTTCAAAACCCTCCGAGTGCTCGGAACCCAGTGCTTTTAAAAAACAATCCTTTATTTAAGAGCCTCACTTTAGGGTCTTGGTTTCTGAAAATCTTGGCCCTAGCCCCAACACTGGGCTGGCACAGGCAAGGGGTGAGCGGGATGGCAAAAATTTTGTCTCAGAGGAAATCAAAGCAGGGGTAGGACAGACTAGCACTGGAAGCTAAACTGAGAACTGTTTCTATGCTTTCTGGCCCAACTCTAAGCTCCTTCCAAGTGCTTTACAGCTATTAAGTGTGGTTTTCAAAAGCTCTTATGCCCATGCCAGCTGCTCCTGCTGCAGTCAATACAAAGTTTAGCATTGACTTCAATGGCAGCAGAGTGAGGCTAACGTGGAACGCTTTCGGAAAATTGCACCCTCGCATCGTTAGTCTCTCTCCACCCCCAGGAGGTAGCGGCGGTTTACAGACAGGGAAAGACACAAAGGGACTTGCCCACACACGTGGAAGAGTCACTTTCAGAGCCATGCTTGGGAAGCGCACGTTTTCAGCTCCCAGCTCCGCGCTCACACCAGTGAGTGCGCCACTCTCAGTTTTAAAGCCGGATATTGACATTATTTTTAACTATTTACTTATGTGGCTTAGTTGAATATAGGAGCTACATTCGGATCTCGCTTTCAGTTCCAAAGTACCTGGAACAATTCCAGATCCGCGCTGGTCCAGCTGACATTAGCATCCCTCGCAGTGCCAGTAAAGGCACCATATTTGATCCCAGTCCTATATTTTCCCATAAAGCAGTTCCATAGAATAGCCCAGCAAGCTCCCCAAACACGCTTCCCCTGGGCTGCAAGGGGAAGTTCACACTTCATGTTTCCTCTGCTCTGACTGGAGGAATCAGTCAGCACTAAATACCATAGTGCTTTGTGCAACTATCCACCGGGAACTAGACTGAGGACCCCCCCTTCCTTCCCCCCCCCGCAAACTCGTTTCACAGAGGTGCCTTTTGCTATGAAGTATACTCAGGGCAGCTCCATTGTTATCTTGGGAAGCTGGCTGCTGCCCATGTTCAGTAGGTACTTTTCCCGTAATGCTTGTTAAGCCAGCCCGCTCGCATGATAGAAGTGCCTTGATGCCCGTAATGGGGTCTACTCCCAGTGGGGTGATCGGCAGAGAGTTTACTGCACAACTGACATTCACACTAATGGGGTCAAACAGCTAACACTCTGTGCTGTAAATTAACTCCTAACCGTCCAGGATGGAACCCAGCAGCTTCCCGCACCCTCAGCCCCACTCAGCTATTGATCTTCATGTTCAGTCCTCCTTCCTGATCTCTCTGTGCCCATTTTGCACATCCAGAAGTAAGGAGGACATGGTCCCATAGACCATCATGAAGCTATGCTGCCTTGAGGCCTAGGACTACTTCCCCAAGCTTTACAGAAACAGGGAAGCGGGGCGGGGCAGATGAACGAGAAATGTCATGGGGGAACAAAGAAACCAGAGGAAAGGAAAATTAGAAAGTGACAAGAAAGGAGCAAAGAAAAAAGGAGGAAGAGAAGAGCATATTGGGGTGATTATAAAATGATTAAGAACAACTACATTGGGTCAGACCAATGGCCCATCTAGCCCACTATCCTCTCTTCTGACAGTCATTGATGCCAGATGCTTCAGAGGGAATGAACAGAACAAGACAATTATTGTGTGATCCATCTGCTGTCATCCAGTCCCAGTTTCTGGGAGAGGTTTAGGGAGACCCAGGGCATGGGGCTGCATTCCTGACCATCTTGGCTAATAGCCACTGATGGACCTCTCCTCTGTGAACCTCTCATTCTTTTCTGAATCTAGTTATACTTTTAGACTTCACAACATCCCATGGCAACAATTTCCATATGTTGACTATGTGTTGTGCTAAGAAGTACTTTTATGTTTGTTTTAAACCTGCTGCTTATTGATTTCATTGCGACACCCCAGTTCTTACGTTACATGAAGGGGGAAACAACGCTTCCTTATTCAGTTTCTCCACACCAGTCATGATTTTATAGACCTCTACCATATTCCCCCTCAGTCATCACTTTTCCACGCTAAAAATTCCCAGTCTTTTTAATCTCGCCTCATCTGAAAGCTTTTCTATATCCCTAATCATTTTTGTCCCTTTCTGTACTTTTTCTAATTCAAATATATCTTTTTAGAGACAGGGCAACCAGAACTGCACACCGTATTCAAGCTGTAGGCATACCATGGATTTAGAGAGTGGCACTGTGATATCTTCTGTTGTATTATCTATCTCTTGTTTCCTAACATCTCTCTCTCTAGTTTCCTAATGTTTCCTAACATTCTGTTAGCTGGTTTAACTGCCCCTGTTCACTCAGCAGATGTTAGAGAACTATCCAGGGTGACTCCAAGATCTATTTCTTGAGTGGTAACAGCTAATTTAGACCCCATCATTTTGTATATATAGCTGGGATTATGTTCTCCCACCAATGTGCATTACTTTGCATTTATCAGCCTTGATTTTCATCTGTCATTTCCCCCTCCACTTCGCCGGTTTTGTGAAATCCCTTTCTAACTCTTTGCAGTCAGCTTTGGCCTTAATTGTTTTCAGCATTTTGTGTCAGCGGCAAACTTTGCCATCTCACTGTTTACCCCTTTTTCCAGATCATTTATGACTATGTTGAACAGCACAGGTCCCAGGACAGATCTCTGGGGGACTGTAATGGGGTCGGGACTCACCACCACGAGCACCTCCTGCTGGTTATCCGGGATTTAGCTCTTGCCACCCATGGAGCACCCTCCGCACGTGGAGTCTCGCCTGTTGTCTGCTCTGCTAGTTTGAAGGGACCCATGTTGCTCCCCGCTCGGCAGCATACATTTTAGGACAGTCCTCATCTGCTTCAGGACACTGCCCTCTGGCAGTGCCCACTACTCCAGTCTCACCCTCTTCCGGGCAGGGGGGGGTTTAATGAAAGTCCTTTACCGGTCACCTGCCTTGGTGGCCAACCACAACCCCAAAGTCTAGCCCCTCACCTCAGGGGCCGGTTGCAATCCATCTCAGCTACTCCTCCACGGGCAGGTGAGGTACAAGGGGGAAGGGAGGGGGGACCCAGGCCCATCCGCTACTCTGGGTCCCGACCCAGGGACCCTCTAGCAGCAGCCTCACTGCCCTCCTTCTCTCCCCTTGTTAAATTATGTTCCCTAGGCCACTTCCTCTTTTGCCCCTTCTAGTCAGGGCCACAGCCTGGCAGGTAATGGGCTAGAGCTCTTCTCTGCTCCCCCGAGTCTGCCCAGCACTGCTTTGTCCAAAGTGCTACTCCTCTGCCTTAGGAATCAGTCCTTCTCCCTTGCTAGCCAAGGAAAGACTACCTGTGCCTCTGCTAAGCAGTCTTTATATAGGGCCTAGCCTGGCCCTGATTGGCTGGCTCTTTCTTGGCCCTGATTGGCTCCCCACAGGCTCTTGCTGATTGGCTGCCAGTCTGCACAGCCTCTCTGGCCTGTTCTAGCCCAATTTCTCATGGAGTGGGGCAGCCGCCTCACCACAGGGACCTTACTGTTTTTCTCTCTCCAGTGTGAAAACTGACCATTTATTCCTGCCCTTTGTTTCCTATCTTTTAGCCAGCTACTGATCCATGAGAGGACCTTCCCTCTTATCCCATAACTGCTTACTTTGCTTAAGAGCCTTTGGTGAGGGACCTTGCTAAGGCTTTCTGAATGTCCAAGTACACTATACCCACTAGATCACCCTTCTTTACATGTTTGTTGACATCCTCAAAGAAGTCTAATAGATTGGAAAGGCATGATTTCCCCTTTACTGTATATTAATAGCGGTAAACTATTGTAAATGGGGTTATTTCAGCTCACACTCATCCATGTCCATATCTTCCCTGACTTAAGCTACATTTCTAAAAAAGAGATGCCAAATCATATGAGTTTATTAGCTGTCAAAAACTAAGGAGAGGGCTTTGTATTTGTGGAATTGGCAGCTAAGCACTAAATATAAGCCCTGGATTGAACTGCAGAGTGTTTCTAAAGGAATTTTGTTGGTTGATTTATAAATTTAAAAGATCCAGGAAGCTGCAGAAAGTCCTGCTACGTGAACAACTTTGTAACACGTTTGCGTCTCAGTTGCTGTTATACGCTGGCTAGGTCCCGACCCTAGAGGAAAATCTTTGTTTCAAATTTCCTGGCACTTCAGCTCTACTTTCAGAACAAACACTGCTCCATTTGATAGTGAATGGAAATGGACCCCAGTTCCATAATGACTGGACTTTAGCAGAGCCAACTACTAACCCAGCTTTTCAGGTCTGGCTCTCAAGAGGAAGTGTGTGGAAAGGGGTTAAGAGCAAGGGACTGGGTGCCTGAATTCCAGGGTTATCTTTTTAGTCTTATCCCCAGCTTTCTCATTGTGTGACCTTGAGGCAATTTGCTTACCCTCTGTGTGCCTCAGTTTTCCCATCTGTAAACTAAGTAGAATACTCAATGCACAAGGGGGTTGTGAGGATTAATGATGTCTGGGATGTGCTTTGAGATGCTCGGATGGAAGGGACTATAGATTTGCAAATGATTATGGTCTGAGTCAGCGACAATGAGTTTGGTGATTTAACCCCATCTCCAGTGGACATAGCAACCTCACTAGCAAATCACAGCAGTGTGGCATCATTGGGAGTCTCGGATCAGGAAAGTCCCAGCATTCGGGTAACAGAGTCGGGAGTAATGTGCACCAGCAGAGCGGTGTGTGTGGCTCCAGGGTTGGAATAACAGCGCGACGCTGCACAGCAGGAGTGTGGAACATTGTAGAGGGCCCTGGGACTGGAAACAGTGATTGCCGCAGGGCAGGACTAACGGGCATCAATAGAGCCGTGCAGGGAGTTGGGAACCCAGGACTGAAACATCAGAAGTAGCTGACTGGCAGGAGAGAGGCTTGGTGAAGTCTCCATTGGTGTCTCCTTGGATAGCTCTTTGCGCAGATTGCACGGCTTTAAATGCCATCAGTCCCTCACATTTATGAACGTTCATCCCCCCAAATTATGAAACAGAGAGACTGGCTGAGCATGCAGAGAGGACATAAGTTTTCAGATGTGGCATGATTTATAAGAAACGAAACGAAACGATTATACTCTCTCTGATTTACCTTCTCTATGTTTTACTAGTGGAATAAATTGCAAATTCTGAATGTTGCTTGAGAATTACTACTTATCAGGGGGAAAAGCTGCACCATGAATCTTCAGGCCTGATAACTAATCCTGGTGTCATATGTTAGAGACAATGCATGGGAGGTTTAATTGGGAGCACTGCTGTGTTTGGAAGAAGAGGGGACAGTGGCCGAGTGTTAGGGTAATTGGTGCAAGAGTCAGGCAGACAGAGGACATCACAACCCTGCTGTAATCCTCTGGCTAACAAGTGGATTTTTTGCTTTTCCTTTATCTGCCTTCTATGCACCTGAGTTTAACAGATATTAGGGTGGAACATTTGCAGCCCACCAATTCACCCTTCCCTTAGTAAATTACAGAATATCTAAACTGAACCAGACAGGAGAATGTCCCTGGAAGTGGTGCATCATCCAGAGGCTCTGTCAACTATCCCTTTGAGAACACAAGCTGAAGGGAGGTATCCACCAGAGAAGCTGAACTCATATGAAGTCTATTCAGCATAAGAAGCATCCATATCCTTCCTGGGGTTTAGAATATAAAAGCTACCCTAAGTATTAATGCAATGATCCATTTACTTCAGTGTCACATCTCAGAGTGTGTCTAATTCTGGATGCTGAAGAGGTTTCTGCATGAATTCTTGCAGTGGACAATTATGGAATCAGGGAAGGTGCGCCAAACCCCAATCATTTAGAGGCTGGCATATGCCCTGACACATGAGAGTGTATATATTTTATCTGAATGTAACCACAGATGTTCTCATTATCCGGAAAAATGGTTAATCCTTTCTGAATCCTGCTAAGCTCTTGTACTTGGTAATGTTTTGTAGCAGTGAGTTCCACAAGCCCGTGATGCTTTGGGTGAGTATTTCCTTTCATTAGTTTTATTGGTTTTAAATTTACTGTTCGCTTGTTTTTGTATTATGCAAAAGAGTAAGTGGATAAACAATCCTTATACAGTCCATTATTTTATATTCATATTTATTTTCTTTCATATTGCCTCTTCTTGTCTTCTCTGTAAATTAAGCATTCCCAACCTCTTAAATCTTTCCTCTCAGATAAATCTCTCTGTGCAACTAATCATTCTTGCTTCCCAGCACTAAGCCCCCTATATCTGCTATATCTTTTCTGAGATGACTGACCTGAACTCAGCATAGTATTTCTGGTGAGGGCCAGCCCTTATATAATAGCATTATCATATTTTCAATATTATTTTCTGTCCCATTCTTAAAGCAGCCAAATAGTTTGTTGGCTTTATCTTCAGAAGGAGAAGGGGTTTTTACTGAGCTACTGCCCATAGCTTTGTCCTGAATAGAAACAATTGATTTAGAACTCTGAAACGTGTATAAATAGCTTAAGTAATTCCTTCCAATGTGCATAACGTCACGTTCCTCAACACTGAATGTCATCTGTCATTTTGGTGTCCATTCAGTTAGCTTTGTTAGGTCCTCCTGAAGTTCCTTGCCATCTGGTCTAATCTACACTGTCCAAAGTAGAGTTGAGTCATCTGAAAACTTTGCTACCTCCCTGCTCCTTCCCTTTTCTAGATAACTAATAAACACATTATGCAGTCTTGTTGTAGCCAGGTTCGTCCCAGGATATTACAGAGACAAGGTGGATTAGAAAATATCTTTGATCGGTCCAATAAAAGAATATTACATCACCCACCTTGTCTCTCTAATAAACACTCCTGTTAATTGTCCCCAGCCACATATTGTGTGTTATTCTCTTCAGTGAGAGGGCTAACAAAAAAGCAACAGGCTCTTTTCCCACTTGAGAGCCCTCACTCCAGGTTCAGGGCTGAAACACAAAGAAAAATGGAGTTGCATTTTCTAGCAACCCTTTCAGCAAGAAGGATCATCAGGTGCACTTAGTGAAGTATACAGAAATATGCAGAGTTCTGAAGTACAGGGATCAATAGGAAACATGACAGACAGTGGGGGCTTTTATAACCACCTCGCTGACAGCAGTGGTGACAACTTAGGGATGGAATGGGCTCAGCAAAAAAGCAGCTACTACGTACCACAGGCAGAGAGGAATCAAGCACTGAGGAACTCTGATTTCTGAACTAGATTGAAGTCCGAGAGTGGCCGCTGTTCCTGCACCCCTTGTTAGACAGGGCAGGGAAGGGATTGCTTGGGGCATTGTGATAGGAGGTAAAGGCAGTCCTGGCATAAGCAGGTGCAACTGTGTTGGCTTTGATGGAATTACACCATGTGGCAGGGCCAGAGTCCCTGCAGCTAGAGAGAAGCTTTGCAGGAAGCTCTTGTTTCTATGAGGTTCTTGTGGAACTCAGAGAACACAAATAAACCAACCCCCATCAGTGTGTCTGGCCAGATTCTCTGCACAGAATTTAAATCCTTCAGCACAAACACACACGCGCTATTCAGTGATTCATTCATGGTTTAAGGCCAGAAAAGACCATTCGATCATCTAGTCTGATTGCGTACACATCGCAGGGCATTAACTTTCAGTTTGTTCCCACAGTTAACCCCCCTCACTGTTACAAATTTGTGAGTTATTTCTAATCTGAATTTGTCTGGCTTCAGCCTCCAGGCATGGTTGTCACAGAATCATTCGATTCTGTTATTCTTGCTAGTGTAGCATCATCGACATGTCAGGCTGGAAGGGACCTTCAAAGGCCCTCTAGTTCACCCCACCTCCCCACCTGGAGGCCACCCCTGAGAGGTGTTTGTTTAACCTGTTATTAAAAACCTGCGGTGATGGCCTCTTCCAGTGCTAAACTAGCCTTAGAATTAGAAAGTTTTTCCTACTATCTAACTTGAATCTCCCTGATTGCCAACCAAGCCAGTCACCATCACCCATTGCCTTAAGGTGAGGCACTGTTAACACCGTAGATTGCTTTCTCTAACACTCCCTGTCCTAAGTTCTGGGCAGCAAAACCCCAGTACCTCCCCTGAAAATAGCCCAGCCCTATTTTTAAAGTTCCGAGCTTAACTGGGCTCAGCTGCAGCTCATGATGTCCCAGCAGGGCAGCATGACTGGGAGCTGACTCTGAAAATGCCTGTTGGGATTTAACTCCCAAAACCTCTCAGTGCTGGTTGGCTTGGCAAGGTTTCACTTTAAGAGCATCACTGGGGCAGGTACATTCTGGGTGCAGAGTCCCCTCCAGGGGGCTCTGAAATACCTATCTACCCTGACACACACCTGCTATGGGGCTGGATTAGGTCCAGAGAATATAGAGAAATCTCCTGGCTGGTGCAGGACTCTTCCCTGTGATTCATTCTGTCCAGTCTAGTTTTAAGTGTTCCAAGCCATGGGGCTCTCCCCTTTGGGTATGGGTTCAGTTCCAGCCAGAACAAAATGATCAAACGTTCTTTCTTAGCTGGGTAATAATTCGTAGCAAATAACTGACCTGATGAATTGCTTCTTTTTCTGTGTTAGAGCTGTCCATGATTTTCTCAGACAAGTTAGTTACTTGCCAATAATTAGCCTGTATAGTGTTTTGGAGCAGTTCATGGATTATAAGGCCAGAAGGGACCACTGTGATCATCTAGTCTGACCTCTGCATAGCACAGGCTCTAGGACTTCCCTGAATTAATTCCTGCTTTAATGAGAGCAGATTTTTTAGAAAAACATCCCATCTTGATTTAAAAATTGCCAGTGGTGGAGAAACTGCCATGATCCTTAGTAAATTGTTCCAATGATTAATTACCCTCACAGTTACGAATTGATTATATTCAGACTGTGAGCATTTTAAATTGGATACACAGGTCACATGGTATTGTTCCCAGTTCCTGATATGCTGAGCAGAACAGGGTTTCCAGTAAGGTTACCCTCGATTACATTTTTTCAAAATATGGATTTGCATGATTTTCTGAAATAGGCCCTTAAAACTCACTGTTTCAGCACACTAATGTGATAGAGTACATGTAGAAAATGAGCACAACAGGAATGCAAATACAGTTAAGAGAATTTGTGTAATAAATTCAAAAGAATATTTGTGGTATTCATCCAATTCTGCTTGTTATCACCTCCAGTCAGCAGATGGACAATGTGAGATGACTTGGGCAAGTCTGAGTTTGTGTGGTAGCATCATGCTGGATTTTCCAAAAGTGCTGCTTTTTGGGAGATGCTTAAAACAGGACAGTACCCAGTCTTGGGTTGAGAGCTCCCATAAGGGTAGACAAAGTATTTTTTGGTTACTAGATTATCTCCCTTGCCACCAATTGTAATTTATGAGTCAGAGGAATAGCAGTGTATGTTCAGAGTCTTTCACTGGGGCTTGTATCGAAAAATAACCAGAAATTAGCAATAATCCAGAGCCCATGGTTGAATAGTAGCACCATAGCCCCAGGGCATCTGGTTTAAACAACACAATAGCCAGGATGCTTGGGGGTGAGGATGAAAGCAGGCACACATCTCCAGATATCCCTGCTGGGAATTTCCTGCCCAGTGACCCACAGTCTAGACTAAAAACGAACTCCCATCAGTTACTTACAGTTGTGATCCCCACCTCTCTCAACATTATGAATCGTCTCAGAAGCAGATTCATGACTATAACTCTTTAGTGTCCTTGTGTTGCAGTGGCAGAGAAACATGAATCATAAACACTGCACAACCTTTCTATTAACAGACACCCAAGGACATTTCTTGCTAATGGTAAGGAGGAGTAGCTGCTGCCGACGCCAGAGCACGCAGTGTTTTGGACATCCTGCACCAAGATTGCTTGATGATCACAGGGAACCAGGTGCCTCATTCATTGGCGCTAGTAATGCCTTTCTTTAATTGAGCTTTGCCACCCTCGATGGCACGTCGTGGAGTAGGTAGCAGCTTTCCAGGGCACAGTGTGCTGCCCTTATTTGCAATGGATTTAGCAATGACTGATGTTGACATAGGAATTCAGAGGATGGTAAACTACAGCTCTATGATGCAGCAACTAGCATCATAGTTCATACCACCCATTGGACAATTAGCACAGCACTCCTGCCCCTTCCCAAAGATGGAACCCAATCCCACATGCTTGGTTCGATATACATGTGGGAAAATTCACATGACTGGAATAGTGGTACAGAAAGGTACAGCTTGTTCAGGAAGGACAGGTAGGGAGAAAAGGGAGGTGGTGTTTCCTTGTATATCAAAAATGTGCACGTCTGCACTGAGATTGAGACAGAAGTGGGAGGCAGACCTGTTGAAAATCTCTGGGTAAGGATGAAAGGGGTAAAAACAAGGGCGATGTCATGGTAGGGGGTCTATTATAGATCACCTAACCAGGAAGAAAAGATGGTCTGTAGTAAACCACCTTTATTTTAACAACAACTCACAAAACTATCCAAAGCACAGGACTTGGTGGTGATGAGGGACTTCAACCACCCAGACATCTGCTGGGAACATAATACAGCTGGGCACAGATTATCTAACAAGTTCTCGGAATGATTGGAGACAACTTTTTATTACAGAGGGTGGAAAAAGCTACCGGGGCAGTGGCTGTTCTAAATTTGATATTGACAAATAGGGAGGAACTGGTTGAGAATTTGAAGGCAGAAGGCCGCTTGGGAGAAAGCAATTAAAGCGGGGAGGGGTTTCAAGCACTTTGGAAGAGAGGATTACAAGTCAAAATGATCTTCATAAACTGGAGAAATGGTCTGAATTAAATAGGATGAAATTCAATAAGGACAAATACAAAGTACTACACTTAGGAAGGAACAATCAGTTGCACACATACAAAATGGGATATAACTGCCAAGGAAGGAGTACTGCAGAAAAGGATCGGAGGGTGATAGTGAATCACAAACTAAATATGTAACAATATATGTCAACAATGTAACACTGTTGTGCAAAAAAAAAAAAAAAAAAGCAAGCATCATTTTGGGATGCATTAGCAGGAGTGTTATAAGACCGACACAAGAAGTAATTCTTCTGCTCTACTCAGCACTGATAAGGCCTCAGCTGGATTACTATGTCCAGTTCTGGGCACCACACTTCAGGAAAGATATGGATAAATTGGAGAAAGTCCAGAGGAGAGCAACAAAAATGATTAAAAGTCTAGAAAACATGAGCTATGAGAAAAGACCAAAAAAACTGGGTTTGTTTAGTCTGGAGAAGAGAAGACTGACGGGACATAACCGTTTTCAAGTATAAGGTTGTTATAAAGAAGAAGGTGATACATTGTTCTCCTTATCTACTGAGGACAGGACAAGAAGCAATGGGCTTAAATTGCAGCAAGGAAGATTTAGATTAGACATTAGGAAAACGTTCCTACCTGTCAGGGTAGTTAAGCACTGCAACAAATTCCCCAGGGAGGTTGTGGAATCTCCATCACTGGAGGTTTTTAGGAACAGGTTGGACAAACACCTGTCTGGGAAGGTCTAGATTATACTTGGTCCAGTCCTCGGCACTGAAACAGGACTAGATGACCTATCGAGGTCCATTCCAGTCCTACATTTCCATGATCACTGAAGGGAGCAAATGCGACATGGGGTAATGTTATTTGCCAAGGAATTATCCAAGGAGTGGAGACAGCCACTGACTGGTAACTGGAGGTACCCATTTTACTTCTGAAGCAGAGCAGGAGGAAATGTGGAAGTAACTTCATACCACCCCAATTACAGGACTTTCAAGATTCCTGGTGTAACACAGCTGTTGCAACTCCCTCTCGGCCCAGTTTGGTAGATGGCTCCATAGCCCAGGGAAGGACATTTTTATGATGAAAATGGAATAAAAACAACCCCTCTGCCCTCTTTTGACCTTGATGGGAAACAGCAGCAGGTAATATCGTAAGAAGCATGTCCCCCCCGAACCTATAAATCTTGATCTGCTTTGCTTTACTGAGCTGCTCCCGCTCACTCTTCAAACACAGGGAGCGTGCCAATTAGGGACAGCCTCGGAGTATTTGCCATCAGGGTCAGGAACAGTCTCAAGATCAGTGTGTCCTGGTCCCCATAGTCTCCTGGGAGGGAGAGCTTCCCCAATGCCGTGACCCTGAATCCTCCCTAGTGGATTAATCTCTCTTCTATGGCACTCGTTTTGCAGGAAGAACCAACTAGGTTGCACCACACCAGTAAGGACGCTGGTCAGAGGGAACGGAAGTGAATCAGAGATCAGTTGCTCTGAATGATTTTCTCTGGCTCTTCTGAATTGGCCACACTTTGAATGAAGTATTTGATTTACATTCAATAAGACGAGGCTGTGTTAGTCAAATAGCAACTGATGCCCATAGAAAATGTTGGAGATAATGGCATGGAGACAGGGTTTCTTTAGTTTGACTCATTTTGTTTTTTTCAATCTCTTCCCTAGTTTCTCCTTTTTATTAATAAGGCCATTTGTATGAAAGAGAGGGGGGTGGCGCGAGACTGGATTTCACATACACAGGTGTAAATCAAGAATAAACCCCCAAAACAAAAAAAAACAGCTAGGAAGCTATGTCAGTAAATATCTTCCATTCGTTGGGAATATGTAGGATAGATCACCACCACTGACCTGTGACAACCTTGGTTCTAGAGCAGCAGTCCAATGAATTTGCAGGAATCCTTCATGTAAAGGTGCTGTTGGTCCCCATTATAATATTTCTTGCCATGATAAAGTAAAAGGGACTGGAATCGGAGCAAACCAAAGCTAGCAGTATGGCGCATATACAAGGCTTTTCAAATGACCATAGCCCCTGTTCCCGGGAAACAATGCGAACAGCACACAGCTTCACTCATGTGGTTCTGTAAAACGCTCCTGTGAAGTTCACAGATCACGAAAGGATCAATGTCATGTGGCAGTTGCTAAAGAAACAACATGCTGGGTCCCCCCCACTTTTGGTTTCACATAGAGTAGAATGAAGAAGCATGTAACACCCACGTAAACTGTCAGTGCGTAAGTTAGCACTGAACTCTAGCTGCATGCTATGGTGACTCACACACACACGGTTTTGCAAGAAAACAATTTTTTTTCTTTAAAGTGATGGTTCCAGCAAGAAGAACTCAGTTACAATGACAGTATGAGCTTCCATGTTTATTCTCTCTCAACGACTTCCAAGCGGAAAGCACCCTGTTTACACATCCAAAGATGAGGGTTTTTCCAACTGTCAACACCACGACGCTACTTGGGATCTGAAAATCAATCGGCCTTCTTTCTGCTTCTCAGCTCATCACCAGAAATAAAGATTACATTGATAGTAAATGATCTATCCCAGTCTGATGTATGGGCAGAACAAGCAAACTGTGGAGAATTCATTTATTCTCAATCCTCTAACAATGCATGCAGAGAGAGCAGAGTGTATCTACCCGTCTATCAATATCTCCATTCATGAGCTAGAAACAGCAGTAAGTGAAAGTCACAGATGTTACTCAATTGGGAGGAGTTGCAAACACCAGTGGGGACAGAGAAATAACAGGAAGGGACTGGAGAGATCAGAAATGTGGGTGGAAAATAAAATGGGACTCATTCTTGAAAACTGTAGGCGAAATCATCTAGGGAGACCAGCTGACAGCTCCCCGATCATCACAGGTACCTGGTAGGGCAGCAATGCCTCTAGAAAGAAGCAAATTGGGTTGTGCCCACACAAGGCATAAAGGAAGACATTTAAGGAGGTCAGTTTCAGGTGGGCACATCCCACATGTGCTTTAGGCACATCCACGCTGGAATGTATACTGTTCGCTGGTTTAGTGGGCAGCTAGCTGTCTTGCCTAGAGGTCAGGTGTCATCCGGTTCAGAGTCCCCCGCCACGAGGAATAGGTCTCAGCTGACTTGCCTATGGGTCAGAGGTCGTTGGTTTCAGGTCCCCCGCCCCCACTGCAAATAGGTCTCATCCCCAAAATGGACACCACCGTGCAGTACAATAGAGTGCTGCTCTGCCAGATGTGCCACCCATCCAATGACGTGCCAAACTCCGTTCCCGGCTGCCCATCTCCGGAGAGCTGCCCTGAGTGTAAGATAGGGAGGCCACAGCCCCTTGGAAGACAGCTGGGGAGACCCCCCCTCCCCCCGGTGTCCTGGCCGACATTCCTTCTCCCACTAGAGACCGTTCCTAACATCTTAAGCAATGTATGAGCTCCCATGCAGGGCAGAACGCCTGCTCCTTTTGCCGGCACAGCCCGTGCCATCCAGTCAAAGTGCTCAGGGATATTTTGAGGATGGAAAGCTTCAGAGAAAACCCTTCCCCCACAAAGGAACGTGAACCTTTGTTGGGACTGACAGTCATTTTTAAGCGTGGTGAGGGTCAGAGCTTATGACCGACCTTGATGTGGAGGAGGAGTGGTGGCGGCCAACTTGGAATCCCTTCCATCCCAAAAGCTTGGAAAGCTGACCCCCTGCACCTTCTGGGGCTACGCCTGGCTGCCAGCACTGAATCTGATTGCCTAGCTAGCCCAGACAGATGATCAAGTCAAAGGAAAGCACAGCCCACACTAGTCAATATGACTCTCAAGTGTGGGGTCCATCCAGACAAGTAGCACCACTTGACGTCCCGAGACGAATTGAGTGAAGGAGTCTCGGAGCCACTTCGGACTCTGTTTGAACATGCCCCTCTATCAGAATTCAGAGAGGCTTTTAAGCCTCATTTCCCTGAAAGCCTATCAGGTTTCTCTTCTGTCAAAGTCAAGTGTATTTAATTAACTCAATCCAATTCATTCTGGGACTGGTCAAGTTCGCCCCAAAGGTACACAATGAAGTTACCAGTGTTTTCACAGGAATTAAACTTATAATACAATAGGCAAAAATAAAGCAAGCTTTGTACATGCCATTACCGCTATCGTTTTTGCATACAATTGAATAAATTACCTTTTGTTATGAAACATTAATCCTCTTTGCTAAATGGAATAATTCCCACCTCAGATCCATAGTGAATGCTGGAGTGCCCTCAGAGCAGACTCAGAGACATCCTTGTATTCAGCACAATTACCAAAAGAACATGAGAACGTTTTGTGCCATTCTAAGAGATTGCAGCACCAAGGAGTTACTTTGTATGTCGCCAGCCAGGACACTCTACATTCTTAAAGGGGGCAAGCTAATAAATGGATCCATTTTCAAAAGTGTCAGAGATGGAAGCAAAAGATCTCGAGGAGGAAATCTAGATGAAAACCCATTCATAATTTGTACTGTAGTAATATCTAGCAGACTCGCTTGAGACTGAAGCCCCAGTGGACAGACCCATAGCAAGAGAGACACCCTGCCCTGAAGAGTTTCAATAGAAAAGATGGACACATGGTGCTTATTCCCCTTTTACAAATGAGGAGCTGAAGCAGAGAGAATAAAAGCTTTCTCCAAGGTCACATAGGGAGTTCATGGCAGAGCCAGGATTTGAACCCTGAGTCTCAGACTACTGCCTTAACCACACCACCAACCTTTAGGATCAGGCCCTTAGCACCTATGTAATTACATTTCCTCTGTGCATCAACTCAGCTTCCTCTAGAGGAAGTGGGTTTTTTACCTTCTTCCCCTGGAGCTGTACAGCACTCCACACCCCAGACACACACACGACAGGACTTGGCGTTGAGTTTGAATGGAATCTATCAGAAAGCATACTCAAAAACATCTGTAAGAAGTGACAGCGCCTGACAAAATGAAAAGAAGCATCTTGTTCAGATCTGCACTTAAAACAATCCGGAGTCCCATTAGTATTCATTCTGCATGATCCGGATGGAGTAACATGGGCTGTATGAATACAATTAAAATCAGAGCGCTTACACTGCGTCCCACTTAGGAAGATGCTTTGGAGTGAAGGCCACATTATAATTGTTAATGACAAAAGCTGCAGCCCAAAGCTTTGGCCCTCCATCCGGCTTAGCTCAACAGACTCCCAAGGGACTGTTGCATCTAGCTTGGCTTTGAGCTCATGGGGGAAATGTATCAATAAACTCCCATCTCAGAGCTTGCAGGAAATGAAGACTTTGTGAGCTTGGAGTTTAATAAAGTTGCTGGGAAGGAGAATGGGGCATTGGTAACAGGGTGGCTGCCTACCAATGGAGGGGAGTAGCTCATGCTCGGAGGTGACCACTTCACATGACATGGCATGAACCTGATGTCACTGTCATGGGTCACAACATGCACTTGAGGCCACTGTAGGAAGGAGGTTCCATAGCAAGGTTGCAGTCATGCACCGTGTCCCAGAGGTGCTATGAAATGGAAGCAAGAGGCTTTTGTAGGTAACGTGATCAAAGCCATGTCACAGGCATGTTTTGGAAGTGCCTCCATAGAAATGCTTTTTCCATCCTGTCCCGTACATCAGTTCTCCTGAGTGAAACTCAGCAGATATCCACGGGCTTCACTCCTGCCACCTCAACATGCAACTCTAGCTCTTAGTGCACCATTCAGTGCAAAACCACCGCTGTGCTAAGGGGAGGGACAAGCCTCTGGATACTGTCAGAGATTGTAGATGTCGGCAGGGAATAAAACACAATCTTGCCAAGTCCCTGGGCCTGCAGAGAAGTCACAGGGGATGACAGAAATCCTCTTAGTAAGGCTAGTGGGTGAAATCCATAACATTCTTGACCACATTGTGAAATTCAGGCTATAGTTCATTAACTTAAGAAGATCAAAGTGATATCCCCACTCCTCCAGTCAATGGAATTGAAGGCTTTCTGCATCTGCTAATGTAGCCATTGGATTCCAATAGTTTTCACTCAATCCAAGCAACCAAATCATTGTCTGCTATTGAGACTCTCAAAATTCCCCTCCCTCCACCCTCCAGCCAGGCTACCTAAACTGCTGCATGCACATCCCAGCTATTTTGGTGTTATTTCCATGGCCTTCCTTTTTCACAGCATGAGACACCATAATGTTACTATCTTTGTTTAATGAGGGATTTGCTATGCAAGGGATCTCTTGCTTGGTTTTAATGACATGGTGGTTATGCTATTCAATATGTTTTTGCCAAGAGCCCCAGAGAGCAGCATTATCCATGATCACTTGTGAAACCCCTCATTAGCTCAAAACTCTTTTTCTTGCCGTTGAAAAACTGAGCAGTGAATCTAGAGATCTGGAGCTTTGCCATCCCAGGAACCTGTCCTTATTCAGTTCACAATGTGGCATCTCTTTTTCTTGTATATTCAGAAAGGTGCATTTTTCCTCATCACATTCAATTATAAAGGCATTCAGGATTTCCAGGGGCACAAACCTGCATTTAATTGCTTTGCTTTTCAGGAAAGGTGTAGCAAGATCCAGTGGCTGGAAGTTGGAGCTACACAAATTCAAACCGGAAATAAAGGTATAAACAGTGGGAAGTATCAACAATTGTGACAGAATGCCAAGGGATTTTATGTCAAGACTGGATGACTTTCTAAATTATATACTATTGTTCAACCAGAAATTATTTGGTGCGATGCAGGAATTACTGGGTAAAATTCTATGACGTGTGTCACAAAAGGTGGTCAGACTAAATTAACATACTTGTTCCTCGTGGCCTTAAAATCTGTCAAAACCTAGGCATTGTCTAATGTGCCTGGGTATTTAAAATCCCCTGGTATTCCATCTCCCAACCCTACAACAGCGTTGTTGGCCCAATTTACTTCTGCCACCACTGTTATACGTTTGGCTGTCACTCTCCACCATAGAGGTCTCTGCCTTTCTACATCTTGGGATCCTCCAAGGTAGGTAACATAAATAATAATGCTCAGCTCACACAAAGTAGCTGTCCATCCAAATCTCAATGCACTTTACAAAAGGTGGTCAGGATCATTATTCCCATTTCACAGATGGGCAAATGGGGGCACAGAGAGGTGTTGTGACTTAACGTAGTCTAATCGGATAGGAAAAGGACCAGTAAAAAGTCAACAAAGCCCAAAGATAAAGAGGGAGAGAATGCAGGAAGCACCAACCAAATCCATCACCCAGCCACCCACAATAAGAGCTTCCCAAATGTAACTCAATAGGAAAGAAAAATTGGCTTGGGTCTCACTGGGAAGGACAAAAGAAATGGCTCTGGCATATTTCCCCATGTAGAGCAATCAAGAGAAAAGAGCTTATGATTCAGAGAGTCCTCCCTCTCATCCTCTTGAAATTCTATCATGGGTAGATCTGTTGTTTTTTTTAATTATGTTTGTGGGTGAGGGGGAAGTCAAACTTATTTTTGTTTGTTTTCTTAATTTTGCCTTTTTTGGGGTCAAATTCCAAAATCTCATCAATTGTTTGAAATCTGTATTTTTAAACCAACTCCTCTAGGTGGTTGAAAACAGAAATTTTGCCTGAAAATTTCTTTGAAATTCCTCGCCCCTTTCCCCCCCCCTAAAACTTTAAATTTTGAACACCTTTGTCGTCATTTGAAAAAAGTTTCAACCAGCTCGAACCAGGGGACATCCGGCAGCTCTGGTTCAGCTGGTTACCGCTGCTGGAATGGGATGCAAAGCCACTTGGGATGTGCTACGCATGTTTTGAAATCCTCTTGACTCCTTCTTAATCATCTGCGCCATGTACATCCAGACACCTGCACTTCACAGGCTAAAAGTCGCAGTCATATTCCTACCTCCAGTTAATAAATTGTCTCTCCCGTCTAGCTGCTGTGTGAAATGAGGCTACAATTGGAAGGAAATTATTTTGCAGGTATTGTTTCGCTAACAATAGCAATTCCTGCTCCAGAGAACACTATTTTGCCTAATACCTTCTTTCTGTAGAGTGGTAAAATGTGACAGAGTAATAGCCCTGAGATCAGTATGAAGGGGTCTGGGTTCTGACGAGAAAACAGACAAGCGTTTCTATCAAGAGAGAATTGTGTGCATGTAAAGAAAATAAGTGCCCAAAATGAGGGTCTCCAGATAACATGGCATTTAATCTTCAAGATTAAATGTTATTTTGATTTCTTGCTGCACAATGAACATATTTGCAGGGGAAAAGGTGTCCATTTTGCTCTCTGAAAGGGGAGGAGGGAATCAAGACTAGGCAATTCATTTCTTGTTTGCAACAAAAGAAAATAGGTTTCGTAAAGAAAAAGTCATGTAGGGGAAAGATAGGCAAAACAGCTCCCGCTGTACAATGCAGAAAAGGCCAGCTGCAATAGCAGGGTTCTCTGGTTCACTTTGCTAAGACTCCTTAGCCAGCAGGCAATGGGGACTCTGGCCTGGGACTCCAGGAATTTTGAGAAATTAGTCTTTCAGGGGATATTCTAGGCTGGAAAGAGGGAGGTTTATTCTGTGCTATGCTGGATGCCTTTAATAACCACATTTTTCTCTCCTCTAGAACCTCCCATCTGAGGATCTTCTAGCACTGCACAAACTTTAATTATTTCAGCCTCATCATCTTGCTTAGTAGGTACATTGGCTTGATCCCCTCTTGTACAGATGGGGAAACAGGTACAAGGGGAACAAGTTGCCCAGGGTCCATGATGCCGTGAGGATTAGAAGGCAGCGCTTCTGATTCCTAGTCTGGCTCTCTCATGCTCCTGTCTAAAGGAGGAAACAGTCCAGCTCTCATCTTCAAAAAAAACAACAGCTCACAACCCAAACCATCCAGCCCCTCTCTGCCTCTGTGTGGCTGCTTTTACATTCCCCAGGGCTCTCACTGGGGAATCAGAGTGCCTGCTGCAATTAGCTTTATAAGCAACACCTGCTGCCTTACAAAGCCTAATTGCTTGCGGCAGGTGGAAGGCCACTGGCTGCCTATGACAAGGTTTTAACCTTTTGCTTTCCAGGCATGGAGTAGGATTCACCCACCCCGCCACAGAACAGTGCATTCCCATTTCAGCTTGCAGGACTATGTATGATCTGCCCCCATTAGCATCACTGACTGGAGTTACACATGGACATCCCGGCTCATCTAAGGAAGAGGTGTCCCACAGGCTTTAAAAACAACTCCCTAAAATTGTCCAACAAATCTAATTATTTTTTAACATTTTTCTGGGGTTGTTTTCATTTTAGGGAGGGTGTCAGTTTATTCTGGGCACCAAGTATTTACACTGATGAATGATTCAGGGTTTGTAACACTAGACATCATTATTCTCACGCAAGGACAAGGGACAGCTCTCATTCTTGATGTTTTCCCCCAGACCAAAAAATTGTAACATTTTTCTTAAAGAAATAAGACTAATGCCCATTGATCCACAAATAAGTTCACAGCAAAAGGATATTGGGCCCACCATGGCAACCCTACAACAACAAAACAGTATGTCCAACTGCAACACTCATGAGCAACCCTAAATATCATTGTACACAGCTACAATGCTACCAAGCAACTCTACAACAAGGGCAAGGGGGAAAAAGGGAGAACCTGGACATTCCAACCACAATTCAGCTGCCTTTCCTCCCTGTTTCCACTATGCACAATGCAGTGCCCCGAGCAACCCTACAATAAAGAACCTGCATGCACGGCTGCTGCAGTGTTCATAAGCAACATTATATAAAACAAACCCATGTTCCCACCCAAACACTCATGAGACCCCTGGCCCAAAAATCAGCTGGTTTGATGGAGGAATAAACTTCATGTTAAAGAAACAAATTTCAGCTTCCAACTTCCAAGAGGTTTAAATTAAAACAGAGTGTAAAGGAAAATTCCTATTTAAAAAACCCCAACAAGAATAAACACTTTGCTGATGTCCTTTTTACCCTCTCCTTAGAGGTGATGGAGGGGAAGCCTGCGCTTGTATTGATCTGACCTGTAACACTGCTAGCACAGGTTGTAAAAGGAGAAAAATAAGATTTAACAAACCATCTTGTTAACTTTCTAAGTCGGGGGTAGCCTTCCTGCTTCCCAGCAATCATTTGGGCATTGCCTGTTTAAATAGAGCTGAACAGTATTGCTCTTAATAGGGTTATTAATACCTGTCACGTTCCAAGATGGTGAAATAATGTGCTTTATTTCCCCTCCATAGATTAAAATAAACCAAGAGGGAATTTTCTGAGTCTTCTCTCCCTCCCCATTTATATCTTTAAGCCAGTGCGGAAAAACAGTAATGCGATTGTACCAGCAAATTTCTTCATCAACTTGATAGCTAGAAAATGAAAACGTTACTCAAAGAGCGGCTCGTCCAAGTAGCATTCGTGGCCTCCCCTCCCTCCCAAGTCCTGCTACCCACTCTCCCATTGCTTCCCCCATAAGACAAGGGGTACACTCTTTGAGGCCTTTGCCAAAGGAATTCATTTGCATTAGAGCAGAGCTAAAGCATATAAAGAACCAGCCGTCTAGGCAAATCTGTATTCAGGCAGGATTCTTCTCCAACAACACAAGGTATTAGCTCTTGTAATGATCAAACATCAATATGAACATTCATCGCAGTGTTGGGCAGGAGTCAAAAGACACCTCCCCACAAGTCAGATCCCAAGTTCAAGGCTTAAACTCCAGTTTGCACAACTTGGGCTCACCCTACCCACAGTGGCCACCACAGCACCGGCCAGATTCTCCATTGTCCTGTATCTTGTGCAGCGATTTGCATCAGAGCAAAGTGGGCGTAAACCTTTACCCGGAGTTAGCAGCGTTTCACACCCGCTTTGCCCTCGTGTAAATGGTGGCACCAGGTGCCAACGCAATCACTAATCGAGTTGCATCTTCCCATTTTTAGGTTCACAAGGACACAGACATTGTGGAAATGTCAAACCTATCCCCTGATAGAGAAGCTGTGAGGACAGGAAGGGCATGGGGACTATGTGTTCGTTCTAGGGCACATGGGCCCAGGTTGGGCTGTGCCACTCCTTTTGAACACCAGGATTCTTGACCATGTCAGTCTCTTGCCTAGCTCACAATACCAAAACAAGCAAGCGTGCCCTGGCCTTCAGGGTTTGTCATTTGCAGGTCACCTGACAGAAGTTGGAATTTAAGCAATGTGTGGAGATCCCTTGTTTAGGCTTATAGCACTGCTAAGGGGTATTTGGCTTAGAGTACAGAGCCATCAGGAGGAAATTACATACATCAAGTGATTTTGGGTGCCTAACTTGAGACACCTTAAAAGGAGCTGATTTTGCAGAAAACACTGAGCACCCACCCTATGAAAACCCATTTTTTTATGCTCTTGCAAACCTGGGTTCTCAAAAACATAGGCAACCAACATCCCTCATCACCTTTTAAAATTTTAGATCTACATATAAATAAAAGTGAGGGAGCCAGAGAGAGGGGTGTATGTCAAAGAGCATGTTCAGTAGGAGGCAAAACAGCCAGAATCCCAAAACGTTAATTTTAAAGTTTAAGTTTTTGATATGGATGCTGTTGAGACAGACATAACTATGAGTAAATATGTCAAAATAATCTATCAAGAAGAAACCTGGTCCCAAAGCTATTCACTGAGAGACAAATTACATAAAGATTATCACTGAATTGCCAAAATATATTCCAAAATATATTCCAAAATGGGAAGGAAGGAGGAAAGGGCGTTTGGCATCTTGATAGCTACCTAGACAGGGCTTTTTCCTTTCCTGCTTTCAAAAATGGTTTGGAAATGCAGTCATGATTCACTGAGATTCTCATATCCTTTGGACATAGTCCAGTTTAGTGTGATTTAGAGCTTGAAATTATAAAAAATATCCCTGGCTTTGTTCCATTTCAGTGTCACTATCACTTGTACTATTATTGTGAGCCTTGCAATATTTGGTGTCTTTTTTCAAGCCCTCAGTTCCCAGAGGCAAGTGATTACAAGAGAATCTGAGCTTTCATTTTTTTTCCAAAGTAGATTTTTAGCCCTGATGGTTGTGAAGAAAAGCCTCAAAAGACAAACCGAGTGTACTCTAAAGGCTGAGAAACCAGAAGGCAAAGAAAAGAACTGAACAGCTGGTAATTTAAAAAAAAAAATCTCATGATTTTTAAGCCAATCTCAAGGTTCTTGAGGCCCAACTCATGATTTTTAATACGTTGGGTTGGCAATGCTTCAATTTCAAACTCAAAATGCAAAGAAAAAATGGACGCTTATGAGCCCTGTAGCGACGTGATGACTCACCGGCACGGCGACTCCTGCTGGTCGTCCTGGGAATTCTCTCTTCAGCACTTGGAGTGCCCTTTGGTGGCCGGTGTCTTGCCTGCCGCTGGCACCCCTGGGTCCTTCCCAGACCCCGGTGCTCTTTCCTCAAGGTTCTGCCCACTGCAGTACCCCCACACTATGGGTCTGCCCTCCCAGGGGAATCCCCCCATCCTCTAAACCCCCCTTGCCTCAGTAGCTACTGCCAGTCATCATCTTGCCCCTGCTCAGTGTGGCAGACTGCAATCTGTAACAGCCACTCGGCATTGGCAAGGGGTTAGGACCTGCTGCCTCTGCCTATTCTTGGACTGCCCCTCTGCAGCCCCAGTACCCCCATAGACCTTCACTGGGGAGTTGCCAGGCTGGAGCTCCTCTTGCTCTTTTCCCCAACCCTGCTCTGCTTGAGGTACCTTGCTCACAAGCAGCCAGCCCTTCCTCCTCCAGGGCTGGAGAGAGACTTCTCCAGCTTCTGGCCCCCAGCCCTCTTACAAGGGCCAGCTGTGGCTTGATTGAGCTGGCCCCAGCTGTGGCTGCTTCCCCCAATCAGCCTTTCCCAGCCTCAGCCCTCTCCCAGGGCTGCTTTTAACTCCTGTTCTTCAGGAGTGGAGCAGCCACCCTACTACAGCCCCAGACAGATTGGAGCCCAACACAATGTTCCCATAAACCCAGGCAAAACAAACTGACATATTATGCTCAATTCTAACTATAACTTCCCAGTAAGGTACAATAATCCACACTCATTAGTGGGCTAAATGGATGCAACCCCACTGAATTCAACGCAGCTATACCTGCTTAACCTGGGTCCATTATTACTCCAGTCACTCTTGGAAAGAACTTTCTGTATCTTTTGTTAAAGGAGAAGAGACATCTGTGTCCTAAATCAGGAAAGCACGTAATCCTATACATTTAAGTATGCACCCTTATTGACTTCAAAGGGAGTTAAGCACATGCTTAAAGTTAAGCATGTCCTCAAATGCTTTCCTGAATAAGGATGCTTTCCTGACTCAGGGACTTGGTTTGAAATCTGAATGATACTGTATTCATAGCACATGCTACAGATTTGGGGCTAATGTTACACTGACTTTGCCAGTCTGTAGCAAACAGCATTTCCTCACTGCCTCCAAACACCTTATTGTTCATTTGCTTTAAAGGAAGGGGGGCGGAGGGAGAAAATGTCGGGAATACACATTCATTGTAGTTAATGTTCTCTGCATGCTAATGCTTGCTACAGTCCATAATGCATAATTTCCCTGCAAGAGAGAGAAAGGGAAATAAAACCAGCAGGTGACATTGTTATTAATCCCAGGGCTATAGGAAGCAGAGTAATTTAAAGAACCTGGTAGGGGAGAATGTCAAAAGTGTCATTTCCAAGAGGCAGACAGGAGACTCGGTAGTGTCAAGAAGACTGGGAACATGTCACTTTTGCAGCCCACCCCTCTCACCCCCACCTCTGCTGTTTACAGTAAAACTTCATCACAGGAAGTTATTAAGGTTGGCAGTTACTGTAAATGGTGAATTCCAGTGTCTCGGAGAATCTTAGCCAAGGCAGCTAAGCATCAGCAGAAAGGGACGCTCCCAATTATTTCTCTTCGCCCAGCAGCAAGAAGCCCCGGGGAGAGATCTATTAGCATACTCAGGTGCCTACAAGAGCAAAGGCAGGCACCCTTTCCTAAATGCAGAGAATTTTAATACAGTGAGGTGACCCCATTTGCTCTGCCTTGCTGCTTCGAGCAGGCTGTGGGTTACACAAATGGAGTAGTATAAATCAGGGAGCTCTGAGGAGTTACCCCATAGCAATTTCAGTCACAAAGGTTAGATTGGGCAAAAGGCATATTTCAGGGGGCTCAGCAGGCTCCTTCCCTGCTCCCTAAGTGGTTTGCCACAAATCAGGAGCAAGGTGCAAGGCTGAGTCTCAGAAGAAGTGACACTTTGCAAATAATGCCTCGGTTCCATTTTTTGCCACTGGGCCCAGCTCTGGGGCACCAGTGAAGATGTGAGGGATGTCATGATGAAAAGCAATTTTCACTGCCTTTTGATCATGGCAAATGCAAACATTCGAGAGGGATGCCGCACAACCTGTATGCTCCTGCTGAAGGAAAACAAATGAAGTGGAAGAGCATTTTTTGCTAGCTTCAGCAGGCACAAGAGAATCCACTTCACTGTCCTATCTGGGTCCCATAAAGAAATATTTTGTTCTGTGACACATCACATCTGCCTGAAGAGCACCGATTGGGAGCTAGTGGCTCATTAGGGTAAATGCACGACTCTCTCTGGAGTTCTGGGTTCAAAGCCCACTCTGGAACCCAAGAGAAGATGAGTTTGGACAGAATCCATTACAGGATAAAAGAGCCTTTTCCTGCTCCTATCGAAGTCAACAACAAAACTCCTATTGGTGGTGTGGGAGGAAAGTCTAAATCACACATGCCACGCTGAGCAACTGAGACTAGTGCCCTGGTCCTTCCACTTCCATAAACACAGGCTCAACATTTGAGCAAAAGGAGATTCTTCCTGTAGTAGGTAGCAGCAGTAAACTCATTGTCCTACTACTCCACTGGAATACGGTTGTTTGAAACAGGAGTCTGTCAAAGTGCACCGTGGGAAGTTTTAGTGCACTGTAGCAGGGTCCACAAGGTGAGTTAGTGTGCTGTAGATTCACATCCTGTCTTGTCGTGGCATGCCCTAACTCACTATATAGACAGTCCCAACACACAGAGTATACTGCGGAGCATCTCCCAAAACTCCCTGTAACATCCCGACACCCCAATATTCCCCACTGTCACATAATTAGGATATGCCTTATACAAAATATGCCTTGCGAGGTGTCATTCTAAAAGTCTTGATCTGCTAAGCAGTCATATCTCATTGGATTGTATGTGCTATCGTCGTACGTGAAGTTATGAAGTTTGGCTATGTTTTTGTTACCGAAACATGTCATGAGATTGAAAACACCCACAAGCAGCCTTTCAGGTACAACAGTAAAAAGGCCAAACAATGTTAGTGGCTTATTGAGGAAATGCACACAAGCACAAGGATTACCCTGGGAACTGTGTACAACAGAAACCTCTCAGACATAGCACTACACAATAGGAACTGTTTGACCCAGATCACAGCAAAAAGAACTTTCCCGGTAAGTGGGAAGAAGATATAAAAGGGGGACATTGATGACAGGATGGTACCTCCCTGCAACACCACACCTGGAAACACCTGAGGGGCAAGGACTGAACTGTGGGAAGTGATGGTCCCAGGCTAGAAGGATCTTTAGCCTGTTTATGAAAACCTGGGAAAGCCAAGGCAATTTGTGCCTTAAGAATCTGCCGGCCTGTTTATCACTCAGGGTGAGAATTGGCTAATTTATATCCTACCTATCTCAAGTGTTAAGCTCAGTTTGCGGTTTTGGTTTATTTACTAAGGTAATCTGCTTTGATCTGTATGCTACCACTTATAATCACTTAATTTACCTTTTGTAGTTAATAAACTTGTTTTTGTTTACTCTAAAACCCAGTCTGTGCAATTCATAACTGAGGGGGGGGTAAGCTGTGCATACCGTCCTCCACATTGAGGGAGGGGGCAAATTTCATGAGCTTACGCTGTATAGACCTCTATACAACACAAGACAATATCATTTTGGGTTTACACTCCAGAGGGGGTGTGCACAGGAGTGATGGGCAATTCCCCAAGCTGAGTCCCCCCACACAGAGCTGATTGCAGACTCTGTGCGTTTCTACGGCTGGGTGTGTCCCTGCCTGTGTGCGTGCTGGAAGGGGGCTTGAGAGACGGTCACAGCAGCACAGAGTAAGGGGATCCCAGGCCGGTGGGACAGGCAGGCTCAGTGGGACCCCAGCATATCAGGTGGCACCCCAGAAGGGGGGTCCAACCTGTCACACTCCCCACAATACATCTGCCCACATTACAAAACCAGCACAGAGTTAGTCATGACCTGAAGTGGCTCGCGACTGGAATATCCAGAGTGTTTTAATCCAGGAACAAGGTGCTTTGGAGAGGACAGTAGGGAGGCTTGCTAAAAGCTGCCCACTCTACTACGAGGCTGTTAGTCACTTGCTGGTACCAGTGCTAAATTCATCCATTTAATGAGGAAAAAAAGTGTTTAAAAAAAAGTCTATCTGAATAGTATTCCCTTTGGGGCTTATCAGTGCTTCATTTTCCATCACAAAAATAACGTACTGTAAAAGACTGATTAGTCAACTGATAATTGAGTTCTTAAATGTCAAAAACAATATAGTATGAATATTCAACAGATCATGCGACTGAAACTTACCTGTTCAATCAACAATGACTAACATTTTTCTCCCCATTGTTCTTTTCCAGAAATTATGTTAATTTGACTTTTCTGAGGTGATGAACAAGGTTCTCTTTAAAACATATTGTCGTACAGGTTAATGTATAATGGGCTCCTTAAAAGTAAGCTGTTGGGAAGTCGTGCCTGACTTACAACCCTGTGCATTAGCTTCATCTCACAGAGGGGGCAATTGAATCAAAATTGTGCTGAAAGATACAGTTAGCGTTTCGGCTTCTCAGGGAAACAATATTTCACTGTAGAGATTGGAAAATGTGATATTTTCATGCTGCACGAGCTTAAATCCAGCCCGAGGTTCAAGTTCATAACAGACTCTAGACTTCGTTTAATTTAACAGGGGGAAATATAGCCTAAATTGTATTAAAGAATATATCTGTGGCTTTTAAATGGGGACAGACAGTTGCCAGAGCTGTTCAAACAACTGCCCACTCTTCCATGGCTGGGAGAGCCTAAGGGAGAGGATGGGAAATGGAAAGCATTCCTCAGCCCATGCCTCCTTGAAAACATCTGTTTGCTGCCTGCTGAAAGTAGCACTTCAGCCGTCAGTGTTCCGGATCATCACAGCAGAACGCACTTTGCTACTGTAGATCTCACCACATGCTGTGGGAGTGAGCTGCAGCAGAGAGCCAGATTCTCAGCCAGTGTAAATCAGCGTAGCTTCATTGGCTCAGCATAGTTCTGTGGAAGTCAATGGAGCTATACCAACTGAGGATCCAACTCAGAAAATCCACACCACAGACTTAAATGTCTTTTCCTGCTTCCCAATGTGTGTCCTCCTCTGGATTCCAGAGAAGAGTTGGGTTAGTCTCTCCTTCATGTTCTGAATACCTAGGAAATGGCATTTGATGCAATCCTCTCAGCAGCGATTTTTTGGGGAAACAGGCATGAATGTCTGGTACCTTCTACTTATACTGGGTGTTAATGGGAAGAGTTACCCAGGATACTGCATATAGGTGTTTAAAGCAAGGTGAGTAGTTTATTTTGGCTCCACCAGTTGAAATCCTGACCTTACTGAAGACAACAAATTCTCAGACATGGACATCAGATGGGTCAGGATTTAACCATGTTTTGAAATAACTGCATTTGTAGCTAGTAGACACCATTTGTTTTTCCAATTCCTGGTGCAGCTCCAGAGAGTCATTAATAGAACTGGTCAGGAATTTTTTTAATCTAAAATTTTGTTTAATTGGAAAACGTTGATTCGTCAAAACCGAAACTCCCCAGGAAAGGGTTGGTTTTGATGAATTTCCCATTGCAAAAAAAGTTATGGGGCGGGGGGGAAGTTTCAAAATTGTCAAAATGAAAAATCTCAATATTTTTAAAATGAAAAAATTATTTTGGGGGTGTCGAAACAACTATTCATTAAATTTAACTTAATTTTAGTAAAAAAAATGTCAGAGGGTCAATATCAAAACTAAACTTGGCTCATGAAATTTTTTTTTATTTTGACTTTTTGTGCCATTTTCAAATGGGAAAAAATTTTAATCTCAAAAACTCTCACAGGACAGGGAAACAGTTTCCTGCTCAGCTCTAGTAACCAGTGGGTTTTTTAAGCCCTGCAATAAAACAGGGCTATTTAAAAACATCTTACTGTAGCTAGGTATGGAACACTGACTTTTAGAAGCTACAAAGAGTCCTGTGGCACCTATAAGCTTCTACAGATTCAGACTAACACGGCTACCCCTCTGATACTTGTGACTTTTAGAAAGCTCTGGTTGGTTAGAAAGCTCTGTTCCCAACACAGCAGCCCATCACCTTGTCTGTGTTCTGCTCTCTGCCCTGGCTCCCCATGGATGGTGTTGGACTTCATCTTTAAATGCCCCTAAAGGCTCAAGTTACCCCAGGGAACTGCTTCACCTGGCATGAGCACAACCTTCCACAACAGCGAAGTTCCGGTGGAATAATGGAACAGCTGTCCTCAGGTGTGAGGCTTCTGCATACAGGACACAGAAGATTGTCAGCAATCAACCCCTGACTCTGAAACTCACTCCCAAAGATCACAAAGAAAAACAAGAAAGAGAGAGAAACATATCTAGAGCCATACTTTATAATTTTGGGAGGCGCTCAGATACTGTAGTAATGGGCATCATGTACGAAGACGGATAATCAAAGAGTCAGAGTTTAATGCCAGAAGGGACCACCGGATTATCTCATCTGACTCCCTGTGTATCACAGACGACCGATGCCACCCAGCTCCCACACACTAAACCCAACAACTGAAATTAGAACCAAGTATTACAACCCTCAGGAGACTAAACTGTTACATTTTACCAGGTGAGAACAGGAGGGACTGAGATGCACCAAGGCCCCTGCACTGGAAATGATTAAGTGAAATGTACCCAGACAATCCTGGCAAGTGACCTGGAGAAAGATCACAGTGCTGTACTGCAGAATATCACTGGGGGGGACAGCCTCTCTGCACACATCTCTGATTAAACATAAGAACGGCCATACTGGGTCACAGCAGTGGCCCATCTAGCCCAGCATCCTGTCTCTGACAGTGGCCGGTGCCAGATGATTCTGAATAGAACAATTATCGAGTGATCCGTCTCGTCATCCAATCCCAGCTTCTGGCAGCCAGAGGTTTAGGGACACCAGTTGCATGGGGTTGCATCTCAGATCAGCTTGGAGGACTGATGGACCTATCCTCCATGAATTTATTTATTCTTTTTTTAACCCAGTTGTACGTTTATACTTCCAGGAGCATTCAGCAGTCCAACCTCACCCCAATTTTCCTCTATTAAAACTATCTGTAAGTCTGAGCCAGTTTGGCCCGCTAGGTTCTCTTAGTCATCCTAGGAAAGCTATTGTTGCTTCCAGCGAACAGTGCCTATTCTTTCTGGGACAACATTTTGTACATCAACTTTCTGCAGCATCCACGAAGACAGAGAAACACTGGAAAGCCTGGGAAAAAGAACAGACCATACAGGTTACCAAGGCTCCTCTCTCAAAAACTCTCCCAACATCTATGGCCTCTAATTGTTTTCTGAATAGCCCCAGTGCATTTACCTCAATGGCCTGACCCTCTCAACTCTCTCAAGCACTCACTATGGAAAGGCTGTTTTCCAGCTCAACAATCTAAGCAATAAATATGTTCTTCCCTTAGATTCTCCATTGTGGAGATGAAAAGCTGGAGATTGGAACTCGGAGCTGACTTCCTCCTTTAGTATGTTTTCCCATGCCTCTCTTTGTGGGTAACACTCGCTGTCTCTCTCATTTCCTCACCTTCCAGGCTGCAGAAACCAGCTGGGTTCCACAGCCTCGGGGGCAGGTGTTCTTACAATACCGCTAGTTTCTGTAACATCGCAGGACTGCATTTTCATCCTACGCTCTCCCCTCCCCTCCCATCTCTCCCAGTCACCATTGTCACCCGCTCCCCATTTTCCACCAGCCAGGCAATCACTTGGGAGAAGCATCTGCTCAGCCGGCTGGCTAGCTAGGGGAGATGTATGGCTCTTCTTCCCTAGCACGTGCATGACAAACAATATGTCTCATCTTTCTCCCATGTTCATCTCATGGGCCAGCGGCCTGACTCAGTTTCCCAACTCCTGCTGCAGCGATACGAAGGCCAGAAATGTGTTGACAAATTGGAAGGGATTCAGACAACAGCAGCAAAAGTGATTAAGAGGCCAGAAGGGTTGATTGATGGCAGGAGTAAATCTATACAGCTTGGCTAAGGATTGGCAAGGTAGTAGGGACAGGATAATGATGTACAAGTGTTTCAGGGGGCATAAACATTAAGAAGAGGCATTGTTCAAAGAGATACGAGGGAAACCGAGATCAATGGTCAGAAATTAAGTGAAGGAGGAGCATTTAACTGACTATCCAGAAACATTTCCCGATGTGGAGATCTATGAGGTTGTAGATTAATCTCCCAAGAGAAGCATTAAAAATAGGGCTTGGTTGAAAATTTTTGTCAAAACTATCTTTCGGTGGAAAATTGGGGTTTTGTCTAAATGTAATTTTTCACAAAGCATGTGTTATTTCACAGAAAATTTCAATTTTTTTCACCAGAAAACAGAACACCAAAACCCATTTTTTTCAGCTGAAAACCATAATATTTTTATTCTGAAATATCACCATGGTGCCTCATGCTCCCTGGTCAGATTACATTTCTCACAGCCATGCAACATCCATGATACACTTCCTCCCCTCACCACAAAGGGAGACCATGGTGCATCCTGGGAAATGGACTCCAACCATGCAGCCTGACCTATAGAGGAGAAGTAAAGCATGGGGCTCCCAAACTACAGTTCCCATGAGCCACCTCAGCAGAACTTCAGAGTCAAAATACTTCATATTTTGGTTTTTCACCGTAAACTTGGCAATTGCCATAGAAAACGCCCTCATTTTCTCACCAGCTCCAGTTAGAAGCTACAATCATTTGAGTCACAAAGCTAGTCTGGACAAAGTCTTCAAGAGCAGACTTCAGGGAAATAATCTTGTAGTGTCAAGGGGAATGGGCTACATCTTTAGTTCTTTCCCATCTTTAACATCTGTGTTCATTCTGTTTTACATAACTCAATTAGAGCTGATTAAAATCTGATTTAATTCCCCCAGTCTCCTTTTCTTATTCTCTTCAAAGTTCCGAGGCAGCATAGCTTTACCGGGGCTGCCTCATAGGAAAGAAGAGACATTTCTGAAAATAATGTCAGCATTCAAGAGCCTCTGCAACCCATGGGGGGGGGGCACCATTAAATAAAGTAACCTCCTCTGTCATCATCATCATCATGGAATGACCTAGAAGGAAAACAAATTGCAGTGGTGCATACAGTGGATGGAAGTGCCTAGCCCCAAAAGACTGCTTCAAAATAAAGGGTAGATACATTAGAGTAAGAAACAAATTCCTTGACATTTGTTTGGGACCATTCCCCTTGTTAGGAGCCCATGATAATCTGCATTGCCATTCCCCCCCGCTGCTGCAGCTAGAAAGCCAGCATTCGGACCCTTCTCCAGCCCAGCAAACAGTCTCATGTTAAAGACTGAAAGATTGCATCTTCCTAAGCGTGGTTTTAATTAACGTACAAATGTGTCATCATAAAAAGGAGCTCAGAAGTGTGGCTCTCAGTTACCCGAAAATAGATTTATGGGCTCTATGTGAAGTGGTTAGCAAAGACATTTAAAAACAATTAGGCTCTCAGAGAGGCAGATTCAAGCAGCCCAGACTGTTCTCATTATGCCAGAGAATGGAAAAATAAGGCCATTAAGGCACACCAGATAACTAGGTTATTTGTACTTATTTATTTTTTAAAATGATTAGTTTCTTTAATAATGCCTTCTGCCTGCAGTGGGGGAAACTCGTACGCACTCACTCACACACCGAGTCACCGATGAGTGATGCTCCCATATGACCAACCAAATCCGATTTTAATGTTTCATGATGCTATCAAAATGAATAAAAAGGCAATTATCACTTTCTCTCAGCAAAGCGTCAGCCACCATTGCGCATTAAAGAGTCGATGGGAGAGGACGACGGAGGGAGAGGGGGGCAGCAGCTGGCTGGGGGGTGGGCAGTTGTATGTGTTGGCTGGGTGCCCAACCCCAGCCTGTCTCCGACTCATATGGATGCCCACTGGAGTCCTGTTGGAATGACTAAATAGTTCACTTTCAGGGACGTTTATACCATCTAGTCTCATTCCTACCACACACTTTCTACTTTTATTTGCTCCATGTTTCTCTTTCAAACATCCCCCGCAAGTCACCCACTTGGCGTTGCTCACATCAAGAGCTTCATTTATATCTGTTGCATTTAGCACAAGCTATCCAACTCTCCGCACTGAAGGCCAGAGGTGAAATTCTAGCGCCACTGAAGTCAATGGGAGTTTCAGTGGGGCCAGGATTTCAACCCGGATTTTCGAGAGCGCTCAACTCCCACTTAGGCATTGAAATGTGTGATCAGAGTTTCAGAAGAGCAGAGCACATGGGGTACACATTGGGTGCTGAGCGCTTCTGAATATCTGGCGCTGATTGTGGATGTCTTGCTCTTAAGAATCTGGCCCCACCTAGATTTTTCCCCCCAGAAACTTTTAGACCTCATTATTAGAATTTATTATGCTATAAACAGTAGCATTTGCAGTTCCCAGACAAGATCAGGCCCTTCGGTGCTGGACACTGCACAGCCAGAGAGAAACTGTCCCTGCTCCACACTGAGTAAAGCTTGTCAAAAGTTTTCCATTGAAATGTTTTTCCCTGACAAAGTGGGATTTTTTTAAAATGTCTGTTTCTGTAAAAAAAAAAAAATGAAAAAAAAAATGGTGGGAATGGGTGGGAGTGTCAGCGAAAAATGGCCTTTTATTCAAAATTGAACATGTTCATGAATTCTCTTTTCAAAATCTTTTTTTTTTTGCTAAAGACATCAAAAACGAACAAAAAATTAAAAAATGGTTTTTATTTCCTCCTTTTCCTTCATTTTTCTTTTCCTCCTCTTTCCCCCCGCCCCACCCCCCCACTTTGCCCCTGATTAGGGAGAAAACGTTTTTGTTTCTTTTTTTTTTTTTTTAAGGAAAAAACTGTCAAATGAAAAAAAATCAATACCTGAACAATTCTGATTTTCTTTTATATGAAAAAAACCCCCAAATTTAAAAACAAATGCATTATTTTTCAAAATATTTAGTAAAACATACTTGCCATTTATCAAACAGTTCTTTAAAAAAACAAAAATATTACTTTCCTGGTTTGACAATTTTTCAGACAAAACAAAACAATTGTGTCTCTGTTTTGAGTAAGTCCCCTCTTTTTCTAGTCACACTCCAGCCAAAAACAGGATGCTAATAATTCACATATTAGAATATTTTCAAAGCATTGTATGCAGGAGATTCCAGCCATGTCCTTGGGAACTGGCAGGAGTGACTTAGTTAAACAACCCCCCTTGGATAACTCTAAGCCAATGGGTCTCGTAAGACCTCCCTAGGGATTGCTACCTTCTCGCTCTCCCTTGCTCTCCTTTTGTAAATTTAAAATAGAAGTAAAGGAATGGGTGGCCCAGTTGAAATATTTGGTGGCTCTCATTCAAGTACCCAGCAGGCAAGTGATACCAGCCGACACCCTCCTTCCCACGCTGGATGTATAACCACTGTGGTCAAAAACTGAATATCCCAGGGACAGAGAGCTCACCATGATGTAAGCCCATTCTCATCAAGGCTGAGATGCATCGTTGGGACATGGGAATCAGAACAGGGAAATAATTTGATTATCTATAGCTTAAATACTTTCACAATAAAACTGGAAACCCAATGGTCAAGGCATTATCCTGGGACTCAGGATTCCTGGGTTCGATTCTCTGCCCTGCCACAGACTTCCTGTGTGACCTCTGGCAAGTCACCTAGCCTCTCTATGCCCCAGTTCCCAATCTGTAAAATAGATATAATAGCACTTCCCTACCTCCCAGAGGCATGGTGAGGATAAACACATTGAAGATTATGAGTTACTCAGATACAGTGGTAGTGGGGACAAGATAAGTACTTCAGATAGACAGACATGAACACGCTGCCCTTTTCAAGTGAAAGATGGCTTCATGTAGCTAACAAACAAGTCTAACATACACCTCACTGCAACCAGGACACCAACAGAAGGAAGTAGGTGAGCAAGTTCATCCCCAACTCTGTCAGCTTCAGGATGGGGCCTAGATACCTACTGAGATGGAGGAAGCGTGCACACCTTCTGCCTCAGACTGTGGATGGAGAGAGGACGCCCAGGGCCCGATTCTCATTTGCACAGTGGCTCCTTTACACCTTTTTAAGCAGAGCAACGTGGCACTATCCTCTGAGGCCACCCGCTGGAGCAGTGCAAAGGTTTCTTAGTGCAAACGCAAATCAGTTCCCAAGGCCCACGACCATCTCGCACCATCCACAAGCACTGAATTCACACATTTCCCCCTCTTTCAATAAGTTTAAACTCCCAAGTAAATGGCATATGAAAAAAAATCAGCCCCCTAAAGAGGCGCCGTAACTTCCCCCACTTATTCTGTTTCTTCCTATGGATTCCATTCCCTAGATTGCATCTTTATTGTCCTCGTCAGAGCGCTAAGCCACAGCCTAATATGATGTATTGTGTCAGATGTGCTTATTGACTTTGTGGTATGGATTGATTCAGGAGCCATTACTGTGTATTAGATCAAAGAACCCCTTAGCAGCTCTCTGTGATGTGAGGCAGGGCTTGAGGGGTGGGGGTGGGGTAGCTGGAACATTATTTCCCTTTTAATGTCATCATTTAAAAAAAAATCTCTGTAGAAATGGAATATAAAAGACTGTGTTAAATCAGCATTAATATGCCGACAAACTGAAAGAAGCCAGGAAATTCAGAGGAATAGCTTTCACTCCCTCCTCTGCTTTGCCATCTCTTAAATATAATGTATATTGTCACGTATAGTCCACTGGAACACAATTATTTCCATCATAGCTTTATAAAAAATCAGTGGGAAATATCATTTTTCCCAGGGGAAGGTGTGAAGAGAGGAGATCCTGTACACCCACACATACAATTAATCACCCTCTTGCCTTTGTATTTGCTACCCTGGGATCCAGATCATTTTAATGATGCTAACGTATTTTACATTAGCACCATGGGGGAGTGTTTCAATGCAGCAAGGGGAATTTAGCCACAGAACTCTCATGGGGCCAGACCAGGCATCCTTACTCATCCTGAGTAGTACCTTATTCCCTCCTGGATTTCAGTGGGAGTGCTCCAGGAGTAAGTTACTATTCAGTGTGACCTAAAGTGGCGGAATATGGTCCACAGATAGGAGCTATGCAGTTAGATTCCTATTCCATCCTCGCATTGGCTCTGACAATGGACTTCCAGGCACTGGGAAGCCACACATCTATAATGGGCTGCAGTAGCCTCAGAAGAAACATGTCCACAGCTTGGTTGTGCTCAGAAGATCCCCTGTTCTCAGCTGTTTCAGAAATTCTCCTCTAGGGTACAAGTGTAACGTCCACCCATCCTCTTGGGATGCCTGATGCTTTCCTTCCATGCCTCGAACGTCTCATTCACAAATCCATTCTCTACTCTATTACCTTATGAGAATCCTCACTTTCTACAGCCATGCACAACTTACACAGATAAAAAAAAAAGCTATTTATAGCCACCTGGCCAATTTCACGAATCGCCGTTGCTCATGGGAGCTAGTTATTTTCAAACACTTGTGATTTCATAATTTGCAGACACGCTGGCTGCTCCAGATGCCATCTTGGGATGGAACGGTCTCACAACAACTGGGCAATAATCACACCTCGGTAAGAAGTTCTGTAACTTCATCCATGAAACACATTTAAATTCCAAAGGCAATTGTAATTCTAATTAGTAATGATGCAGAAATGCTTCAAACTCTGCCAGCTATCTGGAAACCAGGCAAACAAACAAACAAAAATTCCCTCCATGAAACCAATATGATATATGACCACTGAAACACAGAGGAGAGAAAAAGAATGAGGAGTACTTGTGGTACTAGACTAAAATGTATTTGGGCATAAGCTTTCGTGGGCTAAAGCCCACTTCATCAGATGGATAGACTGGAACATACAGTAGGTGTGTGTGTGTGTGTATATATATATATATATATATACTACACACACACACACACACACACACACATATATATATATACATACACACACACACACCCCTACTGTATGTTCCAGTCTATTCATCTGATGTAGTGCGCTATGAAGTATACATACATACACACACACAGTTGCCATACCAACTCTAAGAGACTAATCAATGTCTGTCTGAAGTATATTTTCATTCCATGCATCCGATGAAGTGGGTACTAACCCACGAAAGCTTATGCTGAAATAAATTTGTTAGTCTCTAAGGTGCTACAAGTTTTTCTTTCTTATTTTCATAATCAATTAAGGTGAGCTTAACAGAGAAGAGAAGCAATCTCAGAAAAACAGCCCAAGAACCTACATCTCCAAGATATGCTGAACCCAGTATATAGAGATCTGTCTGACACATCCGCCCAGACCCAGCCATGCTGGGAAAGTTTGGATTCCAGTTTGGCACTCAACTTCACACTTCAAACCTGTCTACTTTTCCTTGCCTGGCAACTCCATCTTTCAGGAAAACACGTGCTTAATGTCAGGCAAGTCCCATTGACCTAGCATTAAGTTTGTGTTTAAGCACTTCTTGAGCAGAGAGGCTTTCCTTAATCAGAGCCTATGCCAGCAGTAGACAGCTTATATCAACAGAAGGAGCTTTTCTTTTGGTGTAGGAACGACTCCTCCCTGAGCAACATTGGCTAAATCAGCAGAAGCCCTTTCCGTGGCTGTGTCAACAATGGGGCTTTTTTTGGCACTGCTATCTCAGACTGGGGTGTGGGTTTTTTCGTATCCTTGACTGATGGAGCTATGCCTGCATAACGCGTGTGTGTACACCAAGCCTTAGCCTTCTGCACTGAATCTTTGCGTCTTGCTTCCAAAGCTCAAAACACCAGCTTCAAATTTTAAAATGAAATATATAAAAAATAAATCTTCGCATTTAGCCAGAGCAGCATCTAAGAGCTTTACAAACATTTGGGTCTCTGCTCCACTGCACCCGCACAGAGCTCCACTGACTTCATTCTGGGCACAGGGCTCCAGGATCTTTGGAAACCCACCTTTCACCAGGTAGGCAAAGGATCGTTGTCTCCATCTTATAGCTGCTGAGGAAGAGCAGTTCAGAGATTTACCCCAAGACTGCAGAGGGAGGCAGGGGGCTCCCTACACTAGGAAAAGGAGGATTCAGCACCAAGACACCTTCACTGCTGGCAGCAACAGTGGAGTCCCTAGCATGGACGTGACCTGGGTGTTTTCACCATGGGATTATCTACATGTGCTCAGAGTTTTGGGCTCAGCACACGAGCACTAACACTGGTAAGACCCCCTATGACCAGCAGCTCAGCAGAAGATACAGGCCAATCCTGCTGCTGTAGAACCAGAAGCCCTGCATGATCCTGGGGTGCCTGTTAGGAAGGAGGCACTCAATGGCAATACCGCCAATGGTGCATCCACAGCAGCCAGATCATGGCTCCCAAGTGGTTGGTGGAGTTGAGAGCTGTATCTACTGGCGTCTTAACTATTTACATATAATACAGCTACAGGGAACGTTCTTAACAGGTGGGGGTAGTGGACTGTACCTGTAAGAGACCCAGCAGCGGCATGCGCCAGGAAGTAAATCCTGTGGTGCAAGCAGTGAGAAGTCAAGTTTGGTGGCTCAGTGTCTCTGTACTAGCTCCTTTTTGTCTGATACCAAAGCACGGGCATTACTCTGGGTGCCACCTCCGAGCTCATCCTTGGAAGCACCCATTTGCAAACGTGGCTCCTCTTTGCCCTATTTATTTAGCCCTGATATTTTCATTGATCGACTCACGCTGGGTTCCTTTCAACTTTTTATATTGACATAATGGGAGCTAGGCACTTGTTTTTGCCTTCCATGGGTTTGCACACTGCCACATTTGTACCATAGGAAGCAGAAAACTAGTTTAACATCTCATTTATTTCATAGATGGGAAAGTAATTCCCTGCTGAATGATTGTCCTGAACCAACAATTCAGAAAGCAGGAATTTACAGTGCCTGCCAGAGACTGGAGTGCATTACTGTAGTGCCGTTATATAATGGATCTGAAATATATTTTTTTTCTCCTGTTAGCCTGAAGAGAAAAGCCATTAAATATGATTAAGGTTAAGAGATTGCTAAAATTACAAACAGCCGCCATTCAATTATTTTGCTCTATAAAATGCGACACAGATTGGAGTTATTTCTCTGAAATGTGTTTTTAGAAAATAACAACACAACTAATGTGGTTTGATGTAGCAAATCAGGTTTCAGATCCTTCTTCTAATGCAAAGCTAAAAGGTTCATAATTTAACTTAAAGTTCGTAACTTAAAGTCATCAGGTGTCTTCTTTATAGAAGAGGTGGGAAAAGATCAATACCACCCCAACTAATATTCTGTGAAGTCATCTGAAGCTGCAGAGTCAATCAGTTTTATCACCCATTCAAGGAAAAGACAGAAGAATACAACAACTTGGTATAACAGCAGCACAATTTTTATGGAGAGTAAATCTCTTGAATATTTTCTATAATTTTTAATATGGCCAAAGGTGGGTGCTCAGGATTTATCTGGGCTCGGAGAATTGTGGCAAAATGCAAGTAGCTAATCAAAACCACTGCCAAGCTTACATAGTTTCATGGGAGGATATGGCCATTTAGAATAATGCTTGTGTATCTTTATTGTGTCTGTACTAGTGTTTGATGCACTGGGAGGCTTGTTCTGTACTGAACAAACTAACTGCTAAAATGTAGTTTCTGTCAGGGTTGAACAAGAAGCTAAAATAATTGGAAAGTCAGGGGAAAAAATCCTCTATGTGGATGTATTAATGGCTAGAGCCTTGTGGTTATTATTGTTAATAAAATATGAGGAATTACATTATTCTACTGAAAACAGCATACGTCTTTTTTAGACCCTGGAGATGGGGATCTAAGCCGTTTCCATGAACAAACTATACAAGAACTCAGCGAAGAGCCATTTATTTGCAATGGCTCAATCGATAGAATCCAAGTGAAAACCAGGAAGAAGTACAGGTTGACAGAGTTGCACTAGGTCCACTTTTAGAAATAGCCCTGGGAACTCTTATGTCATTTCCCGGTGACCTGATGTGCATCATCAAAGGCCTAGGCTGCTGGTATTGTCATCAAATACCTGATCCAAAACCCAGTGAAGCCAATGGGAGACTTGCCATTGTCTCCAAAGGGCTTTTTGGCTCAGGCCCCGGCATTATACACTTTCACCTGCAGCATCACATACCAGGAGGATTTGGCACTGGATAGGGTTATTGGTGTACTGGCATGTTAGCTCTCTGCAGAGTTTTCAGCCATCCACTATAGTTATCATGGGCTCCAAAGAGTTACCCAGGTACCAATAAAAGTACTTACTTAATCTCATTAGCATAAGACACCAGGGCACGGTGGCATGACAACTCTGCAGCCAACTTGTGTCACTGCCACAAAGCACAGAGATGCACTCTTATCCTTTGGCAGGAATGGTCAATACATAATCAAGGACACTGAATCGGTGTGTCACTCCAGCTCAATTACTTGGTCTTTTAAACTCCCTCTTGCTGGTGGATCTATTGGTAGCACTATGTGCAATGACTCTCAGACATCTAATTATAGCAGGGATTTCCCTATGACACCCCTTCCCCCCCCCCGCCCATTGGTCAACTAGTTAAATCATCATGAGTTGCCAATGTAGTCACTGGTTGGACATTTGAATGGATTTTGAAACATTAATGCACACTTTAAAGGCATATACAGTGTATGATAAAATACTTGCACCTGAAAAAGAATAATAGGTTTGAAAAGTATGAACAAAGAATAGCTTCTTCACACAGCTGTTGTTTTTTCTGACAATGCTGGCACATTCGTTTCAGCAATGTTGGCCAGCCTAATAATTTCAAATTATGATTTGTAAGCAAGGGATGAATGAGCTCTCCCCAGACAGTTAGTGATGAGCCAGGGGAGTGGGGACCAGACTGTATTTATGTGAACTCACCTACTCTGCCTAGGTATCCAGCAGACACAACTGTGTTGCTCAAGTGATCAATCTGGCTAGTGTTGGGTTACAAATAATTTTGGTATTGAATGTGGGGGTATTGAAATGTTATCCTTATTGTATGAGTAAAGGGCAGCAGAACTGTACTTAGCCTGTCCTGACTGAGGGGGTCACCCTGAATGCTTAATTTTTGCTAGGGCTAAGCCCCGGCACCTCTAGGCTTGGCAGTTCATAGCCCCAGGCTTTCTTGAGCCCTGGCTCCTCTTTCATTACAAATTAAGCACTGGTCACCCTCAACTGAACGGCACGCGCTAAGCAAGGGGTTTGGATGGCAGATCCCAGTGGACAGGGGTTTTGCTAGGTGGTGTGGGCTGTGCCTAAGAGTCACAGGCACTATTTGACTTGCCCCTCTCCCCTATTTAAAGATAGATCTTAATAAGCTCCATAGAGAGTCTTTTTTGTTTTGCTAAGTGGTCACTAGAGCTGAAATCGCTAATAAATCAGGTCTAAGTACTTAGACCTGCTGTGGGACGGTGCTTCTGTGGAGGAGACAACCGAGCCTGCACTCGCGGTGAGGTTCCCCCGCTGAGAGCTGAAATCACAGAGCTAAGTGGAACCTCAAGAGACCGACTCGCAGGGGACACCGAGGCAGGTGGCAGCAGAGGTCAGGGCTCTCTGGTGAAATGGCCCACAAAGAGGAAAATTGGTACCATTTGTGGTGGCTTTTGTGTTGTGGATGTGTTTACGCCAAGGGCTGGACTGAGACCCACCTAGGGTTGCCAGTTTTGGTGGGATGTATTCCTGGAGATGTCATCACATGACAATCTTTAATTAAAAGGCTCCAGGCCAATCCTGGAGAATTGGCAATCCTAGACCCACCACACTCATGCTACACAGGCCTCCAAAATGGCTGCCATTAACGGCCTTAATTCTTAGTCACCAGCTACACAGGCTGGAGCTGAGCCAGCAAGCCAGCAGAAAGAGGCTCTAAACCCCATTAACAATCCTGCCAGCCATTCAATCCCACCAACGTTCATTCCTTGTCTTTCTTCCTTCCCCCGGGGCATGTGTTTTGCAAAATCCCACCTTCTCTGAAAGTTGAGTTCCCCCTCAAACTCACTCCCCCATAGGTGTTTTGGGAGGAGGCCTACGTGAGTGCCATACAAAGTGTTAAATTAGCCCCATCTGCGCTGTGCAGAGGGTTTTGTCAGCATGATATGGTATTAAATGTGCATGCAATATGAATGCCATTCATCACAAAGATGAGTGTAGGAGATAGGCGTAGCTCTACTAGCACTGGGGCCGGTTGTATTCTATGCCCATGGTCTGGCTCTCTCCTTCCCTTCCCTGCAATGTTCTTGTCCTCAAAATGTCTGTGAGATTAATAATTTTAACCTGAATCAAGGAATTACTGATGGTTGGTAAGATACAGACCCTGCTAGTAAAGATAATTCCTTTTCTTGTACAGTACACCAATCATACTGCCGTAATCAGTACAGCTGGGCTTCCTAAACTCTCTGCAACCTAAATCAGGGCCATGGATCTAATCGACTGGTGGATCTGAGCACTCCTATTGTTCCCATGGGAGGAGGGTTCAGGGTAGTGTCTGGTTCTCCTTTTTACAATAAGATCTATAGAATATAGATTCATGTATATGAAGTTAGCTGGCTTCTCTGGGCTTTACGGTCCCTTTGGTGTGTTAATTATGGGTCCCCTACATGCATCTTTCATGTGTCCATGTGTGTGACATCTCTCTAGTCAGAGTTATCCCAGCCTACAACCACAGTTCATTAAGCACAACCATTTTGCATCACAAATGGTCTTCCATGAAATGTGGGATTTTTATGGCACCTTGAATGTTCACCATTCAAGCCTCCCTTTCAGGAAATGCTATAATATCCTACAGCAATGCTCCAAAACACCATGGGCCTGTCCTGCACAGTGTCATCACTCACACGCGGGCATCATGTTTCCATTCTAACAAGGTTGCATTCACAACGCGGTCAATTACAATGCCAATTGCACGATAATAGGGAATCCAGCCTGTCCATTTTCAACAGTGTTGCTACCGTGTTTGGGCCAGTTACTTTTCAAGAGCTTTACAGGGGGCCATTCCTGTTTGAGCAACGTCCTACTCACTACAATTACTGGCAAGATGCATGCGAGTAGGATCATGCCGATGACTCTGACCCTGGGTACCCTACGATCCATTCCAACCCACTGTCATCATTCCAGATCACTGATGAAAATGTTGAATAGCATCAGGTCTACTCTTGACATACTATGATGCAAAGCAAGGACACCAAAGTGGCTTAGAAAAGAGGTTGGTGTCCAAAGACCTAACAAAGCACTGCACAATGAGCCTGTGCTCAGAATTACCCATTATTCAGACGTGGCAATCAGACCCTTCCTAAAACAGCTGCAGCTCCCCGCCCCTTTGCTTACCACACAACCAGCTATTCAATGCACACGAAACAGTAGATAATTCTTTATCTGACAGGTAATTAGCTGCAGAAAAAGCAAATTAAAAGCAAAGCCCATATTAATAACAGTGCGTGAGTGCATATTTGTCTGGAGATGCACAATGAATTACTTTAATTTACAAAGAAAACTATTTTATCTGACGACGGGAAAAGATACATCTTCATTTCAGCTCTCATTTATGAATTAGGCTCCTTTATCAGCAGCTGGGAAGCAAGGCAAGATTCCAGATTCTTGCCTACTCCTGTTCCTTTCGGATTTTTCAAAATGCTCCATATCCAGTGTCAAAATTTAACTATAAGGTCAGTTGTAGGCCCCTGTTCCTATCACTTGACACAAATAATCACCTGCTTAATTAGAGCACTATCATTAGCAGACTAAGTGGTTCATTGTAAATAATTAGTAAAGCTGTAATAGAAGTCTCACACAGACATAGCCATCTGATCTGCATTTGCAAAATACAATGCCCCTGTGTGGTGGGCGCAGAAATAGCTCCAGTTAGGAATTTTTTTTCCCATAACCATTTTTTGTCTGAAAATGCCAATTGGTCAACTCCAAAATTACCTTCATACATGTGTCTGTTTCAATTAATTGTTTACAAAAAATAGAATTTGTTTAATGTCAAAATCTCCTGTTTCAACCTTTTCAAAAAAAATGTTTTGATTTTTGGTTTGAAACATCTTTCCATTTCAAAAAAATTAGTTTAAAAGTTTTAAAAATAAACATGAAAACATAAATATTTCCATTGATCTGAACTTAATATTTGTTCAGGTTTTTCTGTTTGTGAAAATTTGAGATATTGACTTCCTATCACAATTTGGGGCAGGAAAAATTTTCAAACTCAAGAATTCTTGCAGGATGGGAAAACTGTTTCCCATCCAGCTCTACTCGGAGTCGGAAAGCATTAGCACTGAGAGCCCATGTTCCCTGCACTTGCAGGAAGAGGAGTTGGCAACTCTTGTGACAATTCTCTGTTTTCCTTAATGCCCCAGCTGCTGCATTTAGGTTGCCCCCAGAGAGTCTCCTGTTTTCATTTCTCAAAAGTTAAGTTTGTAACCCTCATAGTAGCAGAAAAAAAGCTGGAGAATGTTAACCCCAAATGTTCCAACACCAGAAGGCAAATGAAAAGAATCCAATATTTGTTTATTTATAACCCCATGACTTTGGGGATCTGACTCATCTTTGAACTCTTTGGGTTAGTAACGGAGGAAGAAGAATGAGCCAGTGATACTATAGGCAAGTACACACCTTCTTTTCTAACAAGTTAAAGTAAGACTCACTTCTGCAAGGTGCTGGAGAGATGAGGCTGGCTCAGTGTCACAGGAGTGCTATATACAAGATTTATAGCTGTATACATGCGACTCTATGTATATAGTTAATATAAAGAAGGTATCTACTGGCCCTTAGGCACAAGTAACATTGTTTTGAAGTTTGTAGGACCAATAATGTTATTGTCCTTGTCCCCTGCCGACGGCTCCCCTATTACACAGTTCTAATACTCAGGATTGCGTCCAAAATGAAGTAGAAAGAAGTAGGCTCCTTTGATAACCCCAGTCTAAGGGAATTAGGAACTGCCATTCAAAGGCAATAAATCCCTTGACTTCCTTTGAAAATCCCAGCCATAGTTAAGTAATTTAGGCCCATATTTTAGGTTAAAGACGAGAAAGAATCTAATACAAAGAGAAAGGGTTACAGGAGAGAGATTATCAATTTCAACTGGTAACTCAGGATCAGGAGTGAGCTAGGTGAGCATTCACAATTTGCTTTTTGAACCCAAACTCTGCAGCCACGGGCTAGCTTCACGAGAGCCCCAAACGGACTGTATTATTATTATTAATTATTTGTATTTCCATAGCACATAAGAGCCCCAGTCATGGTCCAGGACCCCACTATGCTAGGTGCCGCACAGGCATGGAACAAAAAGACAGCCGCTTCCCCCAAGAGCTTACACACTAAATGGAAGAGAAAAGGCAACAGGTGCATACTAGTGAACAGATGGGGAAGTACATACAAGAAAATGAGAACGTTGGACAGCATGATGGGCAGTGGTATGGACACACCAGCTGCCTAACTGTTCAGTGTTATGTAGGCATCACACCACAGGAGGGTTTTAAGGAGAGAGGTGGAGGAGAACAAGGAGGTGTCTGACTAAACTGACCAGTCTAGTTTGACTGTCGAAGGTGGGCGATGTGCCAAAAGTAAATGGTAACAGTGGTGTGAAGCAAATTGCATGTTTATACAGTTATTTCAGTTGGAATGATTGGAGGCACAAAGTTTTCTGTTTGGTTGGGTTTTTAAAATAAAGAGAGCTTGTATTTTGACCGAGTCCCATTTCCTCAAACTCTCCAGTGTCCAGCAGTTTGAAGATCAGGTAATATGTTCAACTGTGACCCTCACACCTGCCAGAGAGGGGCCAGCAGAATCAGCATCCAGAAAGGGCAAAAATCCAGGATCATTGGTTTAGAAGAGTCATGAATTATGAATTTTCCTGGAAGTAGCACCTCCTCCTGCCCGCGGCAGCAGAAACAAGGTGGAGCACTGCGGTCATCATTACAGTTTCCTTCAAGGCCCATTGCTTTTCAGTTTTAATATTGGAATTTCAATTACATGTCCAGTAATATTAGCGTAATTAAAAACTACTGTCATAGGCTGGCGGGCTAGAGCCCGAAGGTAGAAGTATAAAAAGAAAGATTAAAATATTACCCAGTGAGTAAAGAATATATTTCCCCACCACCATGTACTGAAGTGTTCCTTATGTTAAAGACTAGACAGTTGTGACAAATATACAGGGTGATTCTTTACTGAGGTGACTAGACAGATAGACGGACCCAGTGGTTCCATCTTGCGCTCTAGATCCCAGACGGACAAAATACTGCTCGTGCTGCGTTTCCCAACATAGATCTCCTGTCAGGCCTGACCGAGAGTACACAGTCCTGGGAGGGACTCATATTACTCGTGTAGAATCATTATGATGTTCTCAAAATTACATACTGTATGGGAGGCAGTGTTTCTTGCGGGAAATTATATTTGTTAATTGCAAAGTTGCCTCTGACTCAGATTGTAAACTCTTTTGGGCACTGTGTGTGTGTAGCCTTGATCTCGGATTGGGGCCGATAGGCGTTAGCACAACACAATACTAACAACAACACACATCTCTTTATAACCTTGCACTAATAAAACCAGAGATGGACACGTCACAACTTTCACATCAGGGGTCTTGCATATGGGTACCTCTAAGTTCAATACTGGGGATCTGGCGCAACCCATTATAAAGAGAGATACTGTAGGTTACATTCAGATAAAGACACGGGTTCATTTTCCAAACATCCAGGGCTGTTTGAACCCAGGGTTCAGAATCACCATCATGATCATGGCAACTCTCATAGGGACACTGCTTCCTTGCAATTCAAAAGCCACCTGGATCCATTTCTGACAAGGTGCTTAAGGTGATCTGGAGGTTATATGTCAGTGATGGACACAAACTGAATAATCTTGTTGTGCTCACCAAGCTTTAGATGGCCCACGTGACTGTCAGCTGTGTAGTATCATTCCTTCATACGCATGCTTCAGAATTTGTTGGGTTCCATTCTTATAACAGTCCCATACCAAGAAAGCGGCCAAAACTAAGGCATGGGGGTTCAGAAGCCTATCTCCAAAAATAAATCAGAACTCACATGGATTGCACGAAGCCAGCTGTACACCTTTGTACTTGACACAGGAAAGATACAGCGTTTTGAGTCTCGCTTCCCTCCACCCGTAAGGCTCCAGGAGAGGTCGTGCCCCTCATATCACTTCACATTGGATCAGAACCGATCATGCTTGCCTGAGCAGCATTGTTGTTAGATGCTAGTGTAGCTCTCCCACTGCTACCACGAGTTAAGCCATTCTGCATCAGGCTAGGAAGGCCTGAAAGGGATTTCTGATTTATTTTGTACAACTTGCATCTTGTAAAGTTTTGTTTGATGTAGAGGGGGGGAAAGCAAGCCTCAAAAAAACCCCAAACCCACAAAACCAAAGGAAAAAATGAAGACCAAACTGAGCTACCCCATGGCTGTAGCGGGACCCCCAGGGAAGGATTTCAGTGATGTAAAGGTGCACGTACTGGGTGCTGAAAGCACAAGGCAACCTTTAATGTCACTTAGCCCCAGGGTGTGTGGTTATCATGCAGTAACCCACCTCCTGGAGCGTTTGATTGCTTAAGCATCTCTTTGCAAAGTGTTTATGCCTTTTGCATGAATGTTTAATCAGATACCATAGCGCTCTTCACAGCCGCCTTCCCCTGGGAAGCAGCCAGAGCAAGAACAACAGCTTCTTCATATGTTGTTTGGGAGGATTTGACGAAAGGGAGCAGAGTGTTTACGTTCTGCGATGGGCGGACGTGGTCCACCTAGAACCCAGACGCCAAAAGTACAGTGTCCCTGCCAGAGGAAGCAGCTCACAGCTCAGGGGAGAGAGGAAAGTAGGGGGTGTTGGGTAGAGGAGAAGCGTATTACAAGATGGTCATACACCGAGGGGCGGCCCACTATGGAGCCAGGGATGTCGAAGCTCTAATCCCAGCCTTGACACCAACTTCTCTTTGGGCGAGTGATGTAACCTCTTTCCTCCATTTCTGTACAACAGTGATACCTGCCTCCTCCTCCAGGCTTGAGAAACACGTTCCGGGGGGTGGAAGGGCCTCATCCACCTTCCAATTCTGCCTAGCTACTGGAAGCCCCACCCCGTCAGAGTCCTCAAATTTCCCTAGTGGTCTAGGGCGCACTGCAGGGTAAAGCCTGTTACAGGAGGACTCGATCTATGTAAATAGAAGCTCTTTGCATCAACTCTTAACAGAGCCTAGTTCTTCCCTAGGGGACGTCACACTCTGGATACTATACTTCCCCACTTCCCCCCCCACACACCAAGGTCCTACCTGGCTTCCCGAGTTTCCAGTGATGACATTCTGTGGCAGTATCATTTTTTGCCTGCTAGCAGTCTGGAGGGGATTTCTCCATCTTTCCCCGCAGCTACAAGGGCCAGCTCCAACACCTTTATGTTAGAAAGCGTTTAAACCCCGTTCCCGTCCTCCCTACTTGCTTGGGTATGAGGCGGGTATTAAATGAGCTTCCTACCTCTCACCAGAACAGTCCCATGGCCCTGTCAGAAGCAGCAGCACAATTGCTGCCTTCCCAGGCGCCTAGGTCCATTTGCCTGGTGTTTCCCCCCACTTTCTAAACAAGACAGAGGCCGATGATGTAAGAGGAAGCGACAAAAGGCGCGGCAGGGGTCAGAGCCAGGGTTCACCGTCCTCCCCGGGGGAAGATGGGGGCGGGCTGACAGGTTCACACACACTAATAAAGCCCCTGAAGGTCTGCCCCCTAAAACTGTCCCAAGGTAAAAGGTGAGCAGCAGCATGGCATCGTTCAGAGCTCCTGTCCACACAGCTCTGTCTTCTTTATTTACCCTGGGGCCTTGCAGGCTTACAGCAAAAGCCATTACCTTAGGATTACGCTTCAGTTTGATTCTCATCAAAGGCTCCGGTCACCGTGTATTTGCTTAACACCAGACCTTTCAGGCCCCATCAAATTTAACAAGGCCTGACAGATTCAGGATTAAACACAAAAAGCCAGACAAATCCATACTTTCATAGGAGGCCCCAGTGAATGCAGCAGGATAGGCAGGGTTTTTTAAAAAAAGAGAGCGAGAGAGAGAGACACTAAAATTAGCTCCTTCTGCTCATGTCAGGGGTTTGTCACCCCACTCAAGTGCTGATAGTACAGCAGAAAGCTCTGAAACATGCAGTCTTGAATGCACCACAATGTTAGCTTCTTAGCAGGCCGCTTTTCTCTTTTAACATAGATCTCTGACATTTACCGCTGATCTTTTGTCCACCAGATCTCTGCTTCATGCCCGGGAAGTATTTTAATTGTATCCATCTGCACTTTTATCTGGTTTATTTTCTCTTTTAGTGCCTTTGGAAGTGTGAGAGTTACATGCGCCAACTCTTCTGCCGCCTGTCACACACACCATACATGCTTAATAGGTCTGCGGCAGTAACAGGTCATACATGCATGTAATTGTTACAGACGCAATGCTTTGGAAACATGGACTATTCAAAGACTCAATCTAGATGTGACAGATGCGAGGGACACATGGAACAGTCAAAGGCTATTGTAACAATTTTATCAATGTTGCATGTATCTTTATGGGCTGGCTAGTGATTGTATTTCTGGCTCAATGGGTGAACTAAAAACAATTTCCAGTAGGAACTAAAAATCACACACAGGTAATTCCCAAATGCAAGGTAACAAATCTGTGGACGTTTCGCCTCTTGGGGAAAGAGCACAGACTGGCTTGACCTGGTTCAAGGTGGCTGGCAAACTAACAACTGAAAAGTGGATAAAGTACCATCCTGCCATAAGGAGGTCACGCTCAGTCGATCCATTAATTGCCATGAAACTGTGAGACACACACAAACCCTATGGGAAGGCCCTGAAGAATTGTGAAAATTGCCAGGGTCTCCATGTGGAAGCTGAGCTTGGCATGCCTATAAGACACGTTTTCTCTGTAATGCTTTTGTTCTCAATAAACAGTACTTTATTTTATGAGAGCTGACTTGTCACTGATTAACCCTGTCATTGCTGCTGAGAGAGCAGGACTGCAGGAGCTGAACTGAAATCAGAACAGTAACTTGCAGGATTCTGCAGCCTAAAGCCCAGCTCTGAAGAGAGCGAGTTGTGGGACTTTGCCAGAGAAAGCCAGCTGCTGGAGGCCGGAGACCAAAGTGATGGTCAAGGAGGTCACTATGTATATATAGTTATCACAACTTACTCCAGAAAGTACAGGGATTTTCATTTGCTGTCTTGTTCCCTGCCTCCTTGTCCTTGCGCATCCTGACTATTCTGCAACCTGCTTGTTTGTGTGATCTAATCACCTCCTTTTCCGCAGCGCTGAGAAAAGTCTGAGACTGGAATAAAATAATAAAGCTCCAAAGGGCAGAGCACATCGTAAGTCTCTTTGAAACAACCTGAGAAGCAGAGACTGACACAAGCAAAGAGCACCACATGTTCCATAGTGTTCCCTCACCAGCACTTGACTGGTTTCATACTGAGCAAAGATGGGGGCTCTAAAGCAGAGTAGAGGAATCCATTTGGCCCCACAGCTAGGCAGACACTGTCAATAATATTGCCACTAACCTTCCTCAGAATTTTTTAATGAGTTAGTTTAGGCTGAATCCAAAAGGGACACTTCCTGTGAACATCCCAGCAAACCGATTTACTGTCTGGAGCATTGACAGAAATGGCCTGCGAAGTGAATACTGCAGAATGCTCACGCTACACCCATCTGGAACGAGGAGTAGTTTGGGCCAGAAAACGGATTCTGCAGCTAATGCTCATCCAGCTATGGAACACAAACTGGTCCGTGTGATCTCTGCCCAGTCAAAGCAGCCTGAATTAATGGCAGTTCTCATCCCACTCTGTTTAACATTGCAAACTCTACATAGGCCCTCCAGGGTATTGAAAAGCACTGGTGAGCTCCACCACTTGCGCTAATGTAATGAGACTCCTCACTGGCTGTCAGTAGCAGCCCTGCCATCCTTTTTCAGGCTTCCAGAGGGCGACAGTCGCAAACAGCTAAGGAACCGGTTTACCCGAAGCATAGAGGTTTCATTGGATTGCAAAAAGGAGAGGTTCCTCCCCAGCACTGCAGTTGAATTAAGCACAGACTGGCTTGACAGCAAAACAGAGCTGTGCTGGGACTGGCGGTACACCATGTGAGCAAGGCTTTGACAACATTATCCTATACCAAAATAGCAACGCAAATCCCAGAAATGCTTCTGCGGCACCAACAAGGCCCCGGTGGCTGCACACACGCCTGCTCTTGGTTCCTTGGCAACCCCTTTGGAGCACGGTGCTCCTTGATAGCAGGAGCTGCCTTTTCTAGTAAAGGGCAAAATCAGCTGTCGCTTGTTATTTGAAACTAGCTACTCACGTTTTTTTGGTTCCAGATGTGGTTATTTAATCCTACTGTGCGGCCTCTCCCCTCCCCGCCATCACTCAGTGCTTTGCAGCAAGTGGGCACTTGTCCTGATTCCTTTAGCATGCACTGGAGGCACCCAGCTTCTATTCTGAGGTTCTGTGAGGAGAGGATTTAACTTCAGAAATTCTGCACTGTGAGGTAGATACCCTGGAGTAAACCTGCTTGATCCAACATGTGAAGCACCCCTGATGACAAATATATGCTGGCTAGCTTATAAATATCTATCCTATTAACAATATGTATTATCAGCACCATCCATACATTAGTATGCATTAAGCACCAATAACATTAAGCACAAATATCGTAACAATGATATAGCCTACCCTAGCCTAAACCATAATCCTACTCACTTATGCGAAGTATCCCATAACTCCTAGCATTTGCTGAAGTAAGCATTTGGCAGAAGCAGATAGGAAACTTGTCAAAAATCAAGAGGCATTTGTTCTGTCTCTTAGTACAAGCTACGGTGGTACCTTCACAGATCAGTACCTGGAATGCTAGTATCCAAAACAAAGATAAGGAAGGAACAGAACAATAAGGGAACTGGAATAAACGGGTTGGATTTTAGTAACGTGTAAAGAGTTGTAACTTGTAAACTCATCATATAAATGCCAGCTGAAATGTGCAACTTTGAGAGCTCACCTGCGTAGGGTGATTAACATCGCTGCACAGGACGGCTCTTCGGAGACTGGTATCATAGAACCTTTTTCCTGAGCCATATTAATAAACCTGACAGAAATTGGTTATTTGGTCTCTTGACTATATTTCATAATGAACCAAAGTGTGGTCGCACAATTGACCGTACAATTTATCAACAATACTTTGCAATCATTGGAGCTCTAAAAGTGCAAAGGGCTTAACAACCCCCTGGAGGCGGGGGTCCACATCCACACATTACACCTGGGGAAACCGAGGCACCGAGTGGGGAAAAGTGATTTGTTCCAGGTCTCACGGTGAGTCAGTGTCAAGCACCAGGAGCCCATAGTCCCAGCTTTCTGCTCTGACCATTTGCTTCGTCCCCTCAAACTGACCCACATTTTCCAAGCAGGAATCTGAGCTGCATGAGACCCTGCAGTCTTGGCTCAGCATGAGGCATCTATCAGTGCCCACGCTGCTATTTACAAGTTGGAAAGAACCTGCAGATACAAAATGAAGCCAACACATTCAAGTGACTGTGCCCTGAAAACAAATCCCGCCCCAGAACTTTCAGAATGGGTGAGGGGGACTAGAGCAACGCAGCCCAGCTGTGCAAACTCCCGAAGCTCGTTGCTGGCACCTGGGCTGAGTTTAGGGGTTCCAAAGGCAGGCTGATTGACACAGCTGGGGCAAAATTCCAGGAGAGCTCCCCATTCTATCCCACTATGTGAATGCTTTTACCTTACACTTTTCTGGGATAGGGATGCATATGTGCATACTCTCTCTCTCAGTTTGCTTCCGTTCCGTGGCAATGAGGAGAGCCCAGCAGCGGCAACCATTTTGGAAAAAACTGGTCTTGACTTTTGAAGGTTGTCGTCTCTACTACGCTCCCTAAGCCTGGTTTCTTTGAAGGGAAACAAAGGAAAATTTTTCCAGTTGCTGTATGCTGAGGGAACCCAGCCCAGCCCTGACCAGTCTGTATCTCTGTTCTAGACTCTTACCAAGCAAAGCCAGGTCCATGTGCCTGGAACTTCACAGGAGACCCAGTGAAAGTAAAAGACCCCCAACTAGGGTTTCAGATTTTTTGCAGGATATTCTTATATAGGTGGAAAAAAATAAATTAACCAAACTCCACCACAGCCTTTGGCCATAGTCTCTGTGTGTCTTCAATCCGCAAACACAAGACATAAGCAAAATGACTCTACAGCAAACCCAATCCAATACATTTTCCCTCATTCTTCACTAGACCTCCCCCCAAAATGCTTCTCTTCCCTCATCATGACAAAAAGCTTCAATGAAAAAGAATAATTTTCATTCAAAACACTTGCAGCAAAAAATGTTGGGGTTTTCATTAAAAAAAAACAAGTTTTAATATTTAAACCAAAAACTTCCAGTTTTAATCAAAAAGTTTTTAAACCAAACATCTAGTTTTCAATAAAAAGCAGAATATTTTCATCAAAAATTGATGTTGCAAAACATTTGTTTTTGACTAATCCTCAGTTTTGACCAAAAAATCCCTTTTGCCAAAAATATTTTGACCAGCTCTACTCTGCCGTCACCAGAGCTCCTTGTCTCACCTGCTAGCTTGAACAAACTCCTTCCTCTCCGCAGAGTTAGCTCCACCCTAGACTCAGCTGCACCCAATGTCAAAATCAGAACTTTTACAAACCCTGCTGGGACTTATCTCAACAAGTCCCCCTCTACTGTCTGGCTTGGTGGACCCTCTCTCTGCGGACTATTCATTAATAAATAAAATAAAATATAATAATAATAATGTCTATCACAGTAGAGCCTACAGGCCAAGAACTTAGCAACTACATAAACCAGACTGACACAGGGTGGGGGAAGGAGTAGAACACACAGACTGAGTGAACCATGTGACAGCAAACATGAGAGTCCCATTCTGTTTCTGTTGGAGGGGGAGGATGTTTCCCCTCCTAACTAAAGAGCTACGTGGCTAATTGGAGAGGAGGACAGGGCACAGGAGAAGGGGGTGAGAGGGGTAGAGGTGTGGAGTGACACTGAGGTAAAAAGGCTGAGGGACAGGGGTGAAGCAAACAGTTCCTCAGCCCAGGGCAGAGGAAATCCATCCACATAACTGTGCGAAGTTGTCTGAATGTCCAGACATCCCTGCTTTAGCTGCTTCTGCTCTTACAGGCTGGCATCCCCAGCTGACTCCTCTCTGCAGTTTTCCCCTAAGGTTACATGATGGGGAGAGTGCAGGCACCAACCTTGGGGCCCCTTCACAATTCTGGATCCAGAGGGTGCTGGGCAAGGGGTTACCCCAGCTGGGCCCCATTTTACCCCCTCCACCCAGCACAGTAGTCTCTGCTTTGGCTGTTTCTGCTCCTACCTACCGGCTGGAGTCTCTCTTAGTGGAGTGGGGTGCAGGAGAGCTGGAGGGAGCCAAAATAAGATGCGTCCATCCCAGCATAATTACAAGCAGGGGCTGAAAAATGGTGAGGGAGGAGGAGGAGTCAGGACAGAAAACAGGAGAGTTTATAAGGCTCAGGAGCAGCTACCATTTTTAAAGGGGGCGGGGACTTGAGAAAAAGCAACCTTTTGAGCTAAAAGGGCCCCAGGCTTTATCTCTGTGGTAAGTGAAGTAGGACACGATTCCAGCCATTAGAGATTCTTTATCGACTTCCAGTGATGCTGCTGTTATTTGCATTGTGTCCTGGGTTCCAACCTTACTGATGACCCAAACTGGGGGCATTATATAGCATATGAAAGAAAAAACAGGTGAGAAAACAAATGAACAGAGGTGAGGAAAAGGTAACAGATATACAATTATGTTCGTTACACCAGCAGCGGTTTCAAAACATTATTGGCCTGTCTCCTCCTCTTCCTGGTCTGCAGTCACTCCTCCAGTGGAGCACAGTGGGCACCATACTTACGAGTGATTTACCTAGGCAGTTTACACCGTGCTTCGCATGCATGAGTGAAATTCATCACCCCGCTTTATCGGGAGCTCTGTCTCCATCTCCTCGTGGGGAGCGCACCATTCAGGTCCTGTGCACTCAATGGCTTAAAAATGCCTCGTGGGGGCAGGGAAACGAGGCATATGCCGGGAGATATAGTCTCTGCTCTGTTTAGACTGGGCTTTGTCAGACCCCACTCGGTTGCTTTTGTTTTAACCTACGCTCAAGACCAATCATGCTCATGCAGCCTCCATTGCTTTGGGTCTCAGACGCTGAGGCCGCAGGCGGCATGTTCAGCATGGGTGGGTGCCGAGACAGACCAGGGGAAAGGGTTTCTCCTGTCAAACAGCACAGGGATGGGTGAGCAGGGGGGCGGGAAGTTACTATAAATAAGCCATTGAAATTGTTTATAGTGGCAAACAGGGCAGTCCATTCCGTAAGTAATTTATAGTAATGCTCAGTAACTGATAGTAATTTCCAGTAATTAAGTACTAATTAATTGATTTACTAAGCCATGCATTTACTTTATATATAGTGTTCTACTAAGAAAATTAAGGCTTACTAAGTATTTTCCGACGCACATTTATTACCATTGGGTAATTCTCAGTAAACAAGTGATTTTTGTTTTAATTGTATACATAATTAAAAATTACAGAGCATTCTCTTCAAAGAGCATTTTTAGCCCATGTGTCTGCTTATCCAGGGATGGTTCTTCTGTGCTGCATTCTCCCCACCCCCTTGCTGATGGAGTCTAGGAGGACTCTGTTCTTGGCTGCCTCCTCTGACCCTGATCTCTTAGACCCTGAACCTGCAAGTTGATCCATGAAGGTAGACATTGACTTTGACAGTGCTCTATGCTGGCATAAGAGTACACCCATGAAGATCCAATCACAAGATATGGGCCAGTTAGTCTCAAGGGACCATCCACATTCTGTTTTGTACAGAACCATGGACATTGTTGTTGCTAAACAAATGAGCCATAATAAAATACCTATTAGGACCACTGTAGTCCCACACTCCCAGTCCTTCATGGTTGCTTCCTCTGGGACACTTGCTAATGTTTTGTCCTTTCTAGCTGAGACTATCCAAGTGAGTTTCCAGCACTTCCCTTGGGAGATTAAAATACCTTCTCCTTCTGTCATTGCTGAATAAACTTACTCTCTGGATGATCAGCTTTAATGTGCTGCTATTTTCTTTACTTTTCTTTTTCTTGGGAGTATTATTACAAGAAAATGAAAGTGCCCATACAACCCCACATCTCTCCACATGTCCCCAGGCTATCAACACATTGTGACTTATCTAGGCACTTCTGTGGCCCCTATAACTGTACTACATCTCAAGAACATTAATGGATTTATCGTCACCACCCATTTGTGAAGTAGGTTGGATAATATGATTTATCCCCATTTTACAGATGGGGAACTGAGGCACAGGGAGATTAAGAGTCAAATTTTCAAAAGCACCAAAAGGATTTAGGATCCTAAATCCCATTTTCAAATGTGACTCAGCACTTTGGAGAAAATGATTGACTTTCAATAAGGCTAAGGCTCCTAAATCGCTTTTGAAAATGTTGCCCTAAATCACATGCCCAAGATCTCTCAAGAAGTTTGTGGCAGAGCTGGAAACTGAATCCAGGCCCCCGACACCCCACTCTAGTGCTTTAAACACCAGATCAACCTTGCTGCCACCTTTGCATACGGCACTTAAAAGAGTTTGTGAAAAGGTTTGATTAGCTTTGGGAAGCAAAGCTGGTTGGGCGGTTTCCTTTCCCCAGCTGAAGTGCAGTATAATGGGAAGCTTGTTGCAGTGTCTCATTTATTTAGACACACTGTGTCAGCCTATCATTAAAAAGAAAAAGAAAGAAAGAAAAACCCTAGCAGCCATCGAGTGGTACAGCGAGTTTTCATTCAACACAATTCAATTTTACCTAGGCAAAGCAGTAACAAATAGTCTGTTATGTGACAAATGTAATACACACACAGAGAACTACTTGCTTCAGATTCCCAGATAAACTATGATTTACAGGTGAAATTATTTCAGTTCTGGATAGACTTGAATCCTGCCACCCTTTCACATCCGGATGTTGCCCGTGGGCATGACTGGCCTCGGTGCCAGCAATCTGGTTTCTCAGCGCAGTCAGCACTTGGCTTAGAGGGTCTAAATGTGACCCTTCATTTTGTGAGGGAGAGGCCACTAAATAATGGAGGCCGCCCAGCACAGGGTCACCTAGAAATTCAGGCAGGAATTCTGTGTCCCTGCAACACTACCCCAGCTGGTTAGTGCTGGGGTTCACGTCTGGGCACCCCATTGCCAAAAAGATGTTGCCAAATTAGAGGGAGCACTGAGAAGAGGAACAAAAACCATGAGTGAAAAGAAAGGGAGCGAAGGGGTGAGACTGAGGGATAAATATGCATTTTTTCCTGTCAGAATCTCTCTCGCTCTCACTGTCTTTGCTCCTCCTTCTTCCCCCATCCTCATTCTCATATCTAAGCCTAAATCAGGACTAACTCCACTGAAGCCAGTTCAGTGACACAGTAGGTGAGAGGAAAAGCAGGCCGCTAAATCCTCCCGCAGACAGAACGCAAACCCAGGAACGTTAGAGTTGGATTTTCAATCCCACATCGTTTGAGTGGATTCAGCATTAAGGCAGAGGATTTTCCCGTCTTTTTCCCATCCCCCACCCCACCCCCAAGAATCTGCTCCCACTAAATCCTCGCTGGAGCTGAGAGAAGCCCCCCGGCAGCAAGCCCAGGGGCGCTGGCTCTGCTGGGACATATACAGCGTAATTAGCAGTTAGTGCACTGAAACAAACAAGTCTGTTAAATAAACTATAAACTGGTTAAAAAAAAAAGCCTTAGCTTTTTTGGGGGGGAGGGATAGCTCAGTGGTTTGAGCATTGGCCTGCTAAACCCAGGGTTGTGAGTTGAATCCTTGAGGGGGCCATTTAGGGATCTGGGGCAAAAATTGGGGATTGGTCCTGCTTTGAGCAGGGGGTTGGACTAGATGACCTCCTAAGGTCCCTTCCAATCCTGATATTCTATGATTCTCAGTCAGCCATGGAACCAGTCACAGAGCAAAGACCCCAATGTCACTATGAGACTAGCAGCAGATTAAGCATGGTGGGCACTATCCAGTTTAGCCAGTGGCGTAGCCAGGTTTAGAGCACTAAAAAAAGGCGCTGGGAGCAAAAAGCGCTGGGAGCAAAAAAAATGCTTCGCTCTGGCTGCAGCATAGGAGCAAAAAGCGTCAGGAGCAGAAAAAGGCGCCGGGAGCAAAAGGCGTCGGGAGCAAAAAAAGGCGCCGCTTCTGCTCAGTGTCCCCCTGCTCCCGCCGTGGCTACGCTACTGAGTTTAGCGCAGAGTGCAAATGGTATGACAACTGGCCTCGGGGCTAGGTGGTGTATATATGCGTACCTGGGGCAATTAGTTCATGGCCTTCAAAGCCCCACCTGCTGCATCTTGAGGCAAGAGGTGTTACATTGGGAGGAACACGGAGAGGCGGTAATGTTTACAGAGCTAGCACATGGCGACATTGTACAGTGGGTCTCCCTCAGAACGGGCTTCCACGTGTTACAGGGGAGATAGCCAGTCACGATGGGACAAAACCTAGGTGAGCTGCAGAGAGACACGCTCCCTTAGTTGGGACGTACCTTCTGATAGAGGTGGAGGATGCTGGCCGTTTCACATACACCGAGGAGCTATCTCCAGGACATGAGAATATGGCTGAGACACATGGCATGGTCGTGATGCTGGCACGTTCGACGGAGGCACTTAAGGGTGGGAGAATAAAGAGTAAGGACGGAGAGACAAAACAAGCCCTGTAAAATGCTGAGAAATGACTGGTTAATAGTGCGCCATCCGTTGCATAATGGGAAGTGGGTCCCCACTGCCCCACCCCATCCACGGGACCAGAGCAGAATTGTTCCCTACAACACGTTCACCAGGGCTTTTCCATGTCTAATTTTAGATCTCTCTGCTTCCTTACATCCTTTGGGAGGCCGTTCCCCAGACGTATAAACTTCCCTGTTCCAAAAATGCCTCCTAATATCTATTTGACCCCTCATTCCTATTCATTCTCCACTTTTAGCTTCTCCTAGACAGGGCAATCTCGTAGAGTTTGGTAGTCAGGAAACGCTTCATTCTGCTTTATCTGCAAACAGCACAGAAAGGCTGGTACTACAACAAACATTGGCAGAAAACACCATTCGCAAAGAAAGCCCCAGTCTCCTCTGTTTCTACATGTCAGCACTCATGCTCCTGCCCTTCCCCACCCAATTCCTTCCCCAGCTCACAAGGAAAGGGTCTGGAATTTTTTTGGTCTCACGATTAAAAAATTGGCTCTGCAATGTTTTATGCATGCATCTGTTATGCTAAAATAACCATCCTTCCTAACCATGCCCACCTGCTGTCTTTTTCAATTTTAAGTATTTCTAAGTAGCAATCAAATCAGTATAATTTGTTCTTTATCTCAGAAAAACCATTGTGAAAGAAAAATGTGACCATTATGTTACATCAGGGAAAAATACAAGCCTTTTATTTGCAGCCTTTTCTATATTCTATCAGATCTCACAGCCGTCATTATACCAGTTGTATTTAATGTTGCTCAAATGAACAGAGCTTTCTTTAATCACTACAGCCCTTTCCCCCCCCCCCCCCCCCACTCCTTAAATGTTTTTTCCCCAAGGTTATGGGCATTTTTGGAGACAAATACATAAATACCAGTGTTATGAATACGTTAAGGGTATCCAGGAGACAGCTTTGAAGATTTGTATCAAGAGCCTGCTATCACTGGGGTTAACATCAATCCTACTTGTGTGAGGATAAAATTACTGGATATTAGAAAAAGCAAATGCACCAGACACACACACCACCCAAGGAGATCAAAATAAAATGCTAGGAAATATTGACTTTATAATCAATTTCAAGATTAGATTGGCTGCAGAATCTCATCAAGGTTAGTGTAAAAGCATTCGGTTCAATAACCTTCGATAACGTCTACAAATGAGTGGTCAATGGATGAATTATTATTTAGAGACCTGAGACAAACAGCAAGGACTGGAAGTCCATTTCAGTTCAGGTTAGTACCTTTACATGAGAAATGCTGGGATAGAAGCCTTGGAGCAGCCTTTAGGATTGTGTTTCTTGGATTTAATTAATGGGGCTGCAGATCTTTTCATCAATAAAAAGACTGCTAATAAATGAAGCTGAGGGGATAATTTGCAGCAAACAATTTATCTGATGGTGTTGGCATCTTTTCCTGTACATGGAATAACCCTGAGCTTATTGAAGCTTCCTCCAGTTTATTTGGTTATTCAAATGGATTTGACCAATGTCTTCAAGTTTTATTAGCCCTGCATTAATTGGTCTCGAAAGTTGTAAATGCCAATGGTGCTGCTTAGTGGGAACCGGCTGAATAAGTCACATGACATTGCGTTCAAACCCTTATTGGATGAGCACATGGACAGAGCAGATAATGAAATTTGGTTCCTGTGAAGACTGGTGCCTGACTAAAGTGGACCTGTCCAATGTTCAAAGCGCCACACACAGCCAAAGTGAATTCATTTTAAAAGGGTCACCTACACCATACACCGACGGCTTTTGCATCATCTGCATGTGTCCAAAACATTAGTTACTATATAAATCATCATCCTTCTGGGGACCTGAAAGCATTTTGCAAGCCCAAGTCATACTCAAGGAGAGAGGCAGTATGGCCTTGTCCTTAGACGCAGAGAACAGGAATGTGAATGAGACGACCTGAGTTTTAATCCCATCTTGGACACTGACTCACTGAGAGACATTTACCCCTCTCTGATCTACAGAACCCCATCTTCAAATGGCCATGATGATACTTACAGATAGCCTCACACAACAGTGAGGTGGGTTAGTCAATTCATCCACTGGAATATTCTCAAATCCTCTAGGTTTCACTTTCAGCTGAGAGAAAAGGAATACTTGTGGCACCTTAGAGACTAACACATCTATTTCAACATAAGCTTTCGTGGACTACAATCTTCGGGTGCATAGAATGGAATATACAGTAAGGACAGTTCCAAAGACTGTTCCATTCTATGCATCCGAAGAAGTGGACTGTAGTCCACGAAAGCTTATGCTGAAATAAATTTGTTAGTCTCTAAGGTGCCACAAGTACTCCTGTTCTTTTTGCTGACACAGACTAACACGGCTGCTACTCTGAAACCTTTCAGTTGAGACTAATCACTGAAGGCCTGTCTACTAAACATGGACATTATCTCAGTCACTGTTGGCTAGAGATGGAGTTTGCCTCCTCAGCCGAAACCCATCCTCTCCCTTCCCTATTGTATAGTCTGCTTTCCTTCTCCTCCTCAGCTGCAGCTGCATTGCAATGATATTGGATCCATTCTGCATCTAGTTATGCCCTCAGACAAACAGGGGCAGCTAGGGGCACCCCTGGGAGAATACACCCATGTGTCAGAGGGTACAACTAGAATACACCCATATGTCAGTACATATGGTGCAACTGGAACCAACAAGACTTGTCAAGTGCTTTGGGGTGAAGGGTATGTATGGAAATGGAAAATATTATGCAATCCCTATTGAGAATACTAGTATTCAAGGGAAGCATAGGATTCATCAGTCCCCCAAATCCCCTGGAAGATTCCTCCTGACCGCCTCATTATATAAAGGTTAGCTATGTTATTCCCCTTCTCCGTATTCATTTGTTCTCACTCCTGCCTTTGTTCTCCCTCTTCAGCTCCCCATTTCTCATTATGTGTCTCTCTCATCTTCTTATCTAGCTCGGTCTCTCTTTCCCTCCCATTTGAAAAGAAAGTAAGGGGGGAAATATGAAGAAAGTACCTGATTAGATATGCTGTCTGCAAATGCGATTCGAGACGATTTGGTATTTCTGCTGTCTTAAATATTGAGCAGCTCTGACAGCGGCTGGAAGGTCCATGGAACCTCTTACTGCAGCCTTCATGGAAAGGTTACCGGAGTTTGTTTTTTGCAAAAGAGCCAGGTAATCAATAACCTGTGCAAATAGTTGTTTTTCATTCCCGGCATTCTTGTGACAACAAGTGGGCTTGGGGGCAGGGGGGAGCTGAATGGCAGAAGAGTGGCATAATAATAATGCATCTCTCCCTCCAGCCTTGTCCTTCTCTGTCCTGCACTGCCTGGGTGACTCGCTCCATCAAGCCCATTCAGCTGAGTATCCCAAGGAGCGCACAGTTCTTGCTCCTCTCAGACAGCGGTAAGGTGACAGCCAGTGTACCATGTCACCTCCCCATCCCCACCTGAGTTACCGCCACAAGGAAACTTGGACAGCACAGTGGTAGTAACAGATGCAGCCCACTTGCTTTCAATGGGCTCTTGTCACAGAAATGGCCACGGGGGCTGTGTTGTCATCAGTATAGATGTGATGTATACAACATCCCAGCACATGGAGACCTCTGAGGATTCTGGTCCAAACATAGCTTTGCCCCGCAGCGTGAAGTCCTTGGAATGGCTTTGTTAGAATATACTCTATGCCCACTGCAAAAGCATCTCCCCTGCTTTGTCCCTATAATGGAAACGATTCATTGGCTTGCCAACTCACCTAAATGGGAGAACAATGCTGCCCCGGAACAATTGCATCCATTATCTTATCTGCATATACATCCCGCTAAAAATAAACACTGCCCTTTTGCCCTTCCCAAATGCCAATTCTAAAAATAAAACCATTTGCAGGAAAATCCCCCATTCTAAAAAGCCTCTCTCCTTCACAGGAGCACAATGTTATCACCCCCAAGTGAGCTGCCGAGCACATCTTCGATAGATTAGAAGAATGGCACACAAGGTTCAGATCATTAAACAGTAATCCAGGGCTAGGGGTCAAGCTTTTCTATTTAACAATGTGCTCTGGTTGCCAACTCTCCAGCCCCGCGGAGAGATCAGTGTAAACGCCACTTTAGAAAGCAGATTTTTATTATTATTTGTCTAGCAGTCTTGCTTCCCTAGGATATTGCAGCCGGGCAATTTCCCCATGCGCCTCTCTTCTCAGTCCCACCACAGAGGCAGCTGTGAAAAACTCAGCCATGGTGCTTTGCGGTAGGTTTAGGGAAATATTATTCTTGGCTTTGACTTTTGGGGGGTGGGAGGGAATTTCAGCTTCCCCTCAAGTTTCCTTTGGTTTCCAGCTGGAACGCACTCAGCGAAAAGCGGAGCTTCCCCTGGTTTTGCATCAAACCCATTCCAAGCTGCACAATTGCTTCTTTTCAAGGCAAAACCCCCCCCAAAACTGGACCCAGTGGCACATGAAAACAGGCATCGCCTCATTCCAAAGGTCAGCAAGACTAATGCCAAACCCAACCTGTGCTTGACGCGGCCAAAGCAGGCGAGGGTTGCACGTTGTGTCTGCATCATCTCACCCTGCCCTGCTGCGGCTTTGGCTTGGCTTGGCAGGGCTACTTAGCAGGCCAAGCACTTCAGCCTAATCACTGTGCGGGAGCAGGGCTGGCGAAACCATTGCACAACGGGGACAGAGATCGCATTTTATTCGGTTTCATCTCGACTTTTCCCACAGGTGCCCCGAAACTGGAGATGCTTTTTCCATAGAGAAAATGGCACATTGTCACCTGGGACAAATTTATCATCATTTACGGTGTAGGGTGTAGCACCTACACACCCCAAGTGAGATCAGGCCTCGTTGTTCCCCGTGCTGTACAAACATAGTAAAAGACATTCCATTCCTCAATGAGCCTTCAGTCTAAACAAGACAAAGGGTATGTCTACACTGCCAAGGAGCACTCTCCTGCCGACAAAGCTAACACCGCTCGTGGGGCTGGACGTTTTTTGTCGGCACTTTTGTCGACAAAGAGCGTTTACACATGCTGACTTTCAGCAACAAGGCTGTGCCGTCACAGCCTTGTCGCTAAAAGCTGTGTGATGCAGACAAGCCCAAAGGGTGGAAGGGGAACAGAAGCACAGAGCGCTGATGTGATTGGCCCAAGGTCACAGAACAGGTCAGGGGTGGACCCAGAACAGAAACCAAATCTCTTGACTCCCAGTCCAGTGCCTCATCCACTAGACCCACCGCCTCTCTGAAAACATGAGGCACCACAATCTGTTCCCAGGTTGAAACCTGCCGTGGAAACTGGTGTGGGGAAGGAACTACCAAAATCTTGCTATCCTACATAGGCCAAATACTTTGCATAACTGAAAACCTACAGTTCTCATGGACTTCAGAGTTCTAGGGGCGGAGCACTTGCAACTAAATCAGATCTGTGAATCTGCAAACTCTCATAGGGAGCTTGTGGGACAACTATGCTGGTAGAAGCAAAAACAGGGTGACCCTGCAGGGTGCACTGTGCATGCATTGAGCTCTGAGCACCTGGGAATGACATGGTACTTCTACAGAGTCTCCTGTTCAGAATTTCCCTTTGCTAGCTGAGGATTTACGATGAACAACCCACGAGGAAAAAAGGTTCACCGCAACTGCTGTAAAATGGGCTCCTCTCTCTGTGCAAGGAGATGCTGCCTTTAGCAGGTACTTTATCTATTGTGCTGCTGTAGCAGCTAATCTTGGGTGTCTCCCTGGGAGCAAACAAAAGCAAGAGGAGAGATGAGGGGAGGATGGGGAAATCTGAACTTCACATGCACCTGCCTGTGAAAGGAGCAAAGAAATGCTGGATAAATTAGCCATGTGTAATCCCCCATAGGAAGCAGAAAGGGGGAGATATGGCATAGAGCTACCACTGTGAACACCACTCTGCTGAGACTTTCCTGTGCTACCCTTAATGCAAGCGCGTTAAATACTGTGTTTAAGGGGCTTATGTAACTTAGCAACATGGCTCTTATCAGCCAAGGGGCTGCAGCGGCAGTGGATGAGTGTCAGTCATTTAGTTCCACCACTCAGGTCGAGTGCTTCCAATCTGCAGCCCATCTCCCGACTGCACAGACAGGCAGAGGAACCTTGGGTCTGTCATTAATCCACTGCTGCAGGGAGTCAGCCATGCTCCCCGTGGGGTCAGCACATGGAGCAAAGCCCCATCATGCTGCTGTGCTGGAGGCACATCGCCGAACCTAGCCATGGATGAGATGCTGACTGCATTGGAGTGGTAGGGAGGAAAGAGTGGTTAGCGTTTGACTACCAGCTCTTAGGGCACAGTATGAAAAACACTGCCAGAGAGGGGACAGGAGGAGGCCACCTCTCACTGGTACCTAGAAATCCAAGCGCCATTCTTATAGCCAAGACGCAGTTACTTAAAATCAGAGCCTGCCTCTTGGCTGAGAGGTTCTGCAGAAGCTCCTTATAATGCAGCAGCTGAGATCTCAAAATCCCTTAGAAAAGAAAAGTGACTTCAAGGTATTTCTAAAATGCCAAACACCAGGTGCTGGGGGCGGTCACAGGATGAGAAGCGTGTTTTTTTGAATCAGAGACAAAGTGTAAACTCTATCTGGAAATAAAGCCTCTCTCATTCAAACAGTTACTTCTGAGCCTCCTGCTGCTGGCTCTGGGTATTGACCGAGTCCCAGCAGTACAAGAAAGCCCTGTATCTGGGACAAATATTTTGTGCCCAGTGATCAGAGCACAGGAATGGGAGCCAAGACTCTTGAGTTGAGAGCCTAGGTCTTACAGAAGCAACAAAGGGTCCTGTGGCACCTTATAGACTAACAGACGTATTGGAGCATAAGCTTTCGTGGGTGAATACACACTTCTTCAGATGCATGCCATCAGGTCTTACAGTGACTATCTGGCTTCCCTTCCTTCCCCTGTGCTTCAGTTCACTAGTTCTGAAACAGGGATAACTATATTTCCCATCTTCAGGTGTAACAAAATGTCAGTGTCACATGTGAAGAGTTAGGGTCACACCTTCAACTGGCAGAAATGGGCACTGATGGGTGCCTTGTCCCCTAAACCAGTGCCTCTGTTGGCGGTTTGCTTCTCCCTTTTCATGTCCACCAGCTGAGGATCTGGCCTTGACAGTGCTGCTGCTCCATGAAGTCTGGTTTCCTGTCCCTGGCAGCAGCCGGTAGCTGATGCTACTTAATTCTCCAGAGCAATTGTGCAATCCTATCTCAAGATAAAACAAAGTGTCCTTATGACCCCTATAATGACCAGTTTGTGTCCTGCAATAGGAGAGGAAACATGGTGTCCTGGGAATCAACACATATGGTTTCATGTCCCAGCTGCCATAGACTCGGTGTGACTTTGGACAAGTCACTTAATCCCTCTTTGCCCCGATGCCCTATCTGTAAAACGAGGATACCACCAGGTATCCCTCACCCTTGGTTTGTCTCATCTATTGAGACTGTACATTCTTCTATGCAAAGATAGCTCTGACCTTGGGTTGGACCTCTCTAGGCAACACCGTAACACCACAAACTCAGATCTCACTACCTCTATGACTCAAACGTTTAAAGAGATTATGAAACTCTCTCCATCCATTTTCAAAACCAGCTGCGGAGTTTGACTGGACACGAGCCGTGAATTCTGCAGGGTGTCTTCGAGTTGCATGGAGAGAGATTTTCTTTCCTTTCCCCCCTCAATTTACCATCTGTTAATTTCAATGAGCGACCCCCTGGCTCTTGTGAAATGAGAGGGACATAAAAATGAAGTCTTGATCAGCGAAGGCTAGACACATCCTACGTTAAAGACCTGTATGGAAACTCATCTCTCACTTTGGCTTCCGATTCCTGCACAGCCTTCACACACATGTTCTCACATCCAGCTTGGCTACCGTTAGCAGATTCTAGTTTCCATAAATAAAAATTAAACACTGAACAAGTGCTGTGCATATTAATACCCTCCAGGTGAAGGTTAGTGTGAGCAGTGATTGTAACAAATCCACATTTGATTAGATTGACTTGGAAGTGGGGGTCTGAGGGGGGAGGGGGAGAAACAAACCACAACCCCCTAAAAATTATAGTACTTTATTTTTTTGACCTCAGAGTTTTTCTGCAACTTCAGCCTCCTTTATACAATGCGAATTTCTTCCAGTGAATGTGCTTCAAAGAAAGTGGTGCTGGCATATTAAAAATGACTCCATTCCCTTTCCCTCTCGAATCACTAACCACATATACACCATGGCATCTGTATAACAAGTTGGAGCTTTTCACCCAGCTGTCTAATAAAAGCGTCTTGTGAAAGTGAGAGACTTGTTAAAAGTTCCTCCTCCAGAGTCCAGAGTGAGAATTCGAAGCTGTTATCTAACTAGGAGGTGTCAGGGACTGGAGTACCTGAAATCTGACACTTGCGCTGCCTTCTCTAACAAATTAGGGTGGGTTTATTTTTAACTGGCAGTTGAAGGCTGCTGTAGGCTATTGGGGAACATGGGAAAATCACAGCAGGGGAGCCCCAGATCTAGCCTCAGACTGGCTGCCAATTTCAAATAATAGAGGAATGCTACAATCACCTACAAACCCAGCGCGTGCGTCGGCAACCTCCAGCCACAGGGACATGCAGGGCTCTGAGGTTGGCCGTCGTGAGCTGGGATCGGCGTAGGCTCTGTGGCAGCCCGGTTACAAATTCATTAGCCAAAGAGGAGTGTCTGATTCAATGGATATGACGCTGGCCTCTGGGAAACACTCGCCGGCTGTTACAGTAGCACCAAGAGGCTTAACGGAAATCAGGGCCCATGTGTTAGGTGCTGCACAGGCACAGTGACAGAGAACTCCTGCTCCAAAGGGGTTTACGGTCTAACCAGACAAGACGGGCAAAGAGAAGACAGAGGCACAGGGAGGGGAGGCGTCTTGCCCAAGGTCACCCAGCAAGTGACCAGAGTTGGGAATGGAACCGAGGTGTTCCTAATCCCAGTGCAGCACCTTGCTCTTTAAGTCACAGAGCCTCACTTCGGGGTTGCTTCCCCCCCCTTTCATTCTCTTACCTCCCTGCCTTCCTTGCTTCTTTCCTCCTCTATCTGCCGTGCCCCTCCCCTTGCACTCACACCCTTCCCCATGGTCTTGCTGTCCCCCTTCCCTGGAGCTTTTGCTTACTCCATAAGCTGCAAGCACCGGAAAGTGATATGATCTCACACACCTGAGCAGGTTTTACGGTGGTATTCCAGACAGCAGAAGGCAGAGACACGTCACACAGCATGATTGTTACACAGAAAGACAGGACAATTACATGGTAGCTGCGGGCCACGGGGACGCATACGAAGTACTGTATGTATGGTCCTGGGGAAGGTGAAGGATAAGGCCCAAAGCTTGCATCAGTGCTTCTGTGACGAGCTGCAGGCAATTCTAGCAACAGCGATGGCTTGGTTAAAGCCTTGTTTCTGGAGACCGAAGTCATCTATTTATGCCCAGGGCCGTGGCAGGGCAGGCTTCCCCCATGCCAATGGAGAGCAGGCCTTTCCTCTGGGTGGGTGCCCCTCTAAAGCGAGCAGGACACTCAAGATCATTCTGTCCTGGGCCTCCTTGGTGACACGCCAACATACTGCCCAGTGAGCAGGGTGCTGAATACATAGACAGAACAGCTCACTTCTGCCTGGCATTCGTTTGGCCTTTCTGGAGCGGATTCCACTGCGGAACAAGTCACCTGGAGGTAAAAGGCTCCATATTCCAGCACCATTATCTGCAGGCATTCAGTCCCGTCAGCTTTAATGCCATGAGGTCTAGGTTGGTTAGCCTAGCTCTAGAGTCCACTAGCACCCCGAGTACTGGACAGTACCCACACTGTAATGGGTAGTTCACCCGTAGGGCCAACCAAGTTTCTATGATGCGTGTAGGATCGATGACGGCTTTGTAGCTACAACCACTTTTGGAGGCAGATGAGCTGTATTGTTACTGGGCAAAAGCCAGCCAGGGTCCATGGTGTTTTCCACCACAGTAGACCCTGGTGAAGGGACTGGCGGTGGAAAAATCTATAATCTTCTGCCACAGGGTAGCTGGCCCTTTAAGCGGAGTTGGGCCCAGCCCTAATCAACTGCCTCCCAGCTCAGGCTGCCAGACCAAGGATCTGATGCTAGCTGGAAAAATCACCTGGTCCTTCCACCACCAGTGGAAGCTGGCAAGTAGCTCAGAGCTGCAGGGAGTAGAGAGGTGCCTGCAGAAGACCCCAAGTCAGGGGAAAGGACATGACTGATGGGTGATACTTGTGTTTTATTTTAAGGGAGTAAAACAAACCCCTGAAGAAAAAGGGACGGCGGTCCTGTGGCTGGTGAGCGTTCTTTGGTGCATGGGCTGGGGAGCTGTTGGGCTCCACCAGAGCTAAAACCAAAAAAAGTAGGATACCACACTACCTGGCCTCCTTCCAGGTGAAGCCCGCCAGGGTACAAGAGCCCAGGTAACTTACACTTCCCAGGTGGGTCCATCTGACCTGCAGTGTGCAATCCAAGAAGGGGTTTTGATAATCTTCAAGCTGCAATGAGAAGTTAGTCATGTTTCATTTTCATTGAGAATTTGCCATAGATCACAAGGAAAAGTTCACGTCAAGAGATGCTCCCCGCATTTTAGATGTTTTTCTGTGGACAGAGGAAGAACAGGTCCCAAATGCTTACTTTCCCATGCAGAAATGGTTAACTCCCCCTTAGTACCACCTCTGAGCTGGGCCAAGTCAGAAAGGGCATTCCAACTACAGCTAAAAGGTCAACAAATGGTTAACGAATAACTAATAAAGGCAACCTGGAAGCAGCTAAACCACTCACTGAAGTTCTCCACAGGGCCCATACTCTTCTGCTTACCAAAAGGTTCAATCGTTATGGCAACGCCAGTAACATTTTCAAATAGATGGGCAATTATTATTCTTTCATTTCCTGTTTATCGTGGTGATGTTAATCACAGCGAACTCCAGGAGGGGGACGCTAATGGGGAACGCTAATGGAGATGTGATCAGGGCAGCCTGGTCCCATGCGAATCCCACAGCAATTTCTTAATTCATTAACATCCTGTCATTTTGAGGGGTGGCCGCAGAGACCCACATTCCCGCCTTTCGCCAAAACATGACAGGATAATCAAGCAACACTTTTATTCCCGGGGAAAGTTGAAATGTTTGTTAAGTTTAATGTTGGTTAATTAAAAAGCAAAAACCGATAACCAAAAAGACCCAAACACACACAAAATTAATGGGTATTTAGACTGATGGCTGCTTGCACCCAGTTCAAAGTGGACAGCAGGGAGAAGCTTCCCCCGAGTCCCAAGTGAATGAATCCTGGGAGTAGATTATTCTTGTTCTCTATTCTTGTTCTCTATTCTCCCTTCTCACCCACCCACATGAGGGGTCCTGCAGCTTCCTCCCTCACCGTAAAGCGCAATCATTCCTAGAACAATGAAGGGGTCATCTAAACCATACAGGTGACTATATTAAGAAAACCTGCCTACGATGTGTGGCAGTTGAGTCTTTATATGTCATTAGGTAGATAGCGTAGATAAGTAAGGCATCAAGTAGCCACATAAGTCCTGTTTTACTGAGACAACCTCAGTGTTTGATGTGATGTTCCAGTCTTCCGGAGTTTTTCAGGGCACCAGAAATGTCCCAGGTTTAAAATGTTAATCAAAACAGTTTTGTTAAAAAGAAAAATTATTACTATATTTAAGATGTGTTGGGGCACCAAGTCGAATGTGATCTGTGTTTACCAGGAACAATGAATGGGGTCTCGAGTGGAGACCAAAGTGGAATGAGCGCAGACACTTTAAGAGCTCATCTTTTGCGTAAAGTTAATAATGGCACTTTCTCATCATTTCATAAAACTGCTTCAGATATCAAGTTACCGGAGAAAAAAATCCTCTGCTCTATGAAATATGCCCATTTCAGTGTTGAATCAGAAGCTGAAGGAAGCGAGACCATCCCACATTCTGGAAAAAGGGCAGTTTTATATGAGTATTTCACAATCTTCAATGTCGCCACACCAGCATCCCAGTTTTTTATTTTTAAAATGTGGTCCTCTTAGCCATGTGATGCCCTCAAGAGCTAGTCAAATAATGGAATAAAAGAGCTTTGTGAATGTGGCTGCAAATATTCCATTCTACTTTATTCACATTCTTATACCACTCACATCATAATGAGCACAGAATCAGACAATCATTGAAACACATGAAAATGTGTAAATCCCAAGAGTTTCACAAATTTGTGGAAGTGTATTATTTGCTATTCTCGATTCTCTTGGTAATGTGTTTTGGTCATCCAGTCAAGAAGAAGGAATAAAATGTGACCAATCGCAGAACACAAATCATGACTAGCAAAAACAGCCGTAGTGAACAGCTCCCTGAAAATGATTTGTCTGAGCTATTTGGCAGGTACTTAGCACAACAAACTTGCTTGCAAAAATTAGGAAGGCTTCATCAACAAAAAGCCTACATTCATCAAATGTCCAGCTCAATAATACTGTTCACCCAGCTCTAATGCTCCATTATGATCGAGTTCTAGGCCAACACAGCAGAACATAGACAGGCTTAGCAGAAGAAACTGTTCATAGAGTTTTAGGGGGTGCTATTGTAATGCTGAAAGACCCCCGTCATCGGCAGGCAGGATCGAACCGGGGACCTCTGGAGCTTAGTGCATGAGTCTTTGTCTACTGCATGAGCTAAAAGCCAACTGGCTGTTAGCTAAGGCTGTAGCACAGGCTCATTAATTGCTCTCTAAGGGCTTGTCTTCACTACGCGCCGGATCGGCGGGGAGCAATCAATCTATCGGGGATCGATTTATCGCGTCTCGTTTAGATGCGCTTAATCGATCCCCGAACGCGCTCCTTGTCGACTCCGGAAATCCACCTCGGTGAAAGGCGGAAGTGGAGTCGACGGGGGGAGTGGCAGCGATCGACTCGCCGCTGTTCTCACGGCCAGGTAAGTCGATTACGATACGCCGACTTCAGCTACGTTATTCACGTAGCTGAAGTTGTGTATCGTAGATCGACCCCCACCCCAGTGTAGCCCAGGGCTAAGTGGTCTCGGTGCCACTAGATGGGACAGAACACCACACCCAGAAGGTGTGTGGGTTACACTATGTTAAACCAATGCATAAAAGGTGAGAACTTTACTCCTTAAAGTCCACTTCTTCTAGTCCAAAATCATCTAATAATTCACGACTGGCTCCCTCACTTTGAAACAGAGGATTCCCATGTTCTCTGGAGCAATGGAATATCAGAATAAAATTTAAAAAAAAGAGAAAACTGATCAAGCTTGTGTTGTGACACAGTTGTGACAAAGTTCCTCCTCTACCTTGGTGAGTCCTGCTAGGGGGAAGCTACTATCTGTGACACTGTGTGAAACAATAAGGCTCTTGCCTCTTTCATTGCTAAGCTAACAATTATAATTGTTAATAAACTAAAGTTTTGCTAAACACTGAAGTTATTTCCTGATAATATTACAATAGGTAATAAAGAAAAACTTCTATATGGAAACAATCAGTTTTACTGAATATTCAGCAATGGGGAGGGTATTTCTGCCATTTTCAATAAAGATGTAAACATTATAACATTTTTAATTGTGAAAATATCAAGTTTCTATGGCTCAAGGGTGAAGTTCACCTGATACAACAACATGGCCCACTTTGGTCCCATCTGTCTATAAACTGAAGTGTTCTTCTTAGGAAAATTAAACTGATTTTCTGAACCTAGCATGATATTTAAGTGTTAAAACTACAGCATCTGCTTTGTACAAAGCACTCACAGAGGTTGGGTTTGGCCGATACTGGTGCAGTAGAACAGTTCTGATCCCTAGTAGCGAGACTGGTTTCCAGCAAAAATCAGCTTGTTTCTTTCCCCCTAACAGTTCAAAAAAGATCCAGCAAAACATGATCAAGTACAAGTTGCCCAAGTGGGAGGCATGCAGATCCCATGGCAAGGGAAGATCTGGCTGTTCTGGCACTAGCCAGAAAGCACTACACATCTTGCCCAAGATCTTGCATGTTTATTATTAAATTTATCTCCCTCCATGTTTGTTACTGTTTTGCTTTGACTCGACTGCAACAGAATATAATTTGAGCTGTGAAAATGCAGTCAGCACTTACAGCTGCCGTTGCCTGATTGCCCACGAGTTTGTCAGCTCTCCATGGTTGGCAGAGTTTTCTGATGTTAAATAGGTTTTGCAAACCAGTTGGGGCAAGCTACTAAGATAAGAAACCACAGGGAGAAGAGGTAGACAAAGCAAGTGGGGGAGAAAGTGAGAGGGAAAAATGGAACTCTATGCGTCTCATTCAGCAGCTTGAACTTTTTAAGAACATGATGCTGTAGAAACCGGAAGTCATTATTTTGCATGGTCCCTGAATGTCTGTGTGGGTGGATAATGCCTTTCCCATGCTACCAGCACACCATCTCTCGGAGTACACAAACAATAGCAATGGCCCCCAGAGGGGCAGATGCATGATGAGAAGCAGCTCACCTTGACATGGGCTGCGTCTATATTACACGTGCAAACGATTTTTTATTTTTTTTTGGCCATAGGAGTGTAATTCGCCAGGTTCACGGTGTAACGTATCAGTTACGGTTCAGTCCCTGGTTGGACCAGTATCCAGACAGCAAAAAGGCAGTTTATAACTGCCAGACGTGAGGCTGATGCTGCTGAGGACTGAGCTCATATATCCCAAAGTGACAGAACAGCACTGTCTGCTTGCCCGGTTTCTCCAATCACGCTTTCCGGCAGCCAGCAAACCTCTCTCATTAACAGAAAGCTCTGACCCATGCGGCTCATCACAAAGCATCAACAAACAGCCCCTGATGTATACCACACAAAGATAAAACAACAGAGGAGGAGAACAAGGAGCCTTCACAAGATGTCAAAACAAGCCAGCGCTGCACTGCAGACACATGGGCATGCTCCGGGGTTTGATTTGCTCAGGCTTTTGCCAAACTTCTTTCTACTCTCTTAAAAAATAAGTTTTCCATCGTAGTCCTTAGGAACAAGGCAGGGCTGGGCTGGGCTGGAGCCTTCACTAGCCTGCCTTGAATTTGTGAATGGTATGGCTTGTTATTGAGACGTGAGAAGCAGCTATAAGCGGAGTTGATAATCTGCCCCAAAGTCAGGGCCCTGTTTGGAAGAAGCGAGCAAAGGCCTTTCCCTGTGAGGCACCCTTGGGGAATGCAGCACCGCGCTGCTCCATACAAATGTAGCTGCTCATGCACCTGCATCTTAAACAAGCCAGCGGGACTAGGCGACTTTCCAGAGAGCTTTGGCAAAACAGTCACAACTGCTGCTGCGACTTCCTATGCGGGCAGCGAGGGTTTCACAGGGTTTTAGTCTCTGGTGAGCTCTGCTGGGGCCAAAAGAGTGCAGTCTGGTGTTGAAAGGGGAAGAGTTGGCATAGCTGGAGTGTTTTAACCGGTTGGCTTCCATGAGACTAATGAGCCAACCAGGCACCAAATGCCCCAACAACTATGTGAGTGAAACCAAACAAACAATCACTGCGCTCTCCAATGAACTCACACAGAGCAATGGCGGCCCATGGGCCAACACGTTTCACAAAGTCACTCCATATCTGACCTTTCCAAGGAAACCTTCACAACTCCTCCACAAGATGAGCCTGGAACTTAAATTCAGAACTCGGCTAGACACTAAAAACCATGGACTCAGCAGACACACTGTTTTTTTGGCTCATTACAACCATTGGTAGCACGTCCCACCGCTTGCTAACCCTGTAATTGCCCACTTCATTTTAAGTGGTTCCCCGCAACATGTGTTATCTCTTTATGCTTAACAATCTGTCCTTTCTTGTATTTAGCTCAGGCACTCTGGGTTCCTTCCCCAGATCTGAAGAGCTCCCTGAAGCTCAACAGCTTGTACTCCCACCAGCAGAGATGTGTCCAATAAAAGATATTACTCACCTACTTTGTCTCACTCATATCCTGGGACCAACATAGCTACAACAACACTGCAAGCCAACTAGGGGCTAACAAGGGGTTAAACTTGGGAACCACATCCCATGTTAAGCAGTCTGGAGATTTCCAATGCAAAGAACAAAGGCCTCCTGTAAATGGCAAATGAGACATTAATAAGGAGACCTTGGAGTTCTTCCCATGGGGTTGCTCTTTGAGAACTTGCCTTTGGAAAACCTCAACCAGGTCTGATTGCTCAACTGGAGCTCAGTTGAAGTCATCTCATTGCAGAGATTCGGGCCCCAATACAGAATCCATCCATATAATTAACTCATTGCCCTGTGGACCTAATAGTGAACATATCCAGATCTCGTTGCCTCCTATAGCCTGGAACTGCATTTCACCCAGCCAGAAGCGAGCACACACATGCAAACACACCTCAGTGTCCCCAGAGAGACTTCCCCCCCCATCACTTGCAAATACATACTCTTTCTGTGATACAGATGCTGAGCCTCCAGTTTTTTCAGTTTGACATCAGCAGCAGAGTTTCATTTATTTGGAGTCCTTGGTTTTGTTTTGATGAGGAGGAGGAATGGTTACTGTCAGAATACTGTGGGATAAAAGGGAAGGTCCTCTCATGGTTCAGTAACTTGTTAAAAGATAGAAAAACAAAGGCTAGGAATAAATGGTCAAGTTCTGGTCACCTGGTCTCAAAAAAGATGTAAAGTATTGGAAAAAGTACAAAGAAGGCAAGAAAAATGATTACAGGTATGGAACAACTTCCATATGAGGGGGGATTAAAAAACACTGTTCAGTTTAGAAAAGAGATGACTAAGGGGAGATATGATAAACATCTATAAAATCATGAATGGTGAGGAGAAAGTGAATAGGGAAGTGTTATTTACCCCTTCACATAGCACAAGACTGGTGCAGGTGTCACCCAATGAAATGAATAGGCAGCTGGTTGAGAACAAACCTAAGGAAGTACTTCTTTAGACAATGCACAGTCAACCTGTGAAACTCGCTCCCAGGAGATGTTGTGAAAGTCAAAAGTATAACTGGGTTCAAAAAAGAAATAGATACATTCATGGAGGACAGGTCCAACAATGGCTATTAGTCAAGACGGTCAGGGATGCAACCCCATGCTGTGGGTGTGTCTAAACCTCTGACTGTCAGAAACTGGGACTGCATAACAGATGTATCACTCAATATTTGCCTGTTCTCTTCATTCCCTCTGAAGCATCTGACACTGTCAAGAAGACAGGGTACTGGGCTAGATGGAGCATTGGTCTAACTCAGTACAGCCATTCTTACGTTCTTAGAAACATCAAAAGAGATGGGGAAGGGAAATCAATACTGAGAGCCATTCTGGGACCAGGCAACTTCTCTTCAATGTGGCAGTGGATGGTTTCACACACCACAGCATACTTATGGGCAAAGAGAGCTGCAAACTTCTTGCGCGCACATCCTGAATGGCAGGTGCATAATAGTAAGAAGAGGGGCACGGCACTACCAGCCACCAACAAATGAAGCCAAAAGGCATCCAAGGAATTCCTCCATCACCAGAGCTTCCCAGATAAAAGGGTTGGCACAAGTGAAAGGCGGGATGTCGAAGCGTGCAGCTCTAGAGTATTTGACCTCCCCTGCAGACATACCATGGAATTCCAGAGTTTTTAACAAGGACACCAGCATTTTGTCCAGCTGTTTCCAGATGGGTTTGCACATTAGGACATATTTAATCCCTGGAGAAACATAGACAGCTCTGAAGTCAGCCCATCAAAGAAAGCACTATCTCTGCAATCTCTTTTTTCTTCTCTTTAATACTGAAGTTGAAAAAATAGCTGCTTTGTTTGATAAGGGTTATTTCCCCCAAAGGGATAGTGTTGTGGGTTTGTTTAATGTAATGAATGAATTCCCATTCCTTATTTATCGGCTTTCATATTTTAGCAGAGGGGATCCTGAGTGATATTTTACTGAATTTCCAATGTCTACAGAAAGTCAATACTTCATAAACATTTAATTATGCCCTTGTATCACGGGCTGGTGCTGGGTTTCTAGGAGCCAGGGAATCTCACTCCTTCTTCAGTCAGTCAAGCTCAGAAATACACATAGGTACAGTGCTCACTTTCCTGGTAGCGCAGCCAAGTGGATCCAAACCCCTCTTCAGCAGGTTGGTGGTGCAGACCATGGGAGCTGGGATGCCTGACTACCCTTTGAAACTCTCCCCCTAACCTTGTTCCTCCTGGCTCTCCATTGCAGCTGCTGTGACGTCAGCCACTGACCTGTCAATGGACCATTAGAACATCCCTGAAATGCTTGGCAAGGTGGCCGGCCCATCCTAGCACGATGGAATAGGCTCAGCAGTGCAGCCAGTACGTTCTATCTGGGATGTTGGGGAGACCCCCTCCCCAGCCTGGCAGAGCCCCTTCCAGAGCTTCCTAGGTAGTGACTGCCCTGCTGTTCTACATAACCTGGCCCCTGAAGTCACCACCAGGATATAAGGAGATGTTCCTTCTCCATTAGCCATAGGGAGGTGTTTCATTTCCAAGATCCAAAGAATAAGGGTGAAATCTGAGCCCCATGAAGTCAGTGGGAGTTTTCCCATTGACTTCAGTGGGGCCAGGATTTCATCCCAAGAGTTCAGAGAACAGCATAGGAAAGTACCTGTCTTTCTCCCACATCCTTTAGGACACAGCAGACAGGGCAGACTGCTCTGAAGCCACTTCTCCTCTTTTCTCCCTCCATCTCTCAGGGAATGTTTTTTGCAGGAATGGAATGCCTGGCCCATTCTTTTAAACTTGGCATAGGGCATCAGGCACCAAGCCACATGACAACACAGCTGATGGAGATAAGAGGACATAAGAAAATCATTCTGTGCTGTTTCAGAATAGCCCTCTTCCTCGCCCCTCCCCTCTTTAATTTCACTACTTCCCGTCCTCTGCCCGGCAAACTTGCACAATGGCTCATGGGTTTTTTTAAGACAATTTTTGAAAAAGACCATACACTTACATTAATTAAAAGTCTGCACAGGAATGAGATTAATTAATTCTCTGACTACCCAAGAGTCCTCTCTTTGTGTTCACTTCAATGAGGTTTTAACTGTTGTATGTGGGCTAGTTCTCTCCAGACAACACTTGCAATGTTGCTCAGACTCGCACTGTATCGGCAAGATTCATTTAGACAGAAAATGAAGTGTGCAAGGCCAGCCCAGGCTCCGCTTTCGGCGGCGTTTGGGAGCGAGAGGCTTAGGACACGCGCGAAATTAATTGGGGCAGCTCAACTCCCCTGGAGCGGAACTGCTCACATCACGGAGACAATCTGGGAGTTTGGCACAACTGTCGGCCACCACCTAAGCCAGCTTCATCCGCAGAGTAGCAAGGGGGCATTGTGTGTGAATGGGCAAGGCCACAGGTGGGCTGTAAGAACAAGGGTGCGTTGGCCAAGCTATGCAGAGGCTCGGAGCTGGGCGTGGTGCAGCTCCAGCATGAAGGTGCCCCAACAGGGGTGGGACTGGCACGAGGTGCTGCCCGTCACAACCAGTGTGCGAGGGCAGAGCTGAGTGTGGGAGCTTGCACAGCACCACTTCCACAAAGCCTGGCTTCCGGCCAATACCAGCCCTGTCAGTTCTAGAAGCAATCCTGACCAGCACCAGCTTCAGAGAAGGGCACAGTGAGGAGAGAAACTGCCCACGGAGAAAGTTTCTTCCTGACCCCTATTAGTCAGAGGCTGGCTTATGCCCTGAAGACTGAGCGGTTACATCCCTTCCAAAACTCTAAATCCTTGTCACTACAGCTCTGGATGCTACCATCAGCCATACAAATGTCTTAGAAATTTAAAAAAAAATTCCTGCTAAGCTCACAACCTTGATACGATCTTGTTGCAATGAGTCCCACAGGCTAATTTAGAGCACCTGAAAGTGGTGAAGTAGCAGCCCCATTTTGCGGATGGAGAAAACAAGGCACAGAGAAGTTAAGTGACTTCCACAAGCTCATCAAGAATCAGGCCCACATCATGCTAGGTGCTGTACAAATATCTTACAGAGATGACAGCCCCTGCCCTGGTGAGCTCACAAGGGGGGGGAGAATCTGGGGTAGAACCCGACTCTCTTCACTCTCAGTGTCCTGCTCTAACTACTTTTTAAGAATAGGAAGTGGGTAAACAGTCCCCTTTTCACCATCTCTCCTCAGTCACCTTCTCCAGAAACCCACTAGGTTGTCTCTTCTACACTGCTAACTGCAGTCACCTTCCCTGTAATTCATCTCTCCTGGATGTGCATCACCATGTGCTCACTAGAGAAACCCACACTTAGTTCTGGAATGGGGCAACTTGGGATAAATGGGTTACTGGGATTGCCAGTTATCTATGTCCTGAACCCTCCAAGAGCACCCAAAAGAGAGAATCATTGGGGCTGGAATACCTTGGCACTTCAATACCAATGGGAAGATGATGAAGGCAGCTCTCTCAGCTTTCTCCCCCTATTTCAAACACTATTTTTTTTTAAATGAGTCAGTTTATCTTCAACATTATTTGTACTGCACCTAGAAGTCCTGATCAGGAATGAGAGCCCACCGTGATCGACTCTGTACACGCACAGAATAAAGACAGTCTCTGGCCCAGAGACCTCACTCTCTGAGCGAGTGATGAGACAACAAACAGGTGTTAAGACAAACAAATGACAGTAGGACAATGTAAATAGCAAAATTATTCCGATTAGCTTAATAAATCGAGGAGATATTATAAGCATCACCTATCCATCACCATGTGATCTGGGAGGCATCGGGGCAGAATTTCAGGGAGGGATTTGAAAGAGAATAACGCAGCACATTTTTATGGGGAGTGACTGGATTACCGGGGGGCTGCATGGGTGAACACACTAGGAAATGGACTGAAGGACTCCAACAGCTGGCATCCCCGGCCGGTGTCAATGGCACAATAATGAACGAGCACGGATAGGTAGGGTGGGTGTTTGCACCGGAAAAGTAAAGCAATTAAGAAGAAATGGAGCTGTCCCTGGGGTTTGGTACACAATGCTCCAGCAGGTAATACCGGAGGAAGGAGCCATCAAGGCTAGACACATGCCCTGTTAACAGCTCCAACACGTACCACCTCTGTAGCAATGATGTACATTTAAAGAGGGGGTAACGCTGGCCCCCTTTCATGACTTTCCATTGTGTTGTGATCCCATGGCTGGAGGTACTCAAACACACTGGTTTTAAACCCAAAGAGCCCAATTCTAATGTCAATTAATTGGACGATTTGTGTTTCCTGCCAATGCACCAGCCGTAGGGGTGGAGCGAGGCTGTGGTGTCTCCGCTCAGATGCGACTCCAGAGCCAACAGTGATTTTCAAAAGGTTCCTCACAGTCCCAATGAGCTTCACAGGGAGGGAATTGGCAGGTAGGTTTAGCGATATGTATTTCAAGAGAGACATGGAAATGTGGCTGCTTTTCAGAGACACCATGAAAATACACCAGACCTACGATAAACTTCACCATAAAGACTCAAGCTGGAGAGCATACAACACTCTCTCAGTGCCAATGTTTCATTTACTGAGAAGCCAAAATAAATACCTATTACAAGGCATGACTCCCTCTTTGCTCCAATGACTGCTGCATTTCAGGGTCCCAGCTCCCCTCAGCCTCCATAGCATGCAACACGCCCCACAAACCCCTGGATAGCTGCAAGCCAGACTCCAGGCTGCACACCTGGTGCTCGCAGTAAGATGCAAATCATTCCCCTCCCTCACCAAACCTGGGCAAGTGAGCATAGTGATAAACAGCAGCAGAGCCCTCAGACACTGCAGCAATTTCCATTCGTCGATTCCCAAAATACTCCACAGCTGTAGGTAAGAATCCTTATCCCATTTTTTAGACAGCGAAGCATAACAAGTGTGACTCGCCGGCCGGCCGGCGTGCCCCTGGGCTGGTGGGATTGGTGTAGCAGACTCACCTCCTTGTGCACCATCACCGCTCCAGCCCTGCACTGGTCTGTTTCCTCTTCCAGCTCAGCCCTTCAGCCAGGTCCCAGAAAGCCGCTTTCCTTAGGGAGTCAATCAACAATCCGACAAATGATGGTCCATCGACCTCACATTGGGCCTCTGGTCCAACTGCAGACTCACTAGTCCTCACCGCAGTACCAGGGAGGTTTCCATAGTCCTTACCGCTTGTCGTGGGGTTTCTGCACCACCTTCCTTGGTGGGCTGCTAAGGGAACCTAGGTCCTCCCTCTCCACTGGGCTTTGGTCCAGGGACCCCGGAACCGTAGTCAAGGCCTGACTATACAGACCCTTTGCTGGATCACCTCCTCCCTCTCCTCGTCTTTGGCCTGTGCCACAGCCAGTTCCCAGGCTCACTGTGTATTGGCATCTCCCCCTAAGCCTCTTTCACAGATTCCCTGAGGAGCTTCTTAGCACTTCCTACCAACCAGTGGGGTCTGCGGCAGGAGAATTCTCTCTGCTCCCCTGGCAGGGCAGTCCCTGACTCGGCAGGAACCTTCCTGCTCCCTGCAGGCCCCTCACCAGCATGGAGAGCCCTGGGCAGACTAATTTCCTTCTGCTTTCCTTCCCGACCTCCGTAGGCTCCCAAATGCAGGCCTATCTTCTTTCAGGGAGGTGCTGTCTGCCCTCGGTCACTACTACTCCCTGGCTCTGAACTTCTCTCCCCCACCCAGAGCCAGTGATTTAGTCTCTGTTCTGGTCAGCTCCCACCTGAGCTGGGTTCAGCCCTTCTCATTCCTCCTCTCCAGGCTTCCCCTGCTCTACACAGCAGGTGTAGCAGGGGAAGGCTGACTGAGCCCACAGGTTCTCATCACCCTTTCTAGCCCAGTGTGGGACTGGTATGACCCTTCACAGGAAGCTTAGGTCACATGACATTTCCAAGTTCTCAGCAGAAAAGGCTGGGACCAGAACCCAAATCCTACCTGACCTATCTATCGGCCCGTTCTCTCCGTTATAGTGTGGAGACTTTACCCAAAGACCAAAGGACATTTCAAAGACCCTCCCCCCCAGGGGTTGCTTTCTATGGGCATTATCGGTGTTTTAGCAGCACCTAGGAACCTCCATCAAGAATCAGGTCCCCATTGTGTTGGCCCTGTACAAGCATCTTATAGAGATAACAGCCCCTGCCCTGGTGAGCTCACAACGTAGGCATCAGACCAGGCACAACAGGTGGACAGAACAGAGAAATGGGGTGAGAGCCAGCTGGAGGAAGATGAAAATGAACAGAATTGAGCAGATCACCACAAGTGTCTATCGTGGTTGCTCCTCACCCTTCCCTGAATGTGTTTCACAGGAATTGCCAAGCTGATGGATAAAGAAATGAAGTCTGGGATTCTGCCTCTGACAGTGACCAACACCTGGGTACAGTGTAGGGAGTTCTCTCCTTTCTATCAATACATAGAGCCAGATGTGCAATGCCATCCATCATTTTGGGGAACTCCTCCCTCCCCAGGCATTGAATAACCTATACATCGAGACAGGAAATTTGCAAACAGCTCTAGTAATAGCTTTAGGTTAAGAAAAACCCAAAGCCAGCAATGGTCCCTTTTCTACATACCTGGTCCATCTCCCACACCCTCCCTTTGTCCTCTTTAATCATCCCTCTAAACTCTGTCATGGGCAAGCCATGCTGCGCTTTTTCGACCTGCCCCTCTAGCCAGCATGATTCAGAGCATCACCCACCCCCCTCTCCTGCGATCTCTCCCCAACGGACAACTACGTTTTGGGGTTGGCCGTGACCTTGCTGGTGAGTCCTGCCATTCAGTTTCCAGGCTCCAGCCTGGCTCTCCAAGGTTCTGCCGATTTTAAGGTGACATCTGTATCACACTCTCCAGAGGCAATTTAGATTTCACCTGCAATTCTTCTGACAAATCCTTATCAAAAATGCCCATAGCAAGTCTATGGTGACTTTGTTCATTCTTATTAGCTCGGCACAGATTAGCTCTTCGCAGCGCTTAGCTAGTTTATCCAGATTTCTGATAAATGTTTTGACTGATTTCCCTGACTTTGGAAAGAGAGGGGGGGGGGGGGGAGGAAAAATGAAATATCACCCTTGCTTTTCTGCAGAGCTGTCTAAAAAAAAAAATCTACCTCCTTTCAAACCAGCAAAGTTTTAAAAGGTCCCTTCAGCCAAGAGCCCCATATCCATAAATTCCAAGGCCAGAAGGGGCCATTGTGGTTATCTAGCCAGACCTCCTGTATAACAGGCCAGAGATCTGTCCCACAATAATCGCTAGAGCAGAGCTTTTAGAAAGACATCCCATCTTGATTTTAAAATGGTCAATGATGGAGAACCCACCACTGCCCTTGGTAAATTGTTCCAATGGTTAATTACTCTCACTGTTAAAAATGTAGGTCTTATTTCCAGTCTGAATTTGTCTAGCTTCAACTTCCAGCCAGTGGATCATGTTCTACCTTCCTCTGCCAGACTGAAGAGCCCATTATTAAATACTTATCCCCCATGTAGGTATTTATAGACTGTGATCAAGTCACCCTTAACCTTCTCTTTGTTAAACTAAATAGAAAATATGAGAGAGAGAGAGAGAGAGAGAGACTGACTCAAGGAGCTCAATCTAATCTTTTAATTATTCTCACGGCTCTTCTCTGAACCTCTCTCCCCAAGTGTTTTTCAGAGTGTCTGCTTCTCAGGATAGAGGCCCCCATCCTGTATGTATGACCTACATTCTTTGTTCCCAGATGTATACATTTAGCCATATAAAATGCCTATTGTTCGCTTTCACCCATTTTACTGAGCAATGCAGATAACTCTATTAATCTTCATTATTTACTCCCCCAATTTTTGTGCCATCTGCAAACTATCAGTGATGATCTTATATTTTCTTCCAGGTCATTGATGAAAATGTGTGGGACCCCACTAGAAACACACCCACTCAATGATTTCCCGTTTACAATTACATTTTGAGACTTATCAGTTAGCCAGTCTTCAATCCCTTGAACATGTGCTATGGTAATTTTACATTGTTCTAGGGGGTTTTTTTTTAATTAAAATGTTGTGTGGTACCAAGTCAAACACCTTACAGAAGTCTAAGTACATTACATCAACACTATTGCCTTTATCAACCAAAGTTGTCATGTCATCAAATAAAGATACCAAGTTAGTTTGACGTAATCTATTTTCCATAAATTCATGTTGATTACTATTAATTATATTATCCCTCTTTAATTCTTTAAAAATCAAGTTCTATATCAGCTGCTCCAGTATCGTCCCTGGGATCGATGTCAGACTGACAGGCCTGTAATTACCTGGCTCATCCCATTTACCCTTTTAAAATATTGGCACAACATTAGCACCTGCAGTTGCAGTGGCGGAAGCAGTGGCTATCTCTCATCCATAGAGAGTTTAGCATCCAAGCCTCTTCAATATCCTAATCTCCTCGTGTGACAAACATGGTTATGCAAATAGGGGAACGCTACAGCCTGACCAGCACCATAGATTGTAATCTTCTTGTCCTCTTCAGAAACTGTAGCAAGGGATGGAAATTTTCGATGGCCCTTTCATGCAGCTATTTACTCTCTGCCAGATTTATCTTCCTACTATTAGCCTTCAGAGCTCTGATTTGTTTGCCTGTCATTTGGACAAATGTTGACGGGCAGAAACAAGCAGTTTTTTGAGGCTATCCAGCTCCAGCTAGCAGGATCAAGGAAGAAGAATGAACAACTGACCCATAAAATAAATACAAGGCTTACAATATTTAATCTTTACCAGAAACTGTAAGAGTCATTTCAAATGAATAGATAAAAGCTAGTGGAAGGAAAAACCTTAGACCCAAGTAGAAATAGAAGCACGAAGAAAAAAAATAGATGTCTTATAAGTTTTATGGTGAGTTTGATGATACAAATAGGTTTTGCTCTGAGCAGACTAGGTCTCACAAGCACATTCCAAATAGGCCTCTGAGAAATCTAAGAATGAGTGAGAAGCTAAAGAACAGCACCGCTATTACGCTGAAGTCAGCAATGATAGGGTTTTTTTTGCCATCTCGCTGCTGCACCAGAGAGATCATTACTCAGTGCTGTCTGCTGTGGGTTTCACCAACAAATGCAATGAAGTTTGATGCCTCTGTTTACAACTGGCTCTTACAGTAAGCAAGCGAGGACCTTTTGTTTCTCAGTGCTCAGGTTTTATAAGAAGATAGTTGCCCTCCAATGGAAATGTGCATGAGCAAAAATGGACCACGTAAACAAGGCGTCAGACTGCAATTCCTACACCTATATCCCCCCCCACGTCCCTAATGCTATCAATCTATACATTGTGATAGCGTTTAATCAGGTTCAAGGCCTCAGTGTGCAAGGCACTGTACAAACATAGTGAAGGGACAGTCTCTGTCCCAGAAAGCTGATGTAGTTGTTTCTCTAACTTATGTTCTGACTTGTTTAGAAGTGACTTGAACCAGTCAGAGAAACTTGCACTTATGGGTGGAGGAGCTGAGGTTTGCACTAGATCAAACAGCTTCCTTTGCACGCGCCACATTATGGTGGTGTAAAGATTAGATGGAAAAGGGCTGGTTGAAAATTTTCCACCAAAACTGACAGAAGTTGGATTTTCAACAAAATGGATTTTTTTGTGGGAGAAGTATCTGCCTTCTGCAGAAAATTTTGATTTTGCATTGAAAAACCAAACACCCGAAAACAATTTTTACTTTTCAGTTTTCAGCCAACAATTTTCAGGTTTCCAATTTCCACCAAAAAAATTGAAATTTTCCACAGGAGAAGGAAAACCCCCACAAACATATTTCGACCAACTGTATGAGGAAGTAAGAATGAGAAGACTTCTCTCTTCTGAAGGTTACAGAGACGATAGAAGACCTGACACCTAAAAGATTCACCTTTAACCCCCAATAGAGGTCTCTGTATTGGAAACCAAAGGTTGTACATTTTGGGTGCAATTTTCAGAAGTGCCCAGCACTGGCCCTATTTTGTTCCCTTTGATGTCAATGGTAAAATTCCCAATTGACTTCAATTGGAGCAGAATTAGGCCAATACTGTTGAAAAATCTCACCCTACATTCCCCAGGCTATGTGTGCAGTTCAACTGGCATTTGGGCGTGTGCATGTGAGACAGAGAAAGAACAGAGACACCTGCATTACACCATCTCACCAGAAGCAGGGGCGCCGACTCCGTGGGTGCTTCGGTGCTGGAGCACCTACGGAGAAAAATTGGTGGGTGCTCCGCACCCACCGGCAACTCCCCGCCCGCCCCGGACCAACGGCAAACTTACCGGGCACCAGGAGATGTTGCAGGGCCCCGCCCCCGACGCTGGGCAACGTTGCGTCGGTGTCGGGGCCCCGCAATGTTGCCCGGCGTCGGGGGCGGGGCCCGGCGTCGGGCGGGGCCCCGCCCCCGACGCCGGGTGACAGCACCCACGGGTGGGGCCGGAAGTCAGCCCCTGTGACCAGAAGAGCAGAATTAAGAAATAAAGAAATAATATGGAGATATGCCTATCTCATAGAACTGGAAGGACCTTGAAAGGTCATCGAGTCCAGTCCCCTGCCTTCACTAGCAGGAGCAAATACTGTCCCCTGACAGATTTTTGCCCCAGATCCCTCAATGGCCCCCTCAAGGATTGAACTCACAACCCTGGGTTTAGCAGGCCAATGCTCAAACCACTGAGCTATCCCTCCCCCAAAGGGATTTATTGAGTCGCCCTCTGGAATTGGTGCTGAGCAGCCATATCCCAGCTGAAGCAGGCCCTTAGCTCTGTGCCTGTCACTGCAAAGTGTAAAACTGTTGCAAGGAAGCAGCCAGTGGCTCCCGTAGAACGGAATGAGGTGACAACCTCCAGCGCTGAGCGGCCTTGTCAGCAGCCAGGCGCTGTGTCTTAATAGTCGTAATTTATAAACTGGGCGAAGAGGCTGCACTGGACAGGAATGCAATGTATTTACCTTTATGTTGCTATTTAATAACAAGACCTTCAAACCGCATGGACTTTTGACTGACATCATTCATGCAGTACGTTTCCAGCCAACACTCCCGGGAGGGAGAGCTGCCGACCTTGGTAATCAAAATAAAAGAAGTTTTCTGTTGAATAAAGTACTGAGTGTCCGCAGTGATTCCCATTCCCAGCTCTTCGTTTCCCTCAATATTATTGTGTAACTGTTCGCTAAAGCCCCTAAGTGACCCAGCTGTTGGATTCTGTGCTTGTCAGGCCATTCCAGAGATTTAATTTGTCCCCCTATGTCCTAGTTCTGTGAATTGTTTTTATTTAGGTCCCCTTGGCTTTCCTACATATTTTCAGCCCAGCAAGAGCAAGCATTGTTACTGCGCAGAGCTGCCCAGCCCCCCCGGCATATTGCTAGAGACATAAGGGGGAGCAGTACCCCTTGTCTAGCCCATGCTTCCCTGCTGAGTGTGGCTTTGCATTGAGTCAATGCGGCTGCAAACTGAGGCGTGACCACAGCTGGCTAGGGGAGGGGAAAACTAAGCAGCATGGGGGGAACCCTGCAGGGCCATTGTGCTTGGCTCTTTGGGGATCGACTAGCTTTTCAGGCAGCCTTGTTACTGCTCCTCCCCCTCCCCCCGCCCACAGGAAGAGAACCACAGAGGAGACAGAGTTTGGGAAGTTGCATGTGGCCCAAGCGCTGTTATTTTAAATAATTATTTATTATTTGTTAAGTCCAATTCTTCAGGAGTAAACGGGGTTGATCGTGGACGCAATACAGAGCTTCTGCCTCAGCCACAGTGCAGGGGAATGCCTGGCCACACTTCACCCAGATCCCCCTTCCACCGACAGACTCAGGTAACTAGTGCAGAACCTGGGGGCTCGGGTAAAGACTCTAGGGCTGGAGCCGGAAAAAAATTCCTTGGTGGGGCTCAAACACCTGGCTGGGGAGGCCTCACTCGACAGCCGCAGTTCATAGGGTGAGCGCTCTGCCTCGTCAAGGCCCATACGTACAGCAGGGCTTCCTGCAGCCAGAGGGCAAAGCCAAGAGTCGAAGAGGAACCGACACCCCCACCCGTTCCAGCCCAACTCCCACCGATTCTTCCTCCCCTGACAGCGCCTGGCTGTCCAAGCAGTATGCCTCTTAACTCCTCACAGCTGGCCCCCGCCCAGCTTCCTTGCAGACCTCCGCACTCCGAGCCTGCAGGTGTGGCTTTCCCTCCAGGTATAAGGGCATTAATCCTCTCCCTACCTTCTGTGGATGGCTTCTACGCACCTAGTCATGTAGGCTGCATCTAAAGCATCACCATTTTCAGTGGCACCACCTTGCTGGTCCATTAGGCCCCTGGGAGGTTTCCTTTGATTCGGTGTAGATGGTTCTGTGGCATCCCTTACCGGCGTGTTTGGGCAGGGGGAAAGGAAGAGTAGGTGGGGTGCAATAGCTAGGGGAGCCTCAGCTCTGGCATGGGAGCCTTGTCACGGGCATCGCTGCAGTAAAAACATTTGATGATGCTTTTGGATGAAGGCATTTAAGTGGCACAATAGTGCACGTCAAGAGAGAGAAGCAAATCTCTCCAGCCAAATCCCTCCCCCTTCCAATTTGCACAGGACTAGAGGCTCGTTTTGATGTGTATTGATTGGCTCACTGTCTGCCCCCCAGGACTCATGGGAGCTGCCTCCGTAATTCATCTGTGCATCCAAATGAGATGGTATTCTTAGTACTTCGGGTAGTGTTATTCAGTCTTTCTTTGTGGCTGTCTTGCTTGGGCCTGCTATCCAAATGCATTTCCTAGTGGCAGAATGAGACTCATGTGGCCATTTGGGAGGTGGTATGGAAGCAGCTACCTCTGGAAAGAGTCAAGTATTCTCTCATATGATGTTCTGAGAGTCCAATTGTCTTTGGCCATGCCAATATAACAGTTCAACACTTTGCAGATGAAATCTGTTCTATACACAGTCAATCAACTCCTCCTGCCCCCTTCTGAGTGTAAGGCAAGTAGGGAGTAATATGCCTATGTAAGTATTAGGGAAACTGAGGCAGAGGTAATTGATTTGGCCAAGGTCAAAGGGGGAGATCTGGGATTAGAACTCAAGAGTGCTCATGATCAGATTGTACGTCTCTTACTGGATTGGTAACATTCCCAATGGCTGCTCAGTTCAACTGCCTACAAGCCCAGTATCTGCTCCAGTTCTTACACTATTCGTTTCCGTTCAAAGTGGCTCTGTTCTACCTCGGTTTTTTCTATGCTGCACCCACCATAGTAGTATCTGGGCACCTTCCACGATGCATTTGGCAATTTGACAAACATCCGTCATGTTTGCTCTCTCACGTGTGCAGGGCATGTCTTGTTTGGGTAGAGTTCCTCTCCCCTGCAATGCTTTTAAAGCAAGGTCAAGCTGCCCTGGCGTCACTGTGGCACAGAGAGAGGGGCAGGAGTCCCCATGTTCACAGACACTCACAAGAGGAATCCAATAATTTAATCCCTATTGCAGTTTGGGTCTTTCACGACTCACAGGAAGTTTCATTCTGGTGCTGGTGCCACCGCCCAGGAGCCATGCGCGTATTCACATACTAGTGATTGTTTGCTGGCCAGCTCCACATGCAAGCAGGTGAACTAGAAACTCTTTTTAGCATCTGTATCATCTCATTTCATGGACCATCTCAAATTATTCTGAAAGACCCTGCTTGAAAACAAGGCACAAGTTGGAATTTGGGGAGACTCTGGAAGTTTATTTAGACAATTATGCTGAAAAGTCTCTGCTCGCCAGTTAATTTCTCTCTCTCTTTCGCCAAAGGATCAGATGCATTTGATTCAATCCATTCAAGCAGACAACTGCTTGGGCAAACACAAGCCAGAGAGTTAAACTGCAGCAGGGAGGGAATTGGAGCTGCACTTGGCAGCAAATTAGACATTTAAACACCAAGCAGAGCGGCTGGCGAAGATTAAATGCATTATAGATTTGCTAAAGGGAGGCAAGCGAAAGAAAAGGTAGATCATTGGCCCCCTTCAGGCAACAGGGTGAAGGTTTGTTTATGTACCAGTGTGTAATCAAGTGGGAATGAATGCAAGACACGAGGCCTTAATTTTTCATTTGCAATCAAGACCATGTCCACCTTTTCACAGAAAAACACGGCCATTCTCCCTGTTCCCTTCTACAGCAGCATTGCCGAGAAGAGGGGAAATTATCCAGACATGATCAGGCGGATTATGGCCAGGGAGCAGTAGCGGGAAAGAAAGCTCCAGGGGCTTGCAGATGAGATGCTTTAGCCAAACCGTTCTCTAAACAAGGGGGTGCAGGCAGGAATTTCAATCCATCACAGGCACAGATCACCTCCTCGCTACCTCTTTGCTAAACCCGACCGTGCCCCCCTGTTTGGGAATGAGTCACACCCAGGACTGGCAGGATTGTATCGTGCCCAGAAAGCAGCTCTTGTATACAATCAAAAGATGCATCCAAGATCTCCGTCCTCGAAGTGAGATTAGTGCTAGTGAAAGGTGTGTGGGGCGGACAGCATGGAGTCCTCTGCTTATTTCCAGGACATGCGTGGCATCGGCAATGCAAACTTCCACTCCCACACCAGCCCCTACAGCCCTAACCCACATCTCTTCCCTCCTATGGAGAGGGCCGCTTTTAATGATAGAAGTTGGGTCTCCATCACCAGGTTAGTGCTCTGCATTGCCATGCACAACCTGGGTAAAATCTCCGCTCCTGGTCTCTTGCCCAACAGACTGGGAGAGGTGCAGAAGCAACACACTCAGCACAGAGAGGGATTGTGATGCAACGGAGGAAGGAAGTAAAGAAAGTGGCCCTTGTTGCTCAGTAACGTTCTCTCCCAGCCATTGTTAGGCTCACGATAAGGTCCAGTCCTGTGCAGTTCAGTTCAGTCCAGTGATTAGGATGCTGTACCATAAGGAATGGAAGATTAACGTAGAGGGGAAACAACAGGAAGGTCAGAGCTCTGATTCCCTGCCGCCCTACACCTTGCGTAGTCATTTACCCCTGTGCACAAAGCACGGGCAAATCAGAGTGGTAGCATTTCACCCCACTTCGAGCTCACCTTGCACAGGCGTAAACGATCACCAAATGAGAAAACCAGGCTCCAAAGCTTCGGCACTGATCCCATGGCACGAGGATTTGGGAGCATTCAAAGGAGACGACTCCGAGCAGCTATTGCAGGGAGATTAGTGCCTCTCAGCGTTGGTGAGAGACTGCCTGCAGACTCCTGTCTCTGAAGAACCCTTTGGGAGGTTACAATCCCCCCCCGCCCCTAAAACGTGCTGCCTCTCCTGGCAGATCTCTTACGGAACAGGTATGCTTGGGAACACAGAAAGGGGAAGGAGCTGGAGTGAGCACCAAATGGGGAGCAGTGGAGAGGAAGGAGATGAAGGTGGAGACATGGAGAGGCGCAAAGGGGTGAGGAAATAGAAGTGGAGATACTAGGTCGCCTTCTCTAGTTCATTTATATTCTTGTGCAGCTGCCATATTGAGTAGCTGCTGCCAAGCATTTTGTCCCCATGCAGATGAGAGAGAGGTTGCAGCACTCACAGCCAGTGAGGTGCCCCCGGGGACAGCGGAGAGTGGAGTACAAAGCGAGCGAGCGCGCGCAGGAGGGTGGGGGGGGGGGGGATGTGTGATCAAATATTCCTTTTATTCCTGGCAGCCTTCATATCTCCCAATTGCTCGTTGCATGTGCGCCTGATCCAACTGCTCTAGTGCAGGTGAGATGACTCCAAACACTTGCAGCAAGGGCTCTCAGGAGGACGCAGCCTTGGCATCCGTGAACAAAGTGGGAAATGGGCTGCAGGGGAAATCAGCTGATAGTGCACTTGCCCAGGGGATCCGTGCACTGGGGAATAAAGCTGAAGTACAAGTCGTTAATCATCAGTTATAAACGACCAGGCCAAATGCTTGGCCTCTGGGAACCAAGGAACGTGGCAGAGGGAATCCCATTTCCCGTCCATGCAGAGGGCGTCAGCCGAGAAAGGGGATCTGTTCCCAACTCGCCTCAAAGGATGTTGAGCAGATGGCGCACACAGAATAAGTGGGCCCCAAATGAGACGAGAAAGGCCAAACCTGAACAGATGGGACTTATAACAATGTTCTCAAGTGAGCCAGTCTGAGATAACCAGCATTTCCACTGTGGCAGTTACAGGCTGCCATGAAGCTCGGTCTTCCAGGCTGCACATCAGGGCTCAGGCAGATTCTGCTGCCCTGCACAGACACGGGGAAGCTGCAAAGTTCACGTCCCACCTTCTCCGGAGTCTTAACCCCTAATCAGAAAGTGGAGGAATCAAGAAAATACTGAGCCAAGGTACCCTTTAAGGCTCTAGTTACAAGCTAAGTAAAAAATCCTTCACCTTTCTCTAGCACCTTCCATCTCAAAGCACTTTTTGAACATTAGCCAAGCCTCACCGCACCCTTCTCTTCTGCGGCAGGCCAGCATTGCCCCTATTTTACAGGAAGGAAAATGGAAGCAGAGAGAGAGATTCTGACCCTGAGCCAGAAACACTTAAGGACATGAGTAGTCCCAGTGAAGTCAACGACTCACACGCTTAAAGCTGCGCATGTGATTAAGAGCTGTGCCCATGGTCACACCCCAGTAGAGTCCTCACTGACAGGTCTCTGCTTAACCACAAATGCTACACTTCCTTTCTGCCAAAGGCCAAGGCACCCAAAACCAAACCCAGCGCATGCCGACCTGCTGGCTCTTTCCAGCTCTTGCCTGTATAACGTGTTCTTCCATTACCGGTAGTGGAATTGCTGAATTGTATCTCCCCTGTATCCATTCTATCTACGTTAAAGGTGTTTTTTCATCAGAGCAGTTCCCATCCTGCAGGGCTGGATCAGAAACGGGTGCAGCAGAATAGGGGTGATGAAGCAGGCAGGCAGACACGTATGGGTTAAAGCTGATATTAACTTAGGTAGGCCTTATCTGACAGGGAAAACAGATGGGAGCCCTTTGCAGTCAGTGTCTATACATATATATAAGAGAGAGAGAGAGAGAGAGAGAGAGAGAGACTGTCTGACAAGACCTCAGGAACAAAGCATTGGATTCAATCAGTCTGACTGTGCCCTGGCAAACAGCTCTGAAAGGCAATTAAATGAGAGTGAAATGGGTAAAGGTGGAAGGAGAGAGAGGTAGGGCTGAGTAGGGAGCAGACGTTAAGCAAGTGAGGCATTGCAGCTTTGAATTCAGAGAATTGTTATAGCTGGGAGACTGTCCTGGCAGCAGGATGTTCCTGGTTGGTTAGGCTGGTGGGCCAGAAGAGAGATTCTAGAAAAGCCACGCAATAGGATCACCATTTTAGAAAGAGGAGCAGGGGCTGCAGGGTAATCTGCCCAGCCCCACAGGAGCTAGGTGCAGCCTTTAGTTTTCAGAAGATGGTCACTTGTTTTCCATTGGCCTTTGAAAGAACCAGACATGAGATACAGGGCTCATAGTAGTAGAGATAGCTCAGATTTATTCTCCAGAACTTAGGCTGGGCAAGCTTTGTTTAGAGCATTTAACACTGAAAAGCTGTGAGAAGATCATTACACCTGCTAAGACTGAACCTTCTCTGGAACACAACAGGGCAGGACCATTTGCTAGCTACTAAATCACTCCCTTTTTGTGGACAAGGCTTTGTCCAACACCGCGTTTGAGAGTGAAGTGCTTTCAGAACCATTTTAAAAGCTAACAAGAGTGCAATGGATTGGCAGGACATGGGGCCTTTCACTCCAGGACACTGTTCAAATCCCATGTGGCTTGATAGAGACCAGGAAAGTTGTTACCATCATTCATGACAGTGTCCAGCACTGTCCATCCAGCCAATCTCATCGAGGAACGTTCAACGAAAATTTAATATAAAGCAGATTTCCAATGCATTTAACCTCCCTGCCCAGTCTGTGGTCACAGTGGCAGTACAAACAGATGCAATGGAAGTAGAGCAGGTGATGCTACTGGTCTGACAGCTTCTCCGTGAGACACTCATTTCGGAGGTGTTACGTTAAACGGTGCTAATCTTTTCTTCGGTTACCAGCCAAGACCCCTGAGCTGGTGACAATTGACATAGCTCCATTGAGGGCAGGGCAGCCGTGGTGACGGACACCAGTTCAACACCTGGTTGTATGGTACATTGGCAGCAATTAGCTCCTCGTGGCCTGGGTCTTATCTCTCTCTGTACAAGGAGCTTTGGGCACTGATGTCCGTCAGTCAGGAGAGGGTTAATGCTGAATCAGATACCGGTGCAGTGCAAGCACGTTGTCAATAGGCTGGAATTAAGCTATCGGCACCCAGCAGTTGAAAACTGAATGGAATTTCTCCAGAGTCCGAGAAAACTCTATTACTGTACGGAGGAGCCTCAGCCATAATCAATTAGGCTGCAGAGATGCTTACCCCTGCCCCTCCAAAACAGGACACAGTTGATCAATCTGAACACTTGCCTGATGCCTCAACAGCAGCCAGCATGGAGAGACGCTGGGGGAGGATAGCTGCAGCTCTCTATTCGGTCCGCACAGCTTTAATGTCGGTTACGTTTACTTTTTACAGGGACCAAAGTCCATCAAGAAACTTCAGCAGGTAGCAGGGTGCCTGTAGTCGCACGTTCTCTCGGAGAGAGCGGCAAGGTGTGCAGTACTTTGCCCTTGCGTGGCTCCTTTCGGCAGAGAATCTCAAAGCACTTTATAAAGATTGACCTGGGGGTCATGTTAGTCTTCAGCTCACAAGGGAAGCAATGCTTGTCCTCTTTGCTAACAAAGGGCTGCACCCTGCCCTCAATTACACACATATGTAACCCCATTAACTTTGTTTAATGAGGTGGCAGGTGTAGACCTGAAGGCAGGATTTGGGCCAATGTTTTGAAAGCTTGATTGAAGACTTTCCCCCTGGCTTCAGCAGTTCTACAATCTGAAAAGCAAGCACCAAAGCTTCTTTTAAATAATCCATTTAGCCAAATACTGCATTATGGCTGGACCATCAAACTCACCAGGTTTTTAGTTCATAGGCTTTACCTTGTACTTATCTACTGCAGTTTCTAAATCCCATTTCATGGCTCTGGCTAGGAATGAACAAACGGTGCAGTAAATTTTCCATGCAACTCCTAAACTGGCAGACCATTTTAACAGTGCCATATCTTACGCCAATTTAGGAATACTTAAAGTTCTCTTGCACATGTTACATTTCACCTTCTGCGTGCTAGATTAGGCATCTAGACTAATCCAACACTTTGAATTTAGCCATCATCCAAATCACTCTGAAAATTACTATTCAAATGTAGGAGTACTCTCCTCTTCACACGCCTTTGTGAGCAGTTTTACCTGCATTAACAGTCATGCTCTTTCCCACTCAGAGCTGTAGATATTTTGAAGCCATTTGCACTTCCATAGCCCCTTCTGTCTGAAGACCACAAAGCATTTTATGAATGATACATTAAACCTCACATTTTCTGCAAAATAGGGGAGCATTATCCCCTATTTTACAGATCAGGAATCTGAGAGATCAGACATGAAATACATTGCCAGAAGTCATAGCAAAAGCCTGTGGTAGAGCGAGGAAGAGGACCCAGTGCCCAGAACCCTGACCACAGGACAGTCCAGTCACCATAAAACGACTAGAACATTGTATAGCAATTCCAAGGATCCCATTTGCTGGCACAAGAATAGGGCCTCAGCAGAGCCAACCATCCTGGAGGTTGTCATTAGTACACAAACAGAGGTGGGGAGGTTGACCCCAGTACTCAAACACAACAACTTCCATCAGGCTTTCATAAATTCATAGGTTCTTTAGGCCAGAAGGAGCTACCAGATCATCTAGTCCAGCAAAGGCCATGGCACGTCATCACTATTAAAGCATCTCTTCCAGGAAGGCATCCAGTCTTGATCTGAAGACATCAAGAGATGGAAAACAGATTGTCCCAATGATTAATCACCTTGACTCTTATAAGTTTGTGTCTTTTTTTTATTTTGAATTTGTTTGGCTTTAGTGTCCAGCCATAGGTAAATATACCAACATCCACACGGCCACCACACCCTGAAGGTTTATTGGGCAATACCACATGTGAGAATAAATAGGAATTGCCGGACTGAATCACATCAGGGCTCCACAGAATCCAATAGCCTCTCAGTCAGATTGGTCAACCCCAGCTGCTTTGGAAGAAGATGCAAGAAACTTGCTAGTGTACAATTAGAAAATCTGTCCATAGAAGATTTTCCCTAGCTCCATCAGATAGTTTTTAGCTGAAACAGGAAAATGTCTCCCCCTTCCCAAGTATTTGTCACATCCTTTGTAACGTAACGATGGTATACTCAGGGCCGGCTCCAGACACCAAACGAGAAAGCAAGTGCCTGGGACGGCACATTCTAAGGAGCTGCATTCCTGCCATTGTTTGGGCGGCACAATTCGGCTGCCGGTTTTGGGGTTTTTTCTGCTTGGGGCGGCAAAAAAGCAAGAGCTGGCCAAGGGTATACTCATTATCCACATAAAAGCCTAATTCTGCCTGAATCCCATTAGGCTCTGGACTTCCATGATATATGGTGGCACAGAGTTCCACAGGTTCAATATGTATTATTTTAAATAGTATCTCCTGTTATCTGTCTTAAAAATATTGCCTTTCATCATGACTGGACATCCCCTTGTTCTTCTGTTATAAGAATGTGTAAAAAATAGGTGCCCCCAAATTTCCTCACCCATATATGCTTACTAGTTTGATCCTCTCCCCTCCTCCTGTTGGTCTTCTCCCTAAAAACAATCTCAATCGCTATACACACAGAAGTCTCTCCCGGCCTCAAAACATTTCCATTGCCCATCTGTGGACTCTTCACCTTCTTTTTTTTTCTTTTGAGATTGGGTGCACAAAACTGAATGCAGCATTCCACATGAGGGTGAACCATTGACTTGTAAAATAGTGCTGTTATACTTTCAGCTGTTTACTACCCCATTCTTTATAGATCCTAACATTTTGTTTGCCTTTTTTGACTGCTGCTGCATATTGGAGCAGAGGTGTTTATTGAGCTGTCTGTAGTGATGTGTAGGTCTTTTTTTCCCCGAGTAATGTTATGTCCCTGAAGATTACTAAGTCATTACCCTTAATAGAACCAAAATAATAGTTACAATGGAACACGTCCTGTGGGTTGGAATACAGATATCAATCATGTAATTACCATTTCACATTTTTCATGTCATGCCATGAGTGGCTTGGTATCGAAGTATCACTAATGCTTGTTTAGAGGATGAATACCACTTTGGGCTTATATCAAGCTTTGTGCCCAAGATTGCATCACACGTTTCAATGACAGATAAAAACCACTATTAGCCCTATTTGGCAGACGGGTTAACAGAGGGAAAGACAACCTAAGATCATGCGCTGAGTCAGCAGAACAGCCAGGAAACATAAGTTCTGTAGACTCCAAGTACTGGATTCAAGTTGCTTGCTCACAGCTGTCTCTGAAGCCATTATCTTTTCAAGAGGAGATTAGTACCCAGTGAGCCAGCATGTAGGTGTGAATTTTTCAGTGGGAGAGAGTTGCTCAAATAAATTTTGTGCTGTACGTCACACACTCATGACCACAAATTTCTGATTCAAGCTGGCAAAAGCAGGGGCGGGAAAGGGCACTTCGTTTCAAAAAATACCAATTAAAAACATTGAAATTAAACATTAAAAATTGGCCAGCTCTATAATTGGTCAAAAACCAGGGGGGAAAATCATGAAAATTCCTTTCTGCCCACACCCCCAATTTTGTTGAAGTTTTAAAGAGAGTCAAGCAGCTCTATTCTGACAAAGCCAATCACAGTTAAGAAGTCACTTTGCCTAAATTTTCAAAAGTGACTCGTGATTTTGGCTCCCAACGCGAGAAACCTTAACAGGGTTTGGTTTTTCAGAAAGGGCCGAAAAACCTCCCTCTGAAAATTAGGCACATTTAAAAGGTACCTCGGGCTGGACACCAACAACGAAGGCTTCCAAAATCAATCAGTTTTGAAAATGTAGGTCCCTTTTATCAGAGCGAAGAGTGATAAAAATCAGCCACTTTGGAAAAGAGGAAGCAGATGGACAGTCCTTAGTGATGCTTCAATTTGTTTAGCCCATAAGAAGAAATTATCCCAGACAAGCCTTTGACTTATAATAGGAAATGTCTCCACTTCTACCCTTTAAAACAGGCTGAGGCTCCTTTAAACTTTTATTAGCTATAGACTTGCACTATTTTCTCTCTTGCAGTAATTCAGATGTTAACATATTAGCTAAAGCTTTGCCTTCGAGGCTGGAAATTGTTTTTTCCCTTTGCTGAAATTATACATCCAGATAAAGTAGTGTTCATTAAAGAAAGATTAGGAGAGGATAATATGTGCAAGGTAAGTAATCTTTTGCAAATGGTTAGTAAATTGGAACTACCACAATTACAATCTTGTTCGATGCACAGGACTGAATTGCTCTGCCTGGGCTCAGAGTCTCAAATAAAGCTCATTTAAATTGGTATACTATAAATATTGTATACTTGCTATGTTCACAACCATCTGCTTCACTGGTTGCCAACAGAACTTTCTTACTTTCCATTCTGCTGCAAAGAGGCCCTAGATAGGTGTCTCCTGCTTGCTTCTTTTCCCTCAACGGCTCAGCTGGCGAGCACTAACAAGTACAGACAATTGCAAATTCTTCTTCACACAGATAACTTGCTACTTACCCTGGCTGATCTAGAACCAAATGCCAGTAAAATTTCTCATAGGAATGATCTAGAAAAATCTCATTAGCAGCAAAACTAGGAAAAAGTCATTGGGCTCATCTTCAAATTTAGCGTGAACAGCCAGTAGTGCAATGTGAAAAATTTGCAATCCAAGTCCTCAGCACTGGGGTAACATTCAGTTAGCAGGGATCTCATCTGAACCTGCTGCGCAAGCTACTTCTCAATGGTCGTGACGTCTTGGGAGACAAAGGACGACATTTTTGAGAACCAACAGCACACGTGGACACTCGCTGTGCCGACACCTATTCGACAAAGGCTGGGGTTCAATAAGAAATCTTACTGAAATATATGGGGATGGGCAGGGCAAATTAGGACTCTGCAAAATATTCACAGTCCACTTGAAACCACTCAAAGACAGGATTTCCTAAGGATGTTGTTCTTGTTTTATTTATCATAGGTCATTTTAGCACTACTTCACTTCCACAGCCTCTTCCCTGCAAGTATCTCAGGGCACTTTACAGTTATTTAGACTCACAGCTCCCCTGGAAAGTATTTTACAGACGGGGGCAACTGAGAACAGCGCTAGTTAAGGAATTGTGCACTCACACCGAGGTCACACAGAGAGTCAATGGCAGAGCGAGGAATAGTTTTCACCCTCAAATCTTTAAATATTTGTTAAGACTCGGAGATGTCTAAAGAACATTGCCACTTGATGATGCCTAGGCAGGTAGAGAGCAAATATCTGTGCCACTGATTGGTTTATTACAGCTAAAAATTGCACTACAGCTGTTCTAGGTACAACATACTTGTGTTGCTGCTACTCTGTTCCCACCCAACACTGCATGTGGTTCATTCACCTGCAGCGTCCTGTCTTTAAGAGTAAGCTCTTGGAGGCAGGAACGGTCTTTTACTATCCGTCTGTACAGCACCTGACACAACAGAGCCACGGCCTGAAGGGACCGCTAAGTGCTACGGTAATCTCAGTACTACCGGTAGTACATTGGCTCTCAGCCTCCTGCTCCTCAACCCATCGGCTGAGTCATAGATTCCAAGGCCAAAAGGGACCATTGTGATCTTTTAGTCTGAGCTCTTGTATAGCCGAGGCCAGGGAACTTCCCCAAAATAATTCCTAGAGCAGATCTTTTAGAAAATAATCCAATCTTGATTTAAAAATTGCCAGCGATGGAGAATCCACCACAACCCTTGGGAAATTGTTCCAGTGGTTAATTACTTTCACTCTCACCATTGCAAATGTACACCTTATTAACAGTCTGAATTTGTCTAGCATCAACTTTCAGCCTGTTCTTTCTCTGCTAGACTGAAGATCTCATTATTAAATATTTGCTCCCCATGTACATACTTACAGGCTGAAATAAAGTCACCCCATAATCGTCTCTTTGCTAAGCTAAATAGGCGTTTTCTAATCCTTTAAACATTCTTGTGGCTCTTCTCTGAACCCTCCCCAATTTATCACCATCCTACTTGAATTGTGGACACCAGAACTGGGCAGCATTCCAGCTTCAGCAGCACCGTAAGCTCTTTGGACAGGGACATCTTTTGGTCTTTGTACAGCGCCTAGCGCCCTGGAGCACTGGTCTCTGACGGACACTCCTAGGTACAACAACAACTGTCATATCAAAGCATATCCAAAGGACGGGAGGCTTCATTGTCTAAAGATCCAACGAACTTTTAACACAGACAGTGTTCTAATACAGCAGCGCCTGCCTTCTCTAGAGCCACCCACCCACCAAAAGAATGCTGTTTCAATCCTATTCCCTCAGCCCTTCTCTCCACCCAAATCTACCTGCAGCAACTCAGCTAATGCAGAGTGGGCGCTCTTTACAATACGAATACCTAACGTGCAGGCCCAATGGTACAGGGAAGAGTTATCCCGATCAGATGATATAGCTTCATTTCTTGAGTGATTGGTTTTTGTTATCGTTGCCTTTACACCAAAGGCGGCGGTGCTGTGAGGCATCCCATTTCCCTTTTGCTCTGGGAATTGCCTCTTTTTTGTGGGGGGAGATACGTACAGTACAAACCAAAGCACTCTTTAATATCATCTTTTACTCTGCAGAGCTGTGTGCATTGGGATATAAAGCAAGAAAAATAGGAAACCATTATATCTGGCATTAATGATAGTTAGATAAATGAGCACGCCAAAGGGAACAGAAACTGTCGCTAAAGCACAACAGCTCATGGTCTGCCTAACTGTTAACATGGAATGCGAGCTGAAGCCAAAAGGAGAGAGAAAGAGAGAGAGCGTGAAATCAATACAGTATGGGAGAGATATTATCCCATGTGGAACACCTCAAACTACTGCCTAGAAAATTTGATTGGATCTTCAGAAAAACCTATTAGTTTGTTGTCAGGACCTTCTATTGATAACTGACTTGCCATTTCAAATCAATGCCTTTGAGTGGTAGTGTTTCTGATATTTTTTAACAGCATATTCTATATATAACTCTCAAACTCATTAAAATTAAGACATTTTACTTGCTGCAAGTTAAAGCACCATTACACAATTACTTTATGTAGCACTAGTGATGGAGGCCTGTACTTTTACTAATATCCAATTGGCAGAAAAGTCAAGGAAGCCATTAAACAGATGACAATCATTTACTAAATTAAAGTAATTCCTCACTATGCTTGGTTAATATTCCAAAAATTATCTTACCTTAAAAAAAAAAAAAGTCATGGAGTTGGTAACAAATTACTTATTCAACTGTTAAAAATCTAGACATGCGCTGAGATCATTCGAATTAAAAAAACTCAACAATAAGGTTACATTTAAGGGAAAACAGTTTTATGCATTTGGCTACTGAATGCAGCGTGTATGATTACCTGCCTTGTGGGCAGGTGACGTGCGCGCGCATTTGGTGCAAACAACAGACGGCCATCAGAAACTAAATACAGACTCGAGACTGAACTGGAGGAGCTATGGGAAACAGAGCGATACATAGACGAGACTTTCTGGGATCCAGTCTGACAGCTTCTGTGCTGTTGAGGATAAAAAGTCTCAAGCCAGAGGGAACATCAAGAGGGAGAGGAGCGAAATGATCCCATAGTTGGGACCATCTTTTCAGATAACGTCCTGGTACCCTCTCACACTGAGAATACCCCTCCAGGGGAGGGGAAACCCAGTTATTAGGCACAGCCAGAATGGGGGGATTTAATTATTAGGAATATAGATAATCGGGTTTGTGATGATTGGGGGAACAGCATGGTGAATTGCCTGCCGGGTTCAAAGGTTGCAGACCAAAGGGTGCTTGGGAGGAGCTAGTCCTGGAACCCACAAGGGGAGAGGCAATTTTTGATTTAGTCCTAAGTGGAATGCAGGATCTGATCCAAGAGGTGAATATAGCTTAAGTGCTTGGTAATAGCAACCGTAATCTAATCAAATTTAACATCCTTGTAGTGGGGAAAATGCCAAAGAAACCCGCTACAGTAGCATTTAACGTCAAAAAGGGAAACAAAAATGAGAAAGATAAACAAATTAAAAGGAACAGTCACCAGGGTGAAATGCCTGCAAACTGCATGGATACTATTTCAAAACACTAATAGAGGCTCAAACTAAAAGTACAGCCCAAATTTTAAAAAGGACAATATGAACACCAAAGCATGCCACCATGGCTAAACAGTAGAGTAAAAGAGGCGGCTAGAGACAAAAATGCATCCTTCAAATATTGGAAGTCAAATCCTGCCGAGGAAAACAGAAAGGAGCATAAACTCTGGGAAGTCAAGTGCAAAAAGTAAGATTAGGAGAATAAAGTTGGAAGAGAGCCCCCCACAATCAACAATGTCTCTTTACTCCACTTTGAAATAAGATTAGGGCAGCAGACATGGCTGGGAGCTGAAGCTTAAAAATCTCAAACTGGAAATAAGATACAGATACTTAACATGGAGGGTAATAAGCCATTGAAACTGTTCATTTATCCAAGTGGTAAATTCACCCCCGTTTTCTCCACTCAGTAATGGAGGTTGGATGGCTTTCTTCAAGATAAGTCCTAGTTAAACCATGGGCTATTGGGTTTTACATTGTTTCACTGGCTCAGTTGGGAGGGATAAATCCATCCACCATGAAAATCACTGGGTGTAATTCTCTGGCCTGTGTTCTACAAGAGGTCAGATTAGATTATCATAATGGTACCTTCTGGCCTTAAATTAAATTAAACTGAAAATTTAGAAAATTCTACCCTCTTTCCAAACTTCGAAGCCTTTAAAAGTCTGTGGAACAAAGAATTACAAGAGGAGTTGTGATTCCCTCCTCCAGCTCCCACACCTCAAAACCTGCCAACAATACACTACTCCGGCGACTTCCTTTCAGACTCCACTGTCTCTTCTCCCCCTCATAAACTTTAAAAATCCCATTGGATCAGGCACACCTTGCGGTAATCGATGTTCCCTATTGCAGACACGTTATTTGGGTCCTGATAATCAGCAATGCCCCAGAATCCACTGCAGACCTGGGACCAAAGTATACCTAGGGCTTCTGGTTTTAGGTTAACAAACACCGATCGACAAAATACCTTGCTACAAAAAATAAAAATCGGTGTTTATCCAATCCACAACTGAAAGTGGTTCCTTGTATCTAAGGATGTCTACATGGAGAAGTGATGCAGACTATGGGCATGTGATTTCTAAAGTATATTAACCTGGTGTGCATTAATTGGTCAGTGCAGACTTTCACTGGTGTTTGGAACAGTGCTACGTTAAAGCCCCTAGGAAACATATGAAACCTCCCCCCAAATTTTGGACATTTACATAAAACTCAAAAATTGCTAAAATACACCCCAAAATGAAATTAAGAAGCCCTGAAAAACAGAAGCCCTAAGTATACCTTACTGCAGCAGTCATCTGCAGATGCCTGAGAGAGGAGATCAAGGAAAGGAACCATTCCTGAGAGTCATGATAAGGGAAAGATGAAAGGCAGAGGAAGGTTGGTGGGAGAGATGAGAAAGAAGGTGAAATTGTTAAAGTTTGGATAAATACTAATGGATTGCACACATCTAGTGTTTGCCTATCAAAGATGGCCTGTCGGATGTCATTAAATGGACAGGACAAACCCAAGGTTTGTTTCTGAAAATGACTAGGAGGTAATTGCCGCCCCATTGTAAGTTAAGAGTTTCTGCCTGGAAGTCCAACAGCAATCTCTGCCACTGGCTTGCTAGGGGAGGAAAGGCTATGGAATGAAAAGGAGACACATTCAGTATGCAATCCAGGAGCCTCAGCTGTTTAAACCTTTGCAAATGAAAGATGGATACTGAACCGATGTAGTTCTCTGTATGGCACTGTCAGTGGTCAGGCAAATGCATAATACCGTCAATTATATTCACACCCTGAAGTGAGATATTGCATGTTGCATGTTGCCGTGAATATTTTTCACACACCTCAGATTCAGTGCATTGAACTCCTGTTGTCCAGGCAGACCTTCTTATATCATAGGATGTAATGAGGTATAAATAAGAACCATTTGAAGTTGTTACTAAGTAAATCTGTGATCATTTCAAGCAACAGTTTCTGTTTGTGTTTCTTTTTCCAAACAGATGGATATTGTAGCATGAAATTGCCAAGATTAGAGGGAGCAGTAGTTTAATACACATGGCTGGGGAAATAGCTGGGCCATTCGAGGAACTAAATCCAAAATCTTGGCAAAAGCCCTGCTCAGGATTCACAGAAGGTAAACAGCCCGAGAGCAAAGCAACTGCATTTCCTTCACAGCACAGAAAAGTTGGCAAATGTAAAAATAATGAGAAAAAGCTCTGATTTGGGGAATGCTATGAATGAACCACATATGCCCATAAATAAATCATGAACTCTCCAACATGCAACTTATTTTTTCCTCACAAAAGCGATGGCTGGCAGCAGTTTCACTGAGCAGTGTACAAAACTGGATTCTTAATGGGCTATTAATGTTCACTCAAACTTTTAGCAGTGGAACCCTTGAAACTGAGAAGAGGCTAAAACGAAACAGGTCTTTGTGCTTTCCCCATCTTCCACAGCAGCCTGACTGTGCTCTTGTGGGCTTTTCTTTTGTAAGCCATCCACTACCTTGCTTTTGAGCACACCAAATTATTGAAAATTACTGCAGCTTAAAAGTGGCAGGATGATTGTGCTGAAGAAAAGCTGTAGCATTAATCATAGTGCAGTGCTTTCAGGGAAGAGTTCAGACTCTGGTGGGGTGGGGTGGTATGCAAAGCTTTCGGGAAAAAACAGCACATCAAAAGATTAACACAAAGAAAGACTCTCCCCACCACAACATACACAGACACTTAAACATTGTACAGCGGAACCAGAAGTGCAAAGGATCAGGCTGCGTATTCATAAAGTACCTACATGCTGCACATACAAATAAGACATACAGAGCAGCCATAGTTATACCAAAGCATTGAGCAGCTCTCTAGACTCCAGGTAAACAGAACATAGTGGGTAGTCTTTTTTTCTTCTGTAGATATTTGAATCAGCCAGCTCAGAACACAGCTCCAAACACCTGACCTATGGAACTCCAAGGAACCAAAGAGATTCAAGGCATCAGGTAGTTGAATGAGTTACACATGAAGACCTTTCACCTTTTGAAGCAATGCACCTTTGCATTGTTTGCTCTGGACATGCCCAGAATTAAAATAAATGGGGAGTAGCAGTCCAAGATCCGTGTTACAAGCATATATGGGGGAAGATTACTTGAGAGCGCCCGATTATACGTTCTCTAGGCGATGCTCCCTGACTGATACTACATTCAAGACAAAAGAAGTCCAATCATGTATTATGCAATAATATGTTAAGTGCATGAGATATCAATACCTCTCCATTTATTTATTTACTTACTTTTTGCAATCTTTAAAACATTTTAATGGAATTATTTTGCCCTGTGGGAATGATCAGAAGATGCACCGCAGAGTGATGAGATTAGAAAAGGTTTTGCTGGCTCAAATTTGGCAGCTGTGCATGCATTCGGTACTTCTGAATAGTTGGGCTTGGAACGTATTGCGAATCTCTGCCAAGTAGCATCGTGGCACAAACCTGAAGGACAGCAATATAAATTCAGCTCTTGTGGTTTGGAAACTAAAGTGTTTCCATTGCAGCTCCTCAGATGCCTCATGTAGAGCTTAAAAAGATCTTCTGCTTGGAGGCTATTCTGATAATTTGTCAGATTTTCCACATCTCTCTCTCATTGGGATATTTGCATGAAATCAAGATCATGAACTTTGCTGAGTCCTCCCCAAGTGCTTTGGCCACACACACTGTATTATCTGAGCTCTAAGGACTATAAGGTGCTCAGACACTATGGTGATGAAGACCAGACATGCTGCAATTTAATGTGATGTCACAAAGGGGATTGTGGCTTGAAGGGAACAGTGACACCAGGGGCATGCGGCTGATCTGTGGTTGTAAAATACTCTGTAAAATTGCTAACACTTTATAAGTGTCTCAAACATAGGCAGTGTGTTTATATGCAAATTTCCTTACTTTCCTTTCTTCCTACTTTTCTCCAAGTTTTCCTTGTGGCATCAATAGCTCTGCTAGTCAAGTTTTTGTTTTTGCGAAGAACTGTACTCAAAAGCATACAATCAAGAGTAGCTGTGAATGCCAGACTCTTCCTAGATCTGCAGCAACAGGCTTTGGCAGGGTAGCACATGGAGACAACCTCAAGTATATTTCAAATTTATTTATTTATGGGTAGTTCTGCAGTGCTCATCTCTGTTGTACCTATTCAAAAGAGAGCAATTGTTCTACCCCCACCCCTACTTCTTTGTCCAAGCCATAAAAGATTCATGCCTCTAATTTAAATACTGCAGCTGCCTCATAACCTGATTCCAGAAGAGGTGGCCTAAGGGAAATGTCTGGGGAGAAATTAACATTGATTTCGTCACTAGCTAAACTGAGACTGATTAGTGCTGAAAAGCCCCTTTCACGGCAGTATTTTTTAATCAAGTCTGGTGTCTCTAGTCAAACTGGTTTTAGGATTCTGCCTTTCTGAGCATGTTGCAGGTTTCAAAATAATGAAATAATCAAACCTGAAGAAAACAGAAATCAGAGCCGAATTTGGAGTGGGTATGAGGAGGGGGAAGCCGCATGTTTCCATATTCACCTACCATTACAGGATTGAAATATTTGTCTGCTATTAAAGATTCGTGCTAGACTCTCCCAACATCAGCTCTGGAAGATTGAAATATCAATTACAGATCAATTTTCTCCTTAAGTAAACACTAATGCAGGATAAACAGTATTAGAAGATGCAATCGTAACATTGCTGACTTCAGGATGGACTTCCCGCTGCTCACAGCAAGTTTAAGCCTGGAGATTAATTAACCTGAGAAGATATCACTTAAGGAAGATTTAAGACTATCATGTTGGGAATATAAGTGAATGAGATGCCGTGCATGTTAAGAGGAACGCTGCAGAAAGGATATAATGTGCTTTGATTTTCCCCAGTCTAGCTCTTGTTTTCCCCAGCACTGATTCTTTATGGCTTTAAGGATTAGATTTGTGAAACTGGACGCATTTTCTTTTCATGGCTAAATGGTTGTAAAACTGCAGGAAATCCAAGTAATTCCTGGTCCCGATTGAAATAATTATATAAATCTTTCAAAGCTGGTGCAGCCATGTTGTCATCTCTGTGCCGGTATTTACTGCCCAACAATCCTCAGTGCTTTCAGGTGTCACTTGTTTCATTCATAACTGGCTGTATCCTGTGGATTTTACTCCCCACTCCTTTTAACTTGGTACTGCTATTCTTAAAGAGTACTTCAACTTCCTCACTCCTCCAGTGACGTTTTGGCAGCATTAAGGAAGAGGACTCGAAATGAGTTGAAATAAAAGCGGACACCTCTCTCTCACCACATGTTCAGCGCTCCTGAGTGGCAACGTAGCACTACGTATAGTCCATTGGACTTCTAGAGCAGGGAGGGTATTCAAAGGTTGTGAGGGTTCATGTCCCACTGGAGTTGCATTTTAGAAAGGAAGGAGGTCCAGTGATTAACTTACTGAGATTGGGGTTCAAGTCTCCCCGAGGGAGTCTCTGTGCCCGTTTCCCTTCTGTACAGTGCAGGAAAATCGCCCTTCCCTTCTCATGGGGGTGTTGGGAGGATCAATATATTACAGATTGTAAGGCACACAGGTACTATAGTAATAGGGCATAGTCAGGCACTACAGACAGAAGGAAGTATGTTGTCCAGGCGACACTCATGTTCGTCTATAAAGAGCGTATGGAAGAGTTTTAAGATGCGGTGCATCTTCTGATCGTTTCCCACACGGCAAAATAATTCCATTAAAATGTTGTAAAGATTACAAAAAAGTAAGTCAATAAATAAATGGAGAGGTATTGAGATCTCATGCACTTAACATATTATTGCACAACACATGCTACTAAACTGCTCCCCAAGGCCCATGACGACAAAATAAATGCTCATGCCAACAGGGATGGTGATCATTTCCCATCATCCCCTTGTATCATCCTCAAGACTCTGGATCAGGTTTTGAGGTGAAGCTGGGGAAGAACTGTGCAGCACAGGACAGGGACTCAGTGCATGACAAGGGCATGCCTGCATTTGCGAATGAGGAAATCCAGAATCCCAAATAGTAATAAAAAATTCTCATCCTGAGGGATTCAAAAGTATTTTACAAGTCACGCACAGTATATTGGGATCACTCACCCACTAATGAAATACAATTGCTGAGATGGAATACAGGAATCATTAGGAAGGAAAGAATATAAAGATACTATAACCAGGTGAAACTGAAGGGAGAATTTAGTTGCGCAGTGTTGGAATTTGACCAGGATATGGGGTTAATGCACAATGCAAAACTTCTAGTTTTGTGGAAATTCACATAAAAACGTTTACATTTCGTGTTACTTTACATCCACCAAGTTTCATGATTATGCACTTTCAATGACATGGATTTTATTATACCCAAAATTTGCAAACAAAAGCTGATGTTCAGGTTTTTGACAGGAAAACCATCTTTGCCCCCAAAATAGAACTTCATAAACCTCGTACCTTAGTGAAATTTCCCAGAAAGCGGGCTCATTTCTGAGTTTGTAGCAAAATGACGAGACAGTAAAGCCCCTGAGGTCTGGTTTTTTGGTTTTTTTTTGTTTTGTTTTTAAGTTTTGCATTTCCTCTTCCTACTTCAAACCTTCTCTCTGGGTGATCTCACCCACTTGCAGGGCTTCAATGATCAGCTTTATGCAAGATGTCTGAACATGTCCATTCCTGATTGGTCTCCATCCTTCCACCTCGCTACATCAGCTTGTCTCCAATATCTCCTGGAGAGCATGCTGTAAATTCAAGTTTAACAGACCGGAACCCCCCATTCTCCCTAACTCTCTCCCCTCCTTACGTTCACTGTCACCATGGGCACCCTCCCCCGCCACCCACACCTGGTAATCTGGGAGTTATCTGCCAAGCTCCCTCCCTTTGACCCTCTCACACAGGCTGTATCCAAATCCAACCTCTTCCTGTATCTCCCTCTTTCTGCATAAGCGAAACACTCGCTCACGCCCTCAGTCTCCCTTGATTATTGTAACCGCCTCTCTAGCATCTCTGACACCATGTTGTCCCCATAACACTCTGTTACCAAGACCTTCTTTGATCAAACTGAGCACATCCCTCGCCTAGAAGCCCTGCTCCTCCCAAACGTCCGGTCTTTGCCTTTAAGGCCCTACATAACTCCTCTCCTGTTGATCTGCTGGTTTTTCGTTTCAATGCCCATCTGTCCTGCTTCAATGTCTTCTATGTCCACTCCACACAAGCATCCTTGTGCTGCCCTCTCTACTGTCTTCTGTGTGCGGAATGTCCTTCCTGAAACTGATCTCCAAGGCCACTACCTTATCTGTACTAAATCTCTTTTGAAGACCGACCTCTCCCATAAGGGCTTAAACATGAAACTAACCTTCCGATGATGGCTTTGTTGTGGGATATCTGGAGATAATTGATATATTTTAACTAAAGAAACCACTGTGTTATATTAGCTAATCTCAACACTTACTACCCGGACCACTATACTGCTACATCGTTCCCTTCCCTTCAACTTGTGTTTTTTTGCTGTGTGGATTGTAAGCTCCTCAAGGCAAAAGACAGTGCTATATTTTTGGACAGCATCTACTACTTAAAGGGCACTACCACAAACAAATAATTAATATTTAGTATACCTCTAGTTAACTCTACTTCTGCCAAAAGTACCATGGGAACTTTACATGGTTTAGCTGACTAAGGTTTACATGTAGCCAACAGACAACACCCTGCAGATAAATGTCCCCCACACCACGCTGGGGCATCGCATTTGGCATGAACTCAGAGGTAAGCAACTTTTAGTAAAGTAAGCCACCTAACTCGATTGCTGACTGCACCTCCTCCAGCACTTGGGGTTTGATTTGGAGGTCACCCATTCAAGTACTGACCATAGCCTACTCCTCTGCTTAGCTTGTGTGATCTGAAAAAAACAACAAACAAAGAATATGACAGCAACATCTTCAAGAACTATGGCGTTCGATTCTTTAGCTTCGGGAATCCAAGATCCTGTGGCTAATATGGGATTAAAATTTCATTTCATTCATATCTAGGAGGATTTCTTCACAATACAACCAATTACATGCATGGTATTTTCTATCCCAAAGGTTCCTACCCGTCTACATAGATCACTTAACCCACCAATAAAATGCAGCCACCTCCCAAGTGGAACAACAGTCGTTTTAAAGCGCACAGCCACATTCTATAGCAATTTGGAGGAGAAAGTGAAGAAGATGGGTATCCACACTGGAGTTGCAAAAGGGATGGATTTAAAAGAGGCAGAATGTTATCGGTAATAAATTATTCTGTCAATCATTTTTCATCCAGCTCTTGAGTCAATAAACTGCAAAACACGAACATGCCATTCTGCTAGGTGACAGCGTTCATTAGAGTGTAACAGTTGTATGACACTATTCTACAAATGTCTAACTGTTTGAATGCTTTTAAAAATTAAAGAGACTGAAACAGGTCTTTAAAAAAGCCAGACTTTCTTAAATTGCCCCAAAGTACGTTAACCAAGTAGCTACGGCCTCTCGGTCCAGAACACTTTTGTGCTTCTTTGTCCTTTATTATTAAATACATTAAGGGTGGGATTTTTCAAATCACCTAGGTGATTTAGGAGCACAAATCCCATAGAATTTCAATAGGACTTGTCACTTACATCACTTAGGTGCTTTTACCCACCCTAAGTACGTTCAGGTATGTGCGCATAATTGGTTTTTAGGGAATTTGACTCCTATGGTTCTGGAGTTTTAGTGCCTGTGGTCTGGACAGGAGAAATGCGACTGCTACTGCCATGCACAGGCTGAATCACTTCTCTCTGGCAGGCCATTTTAAAATAAAAGAAACAAACATTCCCTTTTACATTGTGGAATTGGGTAACACTGTCGTGGATTTAGCATTCTGAAAGAAAGCATCAGAAAAACCTCTCTCCAAGGAAATGATGTCTTCTACAGAGCACGATTTCTCTTTTCAAACTTGCAGAAGGCATTGAAATATGGCACCAATTAGAGCCTATATGTCACCTTAGGGCCCTCACCAACATATTGGGAAAACTCATCAGCCAAAACAATAGCGAAGACTAAACTCCCTGCCCCAAGGAGCTGGCTTCATTTTATCCTTCTGCCAAATATGAGAAAAGAATGGCTGGATCCTTCAGAAGAGCTTTTAAAATAAGCTATGTTGACAGCACATGTTCAGAAATAATTCAGAGCTGAAGAAACTTTAAAAAGGATTCTCGTTTCGGGAGCAACCATCATTGTTTGGTACATCCAAAAATTAGAGACGTTTTCCTTGTTCTTCAGAATACTCAAACTGGCTTGTGTGACAGACCCAAATGCAGGGCTAGAGGTAATACCATCTCCTACAAGCACACCGGAAATAAAGGAGTGACATTAATCACCACTAGATTTTTCAACTTTGCAAAAGATGGGGTCAGAAATAAAAGGGGACTAACTCAGACATAGTACATGCCTTTGAAAGAACATAACCATAGTCAAACAGGGAAAAATAGGTCAGGCCATTGTTAGTGACAAGCTAATAAAAAAGGATTTTTAATTATGAAAATTGAAAGCATCTTTACACGAGCTATCGAAAATAATACAAGATACGTAGGTCAGTGATCACAGAAGGGACTTAAAAATACAAATCCACACAACAGCGGCATGTTGTGGCTGTCTCGGCATGTTGTCTAGTTGGCCTAAATATTACAAGGTGCTGTGGCTATAACTAGCACGGCTGCCTTGGCCAAAGAACAGCGTTGGCTTGGGTTATGATGGCTGCCTAAGAACCACTTGTGAGTCAGAATAGGGAGAGAGAAACAGGTCAAAAGATGGGGAGGGAGAATTAAAGAAGGGAGATTTATTTCTAGGCTGCCACAGATCTTGGGGGAAACCCACAACAATTTTTTTAATTGGAATTTCACCACAGGTGAGCCAAGAATGGACTTCACTGCAACTGGCCACCATGGCTGTGGAGGTAAAGAGTGCAAAGTGAGATTAAAGAATAGTTTTGTAACATTAATTTTTTTTATTAAGAAGACAGATATTTTATAGTACTTCTCTGTTTGTAAAAATGATATACATGAACCAATACAAAATGTGAATGGGAACATATGGATATGTATTTTCTTACACTGTAACATTGTCCATGGACACCTTAAAACAGAACTGGCCTAAGGGGGAAAAAATAAAAAGGGCAGGTGAGTAAAGAACAAGCTTATTTGCCATCAGTTACACATCCTTCATTAAAGAAAAGGTAAGTTTGTTCTTTCTACACTCTTTAAAAAAAAACCTTATGATCTAAACCTGTACAAAGTAATACTCAACAATACATTTCAACAGCGCACTGTATACTGAAGAAAAAAAATACATAAACCAATATACAACTAAAATCCATAATTTCCTGGGGTTTTTTGTTTTGTTTAGTTCTCTTCCAATGTGTGGGGCCGAAAATTTTGCAATCTACCTGAGACGGAAAACACCAATCAAAACACATGAACCTGAGACATGTCAACATTGTAAGTCAAAGTTACGTCGGTAACACTGCACTACTGTACACTTTCAAAACAGAAAGATGGGCTGGTCAAAAAAAACCAAAACAGAATGCCAATTCTGTGATCACTGTGTAAAAAAGCCACCCCCCCAAAAACCTTCCAATAAAACGCTAAATGCTTCTTGCCCTTGGCTGTGGTTTGGCTATGGGCCCAGCTGGTGCTGAAGGCTCAGAAGGGAGCTGCACTTGACAACATTTACTTTCCTTTTGTGGATTCTGAGGGAGGGGAAAAGACAAAATACTGCTCAAGAATGGATTTGGTTTTTTTCCCTTTTACATGCCAACCCGTTCCCAAAAGGCTCTTGTGTTGCAGTGGTTCTGCCAAAAAGTTAAAAAACAAAACCCACAACTTAAAAAATGCTTCCTAAAAGCCCAAGAAGTTGTAACAGATGCAATTTCCCCCCTTAAATAAATCAGTGTAAGTTTTCTACATAATGTAACAATAATAAAAAGTCATCTTTCAAAATCCAAGATTACTTACTGAACAGTTCAGTATAGATGTATGGTTTTTTTTAATGCTATCTTCTCATTGTGGACTGTTATCTGTAGGTCCATCATAATTCTAATTCACATTGTTTTCTTCACCTAAATATTTTATAATTTGTTTTCTTTGCAATTTTTAATGCAAATCCCCACATTTCCTTTATCGGAAAAAAGAAAAGAAAAGGCAACTTCACGTATCCAGTTTCTCCCGAGGCTTCGAATCTAAAACATTTTCAAGGTAACTTATTTTTAGTAACTGTGCACCATGACTGCATTCATGCAAGGATCAGTAATTTGTTGGCAGATGGTTCTTAAGGCTGAGGAATGAGGCCAAGGCCTAGTGTATGAAAGGTAAAGAGATAAAAAAATACAACATTTGAGTTTTGATTAAGTGACTGAAAAAGCATACATGCTGTTATTTCCACCTACTCTGACCTTTGCAGAACTGAGAAACAGGGCACACCAGCATGAAAACAATAGTGACCCTTCTTCTGTCCCTCCTGCTTTGTTAAACCAAATCTTAAGGAATTAAAGTTTCACACCGTCTCTGGTTGGATCTCTCAGCATGACAAATATCTGTAATATACAGTACATGCAGGCCAGATCCCACTGCCTTCCCTAACTAGCACAAAGAGAAGAAGGAAAAATAATATAAAATCTGCTCATTTAGAACTCTTTGCACACCATGAGGACTCTTGTTTTTCCAGCAAATTAGGCAGAAGTAAGGCCGATTGGGAAAGCTTGATGGAATTGTTTGGAACAGAAATAATCAGAGCAGAACTACCTTTTCCCCCCCCTTTCCCTCCTGTGGCAACTCAAATTTGTCCACTTGCATAAAATGAACAGCCTTCATCTGTCAGTTCTGCTTTAGGGCAACAACAAGGAGGATTCCTTCATGCCCCAAACTTGTCCAGACAGCATGAGGGTACCTCTACTGAGCAGTCTACAAACACAGAATTCAAGACAGATTCAATCTCACAGTGACACACCTCACTTGCAGATAACCCTGTGCAGTAATGTCTCTCCGTAGCCAACGGAGTGCATTTTCTGAGTCACAGTCTATTTTCTACTCTCCACCACTAGAAAGCATTTGAAACACGGGCAGCCGCAAACAGTTTTCATAGCTTCTTCATCCAAGCCTTTAAGACAACAGAGAAGAATGTATTATGGATACACTAAATTGCAAACTACAAAATCTAAAGCGTGCTGGTTCTCCTCCGATGAGATTGAATTTTGAACAAAAAAAAATAGTGGAGTTAAAATAAAGGAACACACTAAAAACAATCAAATCTATTCCAAGGGGTTCCAGCAGGTAATCCCAAAAGAGAACAGAAAGGGGGGGAAAAAAAAAGAAACACACACAACCCGCTTCCCCCGCCCCCCAAATAAAATAAAACAAGGCACAGAATTTTCTGCAAATGACTTAACTAAACTAAATCCAAGCTGGACTTGGCCAAAAAATAAAACCCAAACTGAGGTGTCGAACAGCAGAGTGTACTTTACAAATAACATTTTTTACACAGCCAATTCCGGACCCTCCCAGTCTGACATCTCTCCACCCATTCGTTTAAAACAAAAACAAAAAAAACAAAAAAAAGACACAAGCTGGTTGCAACTTCCAATATCACTGTCTCTGTCATCTAAATTGGGCCAGTAACTGTCCACGGTCGGACACCTCATTGAAACCAAGGCTGATCTAGATGAAGTACTCTTTCTTTTCTTCAGAGTTGTTCTGTCCTCCTTCTGCATTGATTATAGCTGTATCTGCGTCCGCTGCATCATCTGCTCCTTTGGCTTCATGAGTGAAGTATGTACCTGAAAATAAAGCAGTGAGGTTCTGTGACTCATTGATGGTTTCTGCATAACTGGCTGCAACACTCCCACTTGCTTTGCTGCAAAGAAGCCAAGAGAAGGGGAGAAAAAGAACCACCACCGGAAGGAGAGAAGTCTGAATCTAGGGGTTCCGTAGGTGTTACTCAAGCGTAAACAGCTGTGATAGCATTAATCAGCACGACAGCACCATGACCTCAGACATTAAGCTTGAGATTTTTCAATGCTGCCTCGTGGATTTAGATGCACATTAAGTTCAATGGGAATTTTGCATCTAAATTCTGCAAGGGGGCTTTGAAACGGACAGTCTCGGGCATTATAAAAATGACACCAAGGAAAGAACGAACATGACTGGTTAGATAGCAGGACATTATATAATGACCCAGGCTGAGTCTCTCTCCATGGCTGGGTAGACTGAGAACTACCAATAATCATGCTTTCCCCCAACCCCTTTTAAAAAGACCCTTGTCTTTGCAATCAGAGCCTCCAGCCGGGGTGGGGGGAAATGAGAGGGGGGACACTTCAGTGGTGACAGTGGCAGTGCTCAGCAAAGTACATGGGAGGTCCCAGGAGCACATATAACGAGTGAACATAATCAGCCTCCCCCATTGACCAAAGGGCCTTAATGCTATAATGCGTGGACAGAACTAATAGAACGATTTGTAAGTCACTTCAGGCCATGTAAGAGTCTGGAATGATATAGCCCCTCCCACTACAGGAGAGGGCAAAAATAAATTAGTAAATTCTTAAGCATGTCATGCCCTTCGTTCCATTAAAAGATGACATCTTTCATCTAGCCTTCTCTCCCAATCCTGACGCACTCTCCCCCTTCTTCTCTGCCTCTACTGTGCTCCCCCATCTTGCTTTTAGCTTCCTCCCACCCTGTATTCTTGTTTCCTGGATCCTCTTCCACTATACAAGTCCCTCTGCTGCTTTTTCTGTTCTCTCTCCTGCTGTGTGACAAAACACAGTGCCTTGTATCACCAACTGATAACGGGGGATAGACTGTTACAGCACTAAGCCCTCCCAATGTTGTGTTTCAAACCTCAGCTTACCTTTATGTCTTGCAAAGTATCGCCCTAAAATGATTAGCAGGCAAAGCATTGCGAACACCACCACGGCCACGACCCCGCCGATCACCGCATGGTCCACGGCCCTTATGGACCCTTCATCACCTGCTCGAGAATCTGTCGAGAGCAGAAGAGGAATAGGAATTTGGGACTTATTACAGGGTGATTTGAAGGTTTGGCTGCAGTTGTGCCCAGGGTTGGAAAAGCCACCCTTTTACTTTTAAAAGGAGAGGGGTAAAGCACTGAACTATCCAAACCAGTGGTCTCAACCTATTTACCCTTGTAGGCCGCATATGCAGGTGTGTGTGTGTGTGTGTGGGGGGGGGGGGGCGATTGGGCCACAGGTTGAGAACCACTGATCCAGATGGATCAGTTAACACAAGGGTGAAGACAGGCCTGGCCGATCAACTCACAAGGTATTTTTCCACTATGCAGCAGCCGTCACCACTAATGCACGTGGAACAAGATTGGGAAGGGAATGGAGACATGGAACCATCAGCATCTTTTGTGAGGGTATGTCCACACCTCAGTCCCCAATTTCAATTCTCCCTCCCCTCAGATCAAGGGGATGATCTAACAATTGGAGGCCAGGAAGTGCCAGAACGGTGACATCAAATATCAGTTGTATGGAAATATCAACAGGGCATTTATTTATATGAACATTAATCCCCCAAAATTTTATTTGCATGGTGAAAAAGTGATCAAGCTCAAGTTGTAATTTCAAAAGAAATCTAGGATTACGTGATTAAATATATTTTTGCTCAATACATTCTATGATGCATCAAATAGCAGAACTCTCAATGCAAAACCATAAAACCCTCTTCAAACACAGATAGCGAGCAATAATTGTACATTGCCTCCAACCGCTTTATTTTATTTATTTAACACCTCGCCATGCAATTAATTTTCTTTTATAAGCATCTCTCCCTTAGGATGCCAGTACCCTAGAGAGGAATGACTTATTTGACAGGGGAACAACTCCGAAATGAACCCAGAATGAGCAATGGCCATGTAAAATGAATGTATAGCAGTGTAAACAATTTTAATTTAAGAATGCAGCTACATCAACCCTTGCTGCAATTCTAATGGCAACCGAGATTTATAATGTAGTAAAAAACAATTATTCTCCCGTTGATTAATACATTAACATTTGGAATGGAAGCTAAACCATTGTCTCTTTTTTTTTTATTGAGTCAAGCGCGACACCTCTATTAAAATGATTTACTAGCCGTACCTTACAATTTAAGCACAGCAGCAACAGAAACGGTAAAAATCTTTTAACTTTACATGATTTGTGAAGTCATATGTGAAGGATTTACCATTTAAATCTTTCACTACAAGCAGCACATGGCCTATAAATCTGTCCCACATGCAGTTGCCCGGACACCTAAGAGAAATGCATTTCACCAGGAAGACTGAGAGTGCAAATTCAAGTCAATTTTTAAGAAAGATTTATCTCCGTCTCTCTCCAAATAACAGAGCAAATCTCTGAAGCCTCCACCTCTAATAATATTTGAAGTTTATCGATCAAGTGTACAGATCCGTGACAGCTAAAGGTAATGGTGCTCTTTTGAGCCGAAACCTGATACAATGTTTTCAGCAGGAGCTCAGGATTTACACTTTCTATCGATATTTCCAATTCTGTTCTAAGATTAAGTACTGAAGGATGTAAGTAAATAACTCGTGACTGAGAGCTCCATAAAATGCATTTTAATTAAAACAGTTTAAATTAAAAAGAAAAGAAATCTTAAAGTGTTTCTTCAAGTTGCCTTTTAAAAATAACAGAACAAAATGGGTAGAATTGGCATAGACTATGGAATGTCTAGGTTTAATTAGGTCAAAGTAGGTGCACATTAAAGGACAAAATGAAGAGCAGCAAATTAGACAGAACCATGTTAAGTAAAATCCCCTTCAGCAATATTTCTAATACGTTAAACTAAGTGTTGCAAAAAATATTCTCCTGTTAGCCAAAAGCTTTCACTACTGGGGTAGCCCCGGCATGATATACATACAAATCATTTAACTACGATTAGACTGTGCTAGAGAAATTTACAAGTGTGATATGGGTTAAGACTCGGTGCTTACCACACAGTGCCTACAAATGGCAGGTATATCCCATATAAATTATTCCTTACAACTTCATGATTAGAAAAATGAAATGCAAAATTATCTCTAACATAACATCCAAAGGACAAAACCTAACAGGAACGCAACCAATGAAATATTTTACTCAGTTGAAAAAACCATAAATGTTAATCTCTCAATGAGGAGAATTAACTAATCCTCAAGTCAATTTTTCGTAGCTGGGTGGAGACAAACAGGAAGAAGGTATTTACAGTACAGAAGATACATGTACAAAGGTAAGTCATTCAGAGAAGGTGCAGATCCTGATAACTAAGGGCAGGGAAGGGCTCCCAGTGGCTGCAAAATATACCCTGAAAAAACTTCTCCTGGGAGGAACATTATCTGTTACTCAAGGTGCAGACACATGCCTTATCAGAAAAATGCATCTGCATTTGCTGTTGTGGCCAGAGGTGTAATGACCATGATGACTGACAGCTGCCCCACCCAAATGTCATGTCCCCTTTGGCACCTAGATTGCAAACATAGTAGGGCAGGGACTGTCTGTTACTTGTCCATATAGTACCTAGAACAATGGGTGATCCCTGACTGGTGTTCTAGGCAACCATTTTAAAATCATCTCATTCCATGTTCCAGCACAACTATTTAAGGTCTTTAAAAAGTCTTTTTCCACAAGACAACCAAAGTTGGCTGATCCACTTAGCGGTCACTTAAGACAGGTTTCACTGTATTTATCTTCCGAGTCCCACTCTGATCACACAATTAAATAACGCCCCGCACTAGCTCACTTATCTTCCTCGGTTTGTTGATTGCAGTTTATATCAGCTAACTCTACAGACAGGTAAAATCAGAAGTTATGATTTCCTAGCGCTGCATCTTCTCTGCCGGAGAGATGGGACCTACCTCAAATTAAGAGTAAGGATTTCTTGCTGACGTTGGGAACAGTTAGGGCAAAGCACACACATCAAAGCACATCTGTGAGAGCACAGCCCAAGAATTGGAGCCAAGATGCATTTTGCTTGACCCAATACAGATGGAGAAAGACAAATATAGGATCAGAGCTTCGTATGGTGTAAATCGGCCTAGCAACAATTACAGTGGAGCTATGTTGGTTTACCCCAGCTGGAGATCTGCCCATAAAATATAAACTGAAGTGCTGTGCCAAAACCACTGGCCTGACAGCTCCGTGATGGTTTCTGTTCAATCTGTAATTAAGTCAAGAGCAGTGAGACTTTAGTCATGTCCCTGCTTCCCTGAGAAGTGACTTTCAAACACAGCTTGACAAACATTTTTGGCCAGCAGAGTTTATTAAATATGATTTCTTCCACTGGGACAGGCACTATTTTTCTTAATTATTTTTATGGGAAACAATATTTTTCCAAGTATACGCTCCAAGTTTATTTTAGTGTGTGCATGGCTAAATAGTCGATCTAAGTTTATGTGTTAATTAAAAATTAAATACAACACACTGAGGATGTCTAGTGCTTGCAAACCATCTAGAGACAAAATCTGAGAGTCAGTCAACAGTGCACTTTTGCCTTAGAGGAAAATGGCTTCATATTTATATTAGATCATCAAATGAAAGGAACTTCTCTCCTAGTCTGACTGCTAATACACTGGATGTTTATTCCCTAGAAATGCTGTATATATTACTCAATTAAAACAGTATTACCCAACCAGATTTATTTATGCACCTGCTCCCACTTCTCCGATCTTCACAAACAACCTTTCCTCAGCTGAAGCCAAGTCACCTCTGCAGGGACTCTGCCAAAGCACCTCACTCCCGACTTGCAGAACCTCCGTTACGTCTGTACCAAGTCTCCCACAAAGCTCTGCCAATACATGCTACTCCAATACATGCAGCCCCATTATTCATATCCTGGGTCTTGAGCAGAGGCTACCAGTTATGTCAAATCATGTGGCTGTTTCATAAAGTTGCCAGATAGGGACTCAGCTGATAAGTCATCGCATTTGTGACCGAAGATAAAAGTTTTAAACTTTGCCTCCAGAGAGCCAAGGCTCTAACCCATCAAACTCTGTCCTTTCGTGTACATATTTCATGTTTAGCAGCCAGCCTCATAGAGAAAAATAAAACCACCACCCCATCTGCTCTCTGCTTCATCTAGTCTCTCTCTGGGCAGTTTGGCTACTTGCCATTTCGACTGGGAAAGAAAAATCGGGGATATTTAAAGCTCATTATTTACATTTTTTTTAAATGGAAAATGGAACAACTGATGCAGTCTAGCTGCCAGTGGGCATCCATGAATTCCTGCACCTTTAAGATTACGCCTGGCAGGCCAGGCCGCTGTTGATCCGAACAGAGGCATCAAGTAAAGGATTCACTTCAGAAATCATCCTCAGCCCCATTGACAAGTGGGTCAGTGTCTCACTGACAAGAGGAAAAGAAGTTCCTGAAATAACAATGAGTCATGGAAAAAATTTAGACTTTCTTGCCTCCAGACAGATGGATCAGCCTTTCTGCTTTTATTTCCAATGCTTAGCAGTGTTTTGAATGGGATTTTCAAGAAGAGGCGCTTATCATCTAATGGCAGGGGCTGACTGCATTTAAGGACTTGTATGGCTTCCCGTCACCATACACCAGAGCATCTGGTGCCATCTCCTCTTCTTCCCCCGTTGTCACTAATTTCTTCACACCTTTTTGTTCTCCCTCTTTCCTCACATCTCTGTATTCGTGCCTTAGCCACCACTCTCCACTAAGCATTGAAAGATAAGCATCACCTCTCTTACCCAATCCTACATACAGCACCACTGTCAGGACACCTAACACTAAGAGTTTCTGACTTCTAATGCAGGAAGCACTAATGAGGCTTTTCAGTGGGGCAGGTATCACTGGGGAATCACTTGGTGGTATCTGACCCAACCGATCCTGAAATGAACCTGTCTATTTTTAGGGACAACTGGAAACAAATCATTTTCCTTTTATTGCAAAGTGCCACAGGGCATTAGATCAGGTGATTTAATTTTTCCTATTAAATTACCTAAGTGCAAAACAAACACAAATGTGCACCTGAGATGAGAACTTACCTTCTTTTTCACTTGGTGCTTTAAATATAGGTAGTAAGGACCCCATCCTGTAGCTCAAACACACAAGGCTACTATTGACGTTCATATGAAATCTCCATGTAAGGGCTGCAGTAGCAGACCTACAATGTATACATTATATCCACGCAAACATGCACTTTTCCAGTTGGCAGAGCTCTTTCCTGGATTGCAGGGACCATGCATGTTGAGTTTTCAGCTCAGTTACTAGCCCTGAAGATCAGGCATTGTTACAAACAATGACTCAAGCCCCTTCAGAGCAGAGGCAGTATCCTAACACAGGGAATAGTCAATGATTAATGCCAATTCTTTGTTGGAAAGAAAGGGATGTTTGGGGGGGGGGGGGCACGAAGCAGCAGTAGCTTTCCCCAATTGGTGGCAGGAACAAAGATTTGACCTTAAAAAGAGACATCTGCTGAAAAATGCTGCCCCCAATTTACAAAACCCACTGTAGCTTCATATCTATGATAAAAAAATCAAACAAACAACTTTATTACTGAAGGGGGAACAGGCTAGATGGCAGGAACTGACAAAATGCCACATCGTTTGCTAATCCTAATATGTTATTCTTCCTTAAGATTTGCTTTGCTCAGCACCAATTCAATTACAGATGCTACAAATCCTTCTGACATTTAATTCCCTCTTGTCAGAGAGTAGGAAATGTATACATGCTCAGCTTTCCCATTAAGATGTTAATATACATTGGAGCATGCTGGTCTCTACAGTGAATAGCCTTTTTAAGGGTGTGTTTGGTTGAGAGGAGGCAATGCAGGAAGGTAAGAAACGGGGGGAACATACAGTTGTACAGCTCTATTCAGCAACTACTTTGCACCGTAGGAAAAGAAAAAAAAATCATCCAACTTTGAAGTACGGTGCTTTCTAAGCATCTTAAAGGAAAACTGCAGTGATTTGTTTCACCACCACCTTGCAGGGCTATATTAATAACTTAATATAGGTTAAAACAATGATTTTTTGAACACTGTTGTACTGCCTCCATTGAGGGAGGAAATGGAGCTGCTGACTCTGAATTGAGGGCTGATACAACAGCGAATGTCTCAAACGGTTGGGGGAGGAGAGGGGAAGAGGGTGTCCGCCTGATATGAATTAACAGCAAGAACATTCTGCCCCCATTTAAAAGTACAGGGAATTGGAGACTTTGGAAGTTGTTACAAAGTTATTTTAATTGTTTTTTTTAAATCTGGATAAGCCAACTGTCACATTATCCACAAATTAAGAAACAGCCGTGCTTTGACAGTATATGAAACCTGAAGTTTTCCTTGAAATGAGCATATTTGACAAAGAGTATACACAAGGAAAAAAGGAAATGCACTTTTCATTAGTATCTATTCAACACCATAGCTAAATTAGATATATTTCCAGATTTCTGGGGAGGATAGACTAAATAATACAGTTAATAGTGAACCCATGGCAGTGTGCAATCTGTAGAATCTCAGTTCACTTTGCCTACCTGTTTTTCTGGTTTAAGGAAAAATCCACAGTGGCCTCATGTTTACCTTTTGCGAGAGGGAGGATAAATTAGGAGAAAAACAGTCGAAAACACCATGTTGGATTATGAAAATGATCAGTGAAACTGCTTATGCACTTCTTGATTCCAGACAAATTTCTGTCCAGAATCATTTTCACAGTACTATTTTCTGTCCAGAATCATTTTCATATGCAGTTAACAGCCGCTTTTTAAACCTGAATATCCTGTTTTTAATTAATTAATTTTTAAAAAGACTAACAGCTTATTAACCCCAGGTTTCCAAAGCTGACATGGTATTTTGGACTTCCGGAGAAGTGACTGTTTTAAAACAACCAGAATACTCTGGAGACTACTGATTGTCTGAAAAGAAGGGAGTGGATTTTGGTGGCAGTATTCGGATAGTGTGGGTTAAAACAGCTAGAGCAAGACTGGAGCTCTAGGCTAGTTTGTGGCAGATCTTTTCCAGTTAACCGGTGAATGGTTCTGTTTGATTCTGTGTTTACTGGGCCATTTTTAGATGTAATATTTTATAATTTTCCAGCTCCTTTGAGTTTCTTTTTACTCTTTGCAAGTGGTGGGAACTCAAGCCTAAGAGCTTGAGAAAGACTGGATAAGATATGACAACGGATTCATCACTTGCCAGAATTTAAAAGTCCTATCTGATTTAGAAGTTTAAAAAAAAAATTAGCAACACATGTGTGATACTATTGAAAACCAATGACTGAAACTGAATGTTTTATTTTAAAAATCTGCACAAGAACTGAAAGCCCTAGATGACCAAGTTCAAGTCCTAGATGGAGTTTAAACCTAGTCATTAAAACGGAGAAACTCGGTTTATATCAGCCCATCCCCATGCACAAAACAACATCTGCCCCCACAATGAGTCAAGGTTCTTCCCAGGGGTGACTAAAGGGATGGAAGGTTTCTTCACAACACTCCCAACACCCACAGTGCATAGAAACGTTAGGGTCTGAACTTGATGTCCAGCACTGCATCACCAGGCCAAGCTAGCCTCAAGGAATGTTTTTAACAATGCACCTTCAGAGTGGTTCTTACTGCACTTCCATGCGTTCCACCACTGTGGCTCATTAAGGCTCTATTTCTACCACCCGGGGCACGGTATAAATAAAGCACTTAAGGAGATACAGTTTGTCCCACCTCTGGCTCAGGGAACAGAGTGTTTTACTCCAATGATTTACTGTAGCTGCTACGTCTATTTTTCCTGGTTTACATTCTGCTATGTAGACCAAGGTCTTAAAACATTTTCTTGGAGGAGAAATGGGGGGTAACTGACAGCTCTGAAGTTTCTTCTGGGCACATTTGTACTGTAAAAGCAGAAGATTGATAGATCTCTTTGTGCGTGTGCAGCGTGGCCGTTAATTTCGGCAATTGAGATTTACCACTGTACTCCCACAAAAATGTCTTAACAGCGCTTCCATTTCTAGGGGGAAATTAATTTTTAAGCTATGATGTGGGACAATTTTTTTTTCAAGTCTGTTCGTAGCTACCATACTACTCATGTTTTTGCAATACACGGATTGTGTGGGGAAGGGAAAACAAGTGATGGTTTTTTAAAAAACCCTAAGCCCAGTAAATATCTTACTTTTAAAAGGTGAAGTTAATGAATACCATTTTCAAAAGTGCATAAGCGACTTAGGAGACAAAGTCCAATTTTCAAAAGTGACTTAGGAGCCTATGGCCCATTGACTTTCAATGAGATTTAGGCTCCTAATCTAAATCACGTTTGATAACGGCACTTTGGCCGCTAAATCACTTAGGCACTTTTGAAGATGTTACCCACTGTCTAAAAGGCATAACAACATGTAATAAAAAAAGCCAGTCCATCTCTGCTAATAACTAGGAGGCTAAAAAAAACAGTGACCATGAACATTTTCAAACTGAATTTTCTATTTAAAGAAGTACTTTGGTTGGTCATCTTGCTTTGTGGTGAGTTTTATCAAGCTGCTTATGAAAACGGTATTAGCTGAAGCACCTATAGGGTTTAGGATTTTTTGTGCCTGTCATTATTTTGGGGAAATGTGTAATGTTCATCCATAATAGGGAAGGACTGGAATTGCTACCAGGATGCATTAGGAATGGATGATATTATTATTCACGACGACAGTTTAGCATTAAGTGCGCTACACCTACTCTAATTTATTGATGGACTGTTTAAGACTAGTATTAACCTGTTTGTCTTGTATTATAATTGAATTTGGTCTCTAACTTAAACTATAGAAATTCAAGGAGTTCATCCTTCTTCAATCAATAAGCTCCTCTGCAGTGACCCATTTCAAGATAGCTTCATAAAAATAATGTATCTTGTTTTAATAAATTTAATCACTATGACAGCTGCTCAATTTTTATTGGCTGTTTCTTCAGACATCTCTCTGCTAGAGAATGAAGCCACGCTTACAATCAATAGTAATTGATTAATCAGCATCCCCCTTGAACAAAGATGCTAATCAGGTTTTGATTAGCTAATCAAACCAGATGCAGAGGCTACATGGTTGTTCCTTGATTGTTCAGTGTTTTACAAGATGTGTATCAACACTGTTGAGAAAAATAAGACGACCATAATGCATCTGTGGGGAGGGAAAATACAATTTACTGAATTAATGTAACTGGATTATTACAATCATAAGCAAAAAAAATCTTAGCACTTGTGACAGATGAGTGATTGACAAGACTACAGCTATGACACCCCTGACACTATGGTGCCAAGGAGGGGTTGATGGGGGGGGATAATTTCATACGAGTTCCTGTGAGCATAAAACAAATTATTTCACAGCAATAGGGTCTTGTTATGTTACAGAGCAAATGTTAGCAAAAGTCATACATGCCACTGGAAACTACCTACCTAGATGCAGGGGAAATAAATGTATTATATAATTGTACAGTTGGGAGAGCCCCTGGGGAACTGTTTGGCAGGGTATGAATACCAGAAATGAATGGCATACTGAGCAAACCCTGTTGCTGAACCAGCACATTTAATGATGCCAGAGCTCATCAATAATTCTGGAGGGGATTCCTGGTTTACTCTGGGTGCAATTCAAGGTGTTGCTATTCATTTTTAAAGCCTAACGTGCTTGAATGTTGGCTAGCCACCAAAATGCCGGTCTCCCAACATACATGCAAAGGAGACGAGATCAGCTGGACACTCGCTCATAGGCCTTAGAACTGGAAGTTTGGAGGCTGGGAATTTTCAGCAGGGGGCTCTCAACTTGGGAACTTACCTTTACCAGGGGAGCCTTAGTTTGCTGACTGACCTTCTGGGCATGACAGACGGCTCATCTGGCTACTCAGGGTATGTCTACATTGCAATAAAGCACCCGCAGCAGGCCTGTGCCTGCGGACGTGGGCTTGCAGGGTTATAAAATTGCAGTGTAGATGTTTGGACTGGAGCCTGGGCTCTGGGACTCTCCCCTCTCAGTGTCCCAGAACCCAGGTGTTTTATTGCAGCGTAGACATGCCCTCAGACTTTGGCTTAAGGGGTCAGTGTATTCTGGTTTATAGCTAAGGAAGGGGTTGAGACTCTTGTAATTCTACGTGACGTTGATGACTAAAGTTGGTGGTGTTCACCTCAGGGCACATGCGCATAACTAATAAAACCGTTTTAAAAAATCTACAAAATATTAATAACCTATAGACCAAGTTCTCAAACCACATGGTCTGTTTTACATCTGCAAAGACATACCAAATGGGCATGTGCTCGTGCAAACAGGACACTTTCTCACCTGCTTGGTATGGGCAGCAGGTGTGTTTGCAATGGATTTTGTGAAGATTTTTGAAAATTTAGCCCTACATTTTAAAGCTTCAAATAGAAAAAAACACACCTATCAGCAGAAAATATGCTATCCTGTCAATGCCTCTAGACAGAATGAGTCACTGGCCGTATTGGAAGCATAATGGCAAAATTAAACAAAATTATTACCTTGTCCGTATGCCAGTCAGTACTATCCATTCCTTAACAGCCTGCTACACTCAGTCTGAGAGTTTGTGCTGTGGTCAGGAATTTGAAAGACAGACAGCTCCACTCAAAAAGCAGTGACAGGAGTGATGGAAGAGATTCATTTCAGCAATTCGACTAGGGAATTCCTCTCTACGTTATTCAGTTATAGTTTTTTTGTTTCTAATTAACTATCCAATCAAAACAATCATTTCCCCTCCATACATTGATACATCACAAACACCTGGTACTTCTTAGCTATCAGGACTGGCTCAGGCCTGCGGTATCGTTATCAGCACCGCCGGGCTCTACAGCGGTGGTACAGCTCATGGGATGTGTTATGATGATAAAATGCATCGTAGTTAACTAATGTCTAACCTCTTCACCAATTTACACCTCTAGTGGCACACACAAAAAGATGCAGATAAGTTTACTGGGAATAAAACAAAACTTTCTATGAATTAAGAAAAAGGTATAAAATTGGACTGTTTTTTACTACAAAATGGAGAAGCATCAAATCAAGATGATGCCTCTGGGCAACGCTGCTCCCAAGTACCTGTGGACCCTGCAGCCAGGCCCCCATAACAATTGCCAGGAGTCCCACAATGGCAGCAGGACTTAAAGTGGGTCTACTGCTCCATGATTTTGTATACCAGGCAAGAGCCCCATTCTGATGCCTGAAGTGGAACCCGTATGACCCATTTCTTTCTTGGCTGTTTAAAAGTCTCACATGGTGCCTCACAGTTCACATGCGCTCAAGACCTCACAGCACAAATAAAAACGGGTCAGTAAAACGAATTAAAAGTGAAGCAGTGATGACAATAGGTGCTAAATTAGAGTATTTAGAATGTTCAGAAGGAGCTCATCTGACTGGATGTAAGTGAGACCAAGTGATTTAACATACGTCTATGTACCATAGTTTATGTCTGTGTTTCAACTACATCTACCCCCCCAAAATCACCCGCTGAAGAGATGTTTGTTTCCTAATTTGTAAAGTAATGACTGCATTTGGGAATCAGCAATAAAACCTACTTGTGCAAGTTGCTCAGTCTGCTGTGAAAAAAAGGTTCAAAGCATCTAATTAATTTACATTATAGTGCGTGATAAAAGAATTGTCCCCTTCTCTCCCCATTTGAGATAACCATGTCATGACAATTTCCCAGCACAACATGAAGTAGCAGGCAGGGTAGATTTAGTGCAAACTGCATTTTTATAGACGTTCATACAATCCAACATCCGGGAGTGTTTTACAAATGTAACAAAATTTCAACTGAACCATTCTCTAATTAGGATTAAAACATTATTTCAAGCCACTGAACTTACAGTAGCTGCTCGACAACCTGGAATATGAATCACATCGTATTGCATACATTTCCCAGCCCCCATTCTGAAATATGTTAATATGTAAATGCATGCCAATATTGAGAGAGGAAAAAAGCAGCAGAAAACAAGTATATTTCTAAAAGACAGGATTTTATATTTGATTAAATTGCTACACAACATCAACTGTGCAATGCAAAATGGCCAAGACGCAGAAATCAAAAGTGGAAGCAGTATCCACAGATTGAACACAACAGTGTTTTACCTAATTACTAGCCCTTACCTGAGAGATCCCCATAGTCCAGTTCCTCTGCGGAATTTGGCAACTGAGTAAAGCCTTACAAGTAAAAACAAACTCGTTTTTCTTTATATTCCTCAAGGGACAACAACAATACACTTAACAATTGAGGATGGATTTACTGGAAAAAAAAGTGAGTCAGTCACTTGCCACCTTTGGATGGTTTGAATAGATTAGCTTGTAAATGCAGTTCTCCAATCATCTACTTTAGTACTGATAGACTGTCAGAAAGATTCCTCAGTCTACACTGTTTAAAACACATGAAACATGAAGGTGAATGTTCAAAATCACTCATCCATAACAGCATGCAAAAACCCTTCCCAAACCTTGATTGTTAACTGTCAAATGGTGTGATGTATCACTTTATTACAGTTCTATTTAGATTACACGTGAGTGTATGTAAAATTTTATTTCTAGTTGCAATACAAATTGAAATCCTTGGCCAATGTTGACACAAACAGCATTTTATCAATTTATGGTTATCTTGGATAAAAAGGTTACCTACCTTTCCATAACTGTTGTTCTTTGAGATGTGTTGTGCATGTCCACTCCACTGTGTGTGCATGTGCACCTCAAACAGTGTCAAGAGATTTTTCCCTCAGCAGTACCTACCAGGGCAGCAGGAATGCCCTCTGGTGCCTTCCACCATTGCATGCAGGTATAAAGGTGGCGTTGCCTCCGACTCCCCCTTCAGTTCCTTCCTACTAGAAAAGCTCTGATAAAGAGGGGAAGGAGAGTGGGTCATGGAATGGACACGTGCAACACATCTTGAAGAACAGTTAGAGAGTTTGATATACCTTTTTTTCCCCTTTGAGCAATTGCACATGTCCATTTCACTGTAGGGGACTCAAGCAGGGAGGGAGAGCGTAGTGTGGGCCAGACAGACACTGCTACCTTAAATCTCCAATTAGAGGTGCAGGGACGCAGAAACACCTACAGTGGAGCACCTATGGGGACACTACTCGAAGAAGAGCGAAGGTTGACATGCCCCACTGGGGCTATTAGAATAACGTGAACAGAAACTTGCTTGACTTTGGATAAGACTTTGGGCAGGAGCAGAACTGGAGAGAAGGCCTACAACAGGCCTTCTGGCCAGGGTCAGAGGAATGCATCTGTCGGTGAACCTGAGCTGTGACCTGCTCAGGAACCCCAAAAGACTTTGTTTGCTCTTGTTGTAAACAGGTTCACTTGGGGAGCTCCCTGCTGCTGGAAAATGGACCTGGACACATCTGGGCTCAGAAATCACTCGTGGTGATCTGCAAACGACCTGCTCAGGCAGTATACCAGAGTGTTTTGAGCTCCTGGAAGGTAAGCAGCTCCCAGGTTGCTACAACTGGTGATGCAGAAACTTCAAAGGAGGATCACCTCCCGGCATTACTTTGTCAAAGGGCTCCTTCTGGTTTGTTTACTTAGAATATGGCTTCTGCGCTAAGAGTACCAATGAATTCCGCCCTTCGATATGCAGAAGGAACGGCACGAAAGCTAAACAAATGGCCCAAAGTGCCCTGATATTGATATGGAGATTTAGATCCTGAAGAAACCAAAGGCCCCGAGTCTGAAGGGGACCTAAGTGAGCTCCCCAATCTAGACCAATGCATCTGTGACTAGAGTGAGTGACTTATGGAGGAGCAAAAGGAAACTCCCCCAACACTTGCAGGTTCTATCCCCGCTTCAGGGAGGACAAGATCGGAGTGGATATTTGAACTACCAGGTCAACTGATGATGGGCCAGCGGGTACACCCCTGCAGTTCTCTGAGGCATAGCCTGGCGTGCCGCACCATGTAGTTCACTCCGCCGTGTCTCCTAGAAGTCTGAGGCAATTCTGAACCACATTCTGACAGATCATGAACAAGGACCTGCATTGATTGGAACTTCTAGCCCTGGGATTTGTACAGTCCAGGACTGCCTCGATGAATTCTATTTGAACAGGGTGTCGGATAGATTTCTCTGTATTGATTAGGAACCCTGGTGCGTTGAAAGCAGACTGAAGAGTGGCTACACTATAGAGTACCTGAGACCTGGACCAGCCTCTCACTAGCCAGTCATCCAGGTAGGGGGATACACGGATTCCTGGATGGTGCTCTGGGGTTGGAACTGGGACCCTGGGAACATGTGCTTCCAATCCTGGTACCAGGTGAGATACCCAAACAGCAGGGGAAGCTGCACCAACAGGTTAAGCAACTCTCTGGCTGCCTGGAAAGCCTCGGTTGTAGATAGCAGCAGAAAGGGCTCCAGAGTCTATGGTACCGAAAGGCGCACTGGTCCTTTGGGGATTGGTTGCAATGGACCCGTCCCAGCCTCTGGAGTGAGCAATCCCTCCTGGCTTACTAACTGTATCTGGGGATGCCTCCTCTGAGGGCACCTCCGAGTTCTTGCCTCTGCTCAAATGCCTTCACCACAGACTTCGAAGGCCCCAATACAGTGTGTTTGGGAGACTCACGTTGTCTCTTCTGGGGTACCAGCAATGAGGATCTGCTTCTGGACTCCTAACGGGGGGGGGGCACTCCTAACTGACTTGGATATGCTCAGACGCATTCAGACTGGGACGCTCTGAGGGCAGGCGAAGCAGAGACTCCACAAGCAGGTACTTGAGTCTGGCAGCCCGATCCTTTTTCAATCAGGGTTGGAGCCTTCTACAAACGTGACATCTGTCACTCACATGCGCCTCTCCCAGACCCTTAAGGTGGATGGGGTGTGGGCAGCTCACTGGCACAAGACTTCATACATGAGCACCAGGCCCCAAAGCCAGGAGACAGAGACATTAGTCTAATACCAGGCTCGGAACCCCACTCTAGAAAAACACTACCCTAAATATGCACAAACACTACACTGGGCTAAAAACTAATTCTACAGATACTACATACACTAAAAGGAGGAAGGCTTGCGGATACAAAGTTCGGCACTTCAGCAGCCATCACTAGCGGGAGGAAGGAACTAAGTGGGGTCGGGTGGTAGCATGGCCCTTTGTACCTGCATGAGGCACCAAATGGCACTCTCACTACCCCGATGGGTACGGCTGAGGGAAAAAAATCTTTGACAACTATGCACGAGACACGCACCTACAGTGGAATGGACATGTGGAATCATTCAAAGAAGAACACGTTTCAAAACTGCACAGCAGCTGTACAAGCAGATTGCAGGTTCTATCTTCAGTGAAAAAATCTGATACGGAAAATGATTTTCTTTTTAATTTCAAAACTTGATCTGTTTGTGGAAAAGTATCCTCAAAGCTGATAAAGCAGTTAGGCAGGATAAACCCCTTCTGTGACCTTTAAATACTAAGAGCTATTGTAAGCTACCACTACAACCCAACTGGCTTTGGTTTGAACAGTCTTTTTTTAAGTGCGTTTGAAAAAAATGCTTTTTGAGGGGTTGACGGGAAGCACAGAAAATTTAGTTCTGCGAGGACAATCTTATTCTTTACAAAGTGTCAGCACAAATAAAGTATCCAAAGGTCAAAGAAACCTATTTAATTAAGGGATAACACCCAGTGCGATGAAGTAAACTGGTACTTGTAATAAACTGCTGTTGCAAGTGACTGGATGCCAAAGAACGTACAGTCAGACTGACACACACTAAGAAATAGCATGGTTTTAGCTGAACCGCTGCTGACCAGATCAGCTGTGCATGGACAAGGGCAAACTATGGCCAGCACCAGATTACCTAAAAACTGCTGACAACAGATTACTGCGCTTTCCTAGAGAGGACTGGGCCTTAGCTGTATGAGCAGAAATAATATCCAAGTCTCCTGTGATTTCATTCGTTGAAAGTGTTCTCTTGCAGAAATGACTTTATCCATTGTTTAAAGACACATTAACATTATTCAAATAAGCAACAAAAAGTACCTTAACAATATAGTTGCAAATCTCAGAAAGTTAATCCCTCTCATTTACGTGGGCCAATGAGTATCAAAGAATTTTGTATATGCTTGTATCAAGATAGTTGGTACTGAGGAATGGCAAAAATGGAGTTTAGAGCTTGTGTTTACTTCAAGTTCTCTTTTGAGTGGAGAGGGATTTTAGGAAGAAGGTATAGAGGTATTTTTTTTAACAATAAAGATGAAGATGTTTATACAATATTGTTGATCTGCAAAATTTCCCCACTAGAAAGCAGCAGACAGTCAACATACACCTCATTAAAGATGAAACTGTCATTTTCAGTGACACAGTGTTTAAAATACACCACGTCATCTGGAATCTACTGCTTGAATTATCTACTAACGTAGAAAACCATTTAGATTAATGGCAAGAAATTTGTTTTCGCACCACTGTTAGATTTCAGGAAGCGGCACATTTTTTACTGTAATATGATCATCTTTGTATAAATATAATTAGAGTTGACTCTCAGAAGAATTAGACATGCAAACCTGTGCTCTGAAGAGCAGTCATTCAATTTTTATCTCACTAAAATTGCTTCTGCACAGTGTTCTCTTTCACTTAAAGGGAACTTCGTTTTCTTAATAATGAAAAAAGGGCAACGTTGCATTTTTTATGAAGCAAAGAATCTTTTTCAAAAGGAAATGTAACAATTCAGCAATTCAGTTTCTACCTGCACCTGGTACACTCAAAAATGTCACCGAACAGTATTAAAACCTGTTGCGAGGCATTTTAAATATGTGGTAAATTACTTCTTGATTTTTCTCATTAAACTTGCATATCAACTATTAAAGTCCTTTCTCTTCATTTCTGATTAAAATGTATGCTAAGTCTTTTGAAACTTCTTTAAATAAATGAAAGTTAACTTTTCACTCCGATGCAATTTTGCTGCCAAATAATAAAACTTTAAAAGGTGAAAACATCAAGTTACAAGTTTCATCTCTTCCAGGTACAGATGTTTAAGTGATTACATTAGTATGCCATGAATTTATTCAGATGTATAGTGACAAAATAACATTGTGTAGCATGTCATAAATAATCTCTATTTTTTAAAGCAACAATTATTTCCTTTCCTTATAAGACAGGAAATATCAAATTAAGGGCTCTATTTTATGTTAATCATTTTACAGCAGTCGACAGACATCTTAAAACATACGTAGAGATCTTTGTGATGTTTTATTTAAATTGCCCCAAGGATTGGACGTGCAAGGTAACATTTTAAATTATTACATTTACTACTAAGGTTATACATTAAGGGGAAAATTTTCAAAGGGAACAAATAGCAGCTAGGTGCCCACTGTTGCCCTATTCTGTCAATACAGAAGTCAGCATGAGATTGTTCTTTACTGTACTGTTTATATCGTCAAGATTTTAAAAAGTGGTTAGTGCTTTTGGATGGCTCAGTCTGGGATGCCTCTTAAGCCTGATTTTCAGAGTGGGTGACTGTTAGAAAAGAAACAGTAACTTAACAACCCATTGGCCATTTATGTTACCATCAACATCAAAACCCCCTCATGTGCTACCAATTACCTATTCCCCTCCTTAGCTGGCATGAACATCTACAATGTTGAGATGGATAATATTTTTTTCCTCCCCCACCCTCTAATCAGATTTTGGAGTCACAGACATTTTATTATGAAATGCTGTCTTCCTGCTTTGTCAGCTTTAGGAGGTTTTTTCCCAACCAATTTCTTTCCTTGGTATTAGTCGTGGGAGTTCTGTCTGCACTAAAATGGTAACCCATTGTTCCCTGGCTAAATATTATAGCTGAAATGCCATCAAAAACTTCTCCTCCATTCATTAGCCTCTTCAGGGTGTGCTTTTGCAATGTGTATGCTGTTAGCAGGATCCCTTCATTGAATTACAGTTTCTGAATGCCATTTTTATGTACTCAGATAAATATGTACACATGTACAATGGATGTACCATTTGTAGTGAAGTACAATGTGCACAGGTTTTTAAATTATTTTTAAACTGGTTTAGGGCTTGTTTAAAACTGACTCGAGGTAAGAACTTGAGAAAATTGTAAAGTTCAGTTATTGCCTTTGCTGTAGCTATAGATTCAAAGGTTTGTTCAGTGCATTATGAACAAATGGCCTCAGATACATGCTTTATTTATCTAGGTGGTAAAAGAATGAGTTGGACAATTCTACAGAAAAGTTTCTTAAAGGGTAGATGACCCACGAGGCTAAGCTCCTAAGCCTACCATGGAACAAAGACTTTAAACTGTTAAAGCAAATAAATGTAGATGTTGGTGGATGGGGACAGGGGGGAATGGACCCAGCCTATTCTCCAAAGTCTAAGGGGTTAGATGTTTAACTAATTATTTTTGCCATGTTCAACCCTCACATTAATTCTATTAATGCAGGGAATTGGGATTTCAAAATGCATGGGGGAGCTTCAGCCCCACTGGTACCATGAAGTGAAAAAATAAAAAGGGAAAGCGGATTTTTAAATTTTTTTTCAGTAAAACCAGTTTACCGCAGTGCAGCAGAAACACAAGCACTACTGCCAGCCACGACCATGCTGTTATTAGAGTTCTGATAATGAACAGTGCAGAGAAAGGAAAAAAATGCACAAGAAAATTTAGTCAAGCTTTCATTTTTAAACAACAGAAGAGTTAATTAAGTTCGTGCTTTAAGTCACTCATGCATTACTGCCGCAAATTCTGTACCATGAGAAGATAGGAATGGCAGGGGTTTTTTGGCTATTGTTTTACATGCACACACGCACTCACACGCGCGCGCCCACTCACACACTCCTCTCTTCCAGGGCTCTAGGATACACTCCAAAAATCATAAATCACTCAAAAAAAACCTTTCCGAGATTGCAGTTTTGTACATCTCACTAACCGTAAATTCCACTCTTACATTCACATTTTCTTTACTACCAATCTATTGAATTTAAATTTTTAATTAATTTTAAGTGTTTTTTGGAGAAAATCCATTTGGTTTTATATCATGCCCATGCATTTCTAATCATTCGTGTACATGCTCACTTAGATTGGTAAGAACAAATGGCCAACATACATAAACATCTGGTATACTCCATACACACTCCAGCAACACAAGCTTGGAAAGAAACCCAAGAGTCTTCATAGGGAAAGAACACTTTAAGAGGGAGGTATTGTGGAGTTCGGGTAAATTTTTAAGGCTGAAAAGACGGTCAAAGCTAGTTTGCCTAGCACATCTTGTCATTCAAGTTGTGTCTGTGATAAAACCAGACAACTCTCTCACTTGTAGATTAACATACCGAAGAACAGGTGCTTCTTGGTGTAATGGAGCTCTCTCAGGGCTTTTCCAAAATAGTTAAATAATTAAAGTTATTAGTAGATATAGTTAACAAATTTGCTGCAACTGTGTTCCAATGCAATTTCCTTCTGCAACACGAACACCCATATCAACTCTTCACAACAGTTATGGATTCAATGACTTCATTTTGATGTCTCTGGGGCTCCCTCCCACTTGCCCAGGTTCTCCCAGAGATCAACGAAAGTGTTATTTCAGACAAAGAAGATATCAACCTTGGTATAGTTTACTAGTCCTAGTTTGCAGAATGGCGGACCCTTCTAACCCTCCCCACAGTGATGCAGAGAACAGCTTTACTTGCAAAGGGCTATGATTTCAGATAGACACCAAAAATATTAGTGTTAGTACAAATTTTGGGTATTATATGAACCAGGTATCCTACAACTGGACATATTAAGATTTTCTTATACAGATCCCTAAGGTTTGAGGTATGGCATCCCCATGTTTTTTAGTTTCTTATTTTTGCTTTAGTGTCAAGAAGAATTAAAATAGTAAAAGCCTCTAATCCATCAACTCTTCTTTGGCTGGAAAGTACTGATCAAGCATCAGGAGAATCCAGTAACCTGAAATCCTTACGGTAAGCGGGTTTCACACCATTTGCTATGCTTAGTATTGAATCAAACCATACCGGTAAAAGGAAAATAAAAGAAGGAAGAACTTGATTTACTGCAAAGTCAAGCCATGTGTATTTCTGGAACATCCTGCTCCGTTTCAGATGTTTCTAATATTGCCAATCGTTTCTAAGGAAACAATCTCAAGCTTGTGACTTGACAGATGTAGTAAAATCTTTCAAATATTTTGTTTTAAACTGCATGAGCAGTAGGACCATCCTGGTGATCTCAGTAGGTGCCGAGTGTGCTATTATTCGGAGGACTGAAATTCAGGACCCAGTCTTTGCCTTGCTCTTGTCCTAGCAGCAGTCAGGGCACTTGATAAAGCTCATGCAGCCTCCCTATATTTCTCTGGAGACTTCCAATTATTCAAGGAGCAGTATGCACTAGCCTTGTAAAGGCACATGTCCAGACTTCTTTTGCCAGGGGAATATGGCCTCTGTAGCACAGAGCCTTTGATAATGAGATCAGGAAGGGAGGAGTAAGTAAATAGAGGCTAAATATAAAGAGATCCTTGGTGATCAGAGGATGCCTGTGGAGTAGGAAAGAAATATAAGTAGGGTTTTCACAAGCCCTCCGTGTTGGCCTAACTCTGCTCCCGGGAAGCCCATGTTAAAACTCCTAGTCAGCGTTTGGCCAACACTAAGTGCTTTAGAAAATACCACTCCTAATCTTTATGGCTACATGTTTTGTTGCTAACTTTGTCATCCTAATTAGTCCAAGATATTTTTAAATTCCACAGTCCGCCTGAAATTATAAGGGACTTTAAAATGTCTAATAGAAAGTAATAGCATTCACTCTCAAACAACACAGGAAGAAGCCTCGTGGGCTGAGATGAGTCACTAAATCTTGAAAAACTGGATACAACTGATTAATGACTAGGATTGGGGTGTGGTGGAGCAACATTAAAAGAGGCATGATGGCACACTATCCTAGGAATCTGAAATTTAATATCTCAATCAATTCCTGATTAGAGGTGGAAAAGAGCTAGTGTTAAGTCATTCAGCACATCTCTCAAGGTGCGTTTTCTACAGTTGTAGAACTTTGCTTAGCCGACTTTTTCAAAAGTCCATAGTACTATTTCATCTTTATTTGCTTGTAGTTTTATTTGAAGTTCTAACCTCTTGTACACCTCTAAATAGTTCTCCTCCCTCAGTTTGGACACATCAAATATTGGTGGACTGTTATGTCCACTCCTTAGTTGTCACTTAACCCAACCACTCTATTCATATTTAGTTTTTAATCTTTCCTCATATGTTAATGATCAGTAGGTTCCATAACTTTTTGCGTTCATCTGATGTTGAACGTTTGTTCAATGTAGTCTTTGTTTTATGAGGTCATTTGGGCTTTGTTACTTTACAATGGCTTCTCCCGCTGCAGCTGCAAGAAATGCATCCATTTACCATGAGTCTTGACGTAACCATGTGAAAATGTGTAGCATTTAACAGACACTGTCTGTCATCATAATTTAGAGGGGAAGGTGGGCAGTGTATCAATAATATGAAAACGTCCTAAAAAGATTTATTGAACAAATTGAAAAAAATGCATTGTAAATAGATTGCAAGTTCTTCAGGACAAGGACTGTTTTCCTCCTTTTTGCATTGTATATTATCATATTCATTTAATTTCTCAGTCCCCCTCCCTTCATTGTTGTCAAAGATATGTCTCACTAGACGAGAAAGTGATAATTCCACATAATGGATGTACTGGCTTATCAAATTTCAGGATGAAACATGGAACCAGTTGCATCACCAAAGTGAAAAAAGAATTATTAATCCCTTTACTCCTCCCCAAATATGGATTAGAATTCATTACAACCATTAGTAATGAATGTCATTTTGTTTTAAAAATAAGTAATTTGTGCCAAGGTCTTCGTATGCTGGAGTTTTGGCCTGAAGTGAATATTTGAACATGGTTTAAAAGTAGGGAACAAGAAAAGCTGTCAAGCTGATAGACTAATTTGAACAGAAGACAAGGATTGGTTTGCTAGACTGCTATGACCATGAGAAGAGTTAGTGTTGGTGTTTGTTTTAAAAAGCTCTTCCACAGAGTGATGATGAAAACTTTACTCCCGACCTATGAGATGAGAGGGTCTTCTGTGGAACGTCTACAGAATATCAAAAATATCACTTGTCTCCAACAGACTTAAGGGAGTCAAGTTCTTCACAAACCAAAAACACACTACTGAAAATTGTATGCATCTCTTAAAAAATTAAACTTGAGTTCATCTTTTCAAAAGCCAGATTTCTTTTTAATCTGATCTGATTACCCCAGTAATGAGGATTACTAAAAATCAGTCGCTCCCTTTGTACTGCTCTTACATGCATGCCATTTCTATCAGTTTTGGGAATTGCTACTAGTTTAGGACTGTAACAATTGGCGGTTAAACTCCACAGAAATGACAAGACTAGACATCCTTTCAAGCCTTAAAAATTATGTTATATTTATGAGATCAGTTCACTTGAAACATGATTTCCCTTGAAGACTACATTTCTCCCCCCCCCCCCCAAGCTTGCCTTGCCACTCAGCAGTGCTGAGAAAGTAGATAAACAGGAATGTGATACCAACCGTGAACTGCCGGATCTGTCGTCGCCGTTGTGTCTACACACGGGAACAGAGGATTGGAGGAAGGGAAGAAACAGGAGGAACGGCATGCAAAAAAAGGGAAAATGGAAAAAATGGAACAGATAATATATGAGCAAGCTTTCAAAGAACATTGCGTGACAAGCAATAATAAAATGAAAGGCAAAAAGCATTTGAAGTGAGTTGCACTGTTTAAAGGACATGCCTTGAATTCAAAAGCTGTGAGCCTGAGGAAAACAGTAAATTCTTTGTTTTTCTGGAGTCTTGCCAGGAGGATATTTACTGGTGGTCAAGAGCTAAGGGGGAACATGAAATGTGGGGAACACCACCAGTGACAACTCTTTGATTGTTAAATACTCACAAAACACAGATGCTCAAAACTAGGACAGAGACCTAAAGCCTGGAAATGGTTTCATACATTCAAACATTGCCTTCACTAAAATCTTCCCCTCCGGCCTGTTCACCACAGGTCCTTCATTACCAATCAGAAGTCAACCAACCAGCCTCAAGTTTCCCTTCCTCCAGCTGATGCCAAGAAACCTACAAGTGCTATAATGCAAGGTTTAATTTCAGCATCCAGCTCATTTTAGGGTTGATCAGGAGGTAACAATTAAGCAACAGGGAGATGATGAGGACTAGCACCTAGTGTTTTCACAGACCACATTCGCTCAGAAACACATACTAAATTTGTAGGTGGTCTTTTTGCTTGGTTTCTAATGAATCATGCACCAAATGAGACAGTCACTTGATTGAAAAGTACAAGTCTTTGCAGAATACTGGGGCAGCAAGTGGAGATTACCAATTCCTCTACTGAGAAAGATCACCTGATCGCTGATCCTTTTTTAGTCTTTTATGCTAAGCTCTGAAGAAAGCATTTATTTTTCAGGAGGCTGAGTGTCATACGTTACAAGTTAAATATATTACATTGTTTTCATCCAGCCTCGAATATATTGGTTTAGAAAACTTGCTTCACATCAAACTGCGAAGCTTTGTTAAAGGCTTTTGAAATATTTTTGGAGTTGCTGCTTTGCCATCTAAATCAGCACTGCTCCTCTTCTCTGACAGAATGTGAACATATAGATAGTTTATAATGACTAAACTGTATTTTGGATGGACTTCCTACCACCTCAACTCTGTTGCCGAGTGTCCTGGCAACTAGATTATCTTCCCCAAAATTCCCTATCCTACTTGGTCTATTTACATTTCGGCAACAACACTGTACATGGAAAATTCATCTCCATTTGTTGACTTAGACCTGGTTCTACTTTCACTCGCATTACTATGCTGAATGGGTCAGAAAATTGTTACTATATGCGTTTGTTGGTTGCATGCTATAATAGGCTGGTTATTCAGAATGTATTTGTAAATTGTCAATATCTACAAAAATATCCTCAAACTCTCAGTAAAGTACAGATGTGGTCATTCACATCAGAAAGGGGGTTCAAAGGACTACATTTGAACTACAAAGGCAATGTTTAAATGAACAAAAGCATATGTTAAAGTGCAGAGCAGCACTCTAAAACATATAATTTCTGTAAACTAGCTAGGAAGTTTAGTTTTATAATTACAGTACACAATTTCACATAGGCGTTCCCCCTCAATTAACATGCTCTCCTCAGAACCATAGGAACTGTAGTCTTTCCACATTCAGAATAAGCAATAGGAAGCATGAAGGGCTATTCCTTTGTAATTTAGCTAAGGACAGTCTATGTTTGAATTCCTGGACCATCAGTGAAGACGAGAATCACACAAGGAGTACACAATACTTACAGATTCAAAGTCTGCACGCTTTAAATATCAAAGCAAAAAAAAAAAGCACAATTTAACAAACTCTATACCAAGATTTGCATGACAGATTATCAAGCCATCATTAATCTGTTCCCACTGCCAACATATACTGTTCTTATCTTGGCAATCAAATCTAACACGTACTTAATATGCTAGTACTCGTTCTCATGCTGGGAACTTTGGTGAAGGCAGCATGGAAGCCTTCCAAAACAAAAATGAGAACAAGAGTGGGCCTTTATTTTTTTGGAAGCAGCATTGCGATAATGCTTCATTTTAAACAAGCAAATGGTGAAGGGGAAAATGGAGGTGGGGGTAGGGAGTGTTGTTTAGAAAGAATTACAGAACTGTCAACTCTTGAGATACCATCTTGGCATCTACAAACAGTCTCAATTTACTGTCTTCCTGAAATAAAAAAAGTTATGTCAGCATTAAGATTAAATAAAACTGTGCTAGAAGCAACCTTGTACTCATATGCTGGAAAAGATATTAGTCAAGAAACAGTGTGAACTGGACAGTGCATCTCGCTTCCTCTTCTGGGGACAGAGACCAACAGCTTACAAAAATAAAGTTCTCAAGCAGTTTATAAGCGAGAACAAATATCCAAGTCAAACAACATGTTTGCTGCAGCTGGAATGGTAAAGTTATGATTAGCAAATGGATTGGATGATTACAGCAGGAAACACAGACCAGTTAAAGGTTTAGAATGCGCTTTCTGGAGGTCCTTCTCAATTCCACCATCTTCTTTCAGAACAAGGATTTTACACATTTTTATTTCTTTTAATGCATGGTACAATGCTGCACTGCAGAGGAATGATCTCATGTTCAAAGACTTCAAAACAACACACACTTAAGGAAGATTATTTTGCATTATGAGAGAGAGAAAATTAGCCTTTTGCTGTGCTCCTTTGGTATGAGTTGAATGAGTATATGCAAATAGTGTATAAATCACTCTCACGAACACTACTGTTCTGCTTGGCGTAAGAGAAGAAACATAGCAGTAACAGGAAAGGGCTGCTACTGCTAGAATATCTTATGATTTTACCATGGGTTGACTATTTTTAAAATAGTTCTCTGGATTTTAGCATGGTTACCCACTTTTAGTTTTATTTCATACTGAGGATAACCATGTCACCCCACTGATTAACTTTACGGTCCAAACTCTGGAGGGGGAAATCATATTTTCTCCCATAGAGCTGAAGGGGAAGGTGTGTGCTATTGTTTCTCGATTAAAGGTCCAGTGAAGTCAATGAGAGTCTTCAGTGACTTCAGCAGGCATTTGATTAGAAGTGATGGGTGATAGCAACAATCACATGAATTTTATGAAAATGAAATTTATCCTATGGTGCCGACACTGGGTGTTTTCTATTCTGAGGTGAGTACAGAGGCTAGAAAGAAGAATATAACAAAACATTGAGGTGGAGTAAAAGCACTCTTAATCTCAAGGTAAAACAAATAATAGGATTTTAATTAGTAAGCCTCAGCTAAAATTGTTCTTTGTGGGGTAGTAAAAACAATCCAATAGCCTTTCCAGTTCTACACATCCATAATCATAGAGTGTTCACTAGATCAGTGGTTCTCAACAAGGGGTACACAGAGGTCTTCCAGGGGTACATCAACTCATCTAGATATTTGCCTTGTTTTAGAACAGGCTACATAAAAAGCACTGGCAAAGTCAGCACAAACTAAAATTTCATTCAGACAATTACTTGTTTATACCGTCTGTATACTATACACTGAAATGTAAGCACAATATTCATATTCCAATTGATTTTATAATTATATGGTAAAAATGAGAAAGTCAGCACTTTTTCAGTAATTGTGTGCTGTGACACTTTTGTATTTTTATGTCTGATTTTGTAAGCAAGTAGTTTTTAAGTGAAGTGGAACTTGGGGTATACAAGACAAATCAGATTCCTGAAAGGGGTACAGTATTCCGGAAAGGTTGAGAGACACTGCATTAGATGACTGTTTTATGAGCATAATCAAACATGGTATCCCAGGAAGGCATTTTTCTGCTGATATAAAGTTGCATACTTCACTTAATATTGACTTCTTTTTCGTATCAGTCATAGGACTCTGTCAGTTTACTGTGGCCAGGTCCTGAATGAATTAAACCCCTAATGCACATTTTGTTATGGTAGAATATGAACGTATCTGCAAAACGGGAAGACACTGGCAACATTCAAGCTTTTAGACACCAGCCATTTAACTAAGTAGCAAAAAAAAACCGCACTGCCTCAGAGGCAGCGGGGCAATACTTAGTTGAAACAGTGGCACAAGCGCTCCGCTGTGGCACATTCTAATGCTTTCATATGGCTTCTTTCCAACTTAAAATTGTTCATTGAGCGTGACAGACTGAGGGTTTAAAGCTAATCCATAAATTAGTCCATAGTCCTGAACAGAATGAACACCATAAATGAAAACGAAAATCTTAGGAACAAAATTAAATGCATAAACTTAAAATGCTTTTTCTATTTCCAATTGAACTGCAGCGTGCCTATCTTATTAGAAGCTCCACATTCGCTGGGGCTTTTAAAACCAACCCCATACCAGAATGGATAGAAGAGGAGCATCTAAAAGGACACAGAAGACTCAACTGCACCCATTTCACGTGTCAATCTTTACTTTAAACCAAACTAATAAGCACAAACACAGTATAGTTCCTTTCTAGTTTATTTCCTTCATTAAAGTAAAAAAGAAGCCAATAGGCTTTCTGATCAGACTCACGGAAATCGTGTTCCATCTGCTTTTTTCAGATTACTTCACATTTAGAAGGCCAGGGCAAGCATGAGTTCCCTTGATGTTACCATTTTTACAGCAATGCCCTAAGTAATGAAGGCTCTGTATTTATGAAAAGAATATTATTTTCCGGTTTATTTCAAATCCATAAAAGATAGTAAAAGGAATACTGAAAAAATCTTCAATTAATTTCCACTGACCTAATGCCTAGCTTCATTTCATTTATGTTACACTTCAATTAAACTGAAAGGTGGCAGGAGGGAGGATGAGGTGAATTCAAGCCTACATATAATGCAGAGCCGCAGCCTCCTTTATCTCTAAAGTCTTCCCAGAAGAATGATGAATGGACTCCGTGTTTGATACTGTAAGATCACTCTCTGTAAAATAATTCCAAGCTGGCTTCAAAGCTTTTGCAGAGGTGTACTGCACTGCACCCCCGAGACAGCTTCATTTGCAGACCAGATGTTTCACAAAAATAATCAGGGTCTGCTGAGTAGCTTTGTGTAGTGTGTGTGTGTGTGGGGGGGGGTGGGGGGGGTGGGGGTGGATTCTAGATCTGGTGCTGCAACTTGATCTGGGATTTTTAATTCTTCTTCCAGAAAGCCCTACAATATGCACTCTTGCTTAGGCCCCAGCCTTGCAAAGAAAACTTGAGAATCTGCACAGAGCTCCCTGAAGTCAAAAGGGCTCTATACCTTTGCCTATGCGCCTCTCTTTGCAGGATAAGGGGTTTAGTAGCTATTTTAGAATAATTATTTTAGATATTGGAAGCTACTAGATACACCAGCAACCATGGAGAAGCCCTTTGAATTTTGAACAAAAATACTAAGTAGATATTTAGACTGTATTTTGTCGAAGTGGAATAAGCAGTTTTATTATTTTTCCATCAGTCCTCTTGCTTCAAAATAGACAAGTTTTCTGCAGATGCACAATTAAGTAAAAATGATTGCGGCAGTACTTTATTCATCATAAACGAGTAACAAACACATCAAAGTGCTCTGGCTGTTATTGACAGAGCAGTGGGGTAAGACTAGCTTAGTTATTTCTTTGTAGGTATGTAGGTTATTCTCTCTTCCTCTTTCCCTTTAATGTGGTCACATATTGGATGAAAATGTCAGAGGAGTACGATGTTAACGGTAAATTAACCTGACATTTTATCAGAGACACAGGGAAGCTTCTACAGAAACCAAGAATGCTGCAATAAATAATTTGGGGAAAGGAATGACTACGTGGTGTAAATCTCTGCGCCAGCCTGTGAAGCATTGCGTGGAACCAAACACCTGGCTTTGTGTGTGTACATATTCCAAGTTTACAACAAAAGTAGAGTACTGCGAGGCTCTCATTTGGAGATTCATGTTTTCTGATTTTCAAATGTCAATTTGTATACACTGCTGCATCTATGCATTCAGAAAAGGAGACAAAACTGCTGCTGGGGCCATCTGTAGTTTGCACAGCCCAGGGAGGAATTAACCACCATCATCCATTGTAGAAGTTCATGGGAAAGAAACAAGTTTTCCATGTATTTATTAAATTCCATCTGAACAGTAGCACTGGTATCACAAAGTGTCAGCTATAGTAACTGATTAGGAACAAAGCTTCCACACCCACTGGTACATACGTAGCCCCATTAATCCACACTGACTTGGAACCTCCTACAAACCTATTGCTCAAAATACCTTTCAGCAAAGAATGTGTTTCACTGCATACTTCCCACCCATACTTCCCACCCATACTTTTTGGATTACTCCTGGAATAAATCCCAGGCAGCTGTAGTTCGTCACACTAGCAGTTGAAATCAGGAAACGGACAAACTTGTGGGAATAGAATTATCATTTTAAATGAGTTTTCTAGGATGTAAATTCCAATTTTAAAATGGTGCAACATTCTTCTTAGCTAATGAATACAAGGATTCCCATTTTTATATGAGATACCTATGCAAAGATGGAAACAAGTTTTTCCACTGACTTAGTTCTGGAGTCCAAGATTAACCTGCCCTTCAGGAAGAGAGTTTTTAAAGACAGGATCTCAGTGCTATTCAGAGGAATTCATTTGGGAAGGCAGGAAATCCTTGGAACTTGTAGGCACCAGCACTGCAGTTTTAGCCTAGACAATATTCAATTGTGAAATCATTCCAGGTTTGGCAGCACCTACCTTTTATTTAAATTAATTTATTTATTTTTAAAAGACAGTCAAGTTGTTTAGTCCCCACACTTAAAATGTCACAAAACGGAATACTAATAAAACACTAACATTTAAGTGAAAATGTATGAAAAATACTTCATTTCTACTTCAACAACCTCCTCCAGTGTTTGCAACCTAAACAGTGGAACATTTACATAAGATTTGGAAGTAGATTAATAATTTTACTTTCTTTAAAAACAGCAGAAAAACTGAAAAGTTTGTTCTATTTTCATTTGGTTTTAACCATTTATGGTGGCGTTTCTCAAACTTCACTGCACTGCGACCCCCTTCTGACAACAAAAATTACTACAGAACCCCAAGCGAGGGGGGGGGGGGCAGGCAAAGCCAAAGCCCAAGGGCTTCAGCCCCAGGCGGGAAGCCTGTAACCTGAGCCGCGGCAAGTCTAACGCCAGCCCTGGCAACCCCATGATAAAGGGGTTGGGACCCACGTTGAGGTCCCGACCGACAGTTTGAGAACCGCTGATCTATGGTATCACCAATAAGGATGTGTTTATTTTTAAACCTTCCAGCATCCTTGTAACTTAAAAAAAATGTTTTAATACATTTAAAAAGACGTCACGATTATTTTAAAGGCAAGTCATCTGATGATGAAACCTGCCAGTCCAGGATGAGGATGTGATGAGTTGCTGAGGAGCCTTGCCATTGCTACAGGATTGCACTTGAGCCTCTGTACACGTTATAAAGGCACATCCATGCTATATGTGCTCCAGCATGTAATCTGCAACACTAGGGATTCCCTAGAAGTATGCTAAGTACATCCCACGTTCCATTAAAACTGCTGCTATGTTACACGCAAGTGCCAACAGCAGAAGAGGCAACAGACATGACTGTACAGGTACACAATTAATTGTTTATGTGCTGAGGTGGAAGAAAATTAGCCCTACAGGGGGTAAAAAATTCTTTAAAATGCAGACCAGTTTTTAATACTACATTATGCCCAAAGAGGATTTAAAAAACTATTATTAAGAACTTTTATCTCCCAGGATATAACAGCTGTCCAAAAACAGTATTTCAAGTGAGGACTCCAGGGGCAATTTAAATTATGCAGTTTGCTCTGCCATATCACATTGTACATCTTAATGAACAAAGCCACAAGGACAATTTGAAATGATAAAAAAGGATTTGCCAGTGATAACAGCTGAAATGCCAAAGGATGGTCAGAAAATCAGTGCAGATCCTGAAAAGATCAAATCATCGTGTGATAAATCGGAAGTAGCAAAGCAGCAGAGACCGAGCAAATGGCTCAAAGGTTGTGCTCTTTTGGAAGCTCCATGACTTCCCCGCAGCACTACAGAACTGCTTTCAGAGTTCAGCTTGACGGAGCAAGTCAAGTCCATGCCAGCAGCCTTCACAGTCACATCAGGAGTGAGAGTGAGAGAGAGACACTTACGCTCAGGAAGTGGACTGAATGGACAACGAAGGCATGCCAAGACTTGCCGCAGGTTGTCATCTAGGGTAAGCGTGACTGGCCGGTGAAGCACGGCTGATGAGAGCAGTGGCTGGCTGGCAAGGGGGCACTTTGCACTGAACAGGGATTGTTAATGGGCCGGGGAGGAATTTTGTACAGATCGGGAGCCACAGATAATACATTTTGTTACAAAATGTTATAGCGACGCAAGCGCTCTGGTGTAGAAAGCAGCCTTCCTGGAACAGCTTTACAGGAAGGCATGTGAATGAAAACTCTCTTGAACACAGCTCATTCTTCTTATGAAGACGGGGGGTCCTGGCAGAACCGCCCTCAGCTTCCATGCGATGCCAGCTGAGTGTGCCCCCAGCTTGTGCGGGGAATGAAGGGAGAGAAGGTGAAGTATAATGGAGATAAAATCTCCCCCGATTTGAGGAATCCCATTTGAAAATGCTTCTAACTGGTTTGGGTGGAAGACTAAGCATGAAAAAAGGAACACTACCGCCTCTGAACAAAGCCCATCACCAGTATTCAGACTACATGCCAGGGGTGGCCAAAATGTGACTTGAGAGCTGCAGGCGGCTCATTTACAGTTAAAGTGCGGCTCGCAGAGCCCACCCCGCCCCCCATCTTCCCCCCCCAACCAGACTGGGGTGGTGGGGGGTATGGGCTTCTGCCCTGCGAAGAGGAGAGTCTCAGGGCTTCAGCCCCATGGGAGGTGCCTGCTGGGGCTTGGGGCTTCAGTAGGAGTGGGGCTATATGAGAACATTTCAGTATTTTGGAGGCAATAAAATTAGAAGTTAGGTATTGTCCCTTAGGCTTTTAAGTAGTATTTCTATACCACTACTGTACATAATTCTTGCAATGACGCTAGTTTGTAAATGGATTTCAGTTGCAAAACCCTTTACTAGAAAGAAAGGAAGATAAGCTTCGGCATAAAACTGCAGGAACTTACTCATTGGCGTTTGGCTGCTGAAGCTTCTAAGGTTAACAGGGGCTGCAATGAACTAAACAATGCAGGGGAAGAGTGGAAATTAATTTTTATATCCATTTGTCAGACTTGGATTTCCAGTTAAATTTAGTAGACTGTCTAGTCTCTGTAGAAATGGAGATTGAAAATGTTCAGTTCCATAACCTTTAATCTATTTGGAGAGAGGAGCAAATGTTAAATTCCATGAGTGCAGATATTGAGCCTTCAGGATAAGATAAATACATATATAGCTGCTTGCTAAGACACAGTAACTCTGCAAGATCACATCCATCAAAGAGAGGGATTTGACAAAGTTGTTCTAGTAGCAATTTCAGTTTAACAACACCTCAGTGCTAGCTCGTTCATTAGCACAAAGGCATTCTGTGCTGAGAGAAGTTACAACTCCTGGATCAGGAGGTTAAAGTACATCTGTAAGGTGGCCTCAAATCTCAAGCAGAGAGGCCAGCAACAGAATGAGACAAACAGAAAGTCCACATTGAAACCAAGGAATTTGGCACAATTGGCCTGTTTCTGCCCTCATTAGAGTCAATGGAAAAGCTCCCAGTGATCTGGGTAAGAGTAGAACAGAGTACAATGTCACTGGTCAAACCAGATTAACTGCTGAGGGTTATGGCTAAGCATAAACCGTGTTTAAACATGTTTTTAGCTCTGTTTTAGAAACCTGAGTACCTGGGATCTTTTTCACACGGCTGCTAAGCAGCACAAGTTTGGTGTTCCAAAGGCAGGGCCTTTGATGCTCCAAAGGCAGGGCCAGCTGACATGGACTGTTACACGGGAGAAGGCAGATTACAGCGGAAGGACAGTAAGGAAATTTGAAAGAAGGGGAGCCAGCTAGTGCATCAGCAGTGTGATGTGCATTTTGAATAATGACTGACACTAAAAGCTGCTAAGACAGCCTGGATCACAGGGCCAGGGTGGCCGGTAGATTTCTGATCCAATCAAGTCTGTGGGGGAAGGACTAAGAATGTGTGTGGCTACAAAAGCCAACTCATAAGAGCACAGATTTAATAGTGAGGGCTGCTGCTGCAGCAGTCTCGGGATCAAAGCATGCACAGTGAATGCAGAAAATCGAATAATCAGTGAGGCAACAAAATGTGCAAGCATCAGTTATAGGATCAAGCCACTAAATAACACAATCAAGTTCAGCATCAGTTAAGGGGGACTCGTACCAAGAGCCAGTGATGTTTGGTTTCCAGAAGAGTGACTTATTTAAAGCAATTAATAAATAAATAAATAGAGTGAGGAAGCTTGGGAGCACCCAAAAGGAGAAGTTGGAGAACTCTGTTGAATCAGAATGGAGGTTGCCCAAGATGCCTTATTATAGTCTTGGATAGTAGCAATGAGTGAAGCATTTGAGCTACAAACAACATGTAACTTATTATTGAGTGTGGAAGGGTAGCTTAGCAGAGTACCCATCAATACAAAAAGTACTAAACATGAGCCAAAAAATGACATGCTAGCAATACTTATTTCATTTCCAGGGCAAAGAGATGAGAAAATCATTAGTGTTACAATGCACCACATGAATATAATGTAATAGGGCCAAAGCAGCGTGGTTCCTGTAAGGGTAAGTTACCTGTAAATGGTCACAAAGGCTCTTTGAAAGCATTAACAAAACAGTGGATAAAGAACCACCAAGTTACAGCATTCCTTTAGACCAAGAGACATTTGATAAAAAGTCTCCCACAAAAGGCTCTGAAGGAAACTTTGACACAATGAGGTGAGAGGTTAAGACATATCATGGAATAAAAAGTGGTTAAAAGATAAAAACTGTAATAAATAGCCAAGTCTCAAGATGGGAAAAAGTTAATACCAGCATGTTCCGAAGTTCATTAGTAAGGAGGTAGACAGTGGACCTGGAAGGAGGAAGACAGTGACGTGGCAAAATCTGGACAACACAATGACAGATGAAATACACTGGGACAAGAGCATGTTAAGGCACGTTGGAAGAAAGGTTTTACATTAATTGTCCACACCCGTGAGTTTTGATTTAGTTGTAAAATCACATGGGACCAGGGGTAGGAATGTAGGATAGTTAAAGTCGGCTAAGGCACAATGGTGGTCACAAAGATAAATAAAATGTTATGCTGCTTTATGAAGGGGATGGAGTATAATACAGGAAATATTATGCCACCGGACAACTGATGGTACTTTCTCATCTTCAGTATTGTGGTCAGTTTGTCACCTCTATCTCAAGAAAAAAAATATAGCTGAAATAAAAAATCCAGGAAAGGGCAATGAAAATGAGCAGAGAATTGTAGCTGAGCAGGGGAAATCAGAAAAGCCTCCCTTATGAGGAGTGACTGGGAAGACAGATGCAGTTACTGTGGAGAGGTGCATGAGGTGAGATGATGGACGGATGTAAAATAACGAGTGGTGTATTATAGACAGTTGGGTGTTCCTATTTACCTGCTCCCAGAACACAGGAAAATAGGAATTCAAAATTAAAAGGCAACTAAAAAAAAGGTGAACAGAATATTCCTTTTAATATTAGAATAATATGCATAATTGACTGGTGTTATTGTTGCAGGATATTGAGGTAGCTAGCTTGTTTTGTTAAGTTTCAGAAATAGATGAAACATCTACGAATAAGAATAGCACTTGCAATCCTACCAGTTGGACAAAGGTACAAACAATCTTCATGCTTCCGGGCATAAATTGCTCAGAAATTGGTATCGACTGGGGTGAGCAAAATATTTAACACCCGCTCCCCATGGTAGACTATAAAGGTGTTTATACCTTTATTTGAAGTATCTGATATTAGCCACCAGTCCTGGGACTAAATGGACTGTTAGTCATGTCTGACATGTCAGTTTCCATGTTCCAAGAACATCTGCAGTAAGGACTGGACTGTCCAACGTCCTGAGATTATAACACACCAGAACAAGAATTGTATATTATGAAAAATAAAGATTTTTTTTGTTTTCCCCCCCGCAGGCTTCTGTTTATAGACATAAAAGACAATACACATTCAGGACATTTCCAATGGTTATGAAGGTACCGTACCTGTGATGGTGGTAGGGGTGGTGGTGGTGGTGGTTGTTGTGGGAGGAGGGATAGTTGTGGGGGGATCTGGATAAAAAATAAAAAGGAAAATAAAAAGGCAAATTAAGAAAAACAAGCAGAACACAATGATCAACAATGATAAGAGAGAAACGAGGACACTGAAAAGCAGCACGGCTGTTTGATGTCTTTATTCCCCTAAAAACAGGGGGCAAATTTCCCAACTGGCTTTAAAGAGAGAGAGCCAGAACCCCCTGCTGCTGTCAAGTGGTATAGCTGCACTGATTGCAATGGAGCTACACACAGACTTATGCCAGCAGAGGGATCTGGCCTGAAATTTCTCTCTTGTTCTGTCGTTTATAAATGCTAAAAAAATAAAAACCTAGCACAAATTAGTCACTGATGGGAGATAGAGATGGAATGGGAGAGCTGTAAGAAAAACAAACCACAAACTTCCTATGACAAAGAGGACGATTTGCTATGTACAAAGAAAGACAATGGTGCTTTGTCGTTTTTCTACGTTTACATTTGAAAATTCTGGTGGGGAAGGAGGGAGTTCCTGCTGCGTTTAACAGACTAAATATCCACAGCAGGTTGAGTCTCTCTCATTCGCTTTTTCCAGAACTGTTAACTTCGTTATTCTTCCTCCATCAATACATCTCCACAGGATGTAAAACTACTTCTAAGCTAGTAATAAATACAAAGCAATGAGAATGTCACTATTAAATATCAAGTTCGAGGCACGCAAGATTTCATTGAGACTTTTAAAAAAAATAAAGTCAATATCTTTGCGACTGATAAATATCAATATTTTAATGCTGCCCTCGCTTTTGTTAATATCACATCCTGGACGGAAAAAACCAGAAAACTGAAGAGATTTTTTTTCTTTACAAAGAATTTATAAAAGACACTTGACCTGTTAAAGCCACCAAACAGTGCTAGGCTATACAGTATAAAATATTTATACTATATAGAGTGCCAGATCTTCACAAAAGTTACTTGGGGAAGGAGGAAAGATGAGAGAAGATGTGAAAGAAAAAAAATTATATGTATATCAATGCCCGAAAATGATCAAACTGAATGTGTTAAGTAGTCAGCAAGACTTTGAACTAAGGACTCATTCTGCAATAATAGAGCATGAAACGGTTCATAGGCTTTTGATTTTAAATTTTATCTAAAGCATGTCAACTTTTCATCACTGACACATCTACTACTCTTTTATCTCCAAGTGAGCTCTCAAATTCTCTAATTAATACATCCAAACTTTAATTATATGCTGCACCTTTATTGTGTTCAGTACAACTTCCTGAAAGTTAAGAAACATTACCTTAGAGTTCGCTTCATTGTGAAGTCAGCTAAAGGAAAATGATCATTCATGAAGAATGTCTTAAAACATTTTGTCCTTCTCCTGCAGCTGCAATATCTGGGTCCATTTCTTTGTTAGATAACTTCTTCATCATCCGCCTAACTTGGGATAGGCTGACAAAGTACTACACTGATGTTTCTTTATTACCAGTGGAGATAGAGCAAAGCATGAGAAGAAAATCATCAACCTTTGTCACTGAGGATGAAAAACTGAATTTTGTGTTTCACTGTCTCCACCAGGGGAAACTGCTACTGACAGTTTTGTCCCTACTGATTGGGGGAGATGATTGTCTAGTCTCATGTGCTAATCACACTAGAGATTTCTAAGGAATGTCTTCGGTCACTCCCAGTGTGAAATCAATTTTTAGGCAACAACATTTTTAGTTTGTACTACCTTATATGTGATTAGACATCCTTATAACACGTCAGCAGAATACAAGTGGGGTGTTAAGGACAGAGCAGCAGCAATCACTTTGCAGGTTCTTGCTGCCGGAAGTCACTTTAGACTTAATGCTATTTAAACATATGTGTATTTTAATTTTATAAGGAGATGGATCTTGATGAGGTGGAGCAGGGCTGACATGTCAGATGGTCACAGCTCTTCTGCAGTCATTACACTCTACTGTATCAGATAACTATTAAGGGACTTGTTAAGACATGGAGTGATTTGACAGACTAATCACCCTCTTTTCTTATTCTCTCTCCTAAGGTCAATTTGGTGCTGGTACAAAGTCCTGTACTGACAGCCCTGGAGAATAAGTCCTACTTATCCATGGAACAGATAGAGAGGCATGCAGTAGGGAAACCTTTTAATGCATTTTGCACTAGGCTTGTAGATCCTACTTCCAAGGGTCAGTTTCCATGCTGAGAAAAAGATGCCCAGCGTGGTGATGGCTTATGAGGCATGAATGCTTTATTAAGAGGTGGACTCAGATTGCTGTGTCCAGTGTGGAAATGCATTGGCATAGCATTTATTCCTTAATGCGGAGTTGGGCTAGATTTGAACCAGTGCACTAAAGAAGGCAGCCATGAGCAACCCACTCTCATAAGACCAACAGTTCTGAATTCCTGGGCTGAACATGCATAGCATCAAGGGACTTCTTTATACAATCTAGAGTATCGAGCCGGATTGGGACACTCCCAATTTTACACAATCTCGACATGATGGGATGTAGAACAGTTACGTGACCATGGACCCCCGACAGACCATAACAGCGGCTAATCATGCCTATATGGCTGTCATATGTATGCACTAAGGGCACAGGCTAAAAGTCTTTGGGAATTTTTATTTCTTTTAAAATAATTTAATTGCAGTCTTTTCCTGTGAATTCGATGTGGCGAGAGGTACAGCACTGACCGCCCTAAACTTCTTGTTCACACAACAGATGCAACAAAATCAGTGATCGCGTGTGCTAACATGAGCGCTGAAAATTTCACTCTTAGACCATGTCTAACATTCAGAAGGGAGTTCAGTTTCTAGAGCACATTGAATCCTTAGCCTGAAACGGCCAGAAATTCCAACTAGAGCCAATCCAACTAGAGCTGTTTCTAAGGGAAGTCCACTAGGAACTGCACAGAGATCGGTTCTTTTAATATCTGCTAAATTTGGTTTAAAATCATCCTTTATGGGACAAGTAGGATATGAAGCGATCCAAGGAGCGGTGAGTCATTTCGTTGTTGTTTTAGTATATTGCATAGTTCTAGTTTCATATGAACTCCTTAGTTATGATGTTTAGGACAATATACAGAAAGTGTGATTGGATTGATGCAATAGGCATCAGCCTTGTTCCACATGTTCTCATGTTGTCACTTAGTACGGAACGTTGATTCCTTCTAGGGCTGCAAGGTCATGTAGCTGTTGATCTAAGGGAAAAACATCAGTGTGAATGCACCCCCACCCCACCAGACCCAGAGAAGAGAAATTACTCTGAAATATGGATGTGTGGCTTATGAAATAAACTTTTCATTTTAAAAGCAGAAGCCCTTTTTTTTTTTTGGCACTTTAGGGGAAAATACTGGAAATGTTCAGTATCCGTTTAATTCAGCCACTATCGAACTGTGGGTCGGGACCCCAAAGTGGGTTGTCACCCCATTTTAATGGGGTTTCCAGGCCTGGCATTAGACTTGCTGGGGCTGAAGCCCAAGCCTCACTGCCCGGGACCAAAGCCCGAGGGCTTCAGCCTGGGGTGGTGGGGCTCAGGTTACAGGCACCCAATCTGGGGCTGAAGCCCTTGGGCTTCTGCTTTGGCCCCACACCCTGGGTGATGGGGCTCAGGCTTTGGCCCCCCACGCTGGGCAGTGGGGCTCGGACAAGCTCAAGCTTCAGTCCCGCCTCCTGGGGTCATGTAATTTTTCTTGTCAGAAAGGAGTTGCAAATCAATGAAGTTTGAAAACCCCTGGCTTAATTAAATCTTTAGACATACATTTCTACAGGTGCCTCCTTATTGTACATGTAAAGCAACGCTTGTGTACGAAAGTCAGAAGTTGGGCACTCAAGCTGCCTGATCTGTGTCAGCACAAGGGATTTTGAGCTGTATTGTTCCAGGCTAAGGCAATATGGAGTAAGTTTTAAACCAGAGCAAGCTTCCAAAAACACAATACCAGCACAATCTTATTTGTAATAATTCAAATGACATCACTTATCAATACTTGCGAGAAATCAAGGGGGCTTTAGAAGCAGTCAGGCTTGATGAACACTGGCTCTCATGCTGATTTTTCCTTAGACCCTGTCCATGCCATCTGCACACACTAAGGGTGGCAGCATTTATATGATACAGGGGGGGAAAAAACCCCATGCATCTTAAGTCTTCCTAAAGACCTAGCCTTACACATGTAGCACGAGGGAATTGTTCATAACTAGACTGGGGATCATTCTTCAAGTGTCTACTGAATCTTCATTATATGCCCGACCTCCATGACAAGAGCACAACAAGGTTAAAAGTGATGGTAAAATAATGCAGAGGAACTGAAGAATTAAAGTAGGTACTTAATAGCACTTTAAAAAGATGCTGAGGCATGTTTTAGTGTCTGTTTGGCAGCCATAGATATGTTTAAGACATCTCATTCCTCCAGCTTATTTACTGGTTTGTAATTATCTGGATATGCTCGCTGATTCTTCAGTAATTTAACTTGCTAAAAACAGAGTGGAGAGAAAATCCTGTACCATTGCTGCAGATATTGCACAACAGATTAGATTAGACACCATGGGGAAATGAACTAGGGGGCAGTCCTAGAATATTCAGGACTGTTAGAGGATAATTTAAGCCCCCCCCTCATTCCCCACACGCCCCTCCCCTTCCAGCTTCGGCTCTGGCTTTTTCCTGCACTGCATCTTACAATACATCCCACCTCCACGGCAAGCTCACAATGACAGCTCCGAGAAGTCGTCACTTACTGGACTTTGAACATAAGAGGCTCTGCATCTGAGGCTAGCATCAGGGGAAAAGAGTGAAGGAAATGGTTTCCCAGAACCCCCAAATATAATGAGAGGATGCGTCGGATGCTATCAGAAATTCCAGCATTAAGCAAAATGTTTACTTTTTCAAAAGCTTTTAGAGAGTGGTATGTAGCAATTATGTGTAAATGAGTCTAGCAGAATGGCGTTTTTTCCTCACGTACCGTATACAAACAGCATGTAATCCGCAGATGATTTCCCCACCGCATTTGAAGCCTCACAGCGGTATGTACCATTATCTGTTTTGTTTAGGTTATTAATGAGAAGGTTTGAACCCGACACTACAACGTGTTGAGGCATCTCATCATCTACTCTTAACCATTTCACTTCCGTAGGCCTATGCAGGAGGGGGAGAAAAACAAATTGCATTACTAATTCCGACAATCCAGTCGGTATTTTCAACATTTCATCCACATCCAAACATGAGATCACATGACAAATAGACACTGTAAGGAAATGACGTGAAATTCTTGACCTTCCTGAATAAGATGCACGATCTAGTGGATGCTCTCGTCATTTGCTTTTGAACCACGCACGTTGCACATGCTGAAGCACTTGCATTTCTTACAATTTATCCTAAACCAACTGTTAACGATTCCCTGTAAAATTAATTTTTTTTGCCTTGCTGCGCTGTTTCACAGCAATCCAAGGAGAACAGACCTCACCAAAAGATAAGTGTCTCATTAATTGCGGGGAAAAACCCACAAACCCGAAGGCTTGAGGCCTACGGTCAATGGCTATGCCTGTATGTACAGTAGTCCTTTAAGTGTGAATTAAATTTCAACAGCATTTTATTGTAAAACACATGTTAATTTAACAAAATTGATACATTTTAGCAAGTTTGAACAGCTTTGAAAAAGGATACAGTTGACTCATTTTTGTCTCCGCTGTTTGTTAGTGCCATTTTAGCAGCTGGAAAATAACATTGCCTCTCTTCTCCCCACCCTTAATTACCCTTTTTCCATTGGGTAGTGTGTTTTCTCATCTGTTGCTAATGGAACAGCGATGAACGTAATAGTTACGCAGCTCAGGGAACAGGGAAGTTTCTAGAGTCAGTGGCGGGAACAACTGTTTTTGTAGGTCTAACAATGGCAGTAAGACTATCACGTACTTTCATTAAACGTTCAAACACACACCAATACAGTGTTTGGAATCAAGGAGAAATTCCTCACCACTCTAAGTAAGAGAAAAAAATATTGTACCTCCGACAACTGAAGAATTCTGCTCTTCTGAGGAGGAAAGAAAAAAAAAACCCCAAGCAAACTCCAGAACATTATCTAAACAGAAGTGGGACAACACACATATCTGATGCAAAGTAAACAATTGAGAAGCACCGGCCTAAATTTTTCATCAATTCTAACAGTCTCAATGGGCAGTGACATATCTATGAATCAGGCATTATAGCTGACTAATAGATACTCAAATCATAGCAGAGTACATTAAAAGCTTTAAACTGCATCTAAAAACAATAGTAATTGAGTTTGTCACCATGACCCAGTAAAGTAGCTTAAAAAATTAGTATTGCATGTGTCAGCCTTGCAGGCTGTGGCAAACAGGCTGCTTGGTAATCAGAACTCCTGCTTGACAGGTGAAACACTTGGGCTATGTCTACACTGCACAGCTTTTAGCGATATGGCTATGTTGCTACAGCCGTGCTGCTAAAAGTCACGCCATGTAGCCGTTTGTCGGTCCTCCTGTCGACAAAAAACTTCCACCCCCAATGAGCGGCCTTTGTTTACACAGGTGCTTGTCGTGGCAAAACTTGCGTTAAAACACCTCTGAAAGACAAACGTTTTGTCATTCAATTGCCAGTGTAGATGTAGCCAGAGTGTGATAGGTGGGACACGAACAGCAAATTAACGTTACTCTTTTGATTGTATGCAACATCTTGGCAACACACACAAGTAGCCTATCAAGATAAAGATCTGGAGGATAACGTGCTCATGCATACAGTCATATCAACAGGACTAGAGAGAAAGAATTCGTGTAGATGCAGCTGCTATTAACGTAACTGAGAATAAATGCAATCACTATCCCTCTGCTATGGCATTAGGTTCCACAATGTTCCCCCAAACAGAACTCTCAGTCATTGGGAGACCCTGAGCTAATTGCTTGGTTAGGCTGTGCTTTAGTATCCCAGCTGTAAAATGGTTATACCGCTACTTACCTACCTCGCACAGGTTTTGGAGGACGTAGCAGTTTGGAAAGTACTTCAAGATCATTGGATGAAAGATTATGTAGGAGAGTCAAGTATTCTTAAGGCACCCAGACTCTGGGGATAAGCTTTGCTAGGTGTCTCCTGTTGGAGGGCCAAAAGAGGGAGCTCATGCCATTTTTGAGGGTCGCACAAAAGTTTGGGCTTTTCATGGTGACCAAGCGATGGACTTTTGTAAAGAAAATAGATACTGAGAATCTTGAAATTGCCCACCAGGCAATATGAATGGATGTGACAGAGGGGATCTCGGGGCTGGGCAGCAGGAACTCCTGCAGGCCATCAGTTCATTGTGTGGATTTGGACAAGTGCGAACCATTGTGCGCCTCAGTTTCCTGCTCTGTAAAATGAAGGTAATGACTTACCTAGTCCACAGGCATCTGTCGAAGTTAGTTAGTTAAAGCATGTTAACCTCTATATACAGACTAGTGATTTTGGGAGTCTCAATTTTGAGGTGCTTACCTTGGAGATACAATTTTACTGGAGTGGCTGCTCAGCGCCGTCTGAAAATCAGGCACCTTATACGGTGTCCCAAGTGGGACACTGAAAAAACGAGACACCCAACATCTTACCCTTTTGCCATAGGCTTGTACATTTCAAGCGTGCAGAGGTCATCAGAAGATTCTGACAGACAGCAAACGTTAATATCGGGCAAGAGGGGTCAGATAAATGAATTCTACCGTTAAAGGGGCATAGTTAGAGTAATTAAAAATGTTATACAAAATGTATGCAGATTGTAAACTACTGGGACAGCAGCCACATCTCCTATGAAGTTATGTACAGTGGTGGCAATTTGCACATTCAGAAATGACAATTTCCTTACGTGTAACACCTTAGACCACTAAAATTGAAAGAATTTTGCAACCATTGTTTACTGGTCACCATTTACATTTGTTTAGTTTTTGGTTTTGTCTAAGTTTAGGCAATGAAAATGGACTACTGTGTAACTAGGCACAAAAAGATAGCGTCTAGCCTTATTTTTCAAGTTCTAATGTAACTTTACAAAGTCACGTTTGGGTTGCAAATATTGCAGGGGAAGAGTTCTTTTTTTAAAAATTCCACTGGAATTAAAACATCAAGGAAACTTTCCTATTAATATTATTTTTTTGAAAAATAAGCTTTTATGAAAACTATATTTCTAGAACTCTTTGACCTGGCAGTGACCCGTAAAGACTATATTTTGATGTAAATGCTTTCAGATGCCCAGATAAAACCCATTATATAAACACAGTGTTCATATCACCATATAGGCACCAACACAAAATTAGACAGATTGGGGCAAGTGTCTGATGGGGTAATGTATGGGGCAGGGTTACTTTCAGTCTTCTTGATGAACACAATCATATGGAAAAGGGAGTAAACGATATGTTCATTACATTCACAGATGATACTAAATTAGGAAGAGCTGCAGTTACCGAGGACAGAAAAATACAAAGGGGCCTAGGGAGATTAGAAACGTGGAAACAGAAACCATAAAAAGAAGATTCAACTGGGAATATGCAGATTACTATCTGGGGGAAGGATTCAAACACAAACGTTGAATGGGGGAGAAGAAGCCGGGAAACCGTGATACTGAGACAGAATAAGGAAGGATAAAAGGTTAGACATGAATTTAGAATGCAAGATGTCAGTAGGAAGCCACTGCATTTCTGAGCTGTATACACCTCACATCACGGCCCATGGAGATAGACCTCCCAATCTAGATGGCTCTAAATACAACTATAACTGGAATAACCTCTTCAGTTCTGGACAAATCATCAAAAACCAGCAGGGAGTTCAGAGAAACTTAATGAAGATGTTGAGAATAACCCTACATCTACACTATGAGCCAAAGGTGTGATTCCCCAGCTTGCATGCCTGTACTTGTGTGTAGTACATGCCTGTACTACAAATGGTAGTTCCATTTGATCTAGAGCGAATATAAATAATAGTGGTACCATGGGCCGTGGTGGCATGGGTACGCACCAGTTTCAGGAGTATTTCACGATCACTAGGAGAACATGTACGCAAGCGGAGGAATGACACCCCTACCTGGTAGTTTAGATGTAGCCTAAAAAAGGGTAGAGTGACCAGACAACAAGTGTGAAAAATCGGGATGGGGGTTTAATAGGAGCCTATATAAGAAAAAGACCCAAAAACCAGGACTGTCCCTATAAAATCGGGACATCTAGTCACCCTAAAAAAGGGAGGGACTAGGCTCACAAGGAAGAGAAAAGGCTTGGTTACAAGATTAATAAGAGTGAGTCCACATACTAATCTACAAAAGCATATAAACACAAAATGGAAGAGGAATTATTTAAGGAGGCTACAGGGGTTCAACTGGAACTAATGTCGTGAAAATAAAGGGGAAAATTTACACTTTGCAATCAGATTTGTCCTGGGGTACAATCGATTAAACTGTATAATAGCATCACAAGGGAAAAAGGATATAATCTGCATTGCACAAAACACTGAAAACTACACCACTACAAAGAAAACAACCACCCCAGAACAATCACATACAGACAGGGAGAGACTATCTAACCTTATAGTTCCACTCCAACGCTAATGTGCCATAATCTCCATCCCTCGTGACAATTACTCAGCCATACTTGCACCTTCGTAGGATTCAATGGCCTGGATTTTGCAGATTCATGACAAACCAATGGCCATCTAAGCCATTCCCCGAAGGGAGGGACGTACCATCATGTGGCATCCATAACAAAATTCACTTTGTTTCCCTTTGTGCGAGAGAGATCTTACTGCCACTGATGCCACAAAGCACAGAGTTGCTTCCTGTGTGCCCATTTGTGACAAAGCTCTATTTAGAGCTTTGAAAGGAGACATTTTCCACCTATCACTTGTATCAAAATGGATACGGGTTAAAATCAAGGTCTTAATATTTTAGCTGATGTCCAGATTCAGAGAACATTCCCCTTCGACACTCACTGTTTTCATGGCTAAACTATTTTCTCTGCAAAGTATCTCATATTAACTTCCTACAGTAAGGCGGTAGGCAGAGAATGTGCAAACCACTTTTCTATAGCATGACATAATTGGCACTGGGTGATCTGATTAAGCCTTTGAAGTCCCAAACTTACTGTGGCTTTCCAAAAGCTGTGCATGTCAGTTCGAGTGGCTCCCCTTCTCTCGTTAGACCTTGCAGTGGGTAATTCTGTAAAACCCGCACTTGAGGCTTATCTGCATGACAAAAAAAAAATAAACAAAAACAAACGGTGTGACACATTATCTCATTGAGCAGAATCAGATTTGTATGCACCCATAAAGGAAAGCCTGGCATCAGTACTCCTATCCTTGCCACCTTCATACCATTCATCTAATCAGCAAATAGATTCAGTATTTTCCCAAATTAAATTGACTAATAACACCAAAACGTGAGACACAGATAAGAGCATTTCACACTAAGTGCAGCAGCACCGTTTCCCGGGGAATGCATTTTGTTACATTGAAGTTTATCTCTGAACTCACTCAAGCTAAAGGGAACTCATTTGCCTTCATGCTGAGGTGAAACCAGAGATATTTGTGGTGCTCAGAATTGATATGTTTTATCATGTGTCATATTACTGTGTGACAATACTTTGTGCCGCTGCATAATAATATTTTTGGCTCCACTGGAGGCACTTGTGCAAAAGACAGAAAAATCATAACTGCTGCTGCCTTTGTTTGAGCAATGCAAGGTTCTTGCTAGTCCAAATGAAATTCGTGTAAGTCTCAAAATAAACACAGGGGATTAAAGCATTTCCGCCAAAGGACGCGGCTCAGAAATCCTTCGGAAAGGCCCTGTAGGAAAAAGGCCACAGTCCGCAATTAATAAGAAATTCATTGCCTTCAACAACTGAAACAGATTAAAAATGCAATCTCAACTGTAGCTAAAATGTTATGAACGCAAAAATCAATTCAACACCACAAATGCCATTAAGCCACATATATTTTTTAGAAAGTTACTCAACTGTAAGAAACAGGGGAGGGCAACAACTCAGGATGCATAAAGGTCGAAACAATTCAAATGTTTTTATTTTGCTTGAGAATCTCTACTGCCGATAATAAAAGGCAACAAGCCAATAGTAACAGTGGTTAACTCATTAACATGCTTCCTATGGACTAATGGAAATTAAAAAAAATCCATGGCTGGGTTTAACAATTTAAACCCTCATAATTTTCAGTAATGGAATAAAGCACACTAGTAAATCCTCTCCTGAGATAACTATACAATAAATGCTTTTTTATAAATGAATCCCCATCTCATAGATCTTTCTTGTGACTATGAAACCATAAGACTAACTGTTTAAAAAAAAAAAAGCATCATTGTGCTGGTTTACCAGGTCACAGTAACTGTCTGCAACATTTTAGACATGCAAAATGATCATATACTGGATAGTATAAAATATTTACACACTTGAAAACACCAGCTGACCTTCTAGTTAAATGGTTTAATTTGTGGAAGCTGAAAGGCAAATCTATAAGAGCAATTGGCACATATATTCCAGATATTCTTATCAATCATTCATTATTGTTATCATAACAAATCTTCAGACTGAAATTTTAATGATGAATTTATGGTGTCCAATAACTATGCATCAGCTATTAAATATTATATTTAAATATGCAAAGTAGAGCCCTGCGTGGATGCAAAATTTGTATCCGCATCCAATCTGCAAAAATGGTCCGCGGATATAAATCAGATATCCACAGATTGCAGGGCTCTAATGCCAAGTTCCTAGAATTATGTAATTAATGAGACCTGCAGAAGTACGTTCTGGGGCCGTTACTGCATGCCTCAGATAGCAGTATCAGGCATAAGGCCAACAACAGATGGACATTTACTACCTACGTACAACAAAACTGCCCTGAAATGCAAATCTTGGCGCTTCTTCACATCATTATACAGTGGGATTCCTACATAAAAATAAAGACGAGTAGTTAGAGCCACACCTACACCACAGTAGTACAGTACTGGTAGTCAATTAGTTCTAGTAATCTAAAGCTGTTTCCTAATACATTTATAACTTTTCCAGTGGCTTTAAAAAAAAACAAAAACCAAAAAACCTCACCCCAGTAATTTTATAAGGCATCTTTATTAAGCAGAATTCATTCAAAAGCTTAAAACACCAGCCATTTAAAGGACCCACTGCAACAACCACCAATTTGAAAACCAACCAACCAACCTTACTACAAGCCATTCTAGATTTGATGAGATTTCTTTAAAAGCACTCATGTAGTGTGCCTATAAAATACACAAATAGTAGTCTTTGAAGAGGCCAGGATGAGACTTGCTCTCTCTCTCTCTCTCTCTCGGTAGATTAGTTTATGCCAGCCTGACCACGCACAATGTTGCATGGTCTTTAAGTCAACCGATGAAATGAAAAGTGCTTTACATGGAACATGTGGCCTCCCTAGAAGTCACTTGTCAATAACTCTTCATGTCTGGGTCAGCGATGGTGTTCTCTGAATAGGGTGCCTGTCTGCCCAAGTGCCAAAGAGCGCAGTCTGTAACGCCTGTGTGATGCTGACAATCATAGAATCATAGCATCTCAGGGTTGGAAGGGACCTTAGGAGGTCATCTAGTCCAACCCCCTGCTCAAAGCAGGACCAATCCCCAATTTTTGCCCCAGATCCCTAAATGGCCCCCTCAAGGATTGAACTCACAACCCTGGGTTTAGCAGGCCAATGCTCAAACCACTGAGCTATCCCTCCGCCCACAAGTCCTAAGGCTGCCTCCACTTCTCACCTTTTTACCTAGAGCAGGCCTGCACAACTCGTAAAGCGGCGAGGGCCATATTACTCCAAAGAAAACAGCTGAGGGCCCTCCGGCCCCGCGGAACCCCCCCTCCCCCCCTGCCAGCACCGCCTGCCCTGCAGAAACAACTCCTCCTTCCCCAGCGCTGGGGTGTGGAAGCCTGTAGAGGGGAAAAGAAACAGCGCGCATAGGGTGACCAGATCACAGCAGTAAAATAGGGCACGCCAACTCCCCCCGCCGCCAGCTCACCTGCCTGCCCGCTGCTGGCCTCTTACCTTCTGCCGCTGCCGCCCCGCCGCTGGCTCACCCTCACTCCCCAGCCTGCCACTGGCCTCTTCACCAGCCCGCCCACCTGCCGGCCAGCCAGCCAGCTGGCCGTTGGCTTGCCCCACCCCACCGTTTGCCTACTCACCCCCCCCCGCGGGCCGCACAGTGAGTCCACTCGGGCCGCATGTTGTGCAGGCCTGACCTAGAGCCATGCTGCTTCCTGCCTCCAGGGGGGCTGGAACAATGTGTATAGTGGGGGTGCTGAGAGCCACTGAATCAAACTGTAAACCCTGGATGTGATAGAAACCACTTCAAGCCAGGGGGTTCTGTAGCACCCCTAGTTCCAGCATCTGCACCTGCCTAGCTCTACTACGAACTATTGCAGAAACGGACTCGGTGTTTCCTCTTTGCAAAGAACATACACCGAGTACACACACAGTTTAAAGAGCACCTCCCTTTCAGAGGAGACCCTGAAACAAATGGTCTCACTGACAGTCTGAACGTACCCAGAGGATACCATGACTTTGCTCAAAAGGTCAAGATTTTGCACTGGAGTCCTCAGCTAGAAATTCCTCTCCATGCTCTGCAGCAGTTGGTTGTCACTTTGTACCCCAAAACTGATTACCTTTCAGCACGGTTGTATGCAAAACAGACGGTCCCAAGGGCAACTTGACAATCGTGCGCTTAATACCTATTTTGAAATGGAGGTGCTTAATTAATGTTTTAAGTTTATACAGCGCTTTTCATCTCCAACTCTTCCCAAAGCACTTCTCAGGCTGTACAAACTGTAGGCCTGCCTTGTTTAGAGATCACCCTAAAATATTAACCTCACCTTAAAACCAAACAAGGTGGGGGAACAAAAGGGGATACATGTTGCAGCTTCTACTGAAGATATATTTGCATGTCAAACTGTTTTAAATGGACTGAGCTTTTGCAAAAGGGGCAACAGCTACAGGTGTGGTTAGAGACCAGTTCTGTGCACACAACAAGTACAGCAAAAGTAGCAGTAGAGCAAGATTCCTTCCTCCTCATCCTCCCACGTGCCCCCTGAGCTGGAGACAGCCCTCCCCATGGAAGCAGGAGAATAGCCCTAGCCTCTGTGACTTGTTTGCTATTCGGACTCGGCAGTCAACAACTGTGGCCAATGGGCGCTAAGGGCAATTGACATTTTTATATAGGAGTAAAATGCTTAACTGCAAATTTTGTTTTCTTGCTGAACCCCGAATAGGAGACAGAGTGTGATCACACTTAGACACCCCCTTGTAAATACAAGCAGTGCATACAGAATGGGGGAGTGCTGTGCAATACATTTAATTTTGGTGGCCATGTAAGAATTTCACCATCCAGAAGAGTGATCACAAGCGGCAGCGAGAGAGAAACTTGCATTATGCTCAAAGTACAGACAATGCTCTTTGGGGCTGTGTCAATCAGACCCGATTTGACTCATCACACTCTAATAGCGTGTGGCTTTTCAGGAATTTCACTGAGAGTGATAACGGGGCATACAACAGCTGGTCCTGCAGGACGATCCACTTTAAATACACACGGACAGTGTTGGACCAGAGCCATTAATAATACAACAACATTATGTGAAATGTTTTTTAAACTCAAGAGAGCTTTTTCATAACTCAGCCCACTTCTGACTTTTCCTACCTGGAAAAAGCAACAGACTAATGATCCTCATGGCTGATACAGCTTATCAGACTGAAGGTTTTCTTTGCACATTGCTGCCTTCAAAATCAACCAAATGAACAAACAGGCTGTTTAAAACACACTAAAATTCATGGTGTGTATATATAAACAGATATTTTCTTGATCCATCAATGGCTGCTTTCAGTAAATCTAGCATTCTATCCTATTATATTCATTCAAGAGAGCAGATATACAGGTATAGCTACAGCATCTCTGCTGCTGCAGGAGCCATGTCAACATTTCCAGAAGACAACTACCTCTGTGCAAACATGAAAGCCTGTCTCTCTCTCTCTCACCAACAGAAGTTGGTGCAATAAAAGGTATTACCTCACCCACCTTGTCTCTAATATCCTGGGACCACCATAGCTACAACACTGCACACATTTCCAGTATAAGCTAAAGGGGTTTGTAATCCAAGTTGGCATGCATGGACCAGAGAGAAAACTTGCATTGGTGCTGAGAAAATGAGACTTTATCTAGCTCTACATGTTAATATAGCATTAAATATTTTGTTTCTTGATTTAAAGTATGAAACGCTTTTTAAATGCCAAATCTTTTGCCAGATGAGAAAATTAGGAAACTGAATCTTCTAATAACTCAATTAAAAATTATCTTGCTTAAGTTTTGAGTTCTTAAAGTCTTAACATGTTAAAATCTATTTTCTGATTGTGTTAATCCTTAGTTTTAATCTCTCTGCTGATCTCGGAGACACTGTTTCCTCAGGAGAAAATATTTTCAGCTGAAGTAGAAGAATTCTTGTCTACCTTCTTTATGTTAGTTTAAAAATCATTCAAGATGTGCTTCACAATACCCCTTCCAATATCCTCTGAGGCCTGTGAAAGTTTTATATGTATTCTCATCTCTTTAATCTGTGTTTTTTTGACCTGCGTTTTACTTTAATAAGCATGATATATTGTCTAAATTAACATTAAATTGCTCAAAGAGCTCTGATTTTCACCAGTTTCAAAATCATACTGCATATATTAACTCCAGAAAAAGCAAAATTAGTCAGAAAAAATATTTAAATTAGAGGGAAAAAATTTCTATTTACGTTAATTATAAGAACACAACTTTTGAGTTAAAGGGTAAAAATGCAAACAGAAAAAGCAATAAATTCAGTTGGTATTTTAATATGAAGCTTTGCAGATGCAATTAGTGCATAAATCTAGACTACAGATTAATCAATTAGTGCATAAATCTAGACTACAGACTACCTGGGGATAGCCCCTCAAGGAATATATTGGTCAAAAATGTCAGAAACTTCAATATTTGTATATTGGCTACTATGTATATGTTAAGTGTCTTCTTTATCCTAAAAACAGCTGTAGCCTCTTATCAGGGGATTATATTTCATAGTGGAATGGGTAGGGATTTAAGAGTCTAATAGGTCTTTCCACCTCAGCTTTTATTATCTTAGCAGCACACATCTGTATCAATGTTATGGTCCATATGACGACTGAATATCAACATGGGATTATAAAATAAACAACTATCAGATTGATAGACCTCATTTTTAAACTAACAGTTAAATGGATGACTGACACACAATGTATCTAAAGGAACCCTTCTGATCTCAGACAGACTTTTAAAAAGTCGTCCCTGAAACATAAAGAGAAGATTTAAGCATTTAATTTGTAATAGTAGCTAAAGAAATATTAAAGTTAAGATGCACCAGTTTTCTTATTCCCATTGTACCTTTTCTTATTCTTTTTTATACAATGACATGCTTTCATTATACAGTGTCTAACCTTTAGTCTGAATGTCCAGTTTAAGTGTTGCCACCTTGATGTTATTGAGATTAGTTTTCTTTTATTTAATATATAGCAGCCTGCTTTTGTTAAGCAGCCGGTTACACTATTAGAGGCACTTCTCCTCAGGTGGTGAACTCTGCAACCTTTGCCACCAATTATACGTCCTGCTCTAGCCAAAACTTAACATAACAGAAGTACAGCCACCAAAATCATAGGCATATACAAAGAAATGATTAGTTATCTGGTTTCTAGGGGCCATATGCAGCAAAATGGTTTATTTTTCACTTAAAAAATGCAAGGCTTTGGTCTAAGTCAGACTGACAAGAAGAGGCCTTTGAATGCAAAGATTTTGTGCAGAATTATTTCCCATTTTAAACATCTAACTGCATACTGCTGCTGTATGCTTGCCGAGCCTCAGAGTGAAACTATCAAACCCGGGTCCCACTGTACGTTCTTCATTCTCAACAACATTCCTCTGAGAAAACCTTATTAATGAGCTTGCAAACGAGCACACAACTGGGAAATGTCACAAACAAGAGCGACTAATGCCCCAGAAAATCAAATAACTCAACACTTGGCTGATTGTGGTGCCTTTCATATTTACAATAAAAAAACATAAGTCTCAGATTCTGAAGGGGTCAACACCTCACCGAACAAAACAACTCGTTTATTTATGTTCAGAAATCTCCAGATGATAAATTACATTGATGTTAATCACTTCACTGCATACCATGCAATTAATATTTGTACTCACCAGAAACAAAGATTACTGAAAGTATAAAAGCATACATATATGGCTGATTTTTAGCATAATTGTGTACAACGAATTCTCCTGGCATAACAAGAGGTCATAACAGTTTCCATGGGTATATATTTTTATAAACATGCATGTAGACATAAAAATCTATGTTCAATTAATTAGGATTTAAACCCACAAGAGAAAAAATACAGAGTTTAGGCTTACACTTTGTCAGCCATTTCCAGGGCTATAACAAGCAAAGGAAACGTACCACAAAGACTGAAGATTAATCTTTAACACATTTTTCTGGGGATATTTTGCTCATTTCAACTCCTTAATGACCTTTTAATGTATTTTGTTGCTGTTTCCTTTCTAAAAATTATATGCAACACAAACACCCATCCACCCCTCATGCAATAATGAATTCTAAAAAAGACAGCTACTCAAGAATCACTGGATATGTCTGAACTAATACCATGCAGCATATTGTATCAATTCATCGCAGAGTTATAAATTTGCTAGTGTGACTATTAATCAAGCATGAAAGAGTTATTGTTACTGTACACAGTTGCCATTTGTCAAACTCAGTTTTGCTTTTAAAAACATTATCAAGACATTATGGTATGCTTGTTTGCAGAGATTTCATTTCAATATCATCTCCTACATTCATATGGCAGCATTTATCTCAAAAGTTCAGAAAGGACCAGACTTTGCCACCCTTTACTCGCGATACTATTAGCTTACTTCATGAGTAGGGTGAGCTACTCCTCAACGTAAGTGTGGCAAAAACCAAGCTCAGAGTTCATTTATCTGAGAACATGTAGCTCACTTTGAATTACTTTGCACACTTCACAGTACAGTAGTAAAGTGATGGTAGTATTTCTCTATTAAGTCTCTCTAATATCAGATATCATAACGGCCCTATTAATCCAAAACAGGGAGCAGAGTCCTACTGTGCTAGCTATCCTCATCATGTACAAAAATACAATAAAAGAGCATGCTTGTCCCTAAGAGATTACAATCTCAGAACACGACAAGATGCTTAAAAACAAGCAGAGGACCAGGTAACAATGGAACAATCACATTAAGCATAATGAGCAACAGCCTAAGTCTTTGCTAAAAAATGGGGGTCAGACCCCATTGTGCGTAGGGTCACTATGGGGCTTGTGAAATAGTGAGGCACAAATTCCTGAGGTTCTACTGCACACCCAAAGGACTTGGAAAACACCAGCAGTCCATATTTTTTCCTACAACTCTACATGAGTAGGCTTACTGGCAGGGCAGTGAAGGATAAGGACCTCGCTGCCTACTGATACCACAGGGGAACGTTAGGTGAGGGGGATATTAACATCACAATGTTATTTGGCTAAGGCACTAGCCTGATTCTAATGAAAAGTGCTCTGGAATTTCTGATGGTAACCATGAGCAGGGAGGGAATCTTTTCTCTCTCACATAGGCTTGCCCGCTGCAGCAATATGCTCCCCCAGAATCATGCTGAGGCATAGTTCTAAGTAGACTGAGACATCAACTCTACTTCCCGCATCACCTGCCGCTGTGCCTTCCCTGACACAAATGTCTCCCTCTCCATCCCTACCCTCAAGTGAGATAACAGATGCTCATTCTCTAGCTTACTATAAAATCCTAGTGGAGACAAGGCATCTGAATTTTTTACCCTGACGTAGGCGAGGCAAAGGTCAGGGATGTGGTTGATCTTGCCTAATTTACCCTACTGTAAAACTCCTCCACGGTTTTGCTTTCACAACTAACACAGCTGCACACACGCCATTCTGGTCAGTGAAGTCCGAGCCTAAGATGGAATCCATTGTTTCTTAGAGCACCGACTCCCCACCCCGGCTTATTTTAGGAGATGTGGAGAGAACTCAGCCGGAGGGAGTATGGCTGAGAGCCATTTCGAAAAGTTAGCGCTTAGGTGTGGTTGGTAAATGAAAAAGAATCTGAAATCTTTCAACTCTTTGAACTGTAACACACAAGAAAATGTACAAATGAATTGTTTATAAAACTCATTGTAACAGGTCACTTTGCAGACTGACATTCGTACCCCAATTTCCAGCGGAATGATTCGTGATTATTCCCCTCTATTCGGCACTGGTGAGGCCTCATTTGGAGTACTGTGTCCAGTTTTGGGCCCCACACTACAAAAAGGATGTGGATAAATTGGAAAGAGTCCAACGGAGGGCAACAAAAATGATTAGGGGGCTGGAGCACATGACTTATGAGGAGAGGCTGAGGGAACTGGGATTGTTTAGCCTGCAGAAGAGAAGAGTGAGGGGGGATTTAATAGCTGCTTTCAACTACCTAAAAGGGGGTTCCAAAGAGGATGGATCTAGACTGTTCTCAGTGGTAGAAGATGACAGAACAAGGAGTAATGGTCTCAAGTTGCAGAGGGGGAGGTTTAGGTTGGATATTAGGAAAAACTTTTTTACTAGTAGGGTGGTGAAGCACTGGAATGGGTTACCTAGGGAGGTGGTGGAATCTCCTTCCTTAGAGGTTTTTAAGGTCAGGCTTGACAAAGCCCTGGCTGGGATGATCTAGTTGGGGTTGGTCCTGCTTTGAGCAGGGGGTTGGACTAGATGACCTCCTGAGGTCCCTTCCAACCCTGAGATTCTATGATTCCATGATTCCCTTTTCTTAGCAGCTGAAAATAGATTTCTAATGGAATATATATTTAAGGGTAGCGTTCTAAAAAGCATCTGCATGAATTAGAACCACAAGTGCTATTGACCTTCAATGAGACTTGAGCTCCTAAATCACCAAGGAGCTTTTGAAAACCCTACCTTTAGGGTCCACATTTTTAAAAAGGAAATTTTATCCTGGCTATTTTATAGTGGTAATTTACACCATCTGAGGGGACAATAGGAGGAACTTGTTTATTGGGGAAAGTTACTTGGACTTTTCTGCAGTCAGTTGGCTTCTTTTGATGGCTACCCCAGACTAGTCTTCTCTTTGATCATTTGCACCATGCACATGTTGGTTAATCTGTGGTGAGGTTTCTCTTTCGAGAGCATGACAGAGAAATCATTACCACAGCTGCTATTAACTGTGTAGGGAATACCCCAAGTACATTTTTCTTGGAAAATTACTATGAAATATGTAAGAGAACATCTGAAAGCACTACTTCTGTTTCAAGACTACCCTCCATAAGGCCCAGATTACGCTGAGTTCATTCGGCCTTTGCTCTCTTTTGTGGGTATTGTTTAGTAGGATGACAACCATTTCCTCTCCCCCAGATTCCAGGCTTTGTGGTTTGTGTGGGGTTTTTTTGTGTGTGTTCGTTTTGCAACTAGCCTTATTCTGAACTTTAAACCAACAAATATTAGCTCATAAGCTTTGAAAGCTGGATCCATCATTTGAAAGTTGCCTGCTAATACTTTCTTCTTCAGACAACACCTTTCTTTCTTGAGTCTGACAGACTAAGAGCACTGAGGTATACGACACCTTGGGATAACCGTCTACTGGGGCTCCATGTATAGTGTCAGTAGCTGACATTCCAAAGAGACGAGCATGGTGTTCTGTATGGATGGAAGGACAAGATCAAGCCGGCATTGTGCAACGACAAATGCAATCACGTCTTTTTTAAAAGCAACCAACCCTCTTTCAAATTACACCTCTCCGGGCTCAGCAACACAACGATGTAAACACATGTTTTGACACAGCACTGTGTGCAAATGTTAATTGCCACTTGCTTGGAGATTCGGCATACCGTAAAGCTGGAGGTAACCAAGTGGTCAGCTAAAGTGCATGCAACAGCAATTTGGAGGGCTACTTCGCTCTGATTGCAAATCCCAGCTCTAAAAAGCTATTGAGAAAGTGACAATTATGCCTGATTTTTGGAGTATAATTTCTTTTAAAGGCTGGCCCTGTGTCAGGGGAAGCTCTGATCTACACTTCAGCTAGAGAAGACAAGTGGATTTTCCTCCACCTTATGCAGCCCCTCTTTGGGTAATGGGCAAACAAAGCACTGAATTGCATGCCTCACGCACAGTGAGGAGAAACTATGTGGAACAATACCACTTAGCTTTTATATCTCACTTCCCCCCTCTGGAGATCTCAAAGGGCTTTACCGAGGAAGGTTAGTATTATTCCCATTTTAGGGACAAGAAAACTGATTCACAAAGAGGAACGTGGAAGTAAGTAAATGCTCCAACTGCCTCTTCACTGTTGCCTGGAGCTAGTGTGAATCTGATCTATTAAAAAAAGGTCACCAAAGGATTGTCGCTTCTTCCTACATGTAGCAGCTTTGAGACTCAGGAGACAGATGCCTGCAGTGCTATAGGTCAGCCACGTCTCCCCACAACACTACAGAGGTCCAGGCCGGCACTCCCATATAGCTCTATGGCATGGTCTGTACCTAGTCAGAAGAGTAGCCTGCAGGACCCAGAGCTGATATGGCAACACTGTGGATTCTATTTGGTGCTCAGCCTCCCCAATATCAACAGCCGCAGCCACTCCCCATCTTCTGATCGCTACTTCTGCCATCAGAGCACTGGCTCCCTTCTCTTCCAGTAGTCTATATACAGAATACCCAGTGGTCTATATACAGAACTGCCTGGAATCCCCTTAGATGGGTGCAGCCAGAGTTTTGATCCCATTAACTCCTTCCTTCCTCCCTCCCTCCCTCCCTCGGCCTGCAGTGAATCCTCTAACCATATTGTCTTCAAAAAACAAGTTTGGAAAAAAAAAATAGAGAAGAGACTGGCTCCAGGGATAAGAACTGGGCTATAGATCTTTCACCTCTTGGACTCCAGGTCAGATCCAAAACAGGCTGGTACTGACTGGAAGCCCTTTCCATGTGATGGTTCTTTGGTGGCTTTTGTATTCATTCAGATTGAATATATGGACCAAAGGTGTTAGCATAACCCAGTCACTGTCCAACATTAAACAGTGTTTAAGAAGGTTCAGGGTTTGCAATACCGAGACCTCAGCCTGCTTAGTCCCATGGCAAACACACCATTAAAAGGAAAGGCAGGAAATTTTTTTAAAGCATTTTAAATGTCAAGTATTAAATAAGGCTTTCACTGTAACCACATCCCTTGTTCTGTCCCCTTCCCTTTAGCTGGAGAAAGATTTTTAGAAGGAAAAATAAAATCCCTTGTTGGACAGTCTCTTAGGCTGTCTACACTAGCTAGTTTCCAGCCGCACAGTTGTGCTGCTATAAGATCTCTTGTGTGGCCAACAGTAGAGATCTCGCCCGTTGACATAATTAAACCACCTGCAATGAGTGGCGGTAGCTCAGTCGGCGGGACCCCTGAGCGACAGAAGTTTGGCCGACATAAGGGGAAGTATAGACACAGCCTTAGATGGTATCAAAGATGGTACAAAACTGTCCTTTGGGGGAAAAGAGAAAAAAAAGTTAGCGAACATGGGGTTGAGCTGTTAGGATGTCTGATTCTCTTCCGTCCAGGTGGTGTTTGGGAGTCAGCTGGAGCCAGTGGCGTTGGTCATGACATCTAGGTCCCTTTCTCTGGCCCCATCGAATCAGGATATCTTTCAGGACTGGGATGACAAAGGCCCAGGGTCCCAAGCAATGGAAGGTGAAGCTCACTCCAGCAGCCAATTTTTCTCCCCAACATCTCTTTTAAGGATCTGAAAAGGAGCGATAGGCAGAATACCCCACCCCATAATTATTTTGTCCACCAATTAGGCCTAGTTTCCAGCACAACAATTCTGTTTCACTGATTTCTGGTTCCACATCTCTCTCGGTTACCAGGCATGATCTTAACACAGTCCTTGAGTTACATTAGTAGGCCTTGTTGTTTGAACTAATTCAGTCTCTGTCTCTCTTTTGCTTCTTCTCGCATCCACATTTGTTCTTTAGGTTATTGGGATATCTTATAACCCTTCATATAATTTTCACAGATGAGATCACAATTAGGGTACATTTGTAGGCCCACTTATCACAACATAGCTCATAGGTAAGTAGAATTCAGTGTCCTCTGACTATATAAATCTTCATTACCACCACAACAGGTTCAGAAGAAGGGCCAGGAATTGATGCGTCATGGAGACTGAACTCCCCTCAAAACCAGGAGAGGGCTGATGCAGATTGATAGAAGGAGAGAGGAGACTGTTAGGACACTTACCGTGCAGCTCCCTGGGCTGTGTTTGTTCTGTGGATCAAAAAGCAATGTTCACTGGCAGCACTATTTGTCCAGTGCCTTTCACAAGCTCCAGGTTAATTTCAGAACATAAAGACGAACACGCTAGTCAACAAGACCATTTCACAGTGTTTCCCCATCCTCTTGCAGAAAGCTCTGCATTAAGTGCATTCCAACAAACCTGGGGTAGTATCAGAGGGGTAGCCGTGTTAGTCTGGATCTGTAGAAGCGACAAAGGGTCCTGTGGCACCTTATAGACTAACAGAGGTATTGAAGCATAAGCTTTCGTGGGTCAATACCCACTTCTTCAAACCTAGGGTAAGCATTGAGTAACACCTCTCCCTCCCCAAGAGACGCCCAAAGGCTAGCCTAAAATTAGCAATAAGTGTAAAAAATGTCCTTTGCAACAGATAAAACCAATACAATGAAGGTTTTGGATGTCCCCCAAGACCTTCAGATAACTATAGGTGTAAATGTGCTTTGTCATCATTCTGTGTGGTGCCTTTTATAAGCTGCAAGCAAAAGGATTCAGAAAAGATTTATTTTCTCTTTCGTAGACAAATGTAGAGGGAACTCTATGGCACACTCTGTTAAAAAGACTGACCCATTTCTATTGCACCAAAAGGTAGGCATTACACAGAAATATCTATAGGGAAGCCTTAAACTACTAATCTGACCCCCTTACAAACAAGTTTAAAAAAAAAAAAAAGATTTCAATGTTCCCGTATCATCTGAGAGATGGGATTTTTTCCCCCCGTTAAGTAGTTGATCAAGCCTCACAAAGGTGCTAATGTATTATTAAAGCTAATGGAGCTCTACAAGAAATGTTAATGGACATTAAGTTTGCATAAATGAATTACACATTAGCACAGTCACAAGAAATCTAGTATCTGCCAATTTAGGTAGTATCTGATCATTTTTGTTTTCCCTATTATAAGGACATTACTTCTTACAATTTTCATATCACTGAAACTAGCATGCAGAATGCTCTTAATGAAGCTACATAATGAAACAGATGAAAAATTAACAACCCTCCACTCCCTTTATATAACGTTACGGTTGAGATGAACCTACAAAAGAAGAGAAATTTGAGTCATCTTAGCATCTCACCACTTTGCAGTTCTCTTGTGCTGAGGCAGTCACCCCAATGTCAGGTTTGTTTGCATTTCTGATTTCAAAAGCCATATTCCACTTGATAACATGACACAGTGATGCTGACATGACTCTGTTCTGTGTCACTAATATGAACATGAGCCACCTCTGCTGTGGATTGCCCCATGAGTATTTTCAGAAATCTACTTCTTTCTATTTATGTACATCACTCATGTGATGTATATAAATGGCAGTTCATAGAGAACTAAGTGAAATGTTCCACCTAGCTTTTATCCTGAATGTAGTCGGAAGCATTAAACCCTAAGGTTAGCTTGCTTTATCAGGCTGCTTTTACTTGACCTTTACCTTAAAGGTTCCACTATTTTTAAACATATTTCTGAAGCTCTAATTTAGAAAAGAACTACTGTACTATACTTCCCATTATATGCACTATGAAAGTCTCTCTTGCATCACAGCATGTGTCTCTCAGTTGATTTACCAATGGAGACCTGCAGTAAGTTACTTTAAATGGAGCTCTGCAGTGATACTAACTTTTAAATACATTCATTGTTAAAAAAGTTAGGATTTAAAATTAATCTGCTGTGACATAATCACAAGGCCTAGCTATTAACCCTTCAAGGTGCTAAATCTGGGTAAAGCAAGTTATTATATGTGGAGAGAATAAAACTAGGAATTTGGCATCACAGCAAAACTGCAAGGAGAAGTCATTGTTTAAGCCATTAAACAATACTCAATACTTTGATTTCGACATTTATAAACCCTAGCTACACTGTAATAAAATCTAATTACATAATTAATGGTTTCGAACTTCTGTTTAAATGAGGAACATTCTACGTTAGAAGAATAGAAAGCTCTGGTACTCACATATTACTTCTAGGTAGCGCTGGGTCTGTAAGTCTTTGACAGCGGGGTGATCTACCAGACAGATGACAGGGACCCCATCGTCCTCGCGCCTCACGGTCAGCAAAAGCTGACTGGTCACAGTGAACATATCAGACCATTGCTCCACTTCAGATTTGCCTGCCAGATAGATGAGGGAGAGAGCACAGAGTAATCACGGGAGAGCACACTCATGACAATGTCACATTGTCATCATCTTTCTGGCATCACCATGGTAGACAAAAGAGGTGCCAGGAACACATATGCCCTTAAATTTTCAACTTTAATCTCTATAGCATTGACTGCTAAGGGCAGGGAGGTGTCCACATGGTTAATACGATCCCTCCTACCAAAGTCATTAAAACTTACAATATACAGTGCGCTGTCATAAGGATTAAAAATGCCAGGATGCTTACAGCTCCACTGATTTAAGAGCTTGGGTTTTTATTTTTGGAAAGCATCCTGGAATTCAGATGCTATGGAGATGAAAACCCATCATCTGCTATTAGGAGGGAAAGAGAGTAAATGGATTAACATAATTAAAAACAGTAATTAAAATATTTAAACAGTGGCACTGTTGAAGATCCATTGAAAATACCATAGCAGCGGGTTGGAGTGAAGTATATTGCAGGGCAAGACTTCACAGAACACATACTGAACAGGAAAGAGGCAGCTCAGGATTAAATGATGAAACTAACGAGGTTGTCCATGAACTCAGCACATACTTGCTGACCAGAAACCACTGACTCTTTTAAATGAGCTTATCAACTGCATTTTTTTATGGTTAATATCATGGAGACAAAATGGACAAGAGGGAAACATACAAGAAACACCGCTCCCCACCCCGTTCAAGCCCACAAAACAGCTCCTGTGGAGAATACATAGGTAAAACATATTGACAAAACTGTTAAACACAACAACCTGTTATGTTTAGAGGAAAATTGCATAATCAAAGAGGATCCTGGTTCTTTCTCCCTCTGAGTCCGTGTAAAATCAAGAACAAAGAAAACTATTTCAGTTTCCCTATTTCTATTTTTGAAAACCCCACTGTGTCAAAGAATCAGCAGGGTGATTTGGTATTTCAAGAAGCGACTACTTGCTCGGCAGTCTTCAAAGATACGGGACTGCTGGAATTCAATTGCTGAAGCGAGAAAGCTTAATGAAGGAGCTGGACAGGTCAAGCACAAGTGGTCAAATACTGTTGTACTGGGGCCCTACAGAAAGCAAAAGAAATCAAGGAGGAGGCCATTTGAAGATCCATGCATCATTTAGATGACAACAGGTGCCGGAAAACAGTTGGTTCTGTGGGATGCTACATATGGCAGCAGCTTTGCCTTCCACTATTACCAGCATAAGTTCGGCATGTGTCATTGTGCTAAGATGCCTGTAGGAAGGAAGGGGTATATATCCTCTGTCCGGAGGACTTTCTCCTGTCCTTTCAGGGGGCTAGATTTGAAGGGTTGTATCTGACTTCTGTAAGGAGCTGTTATTATCTCAGATGGGATAAAACGAGAGGTGATGCCATGTGCACGCAGACTTAAACAACACATCATATGGAATCAGTGTTGGTGACTTATCTGTACAAACTCCACGAGCATTAGACTTTACAGAGTAGAAAAAAAAAACCTCATTTTGATATGAACAACTACACAATCCCACAGGAAGAACTGAGCTATTTACACTCCACTTGATGCTATCACACTGACCGCTAAATCAGGGCCAAGAGCTACCTTCCCTGCACACCCTAAGGGATCACTGAGGACATCGGCAGCTAAAGAGCAAATCCAGAACCCTGAACTCGGATTCTGGCAGGTAACTAAAGGACAAAACAGATGTCAAGTCCTTTACTGTTAAGATGCGCTTGTCATTTAAGTCTGCCCATATATTTTGCTACTGACATGGTGTCTGAAACAGCTTGCTCTATTTTTTTTTTTAAACAAGTGTTTCTATTCTCTGTCACCACGATGTTATATTTAGAAGGTATCATTTAACCACTTCAGTTATCTATAAAGCTGTGCTGATTTAGAAGATAAATCTACCCTTTAGCTCCTTGTTCCCTTTGAACCATCTGATTGTGGTGGCTGGTCTGCTGGCCATGGCAGTACAGTTCAACTCAATCTCCTCTCCTTCAGTGGCAATGTCTTTCTGGATATCAATCATCAAATTGCGTGGTGGGACTAAAATAAAAAGATAAATCAGAACAAGGTCAGTACAGATACCCACGAACTCATCACAATGTTGGAAAAACAGCTGGAATCTGTTTGGGGAAGCTAGGCACCCAGACTTATCAGATCTCTTAATTTATCAAATTATTATTTGTACTATTGTCCCTTAACACACAGGTTCCTAATAGTTGTGTTAAATGTTTTTAGCCCAGCTTTGAGCTTCACCAACTATTGCTCATTAAAAATCCCTCCCAGCTGAGCCCGGTCCCCTGTCAATTGTCTGCTCTCTTTCATGATACATGGGTGTGATATCACACAAAAAATACAGCTTGCATTCATATACATTTTACAGTCAGTAATGAGGAGAAGGGAAACAGAAAAAGGATTACATTTAAAGGTACCGTACCTACCTATAGTTTTAGCTCCCTAAAGGTAAAATTTTTCTCATCTGCTCTTCAGTTTCAAGCCTCAGGCTCAAGATGGAGAAGATGACCGGCAAAGATCAAATACATTTAGGACGCTTAAAAAAAGTCATCAAGACTGGGACCAGAATAGCACGTCACAGCCTCCAATTGCCTATGCATCTCCCATCAAAATAAACTAAAAGGCAAATGCAATCCTGGATTTGATGAAGAGATGTGGAAACAACTTTGGATCTCAACAAAGATAACTGCTTCAGATTGCAATTACTGCAAGCTGAGAGTTTTCCTCTCTTTAAGGCAAGTACCCTCTAGAGACAACACTACTCTGAGCTACAAAGCCAGAGGGCTGTAATCATCATCAGTGAAAAACAATCCAATAATATTTAGGAACAGGGTAATACCTAAGGGAGACCACCACCACAGTCACATGCAATCCATAGACAGGATAAAAAACAAGTTTAAAAATGCTGAAAAAGGGACAAAATGAAAAAAAGTCTGCAATGAGGGAAACATGAATGTATTACCCAGTACACACAATTCCATCCCTGTTAGGCCTTTAAGTAAAGAATTTAAACCGATATTTCCAAAGATAACTCAACATTTTTCGTTCTCATCACTGTGATTAAGCAATTGTGTGGTTGAAATATGACTGACGTTTTCAAGTTGATGAAGAACAAATATATAAAAATATCATCCAGATGATCGAAGGACTAATTAGTCAAGTGTAGCTTTTCTCCAAGATGAGTAACAGACCATATATTTCAGATTTTCATATGTTCTAATCCATTGTGAATAAATCTACACACACACACACACACACACGTGTCACAGAAGACATTAAAATACATGGCAAGAGAGAAAAAATAATAAAATGACAAAGAAAAGGTAACAGGCAGCCACTGATAGCGCCTTCACGGTAGCAGTGGCGTGAGACACCTAGAAAGGTTTCTCGGCTTTCCCAAGAGACAATCATTGAAAATGTGACTGGAAAGCAAAATGTTAAAGCTACTACTAAGCGTAACATCAACACATGGAAATATAGGTGCTATTTACTTCCCACGTACAAGATCCTGTCAAAGTGCTAGAAAGGAGGACCAAGGAAATGCTCTGACATTTTCTTTTTATGAGAACATTTAATCGAGGGAACAAGGTTTAGCCTAGTGTTTTGAGCACCTGAGATCCTGGTTCCCAACCCTGAGTGACAGCCACTCTCTGCTCTTGAGCAACTGAATATGCTTTCGCCTTTGTTTCTCACTCCATAAAATGAGGGTGAGGAGCAGACCCAAAGGCGCATACACCCCCAATATGCCAAGAACTGACATACCTAGATGCTCAGCACCTTACAGATGCATCAGGTATACACAGCTGCAATTTCTCTACAATAGCGCTGGAATACAAGAAATGAAAACTGGTATATTCTGAATCTTGAAGTGCAATTTACTGAACGAGAACAACTAAATTATTTTTCTAGCCTGTTATAGAAGACACAATACTTGCTTATAGGCCCATTAAACAGGTACCACTGCTTCTGATGCATCTCTTAGCAATGAGTGAATATACATTAACTCAGTACATTTAAACAGGTACCAATAGAATAGAAACTGAAACGGATTATAAACATTGTTTCCACAGTTTAAATACTAAGACAGAACAGACTCATTAAATATGAGAACCACCACCAAACTTGCAACTAATCAGTGAGTGAGATCTTACATTAAGATCTTGCACTACGATTCAGGTTCGCTTAATAACAGGAGCTTAAAAGCCAGCACTAATCTTTAGACATGGCTGTAACAGTATTAGCTACTATTATCTGTAACTATATTAACCTTATAACTGCATCTGTATCATTGTCATGCAAACCATGAGCAATAGGATGAAAAGAGGAGAATTCAGTAGATTACATTTTCACCAAGACAATTCTGAGTAGAAAAAGTGAACTGCAACACTCCAAAATGGATAATTCCTAAGCAAATGAGCATTCACAAAATGTCAGATGAAAGATCTCAAGTTTTTTATACATACGAAATAATACATAAAATAGTGGCTATTAAATCAGCTCAGACAAAAGTTAACAGAAATCCCTCACTTTGCATTATAATTATGCTTACGGTTTTTCTTAAACATCAAGCAACTAACGAACGTGCATACGCATAAGCATCCTGAAGCCCAGTAAGAGATTTAACAACTGCATAATGTACAGAGTACTTTCCTTAAAGAATACCACAGACCACGAACAAGATTTTAGTCTCCATTTATTATTGTGATGCTGGCAGACCAGGTGCCAGTTTATGCCACTGTCTCCTTGCCTCAACTAGACACTGATCAGAGATTTTTGGTAGCAATGCCAGTTTGACCTGCACATGCGACCTATACATCCTTGTGCCCCATACTAATGATATGTAGGACTGCACGAGCAAACCACCTTCAGTTCCTTCACCAACCCAAAGTCTCACAGAGGTGAACTCCAAAGCAGAAGAGAAGTAGGATGGGTAGTAGAGCACCCACAGGGGGACATCTTGAAGAACTCCAATTACTGGACTCCTTCAACTAGCATCCCTATGGGTGCTCCACTTCAAGTGACTTCTGGGCAGTATCTTCATCATGAGGAGGGAGCTTTGAAGTGGAGTCCAACATCGAAGACAAGACCGCATTCCCCAGGGCAGCATCTGATCAAGAAGAATGACCCCATCACATCGTGTTTGGGAAAGGTATGTGTTAAAGTCCAAATTGCAGCCTTGCAGATCCCAACAATGGGAACATGTTTAAACACCATAGACATTGACAGAAACCTAGTGGAATGGGCTAACACCTTGGGAGGAGCTTGTGTATTGGCAAATTAACAACAATGAATAATTTCAGGCGGATGTGAGTCCCTCAATGGAGACGGTGGCTCCCCTGAACATATCAGCAATTGAGACGAGCTGCCTGAGAGACTTGCTAAATGACTAGGTTCTCTCCTTTGTACTGAGGAGAAAGTGGACCTTTTGGTGTTGAGCTGGAGACCTAACCTGTGGGGCATGGATAGTGGTGAGTTTACAGCAGAGAGAACCTGTTGCAAGTCCGGCCCCTGAGCAGCCAATCATCAAGGGACAGAAAAACCATTATCTCCTATAAACGAAAGGTACTAGGTGATCACTGCCAAAACTTTCAAGAACACACTCAGAGCAATGAAAAGGCTGACTAGAAGTATCCAGTACCAGATGTGATCTTGACTGACCAGAAACCAAAATCTCTTGTGAAAAGGACAAATTGTGGCATGAAAGTATAAGGGCCTGAAGGCTGAGGGCTGAAAACCAAACCCCTGGATCCACTGATGGAATTACAGCTGCCAAAGTCACCATTCTGCATTCTTGTATTTTCACAAAGTTGATCAGGAGTCAGATATAGAATTGGTCTCCACCCTTCGTTCTTTTTTGGGACCCGAAGTGATCAGTGAGTCACCTGTGGTCTTAGCAAAAGAAGAGTTTCAGTCCATCAAAGGGGCAGTTCCCAACAATACCTCTAAGCTCTCTAGGTAACCCACAGAACTGGAGCCAGGATGCCCAATGTACGGCCACTGCCATGGAGATGGAGCAAGCTGCAGTGTCAGCTGCATCTAAGGAGGCCTGTAATGATGTTCTAGTCAGTAGCTGACTTTCAGCTTCATGGAACTGCTTGCAATGTTCTGCTGGAAGGTGTTTAATAAATGTGGAGAATGTGTGAGACTATTTTGCCGTAAGAGCTTGGTAATTTGCAATTCTAAATTCTGGGGTTGCAGACAAATGACTCAAGGTCTAGGCGATTTTGGTCCCTGCCATATAGGGTTCATTTAGAGTGGTGCTGTCTGCCATGTTCACCACGTCAACAGCCAGGGAACTAGGCAAAGGATTCAGAAATAAATATTCACAGTTCTTGGCTGGGACAGAATACGTCTTATCAGACTGTCTGCACGTGGGCAATACCATTGCTGGGGTCTGCCAGATGGTCTTGGCGGGATCCAGGAAGGCCTCATTTATGGGCAAGGCCACTTGAGCAGAAAGGGTCATTTGCAAAATGTCCAAGTGCTTGTGCTGCGACTCTCAAACCTCCTCCAGGGGAACATGCAATGAATCCGCAACATGATTTGTTCGCTCCTGAAACTGTTTGAAGCCAGAAAAGGTGGAGGGGGCATAACAGCTTCATCTAGGAAAGAGGAGGAAACAGTCTGAAAAGTACCCTCCTTGTCTGCTTCGGCCTTTTGCTCCTCAAAGGTTTCCTCCTGCAGCTGAAGTAGTAGACGAGGAACAAATGAAATATGGGCCTGCCTACTCCAGGGGTTCCCAACAAGAAAGGTTAGGAGCAGTAGCGCAGCCAGGTCCGGAGCGCAGGGGGAGCGGCGCTATAAAAAGGCGCCTCCCCCTGTACTCACCTGGCGGTGCTCCGGGTCTTCGGCGGCACTTCCTCACTCACTCCGGGTCTTCGGTGGTACCTGCCGCCGAAGACCCGGAGCGCCGCCGGGTGAGTGCAAGAAGCGGCGCTTAAAAAGAAGCGGCGCCTTTTTTTAGTGCTGCTAAAAAAAGGCGCCGCTTCCTTTTTAAGGCGCTGCTTCTGCTCACCGGGGGAGCGGCTGCTCCCCCTGCTCCCTCCCTGCTATGCTACTGGTTAGGAGCTAGTAGGAATTCTTGTTGATAGGCAGACCAAGGGTCCCAATACAGCCACTGAGGGGGAACCATAATTAAGATGCACCCTAATTTTAGATAAATAATATACTTAAATCTTATTCCTTCCCTTTTTCTCCTCACCGAATGAAAAGAATCTAGGACTAAAATCCCCAATCTGCTGCTGAAGTGTGACACACACCTCCACTCCGCTACCTTAAAGATGAAAGGCGTGTGGTCTAGGAAAGTTCATGAGGATAGTTTGCAGGATTACTAAAGCCAGCTGATTACCATTCCCCACACTGCTGGTTGGGCAGACATCTGCTCCAAGGCAATAACAGTGTCAGACTTACTCCAAAATGTCGCATTAGGCATTTGTATGTTTACACTCAGCTGATGTCATGATTCATTCTCACACAGTCCCAGCAAGGCAGGTATTGTCCCACACTTCCCAAATGGAGACATTGACCAAGGGAATTCAAGTGACCTGCCCAAGTGAGTCAGTGACAGGTAGAGCCAGGCTTAGAATTCAGGAGCGTCTGGCTCCTAACCCTGTATTTTTTTCACAAAACTGAAATGCTGCAGAAAAAACAAACACCCGGCTTCTCCCACTACAAACAGGATATTACTTAGAAAGAAGAGCATGCAGAGTGATTACAAAGAAATTCTACTGGGTAGAGGCACACAGCCAGTCTCTTCCTCACTTAGCTAACACAACTAGTAGCTAACAGCTATGACGTTCCACGTGGCAAATGGCTCACTTGATAATTTAGGTTGATCTTTGCTAGTCACCTTCAGAATCTTGTGTTTGCAGTTTCGAGACCCAGAATCAATAGTTCCATAAAGGCAGCTGGTCTTTAGTGAAAGAGCTCTTTGGGATTAAAAAAAGTTGATTTTTACTGAAATCTCTGAGTGGGTGTGGCTCTATAAGTCAAGTCTTAAGAATATGATTCAGTTTCAGCAACTTTTGGTGTCTGGAATTGCTACAAAATAGTTTCCAAAAAACATGTGCTGATTCCCTTTCTCCTCCCCTTCATTCCTCCACGTGGACTGAAGAGTTAGAATTTACTGCCCAGCACTTACCAAGCACAGTCATAGTGGTATAAATTTCCTGTGGGGGATCGGTGTAGAGCTGGCAGAAGTATCTTCCTTCATCAGAAACTGAGACATTTGTCAATGACACTCTTAGTTCACTGTTAGAGAAATTCACTAACTGAAACCTGCTGTCCTTCAAAGCTGTGGAACAAACAGATCATTAGTGATTGTGATGAACAAGACAGATAGTACATTTCCTCCCACAAAAACATGGCAAAGCCAGAAGCCTGAAAGAGTAGTAATGGTGCCTAAACAAAACTCCTATGTGTTCCACATTATTCCAGCTCCTTGCATTTCAATTTGGGTTTAAACAATACTCGTGCTCAGATCAATATAACTAATCAATACAAATTCTCCATAGAAACTACTGATGTGTCTAGCTTTTATTTTCAGAAGATGCAGCGATATTTTTGGTAAGAAGGCTGCCATAAAAACAATACAGGGGGTTATTTTGTGGCTTAAAGCAGAGTGTAGGATTGATACCATGAGTGGATTAGAACCAGCATGAAGCAGAGATAAGAATCAGGGCAAAGAATTTCAGATTTAGGTTTCCTTACACAAGTAATTACTGCTAAAATCCCTTTGGGAATTTTGACAGCACTGACAAATATTTCAACTAAGACTCACTGATGGTCTTTCTCGAGTGTCAATCTTGGGGCAGGGTCTGTGTAATACTTAGCAAAATGGGGACCCTGATCTGGGTCCTTAGATGCTATTGCAATACCAGTAAATCACAATTTCCGCTGATTTGTCCCACCCAATTAGTTACTTAGATTGTAAGCTATTTTGGGAGAAGAGACCCTCTGTGTTGTGTACACAAAATGAGAACAAGCAGTCCTGGTACATCTCGTCCAATTCCAAGAGTAGCCATTAGACTGAATAATTTAAATAGTCTCATTTCAATTATTATCCTCACAGTACTGCCTAAACAGGAAATAAAGCCATCCTCCTGCACTGGGCACCATGGCGACAGATTTTGTTTTGGCTTTAAAGGGGACAGATTATCTTGAACATGTCTGTCTTCAGACCAAACATATTACTTCTCAGAACATTGTACTCTCCTGCATTACTCTATTCAATTTGTTTGTGTCAGCTAAATATTTGGCGCTCAGTTGCAATTCACCCTGAATTACTACAATCAATTCCTATTGCAAAGTAAAACAGTCTAACTTTTAAAAGGGACCATCAAGGTTTCCATTAAGGAGAAAGATGATGATTGCCTGTCATCTACGCTCTGAAGAATCAACTAAACTTTAAGTGCCTAACATTAAATTAAAAAAGAGGCTTTAGCAATATCTTTATCCAGAATGCTAGGAGGATGGGGGTCAGTTGTTACCAAATAATTCAGGGATGGAAACTTACGCCTGAAGTCTTTGAAATAAATCGTCTGTCTGTTGGGATTCAGTAGCTGAATCACTGAGTCATCACTGTTTTTGACTCGACAACTGATGGTGGCAACCTCTCCCTCCACTACCGTCACATCTTCAGTAACCAAGTTCTGTCCATCACCTTAAAAAGAAAGGGAAAGAGCGATTAAATACCGTATTGCCAAGTTTTTAAATTATGTCTGCAGGATTCATGTAGAATAGATCAAGTACAAGTTTTGGTGGACCCCCATGCTGAAGCAAACTATTCCTTCTTGAGTATAAAGAGGGTATTATTGCATGAGATTGGCTTAGTTTCTATGACATAATTCATAAAGTATAGTCACCTGGACAATAATTTTATTGCTGCACACATATACAGTTGTCCATTGGACAACATTTGAAAGGGGGATCCTGGGGAAGAAAAATGACGTGCCATTTAACTCTAATGAACACCACTAAATTAGACTAGAATAACTGTGAGAACTCTGTGGATGGTTAGAGTGGAGAAGGGGCAGTTGCTTTTCTAAAAATAAAGACTGCCCCTTCTGCTGTATGCATTGGCAAGGCTGCTCTATAAGCAGCTGATGGATAATTTCATCTCGATGTAAAAATGTGACTCCAAGAAAAGAGCTGGGCAAAGAGGGAGCCGGCAAATTCTCTTGCTCCTAGAAGCTAAACATCTGCTAAATTATCCCACCCGCACAGAAAGAAATATTTTTAAATGAACCCCTGGTTGGCAGATATGCAGGGAACACACACCAAAGTAGGGGAAAGAGGGAAAGGAGCAAAAGGAGATTGACTAGGGGCCCAAGTCTTCATCTCAGCCCTACATCACAGTAAGGAGCCAAGTACCGTGGCACAGATTGGCTCCTAAAAAACTAGTGGTGGAGGCATTGTGAGACGTGCAGTTGATGGCACGCTGTCTACCTCTTAATTCCCTGGAAACCAGAAGAGTATCAGCTACCCGAGAGAGCGAAATGGAGAAATGAGTTGACAGTGCAGCTGATAAAACAAAGCGGTGTGGAGTAAAATATCACAATCTATTAATGCATGCAAGACATTTCCTGGAGCCACATGTGCAGATCCTGGGGCTAAGGAGGCAAACTGAGTATTTTGTGTTTGCAATTCTCCTAATAAAGTTATTGTTAGGAGAATTGCAACACAAAATACTGCCTGTTCTTGTTAATGTTGTTGAAAGAAAATCACATACGGTACGAAGTGCCCATGTTCACAAGAGCCATACATGAGAAAGCCCTACAATATTAGGCATTCCCACCTCTTCACCTACAGCTTTCACTCAATCTCTGGGATTTGGGGAAGCTTTATCGAGTCAGTGATACTTCCTTTGGCCATATTCTCCATTTTTTTTATATCTGTGAACCACCGCTATTTACTCAGCAGCAACTTGCATATTTTTGAGGAAAATACAGCAATAATTGTACTGTTTTGTGATAAAGCAATAGTTTTTAAGAATCGCTTGAAAGGCAATTACAGTACCTATAGATTGCATAGTTTGTTGCATTACTGATCCTTTTTAAAAGTTTAATCTCAAACTACACAACTAAGTTATACCAAACCTCTGCCTTCACGGATGGAAGCCTTTACCAGGTCCAAGCTGAAGTGGTAAAGAGATTATGGTAAGTCTTTATCAACACGCACTTCATCACATCAATGTGCATGAAAGTAAGGGTAGCCCAGTCCTATAGCACTGACATTGGCTGTGATAACAAGGACTTTCTTAGAAAAAAAAAAGTCAAGGGTAAGTTGACTAAGATGAATAAAGAAGGGAACAGAGAAGTATTTGCTTAAAAGTCTGAAAACTGAATGTACCTTTCTCAAATCTTAAATTGTCTATAGATTTTATGTATTAAGAGCGCAATATATATTTTCTCTCTAGCAGGCCAAATATTCTTTTCAATTGAATGATACTTAGAAACATTTAAAAAATGGACCACTTTTAAACGTAATGAAATAAACTGGACTGGAGATTCTGGGGGTGTAGAATGGAAAAGTGAGGTACATCACTAAAACAATGTAGTGACTGCCCCACTGATATAGGACAGTTCACATGCACAACAGAGACTTGATTATTTCCAACCAGGAAAACCTGCACAGGCAATTAGGCAGCCACTAAACACAATAATGCGAGATGTACAGCAAAAGTGTATATAGAAAATTGATCAACTAATATAAATAATATTACCAAAGCCTTTTGTATTTTATCCTCTCCAGGACTAAAAGTAAAAGTAAGTAAATAAATGTGATGGATATATCATGAGAGTCAGAATGTTCTGTACCAACAACCAAACCCGATAAAAACATTCAGAAAACATCAAGTAACTATGAACTGTTAACTAGTTAATTTTAATGTCTGAACACAACACCTGAAACACAATCTCTGTTGTTCTAATCTGCATGAGTGTTCTTCTACAAATATTTCCAATTGTAATCTAATTGATCTGACATTAATCCCACTGGGCAACTCTGTTAATGCCAATATTATACATTCTCCATCATTCATGAGCCTTACAAAGTATAACTATATCCAGACATGGGTACACATGTGCTTATGACTGGTAAGCAAGAGACCATATGCTCTCAAGGTGGAAACACCTCTGAGGACCTGCTGCTATGGTCACAACTGTATTCTTCAGGTAACAAATGACAATTATTACCTTTGTGCTATTATAGGTGCTTGACTCCATAAAGGTCCTGAACCCCTAGGAGCTACCATGTTCAAAATGGGCCACAGATGATCGCTTTATTTGCCATAGAAATATTGGAACTATAAAGCTCTACTATAAAAAAAAATAGCAATAAACCAGAAAATACTTTAACAATTAACTCTCATCCACATGCAGCATGGCTATTTTAGATAAAGTGTGTACACTGCTCAAAGACGCAGGGTGGCTAGGGTGACCAGACGTCCCAGTAAAATCGGGACCATCCCGATTTTTCTTCTTTTGTCCCGCGTCCCGACCGATGCATGGTCGGGACGCCTTTTGTCCCGATATTGGGCTTCCTCAGTGGTTTTTTTTTGTTTGGTTTGGTTTTTTTTGTTTTGCTTCACAAGTCTGGCGGCAGCGGGAGAGGGTGGGTTTTTTTGGTTTTTGGGGGGTTTTTTTTACACTCAACAAGTCCAGCTGGAGGGGATCCCCCCAAAACAAGTCCCGATTTTTAGGTTCCCGCATCTGGTCACCCTAAGGGTGGCTTAATTGTAATGCTAACCTTGTATTGCATGAGGAATTGGCTGTACTATACACAGACCTTCTGGATGTACTTTTGCATTTTTGAAATCAAGCCTTCTTCCAGTACATTTTGTTTATTAAAAACCCCACAAGCCAGAGAGATAAGCTACTCCAGATCAGGAAATTTATTTCAAACTGCAACCTTTTTTGTTGAAGTTTCTTTTATTTAGCTGGTGGACAAGAACTATCCCTGCTTGTGCATCATTTACTTTGCTATGGAGAATATACTTGTATGCAAATGAGCTCTTTTACACTGGATACTTTTTTTTTTTTTTAATTCCTGTAATTTATCCAGGACCCAATTATGCACATCAAAACTAGGGAGATACTGTACGGAATATCAAATACCTTGTTTACTACTCCCTTCATTCTTTAATACTCAGCATGCTTAGCCTCAAGAGATCAGCTTTATTTCCATGGTGGACATTTACCAAGTCTGTGAACTCACACCCCCAGTTAGCCTGCTACTAAACAATGCTCTCCATATGCTTTGGAGAAGCCCCTCCATCTGAAACTGCAATAAAAGAGACAGCCCACAGTAAACCAGAATCTAGATTACAATGTGGCAACATATTGATACCAGAATTCTTCAATGAAATTTAAACAGAAAGAGTATTTTGCAGATAACAAAAGAATAGGCCATTGTATTAAAATACAGCCAAGTGCTCAGATCAGAGAAAATGAAATTAGCACTTAACTTCTTGGCATTGGGGTGACTGCATAAAATGTAAAAAGATTGACTCCCACTCTCTCAAAGCATGAATATTGAAAGACTATTCTCACAAAGCAATTCTCTTTAAAACATTTTAAAAAATATAGATTAGCAGCAATTTGTCCTCTGATTATCAGTGATACACTTGTTTTCATACACTGCAGTAAGTGATGCTGTGGAAGTCCAGAGACAAGAAAAATCCTTCATGCAATCCCCTCTCTCTGCATCTGGTAATTATTTACAAGTCAGGGTAGTTGACTGAGAGGAGTTGACTGCACAAAAACCCCTCTCTCTTTAATGGACAGGAGCCAACATATCAGATGCATGCAGCGATATTTGGGTTAAAGTTTTAGAGAATGCTGGGGAACACAGTTGAAATAAAACCCTTGCATTCTAAATTTCTAATTTTCCTCATAAATGATGCAAGTTTTGTCAGGTCACAAAATAAGCAGAAGGAATCTTAAGGAAAATTAGAGCAGAAGCCAAGCAGTAAAAAGTACATAAAACAGAACCTGAAAGGATATCTACCCAAAAAGAGAAATTCCAAATGAAGTCCCTTTGGGTCACTCCTGATCTCTCATCTGCTTTCAAACTATACAAACATGACAGACAAAAGGACCAATAAGAAGTGGTTTTACTTGCTGATGACATAAAAGCAAGCACAGACTGGAAAAAACTTTCAACTTTCTGATTGGCAAGATATGTCGAATTAAACTTAATGATGGGAAAATATAAGAGATGTAGGTACTGTATATAGTTAATGACTAAAAAGAACGCTATTGAACTAGAGGTGAGAAAAGGAGGTATCAACGAATGTCTAGAAAATATAGCAGAAAGGCATCAAGGAAGCTAACGACAACATATGCATAAAGGGTTAGCATTAAGGCTAGAGAGTTCAAATGTAGCTCAGTAACGATAGGACTATATGTGCTTCTGATGAAACCTCAGAATAAAAAGTCTATTTCTATGCACCACAATTTAACAAACGGTTGACGAGCAGAAACACAAGGACACAATTTACTCTTAAAATTTCATCTCTCTCATTATTTAACCTGTAAGAGAAATGTAAATTTTAATAGACCGAAAAATTGCCACATGCCTTCTGTAGGTAGTTTCACAATGCTCAGTGCGGGAGTGGCGAGGGCTTTCAGGAGAGCCATGTTCAAATCCTGCCACCATTTTGAAGAGGGATTTGGAGCGATTTCTCTGACCCTGCCTATTGCTAAATTATCTCAGATTTGTAAAACATTTTAAAAAATATCAATAAAAGTAATCAACTCTCCACTAGAGAGGATGTGTCCCCCAGGATTCATTAAAAATCCTCATGATGAATGTGTGACGGGCATTTCATTTTTTCCACCAGGTGCTGCTAGGTGCCTGTACAAGACCATCAATGCTAGGGTGACCAGATGTCCCGATTTTATAGGGACAGTCCCAATTTTTGGGTCTTTTTCTTATATAGGCTCCTATTACCCCCAGCCCCCTGTCCCGATTTTTCATACTTGCTGTCTGGTCACCCTAATCAATGCTCACTCCTTATCTCCAATCACATAAGCTAAACACCATTCTATACTAACAATATACTCAGTATAGTTTTCTGGAACATCGCCCAACAATTATGATCCAGTTTGCCAAAGTGACGCTGTCTACTTAAGCTGTTATGTTGGGAGAAGGGGGAGTCTCCTATTCATATCTGAAAACACTATTGCACACTATTGACCTCACTCTGCTCTTGGCAGCCCAAGGAACCCTGGAAAGGTGGTTTATAATGGTTAAGGGTTAGTGAAATCTTGGTGGGAAGCCACTTGGCAACATACTACTCTGTGGCCTTGTTTTGTAACTAAGGGTAGGTCTATACTTACACGTCCGGTCGGAGGCGCGCGATCGATGTTCTGGGTTCGATTTATCGCGTCTTGTCAAGACGCGATAAATCGAACCAGGAAGTGCTCCGTCGTCGACGCTGGTAATCCAGCTCGACGAACGGAGTAGGCGGAGTTGACGGGGGAACCTGCGCGCCGCGTGTGGACCCCGGGTAAGTGCTTTTTCATTCGAACTAAGGTACTTCGACTTCAGCTACGTTATTCACGTAGCTGAAGTTGCGTACCTTAGTTCGACGGGGGGGGGGGGGGGGGGTAGTGTAGACCTGGCCTTAATCTACATTGAACCACACAAACATTTTCCCTTCTCTTGTCCTACTGCAGAAAGTAGGGTGACCAGACAGCAAATGTGAAAAATCGGGACAGGGGGTGGAGGGGGGGGGGGGAAGTAATAGGAACCTATATAAGAAAAAGACCCAAAAATCGGGACTGTCCCTATAAAATCGGGACATCTGGTCACCCTAGCAGAAAGTGACCAAGTTGCATTACCTCTGCACATTAGCGATTGGCTTTTTTCGTAATGACAGAAATGACTGCTGCATTTAAAAATGGAACAAGTCACTGCTCCCGAACACACTATTTCTAGATTCACAAGACTCAGACCACTGGAAGGATACAGATGTATTAGTGATCAATTTCAAGTTGCCACAACACCTGTTTTCCCGCAGTATTTTTTTTAGATGCAAAGAAGAGGATGGTTTTTGGATGCATTCAACTTGCTAAGCCATTAAACAATGAAGAATTTAACAGTAGGGTTAGTGCCCCAGCTGAAAATTAGCACCAATACAGAAGCAGCAGCTTCTGTTGTGGATAAATAGCAGCAAAAAGTTAATCACCACCAAAAAACTCTGGGGAACAATTGTATCAACCCAATTGAGAAAAGACTTCTGGAGAAGGTTAAGCTGGATACATTCTCCATACTTCTTTGTAAACACAATATTCACTACAAAGGATTAACAAAGCTATTAAGATCTGATTTCCATCTAAGCAATTAACATATTTTTTTACTTTTATTTAAAAGACTCAATCCTATCTTTCAATTCATTAAACCGTTCCTTATATTTGTCGAGTTTTATATCAAGTCAAAGCCCTATCTGAATTAATAAGAATTACAGTAAAAGTAATTTAGAAATAAATTACTTGAAGTTCAAGTCATTGAAGCTTCTGATGATGTAATGTCGCTCCATTAAAACAGACTGATTTCTTTTGAAATCCAGTGGCTAGGCCAGCGCAAGCTGGAAATGACAATATGTCTCTTGGCGGTGCGTTTTCTCCTTTAGGTTTGGGGTTCACAATGAGATCCAGGAAGCATAAACACAGTTCTGCATTTTTGGAAACAGCTAGCGACTCAACTTTCATGAATATTTGAATAGTTATTTTGAATCAAAGGCCTCTCAATCTAAACGTCATTTGAAAAGCTTCTCTCTGACCCCTCCCCCCTTTGGCCTCTATCATAAGAGCATCACGGCTGCCATACTAGTTCAGAACAATGGTCCATGTAGTGCAATATCCTGTCTCTGGAAGTGGCCCATACCACAGCAGGAGAGGGAGTGGTGAGAACAGGGCAATTATGAAGTGATCCGCTCCTGGCAGCCAGAAGTTTATGATCACCCTAGGTATACTTTTGGACATCACAACATCCCATGGAAATGAGTTCATTAGTTGTGGGTTGTGAGAAAAGTAGTACTTCCTCATGTTTGTATTAAATATGCTGCCTATTAATTTCATTGGGCGATCCCTGGTTTTTGTACTGCTGGAAAGGGTAAACAACACTTCTTTATTCCCCTTTCCCACACTGTTTTTGGTTTTATAGACCTCTATCATGCACTCCCATAGTTGTCTTTTTTACATCTTTTAAATCTTCTCTTGTATGGAAGCTGTCCCATATCCTTAATCATCTTTGTTGACTTCTCTGAACCTTTTCCAGTTCCACTATATCCTTTTTGAGATGGGGCAACTAGAAGTGGTTACAGTAATCAAGGTGTGGACACATGATGGTTGGGGTGTGGGTGTGTGAGAAATCTATCCCTTCCTTAACAGTTCCTGACCTCCTGTTTGACTTCAGCTATGCGCTGAGCGGAAGTTTTCAGAGAAGTATCCTCGGAAACTCCAAGATCTTTCTTGGGAGGTAACAGTTAATTTAGATTTAAGTGTAGTAGCCGTGTTAGTCTGTGTCAGCAAAACGAAAATAAGAAAGAAAAACTTGTAGCACCTTAGAGACTAACAAATTTATTTCAGCATAAGCTTTCGTGGGTTAATACCGATGCATCCGATGAAGTGGGTATTAACCCACGAAAGCTTATGCTGAAATAAATTTGTTAGTCTCTAAGGTGCTACAAGTTTTTCTTTCTTATTTTCGTTTTAGTTAATTTAGAGCCAATTATTATATATGTATAGTTGGGATTATGTTTTCCAGTGTGTATTACTTTGCACTCATCAACACTGAATTTCATCTGCCAATTTGCTGTCCAGTTATCCAGTTCTGTGAGATCCCTTTTCACCTCCTCACAATCTGCTTTGGACTTAACTATCTTGAATACTTTTATATCATCTGCAAACTTTGCTACTTCACCGTTCACCCCGTTTTCCAGATCATTAATGAAAATGTTCAACAGCACAGACCCCAGTACAGAACCTTGGGGATGCCATAGTCCACCTCTCTCCATTGAGAAAACTGAATTTATTCCTACCCATTATTTCCTATTTTTTAACCAGTTACTGATCCATGAGAGGACTTTCCCTCTTATCCAATGCAACTTAATTCCATTAAGAGCCTTCAGTGGGGGACTTTGCCAAAGGCTTGCTGAAAATCCAAGTATACTGTATCAACTGGATGAACCTTAACATGCTTGTTGATATTCTCAAAGAATTCTAGTAGATTGGTGATGCATGATTTCTGTTTAGAAAAGCTGTGTTTACTCTTCCCCAACAAATCAGAGATATCGGTGTGTTTGAAAATTCTGTTCTTTACTATCGTTTTTGCCACTCTCCCCGGTAATGAACTTAGGCTCACTGGCCTGTAATTGCCAAGATCTCCCCTGGAGCTCTTTTTTAAAAAACAGTGTTACATTAGATACCTTGCAGTCATCTGGTACAGATGCTGATTCGAGTGACAAGTTACATACCACAGTTAGTAGTTCTGCAATTTCATATTTGAGTTCCCTCAGAACTCTTGGGTGAATACCATCTGGTCCTGGTGACTTAGTGTGTAATTTATCAATTTGTTTTAAAACCTCTTCTTTTGGCACATCTATTTGGCACAGTTCCTCAGATTTGTTGCTCAGAAACAATGGCTCTGATGCGGGTATCCCTCACATCGTCTGCAGTGAAAACCAATGCAAAGAATTTATTTAGCTTTTCTGCAATGGTATTGTCTTCCTAAGTTGCTCCTTTAACACCTTGCCAATGCTCAAACCACTGAGCTATCCCTCCCCCCTACTTCAACACCTCGGTTATCTAGTGGCCCCAACACCTATTTGGTAGGCTTCCTGCTTCAGATGTACTTTAAAGAATTCGCACTGTCAGAGTTGTGTGTCTCTAGCAAGTTACTTCTCAAATTCTCTCTTGATCTGCCCTATTGTACTTTTTACAATTAACCTGACAGTTTGTGCTCCTTATTTTTCTCACTGGGTTTTGACGTCCAAATTTTAAAGGATCATAGAATCATAGAATCTCAGGGTTGGAAGGGACCTTAGGAGGTCATCGAGTCCAACCCCCTGCTCAAAGCAGGACCAATCCCCAATTTTTGCCCCATATCCCCAAATGGCCCCCTCAAGTATTGAACTCACAACCCTGGGTTTAGCAGGCCAATGCTCAAACCACTGAGCTATCCCTCCCCCCCAACAGCCTCTTTGCCTCCAACAGCCACATTACTTTGCTGTTTAGTGGAATTCTTTTGGTCTTCTTACAATCTTTTATGATTTGGGGGGCGGTATACATTTAGTCTGAACTTCTGTTATGGTATTCTTAAGTAGTCCCCATACTGCTTGCAGGCATTTTATCCTTATGACTGCTCCTTTTAATTTCTCATTAGTGTTGTCTTTTTTTTTTTAACCGCCCCTTTTTTCCAAGGTAAATGTTACCGTGATGCCTTTTTTTGGTATATTTCCCAAGGATGTTATATTGAATCGCATTATGGTCACTTCAGCTACAGTTACCTCTTGGACCAGATCCTACGCTCCACTTAGGAGTAAATCAAGAATTTCTTCTCCCCGTTTGGGCTCCAGGATTACCTGCTCCAAGAAGCACCACTCTATACATTTTATCTCTGCATCATGACCTGAGGTGCAATTTACCCAGTCAAAATGAAGACAGTTCACATCACCCATTATCTTTGTTTTTTGTAACTAAAACACCAGATAGTATAAGTGTTTTCAGTCATCTGTATATATATTCAGTTTCATGTAATAGGGAAAAATATTAATGTGAATCATGCAGATTACAAGCATAAAGATATATTCTGTCAAACAGCAATCTCATTTCAGTTTCCCTTCAAACGTTTCAGGAAATATTCAGCAAAATATTTACTGGTGGTAGATTAAATTAAACACACTTTAAAATGTTTATTAGATTGCATTTATATTCTAACAAAGAAAAATGATGGGGGGGGGGGGGGAAATCAATGTTATGTTCCCAATACAGAATCACAGGTGGTGGTGGGAGTGAGGGAAGCTATGCTAAAGGGTGAAAGATCCTGATTTGAATAAATATCCTCTAATAATCAGCAAAACTTTTAAACAAGTTTTGAAAAACAAGTGGAAAAACATCAACTGATTTATATTCATGTTAGATAGATTTTCTTCAATTAAAGTTAACTGTGCACAAATTGAATATAAAAAAACCTGTGCGCTTTGTATCTGTATTATATATAATTAATTTCCCGTTGAGATGTCTAACACTAAGTTAAAATTCTCTCTTCCAGCTTAGATATGCATTATTATGTGGGTATGTTTGATTAGCTTTAAACTCCAAAAGCTTATTACTACGCACTTTAAATATGTAAATCACATAATATAGTGTAATGGCTCCTTTGGAGTCATTAGGGTCTATATAGTAAATATGATACAATTTCACAATAATTTAAATACATGTTAAGATGATAGTCTACAACTGGTTACTCTACATTCTGTCGCCTTGGATATTTGCATATAGATCAGTCTTATCTCCTTGACAACAATTAAGGTGCATTGTCTTAAATTCTCTTGAAAAGGAAAGAAAATATTTAAAAGACCCACATTCAAATAAAGTTAATGACTTGGCAAACCCAGGAAATTCAGTTTGAGCGTTTAAATCCCATTCTTAACTCACCCCTTTAAATCCCAGTGTTTAATTAAATACTGTAAAGTTTACTAAGTTAACCATTGCTCAGGGGCACATGGAATTTGTTAAGAACCACACGAAACTCCAAATTTTCTTGCTTTTTGGTCCCTTGAACCTTATTTAATGCTTATTCTTGCCCACAATGCATTGATTTGCTTCTAAATACATTTCCACCATAGATCTACACTAACTGAAGCACAATCAAGACAAAAGAGTCACTGAAGTGTCTCATTTTGAAAGGAACACCATGCCTCCAAGGTTTCAGTTACCTCCAATTTCTCCAGAATGTTCTTGATACAAATGGTTTTGAGTTTTTCACTCTGTCACATTACAATGGATTGACATTTTCCTGTCAATACAATGACAGCAGGATTATTGGGTGGAAAAATACAGATAGATAAAGCAAATTTGACCATGGGGCAATTCGGTTTGTCTGTCCTACCTCCACACCCGCCATCACACACAGCAAGCTCAATTTATTTGCTGGATGCCTAAATATTACCATGCATTTTCTGGAGTTTTACAGGGAGACATTTCAATGTCAACATAAAAGGTATTTCTGAGCCAAGCAAAATTGTTAAGACACGTTTAGTCACTTAATTACTACATCCAATGTTGAATTCTGCAGTGCTGAGTACTTTCAAAAGGGACATGACTATGTCCTTCGAGCCGCACTCGCTAATCCCATTAGCTTCCAAACGCAGCCTACACACTTCGAGGCCATATGTGGTACAACTACACAAATTCATTCCCAAGTATCCTCGTGTGCGAATGAAATAAATTAAGTTGGTGTATCATCATCTTTGGTCCATTCTTTCAAAGCATTCATCTCCTTCATGGCAGGTTACGGCTCTGCTACGGGGCTTAGCTGGTGCTATACAGCTTCCTAGAAACTGAATTTATTTTTATTTTTTTTACATAAGGTAAGTGAAATGGGGCCTTAAGTGACCCACCGTGCACTCCTGTGCTCCACCCCTTCCTTACCTAGATGTCAGGACCAGAGATACTCTTAAGGGAAAGATCTTATTCTCATCTCCTTCGCCTTTGATCTTATCCACTCCTGTCTTCTCCATTTTAGGGTTTCATACTGCCTCCCATCACTACAGCAGCTGAATGCCTTTTATCACCAATGTTCTGTGAACAAGCCAAGACTGCAAGTACCATAAAAGATTTCAGCAAGAGGAAGGACGGGCTGTGGTTAGAGCACAGGACAGACTCAGGAGATCTGGATTCCATTTCCAGCTCTAGCACGTGATTCCTGGGTGACCATGTAGAAGTCAGTTAGACCTCAGTCCTAGTAAAGGATCCCTCCCTCGGGATCAGAGTCTGTAAAACAGTCACAATACAGCTGTTCCTCACCTCGGTATTGGGAGGATACATTCACTGCTGTTTGTGAGTGGCTCAAATGCTACAGAGATTGGGAACCTATCTTGGCTTTTTTTGGCTGAATCTAATAGGGAAGGGATATAAAAAGCAAAATTCAAGCCAGATTCCAACAATGACAAATGCTCCGGGTTTAAAAAAAAAAAAAAAAAAAAAAGCAGAGCCCTGGGAAAAAAAACTTCAAATAAAAGTTTGCTTGCTAACTAAATCCTAGCTTACGCTGCAGTGGAGAACCCATTTTATTGGTGTGAATGTGTCAGTTGCACTTGTCAGCATGCAGATTTTCAAAATGTTTTCCTCGATTAAACTTTCCATCTCTGTGAAAAATTGGATGACCTACAGTTTACGCAACAGGCAAGAAGCCTTTTGAACCAACGCTGGGGTAATTCAAGCTACTGGAGAAATGCTTCCCTATTTTGGAAAGAAAAAAAACACAACATAAAAGTAAAACTAATTCCAGCACCTAAGCATTTTGGATTAATAGGATGAATAACTATATTATATTTATGGGAGTCAGTAGTACCTGAAATAGATATCTGCAGTGTAAGTGAAAGAAAAATCGCTAGGCTATCTTTTCCTTACTACCTAAAGGGAATCTCTGACCTCATTTATTTAGTCCCTCTGCATCATTTAAAATCTAGCATATTATATAGTGAGTGTAGAGAGGCGGAGATGGAGGGACATAAATCCTGTAAGGAAAAGTCTTGGAATAAACCAAGATGTGAGGAAGTTCAGACCATGGTATATGCTGAAATTCTGCAAACCTATATTCTTGTCTTAAAACTTAGTTAGTTTGTAAAGCTGCAAAATAAGAAAATTCCCCAATAAGCAGAGTGTTCGGCGCAAGATCCAATTATGTGCATCAGAATTACCAGAAGACCAAGTCTGTTCTTCCGTGAAATGGATAACAGAGTGATCCGTTTTACTTCCCCTTACAATCCCAAGTTCATTGTGTTTGCACCCTAGAGACAAGACAAACCCTGTGCTTCCAGTCTCCAGTGTCTTCACATCCTCCCGTTGTTTTGGAATACAAACGTAGCTCCCATTGTGTTTGGTTTCCATTGCTTCATTTACATATCAGTCTGGGCAGACAGGTAAAACAACTTCCTTTGTCTAGGAAAAACTGGTCAACCCTGACTGGGACAGATTTCACCCATAACTACATTGCACAGCCATTATGCTGCAAGCTCCCATTAGACACCTCATACAATCCTTTTTGGGTACATGTTTTGAAAGCAGTGTTTGGGGTAGTGAGTTTGTGAGGCCTGATAGAAGGTGCTGTTACAGAACACCCCCGTTGGAAGCAAAGGGTTCTTAGAGTCACACCTTTAAAGAAGATTATGAAAATTAATGTCAACTACCTTATCTCAAATCTAAAAGCAGCAATCCCTCTCTGTAAGCTGATTCGGGGGAGAGAGGGAGGACAATCAAATCCATTATCCCATTTGTTACTTTGGAAACAAACAACAATGATCAATCCACAGGAGTAACGCAATTTTAGAGTAAAAAATTAATCTATCAATGTTAAAGATCAACAAGAAAGGCAGTGGTTAGGAACTAACAAATTTGAAGACAAACATGTAAATCTTACAAACCTCTAGTAATCTATCCGTGCTACTAAAAACGTTGTTTTCTTGTAACTTCCTGTAACTGGAGAGAGTCCTTGCCCTTTCCATTCATCATACTGATAGGATATGTTTAAAGTAAATGCAATAACCTCTCTCTGCAGCAAGACTATCATAAATGGACAGACATTGCACTGTAGAACGTATACAGGATTATATGCTAGGGGAGGGGAGGGAAAGAAAGGCTAGCCACAGTTTCACTATGCCGCAAGTTTGCTTTAAGAAAAAAACACTTCAGAAAACAAGTCACTGAAGCTCACTGCATCTGGTCAGGAAGTCTTAGGAGACCATTTTAAAAAGCCATACAATTGTCAATCTTGAACTTTTGAGAAGAATGGACAATTTGTGCTAATTGTGTTGGCAACGAAAGGCATTTACTTTCAATGGAGTTAATTTTGTGACGTCTGTTCATGGCCAAAAGAATAAAAGGACAATTTTAGACTAGGCTGTCAGCAGAAAAATATCAAAGCTGTGTTGCTTTCCATCATTTATTAAGTCTCTTCTGGCCAGAACAGTTCTATACCAATGATAAACAAGATCAAGTCTAGCTTTGACTGCAGCTGCTTTAAAATGTGCAATAAAAAAACCCTAATACTATGTCCTCCGAGAGCTATTAAAATATTTAGAGTGTGCAAAAACAGGCACGCCACTGTCCACTTGTATAAAAACTTAAGGGGGAAATGATTTAGAACTTGTTTCTAAAACAAACTGTAGAGGGAGCGGATGACTTAGAAGAGCATTAGTGATCTGATACAGAATCCTACTACAGAAAATGCCTTTCCAAATCACCCATCACTGTGGTGCATACGTACTACAGCAGCCTCCCACCTGTATGGTATTGGTTTGCGATCAGAAGTAGCTGCCCTCCAACATCTGCTCACAGACCACATGAAGTGAATCGCTCCTCTGTCCAGTTCCTGAGCACAGGTGACCACTTAATAAAAACCTCCCCTATTAACTAGCATCTTTGTTAGTAAGCTCAGGTTTCTAGGAGAACTCTGAAAAGTGATCTCCTCCCACTCCACACGCAATGCTTATGTTTTCAATCCCAGGTACCATCTCCTCCCACAGTCCCAGGGCCAGATTTACGAATGCATTTAGGTGCTAGCGAATTTTAAGCAGCATCAGCAGGTTAGGTGCCTAAGTCCCTGGGCATTACACACCTAATACGCTTAGGTTGGTGACTATCTTTAAGTGTCTAATTACCTTTGTAAAATCTGGCTCCCAGTTACTACAAAACTGTTTCTTCTGCACTACATATACTAACTTGTCCAGTTTGCCTCATTTCTACTCTGTACTTCCAGACACTTGGAAGCTGCCCTCTGTAAAACGGCAGCTTTATGAGACTTTGGAGATGTGTGGAACACACAATTCTCTTGCTCTGTCCCTAGCTCTTGGGCAGGAAGCAGTCCTGGTATATGTTAATGACGACAGGTATTTGGCGCTCTACAAGGCACAAAATAAATGTAGTCTCTTTCTGAATAACTACGTAGCTAATAAAACAATCAGACAGCCAAAGACAGGATATATCAGAGAATCCACTAGAGAGAAGAACTCTTGAGTACTGAATCTTCTTCCCTAAAGCGTAAGCTTTTAGGAGGGATATAAATGAAGAATAGGTGGGCGGGCTTGGTGAGCCAAGATGGAAAAGTCCAAGAGCGAGAGACCATCATGGAAAAGATGGAGATGGAAATGGGAGAAAAGAGTTTAGGGCATCAAGGCTGGCATTGTAAGTGAAGCAGAAGATGCAATAAAACGAGGTCCAGCATGTAGGCTGGGCATGTAGACTGGGGTGGAGTTGTGCAACACCTCTGAAGTAGCGTGCAAGGGAGAAGGAATTCAGAGAGGGGACTGAAGTGGTAAGGACAACTGGCGAGGAAGACAACTCTTTGCAGAGCACAAATGTTTGTGGCACTTTAGAGACAAATAAAATGACACATTTGCCCCAAGGAGTTTACAGTCAAGATGGCACTTCGACTCAGATTATAGGAAAGGTGATATCTTTAGCAGCTACATTTCACCACACCCTTCAGCAGGTTGCGCTATTTGTTGGGGCCGGAGGGGAACCAGAAAAGGTTTTCTTGCATTTCTGTACTGTATATACTTGTATGGATTACTGCTGTAATACCCTTCTACCAGTTAGTAAATCGTGAATGCGGTTATAAAATCCCCGACAATGCATCGTGCTTACAGAGCAGCAATGGGAAAGAAACACCCATAGGCATCGTAAGCACCAGATTCACGACGTGAGTTGAGTGCCATTGGAATGCGTTTTCCATTTATTAACAGTGTTGACCTTATATTCCAGGCATATTTTAATCAAGTTTCATTGCATGCTTATCATGCATATGAAAGACACCCAAGTCTTCAGGCATCAAAGTGTTAATGCAGGGAGGTAACAAAATAACTCAACATCTCATTTGCGCACAGTAATAAAGATAAAACACCGCAACAAGCACCTGAACTTATCTAAGCATTCAATCTGTCAGCATTCAGCAGCTTCTAAATGCGACACTGATGAAATTAGCTCTATAACCAGAACCTAAATACAGGGCCTTTGGTATTTAAGAGAAGTCTGCTGAATGATCTAGCCTCTAAAAGCAGCTCAACCACAGCTTCAGACATTTGCAGTACCTGCTTCAAGGGCATTCATTAATATTGACAGTTTGTGTGACTGAAATTTGGCTGCAATATTAGCCTTCTTGCATCTCCTGGTTCATTTTTCCTGCCAAAGAGAGATGTTGAAAGCCTTCCAAACTCAAAGCTTAGAACTGACACACCAAGCAGTAAGGATCTGTGTTGGAACACATCAGATATGCACTCAGAGCGAGTGTCAGAAACCACTGACATTACCAAAGAAACGGGAAAGCAGGAGACGGGAGAAGAGATGCTCGGCGCTCAGACTCTTATTCCAAAGAGAGTTCTGAGGGGGTGGAAGGAATACATTTCGCTCAAGAGACAGCTGTAAACAGATGATGATAACCGTGCTGAATAATATTACAATGTGAAAATTACTCATATTTCTCATGAAGATGCCAAGTGGTGTCAGACTATTATATGAAAGGGTAATTTCTTACCTGAAAATTAGGTTTCTGTGACTCAGACTCACCAATCTATTGTGATGAGTTACTCACTTCATCGGCTGCCAATCAAACAGCAGTTACCAATAGGAAGACTTCATGTATCACCTTTCTGCTCCCCATAGTATCTTCTCTTTTCTGAGCGCAGGCAAAATAATCAATAGCTGGAAAGCCTCCCAGGCACAGAATCTGACGGAGAACAGAAACTCCCTTCCTTGGAAAGACTATTTACCAGAGAAGATTGCCACCTGAAACTTCTAGCTCTCCCACACACCTCTCCCCTTCAGAAAGAGGGACAGACAGAAATTCCCTACTCGCTAACACTTGAACCAAACGAGAAGAGTCAAAATCCAAGGTGTAATTCAGTATAAGGCAACCTGAGTAGAGCCCACAATTATTCACAGCATCAGAAAAAAACCTCTCTGTGCAGGCCGAAGAGCCCTGAAAGAGGAGAATGAGGATGCACCACTGTCTAAGCAACTGGAAGACCAGACCTCCCAAGGAAGCTAGGACACCCTGATAAGATGCCTCTCTCAAGCTGTCAATGAGCAGACATTGCCCCACCAGAGGATCTGTGATGGATGGAGACCAAGGCCAACAATCCTGCCTACACTTCTGCCCATCCATCGAGCTCTTGCCAGCTGTGGTTAGGGAGTCCACAGATCTCATGCTGATGCAATGGGAGCACCAACTGGATCCATGACCCATGCAGTACCACCTCATGGATATCCTGCCTGACGGAGGAGGATGTTAGCCAAATGCTAGTCAGGGGCATACCCATGTGCTACCCCCCACATGCAGTTGTGTGTAAGGGCAGGATGTAGCCTTACATTCTCTTTAGTTCCTTGCCCCCCCCCCTCTACTCTAGAACCTCCCTAATCCAGCTTTTGCCTGGACTCCATAGAAACTTCTCACTCAGGTCCCCAGCAACCTTTTCCTGGACAAATCTCATGGACCACACCATATTCCATCCTTAACCTCCTAGACCTAGCAACTGTCTAATGTTCTTCTCAAAATCCTAGCCTCCCAGGGATTTTATGAGTCCATCCTCTCTTGGATCTGCTCTCCTTCAGTGTCTTTGTTCAATGGGATCACCTTTCCTTTCCTCTTCCAGTGAGGATCACTTAAGTCTTCATTACTGCCCCCTCCCTCGGTCCTCTGTAGACTCTCTCGTGGTGACCTCACCTGCAACTATGGCTTTGGATACCATTATAGCTGGTCGAAAAATGTGAAGCTATAGTTTCCCATTGGGAAATGTAGTTTTGCCAAAATTGAAACGTTTCACAGGAATATGTCGATTTCGATAACATTTTAGACAAGAAAAAGTCAAAACAAAGCCGTTAGTTTTGATGCCTGTAGAGAAGTCAGAATGCTGAAATGTGAAAAGTTATTTTTCTGCCAGCAAACTAATATGAACCATGCAGGACTGGTATTTCATGGCAGACTCCAGCAGAAAAAAAGCCTGGGAGAAGACAATCAGTCAGGAAAAGACACTAGCAGTAAAATAGAAATGCAGAAACAGTCTCATTTCTCAGTTTTCCTCCACTGTGGAGGACCATGTTCAAGTATTTGATCTTCTGGGATTTTCACAGGGCAAAACTCTTATTTCTATAGTGCCAAGAGCACTAGATGTTTTATGAACACGCAGGCTCCTGCCTTGAAGTCAGTCTAAACAAGCGGTTCTCAACCTATTTACCATTGTGGGCTGCATATGCAGCCCACAATATGTTATGTTGGCCACATCCAATACTACCTGTACGGCCCCAAGGATGTCACATGAGCCGCAGCTGTGTGCTGACTGGGCCGCAAGCGGCCCACGGTTTGCAGGTTGAGAACCACTGATCTAAACAAATACTGTACAAACGAAGTAAGAGGAACCTGGTATAACAGTTTACACATTTATACTTCGGAGTCTGAAGCCTATGCTAGCAAACTCATCTGCTAGAGCTCATCTTGTGCTAACATTTTTACTTTCAAATTGAATGGGTATCACTCATCCTTCACTCCTCCACAAAAAGCTAATTTTAAAGAAAAGCAATGAGACAGAGGGCAAGTATTTATTGTCAATTCCATTGCTCCTGATTGCAATGGAATCTGACACGCTAACTCTGAGCAGGAATACAAGTTAAAAAAACACTACTTCCTTTAGGGGAGGAAACTTACAATTCATCTTGAAGGAAACCATTCCAACAGTTTGTGTCATGGCACTTTAAAAATAGAATACTTGGCACTTGCAGAGCATTTTACTTGTGCAGAGCACTGAACTTTACATCTTGCAATACAACTTCAAGGAGACCCATCCCCATTTCACAGATGGAGCAACCAAGGCCGGCGGGGGGGGGGGGGGGGGGGGGGGAGGGGGATAAAGCAACTGGCTATGGCCACACAGTATATCACCAGCAGAGCCAGGATTAGCATCCAAGATTTGATGACTCCACACCTGTGAACATTTCTTCAGAACAGTAAGGTAGAAAGATAATTCTCTCTGCTCCTCCCCCACACGCATGCCAGATCCTCCTTTATACTATGGCCCCTTCGTTCCACTCTAACAGTGTACAGGTATCTTAAGGGGCCTATTCCCTAGAGATGTCCAAAATGTAGTAAGCATGGAGTTTGAGCTTCATTTTAACATTAGGCAAGGGACAAGTTCTGCTTAAAGCTAGGCTCAAGAAGTTTCCACCTCAAACACACAATATCTCTGCTTTCCAAACCAACTAGCTCTCCGTGCTGCCTACTTCAAACTTCACCAGGACAAGTACGTGCAAAAGAAACATATCAAGGATACAAAATAGGGGTTTCAAACCACAATGCAATTATGCTGCAAAAGTTGTGGTGCAACCATGACTAAATTCTACAACACAACCAGCAGCAGTAACGTGTGAGTTAAATTAGTCTTCTAAACAACATAATTTTCTGCAGGAATTTAGTTGTACCACAATCACAAATGCCTGGAAGAGCCACACCCTATACATAGCAACAAAATAAAGAAAAACAGGTTCCCGATTAAGAAAAGGAAAGGAATAGGTATGGGGTGAGACATCCATATTCAGCTGGGCTGGACCCTCTTGGATGCAGACTAAGGGGCAAGATTTTCATAAACTCAAATGGCAATTAGGTGCCTAACTTCCATTAACTTCCAATAGGAATTAGGTACCTAACTACCTATTAATGCCTTTGAAAGTCTCCGCACTGGACATAATGAGAGCAGGAGCAGACCATAAGCAATTTGTTTGAAGCTTCTCAGGAGATGACACTAGACAGATTGCACGGGAAGAAAAATAACGCAGGTGCCAGATAAACGGATGAGAAATCCTGGAAGCCCACTAACATCTCAATCAGATCTTATGAGATTTCAACAAAACTTTAGGGCGGCTTGAACCTGCTCCCACTGAAGTCAAGTGGAGTTTTGTCACTGAAGTCTGGGCACAGGACTGAATCCTTAATATGTAGGGATTTAGTATGAAATGAAGATTGCACAGACTTGAATGCTAGTGGTCTTTGCATCCAGAGATGTCTACATATACATTTTAGTGAGCTTCTGCAGACGTTTTCTGCAGAAAAACATTCCTCATGCTCTGGCACAAAACATTTCATTTTCTTGTCATTTATTTCACTCAACCTCTTAATTGCAGAAACTTATTTTCTCTCTCTTCTCAGTACATATTTTAACAGGCATGCACACATGTGAATGCTTTCAACACCTTTCATTACTGATTCACCCAGTATGGCAGTGAACGCCTTTCCACAATTCTCAGTGAACTGCAAACTTTGCTGGATCACTTGACTAAAGTCTTCCAGAGAATATCTGAAATCACATCTTTTTTTTAAAAAAAAGAAAGAAAAAAAAAAAAGAGAGAGAGAGAGAGAGAGAGAGAGAGAGAGAGATCTGTTTATGGGGAGCATATTTATGGTATAAATTAAATTAGATACTTCATGGGCAAATACTTTCATTCCAACCAGTTGTACACAGCTATAAACTCCTGCTGAAAAATGTTGCCTCTACTGAAGCCTGTCCCCCCATTACTACATTTTTCCTTTCAACAAGGACAATAGCCCCAAACTGACACCAGCTGTTACGTTTACTAAAACTTGTGTCAATTTTTGGTGCAATTAAACTGTACCAAAACCTTTCTGTAGCACTAAGCATCCAGGATGCTATAAGACAGGAAATGGATTTAAAATATTGCTAGTATTACATACGTGACTGTACTCTGGGTCCAAAGAAAGGCAGTCTCTGCTGAATCATGCTCCATTTGTGTTATTAAAGTGCTTAGCGTTTACTCACTCATCAGGCTGCCAGGAGGTGCGAGTGCCTCATCTCTAAATGACCCCTCCAGAAAAGTACCCCTTCAAATGCAAGCATTTTTCAGAATGCTAATCCAAAGGAAAGCATGGGAGGACGCTCAGTATGTACGCTACATTGCGTGTCTGCAGTGTTCAGTGGTTTTTAAGGAACAGAGATCAGTTCTGAAAGTGGTCCCAGCCTGAGCTGAACTGTTTGACTAATGATGTCTGCAAATGTGGATAGGTGAGGAGGGGGACCACCAGAGGTCTAGCTATGAAAAATATATATGCATGGAAGTCAGCACTGTATGAAATCTATATGCAAGTCAGTCTGCTTGTCCTTCAGAATAGTACCTGCATTGTCTATTAGAGTAACTAGTTCTAAATCCAACCTGTAAAATGACTGGTTTTTTAAAAAAAATTCTATACGATTAAATCCCTCTCTCAAAGGTGAAAAGCAGCTTTTTTAAAAAACCAGAACATCCCATTTCCATCTAAGCCTTTTCTAACTTTATCCTGTTAATCCTTATCCCTGTTCCTCCACTGCCCATTAGCAGTACCATATCAGTTCAGATTTATGATCTGTCACCAGTGTTGTGATTAGATGTCATCCCGGTCTTTCTATTACTCAGATATTGATAGATAAAATTCTATGGCCGAGCATTGCCTGGCCCTTCAAAAGGTTACGGGCAGTAGATGCTCAAAATCAATACAGATCATATCTGTCAGAAACCACAAGAAAAGCATGGCAAACAAGGCACACTGTAAGGCATGGGAACAAGTCAAAAAGAACATGGCGTGGCTCATGGGATTACAGCTTTGCCTAGAAAAACCTATTATTCTATAAAAGTCTGGCCAGTTAGTGTTTTATTCACATTTCTAAGTGAATGATCTTGTGGTAGACTGTAATTTACATCAACTGCCAAAAATTCCTGGCCTTACAGAATATTAACATATTTACAGCATGGGATTTTTATGTAAGGAAAGAATTCTATAATTTATATTCAGCACAAGAGCGTTCTCAGTTTATAGAGAAAAAAATAAACATTCTGTTTCCACTGACTACACTGGAAAGCTGTATCTTAGGCATTGCCTATTTTGGAATTAATTTCTCAACCCATTTTACAATCCCTAAAGAAGGGACGACACCACTGCAGCAATCCATTTCTCTTAGATCATTATGATAATACTGTACCCTGTAAGAACTTTAAAAGGTACTTCTCCAAGGATGTGCGGGGATGCTTAAATGCTTTAATTAGCTTAACAGGAGAAATGCTTTCAGGAACCAGCTACCAATTGATCTATCGCTATTATCCTGGAAATAGCACCAGGGAAGATGGTACACGGTCACTTATTAAAACACTTCCTTATAGCCAGAAGGTCAATAGCAAATTATCAGAGAAACAGCTCGGATGGACAGCATCGTGGATAACAGTCTCCAGCTGGTGCAACCTTTGTAAGACAGTCAGTGTGCAGACTAACAATATCAACATCCTGCCCTGGAAGACTAATAGTATTTACCAATGGTGAAAGACTGGGGCCAAGATGTGATGAGGAGGAACTGTGTTGAAGACACATTTGCAAGTGGACAACATTGACAGAAACTGCACAGAGTATCAAACAACTGCAGTGCAAAGAGGCTACTTGGTAGAACACGCCTAGCTGTTCGGGTTTTGGAAAAGTAGTTGGGACTTGCTCACTAGATCCGAACTCGCTACATCGGCATCTCTCAAATGATAATCTGAAAGGCATTTCCAGATGGTCCAGTGAAATACTTGCATAAAAAGGTGAAACATCCATAGACCTTCAAGGATTGACGCTTCCTACTTGCTCTAGCCCAGTTCCAGGTTTTTAGGTTGGTCCCAGCAGCTTATTTGACTCACTACACTAAAACAACCTCTCTGTACTCAGTGGCTGCTTTGTATTTCGCATTGTTACTTCTTTGATGTGAATCAAACAATGTTTACATCTGAACACACCACAACCTGGAAAGATAGTAAACACTGAGAATGAAGTGACTTGGAGAGATCAGAACAGTGAGTGCTGAAGGGAATGATAGGAAGGTTGGCCTAGCACAGGGACTCAACCTTTCCTGATCCCTGAAAGGGGTACCTGAGTCTGATTTACCCCAAGTTTCCCCTCACTTAAAAACTTCCTGCTTACAAACCGGACACAAAAGTGTCACAGCACGCTATTACTGAACAATGGCCCACTTGCTCATTTTTGCCACTAATTATAAAATAAATCAATTGAAATATAAATATTGTACTTACATTTCACTGTAGAGCATCTAGAGCAGTATAAACAAAGCGTATGAAATTTTAGTTTGTACTGACTCCGCTAGTCATGGAAGGCACGTATAAAGGCCAGGGGAAGCTCAGCCTCCCCTGGCGCTGCCACCGGATCCCCAGTTGCAGGGAGGGTTTTTTTTGTGGGTTTTGGGGGGGGGGGGCGGGAAGTTGCTTTATTATGCCCAATGTAGGTTCTGGAGCGGCTGAGGAGGCAGTATGTGCTATTCAGCTTCCTAGGTTCATCAGTAATCTCCCTGGACTCCAGAGGGAATACTGATGAACCCAGGAAGCTGAGTAGCAAATACCACCTTCTCAGCCATCCCAGAACCTGCATGGGCATAAGAAAAGCTTCTTCGGACAAGAGTGAGAGGCTTTTCCCCGCAACAGCTTGGGGTCTGGGGATGGGAGGTATAGTGCCGCTGGCTCAGGGCTCCTCCGGCCGGCCGGGGGGCGAGGGGGGGAAAGGGCAGCGCTTGGGACTCCTCCAAGCAGGAAAGGGGGGCTCATGGCTCTGGCCACGGGGGAGGAGTAGGGGGTCTTGGGGCTCCAGCTGCTTCTGTTCTTGTCATGGATGGAGGACTCTAATGCAGGTATACCCTTCCTGAGCTACTGCTAATCATGTGTTATGCACAGCATGCTTAGCACTGTACATACAAGGTGAGAAGGTCCAAGCCCCAAGACGCTTACAAACAAGAACAGATACAAAACAATTTAGAGACGCCTGGGGCTTCAGATGACTGTGGAGGATTGAAAAGGCGCTGGATTAATGCTGATGCCATTCTTCAAAATGTTTTAAGCAAGATGCTAGAGACGCCTGGTGGGGGAGGCAATATCATATTGGACCAAGTTCTGCTGGTGCAAGACAAGCGAGGAAGGAGATGGAGAGAAGGGAGTGTAAGTGTGCACACGTGTGAAAGAGATTTGGTGAACATCAATTAAGAGCTGGAGACCTCATCTGCTGACTCAGGCTTGAAATTAAGGGAGCTGTCAGGTGAGACTCTGGTGAGGAATGAAGGTGAGGAGATGGAGAAGCAGGATGCAGGGAGGGTCAGAGCTGTGCAGAGCCTAGAAGCAGAGGGGGAAAGTGGGTGGGAGGGTTCTGCAGAAACACCCCATTTATGTGAGCGCACCTTTTTTTAAGATCAACTGTCCTATTCCAAGAGAACCTCTATTTATTTTTTTAAAAGGAACAGTCCATTCTTACTATAAAAAGGGAAGTGCTCCAGCAGCACAGGAGGGAGGCAGTGGTACGACAACATAAGATGGTCCCTGCAGACTGCTGCCTCCATCCTGTCTATTTAAATACTACTCAATTTGGATGAACATGCATTTATTATTAATGCTGTTCTAATACAGAGTTTCTTATCTGCATTTTATCTTCCAGCTACATCACTACTAAGGACTCACTCAGCCTAGATCTAAGAATGGAGACCTTGATGAATCTGGAGTTTAAAGTACACATGGAATTTCTTTGGTCTGTCATGACATGTTTTATTAGTAAATGATTTACAGCAGGATTGCTGCAGGTGAGGAAGAGGAATCTTTGTGAAAATGGAATATTTCAGTACACAATAAGTGTATTCAAAATGTTTACATTATTGCAACAAATTGATTTAATAGCACATTCAGTGCGACATACTCATTTCCATATTTGTAACAGTGGATAAGAGCTGTTGCAGCTTTTGTTACCATCTTAAACATGGGCGAAAAAGGGGAGGGTTTATATGTGCAGGTTTGCGAGCTGCATCACCACCTCAATTTTTAAACATATTGTAAAAAGTGGCAGCTGTGTCACACATCTCATTTAATATGCACTCTCTCATTCAGAGATATTCCCTGTCTGGAGAATATATCTTGATGCTGAGTGCATCAAACTGCCCTCTCCTCCCACTACTCTAACCCCCACACACAACCGTACACTGGGATGGAAGCAAGCCACATACTGTTGCTATATAGCATGGATATGCTTTTGTGCCATCTCCCTCAGCTATTTTGCCCCCAACATAGAACCAAAAAGGGTCAAAAGCATCTGTATAGCATTAGTGAGCATAGATTCAAACAAAATGTCCAATGGTCTGTGTCTGCCATATTTCTTGTAACACGCTTTTCTCGCAAAATGCTCTGAAATTACTATTCTTTGTATATTGAAACTTTGCACTCTCTCTCAATTATCTAAGTATTGTTATAGGATGATCCAAGAATCAATCACCTAACAAAGAATGGCTAGGCAGACAGCATTCTATGATTTTTTCAATCATTAGAAAGGCAGTTTTATCCCCTAAGTGACTTGTATCTTTGTGGATGAGCTATCATTTATTAGTACAAAAATGTCAGACTACTGTATGGAGTCTGACTAGTAGTAGTTTCCAGCAAACCGTTGCAATTATACTATTCTGAACAGTATTTTCTAACCGCACTACTGAAGGAATAACTACTACTGTCAGGTCACTGTAAGTCAAAGTAACATCCAAAACTAGGTCAACACAACTAAAATGGATGTCTTCCATTTCAATATATTTCCCTTGATACATTATAACCATACAATATACATTATACTGCAGACATCATATGTTTAAAAATCCTACAGTTATTTACCCCTGCCACACCTTGGGAAATACATTCAGTGAAAAGGTACTTCCTAAGCTTTGTCTGTCTCCTGGTCTCTCTCGGCCTTTTGGTTCACTTGCTTTACATTCTCCAGCTTCTCTCTTCAACCTGGAGGGCTAGACACTTTTAAAAAAAGATGAAAGTGGAGCTTCTAAAACAATGTATTGATTCCAGCTGCTGCAGCCAAGTATTTGGAGAAGCACAATAAAATCATCTGAACTTGCAACACTATCAAAAACATTCCTGTTCAAAAGTTTTGTTTTCTGAAACAGAGAGAATAATTCTGAAAACTACAACAACTTTTTGGTGCAACTATCCAAGGATACCAGGGAGCTTAATCTGATGTAGTTAATGATCAGTGTTACCAACTGTACATGATATAACAGCTAATATAACTAACAGATCCTGCTGCTTCCTTCCCAGAGCACTTCTATGCCAGCAGTTTACTGAAGCCAAATGGGCAAAATATCAAACTGCAGCAAGATTCATAATGCTGCCTTTGTGAATTTGTAGTATACAATGTTGGAGACTTAAAACTCGCTAAACAGTTCAAGGGCAGAGCAATGTTTACACTCTCTATTAGTCATTTTTACAACCTAAAGCCTTACCAGACATTAAATAAACCCTACTTAATAGACACTAAGTAGTCTGCAGCGATTTCACATACTATCTGTGCTCCAATACCCAAATATGGAGGTGAATTAAGGACAGAGCTTTAGCCTGAACCTCAGTGCTCAGGGTCCAACTGCAAAAAACACAGGAACAAGAGAAATTCAAACTAGTGAATACTTTGTAGGAACTCTATCACCACGAGCTCGACTTCCTTGTGAAGTGTGGGATTGGTCATGTCTTTTTGTATTATTTGTATCTGTTTTCCTATCAAATGTGAGAAGGAATGTTCGTTCCCATGTGACACACACATACCTACTCCATCAATATACAGTGAAAACATCCTTTTGCTTTTCAGTGGCCTGGAAATTAAACTGAATTCAGATAACTCTGCACCATGCGTGCACCTCCCCTGACCCCCCCGCCACAGGAGGGGGGTGACTGGAAAGAGACACTAGGATCTTTGTAAAATGAAACCATGACAGACACTACCCACCAATGTTACGTAATTCTTTTCAAACTCTCGGAGAAACATTTAAATAACTCAGCAGCCCTGTTATGATCAAAGTGACAGAGTTTCTTCCAATTTATACCGCAAAGAAAGGATAAACAGGTATATAATAACAAAAGCCTTTAGTCTAGATTTCATATCAGACACATTGATGAATAGTAGCCTAAAGGGCAACATATTTATAAGTTCGAAGTCTCTCCTGCAACACAAACTGTCCTGATTTATCCATATGATAAAGGCAGTTCTGAGAGCTACTTTACCATATTTATTACTTTACAGAGGGGAAAAATGTTGATTCAGCCCTCAATCTGCCACCAGCAGAGTAATAAATGTTAGCAAAAGACCGGTGCTGATGTCTCTAAATATTAATCTATTCACTACAAGTTCTGTTCCCCCCTACACACACCACCTTTCAATAAAAAAAAAAAAAAAAATTCTTGGTGCATTTACAGGATTTGCTTTATTGAGTGAAAGCTTGAAAAGAACAGAAAGGGCAGACTCTCCTGAGCATATTACTGCTTGCTGTCATTGCTCGGTAGCCAGGCTTAAGTGCAAAACTCTGAGCCGATGTTTGTTTTTAAAAACGCAGCTTTACAGACAAATACGCATTCTTGACATGTTATTTTCAATAGAGGAGCTTCTGTTTGTTTGCTAATGCACAATGGCACATCTGGAGAAAGGAAAAGGGGAGTTGTCCCCTACTCACAAAACCAAACAAAAAAAAACCCCTCAAGAAAATGTTGATGAGTTTGCAAAATAGTTTATCCTCCTCCCTTGGGAAATTATAGTAATTAAAATTTAAAAAAGAGAAAGAAAAATTTTATTGAAGCTGATCTTCAATTCATCTAGCATACATCTCTGCTTCATATCCATCAACACCCTGCAAGTATAAGTTCTCATCTCACCTGAGAGACTATCTTCATGCTTCCCAAGGCTGGTCATCTAAGTAGCATATACCAGTGGGAGAGTCAGTCAAAACCAAAGTCAAAAATTACTCATCTAATCTTTAAGAGAAGCAAATATTTTCTTAATTTAATTAAGATTTTTGAGGAGTTGAGTTTGTGTCCCAGGGTCATGGCTAGACATCCTGCTTCCTCTATCACTGGGAAGCACGAGGGATCCTTTGGGATTCGAGGCACTACAGATGACTCTAAGGTGGTGTAGAAGCGACAAAGGGTCCTGTGGCACCTTATAGACTAAAGGTGGTGTTATCACATGCACCGAACCACTAACATCTGTCACTTAAATAGCACTGGAAACCTGAATGAGGCGTCAACGTAGCAATACCTTCCATTTTAACAAATCCCAGCAGATTGTCTGGAGACCTTCAGTTCTTCTGTTGGAGTTAGTCAGCTGTTCTTTTACTCTGTTTAGGAGACTGTGTGGGGCAAGGACTTGAAAAGTCTTTCAGCACATTATTGAAATCCTGGATTGCACAGATAGTTGTAAAGCCTCAGACTTGCTACTGAATTTGACACACATTTGTATTAAGTCTCCAAACAAAAGCTGCACGATGTCTCCAGGTTTTAGATCACATCTCTAGAAAGGTTACAGTGTAGTAGCCGTGTTAGTCTGTGTCAGCAAAACTAGAAAGCATTACCTTTTACTCTGCACCGCCCCCCGCACCCAACTCAGTATTTGGAAAATAAGTTCCAGTACTTTTACACATACCAGGAGCAGGTATTTCACTCTCTCATTAGCAGTTGGAAGCATCTCATGAGATGCTTCCGTAAAATCCCGGGCATCTCCTACTTCGACCACGTCACTAATGAAGAAGTCCGCAACACCACCACCACCACCACCCAGTGCGCTCCTAACGACCGTGAAGAAGCGCAAGCGAAAGTGGTACGGCCATGTAACAAGATCATCTGGCCTATCCAAGATCATCCTCCAAGGGGACAGTACAGGGGAAGAGACGAGGAGGTAGACAGAAGAAGAGCTGGATTGACAACATAAAAGAGTGCACAGGAATGCACTTCGCAGACTCAAGCATTGACACACAACCGTCACGGGTGGAGACAATTGGTCGATTGCTCATCAGTGATGGTGCCCCAACGACAAATGCAGTTATGGGAGTGATGATGATGATCAGATGTACTAGTAAGTTCCTTCGTAACAGAGTTTACTAGCATCTAAAATTTAGTAACAAGTAAATAAGACGTGCAATTGCTTTCCTATGAATCTGCAAAAGACCTGAGGCAAGTGAAGTGATGCTCAGTTGGTTAAGGCAATCAAAAATGACACAGTGGTTCACTTAAAATGCAGGAGACTGGCAATGACTCAGACACTTATGGTGTAACCATGGAAGACCGAGTAACACCATAAAATTTCAACAAGGACAAAGGCAGACTTGGCAGAGCATCAAAGAGCGGGCTGGCAAGCAGACAGAAGGTTCTGAATACCTTCTAAACAAAATATTGTAGATTTTTATTTTAAAGTAGAATGGAAAAAACAAACAAAAAACAATGAATTTAAGTGACTAGTAATGAAAATGCCACTGACTAAATCAGACACATCTAGTTTCATTATATAGTTTTCTCTTAAAAAACAAGTTCAAATTTGAACTTAAAGTATAATGCTTGATAGAATGGAGGAGGTAGATGGTGATACCCTTACTTTTTACCCCATTGATTAAACAGTAGTAGCCCCAAAGGTCATGACCAATGGGATGCATGTAGCCGGAGAAAATAAACTCAGAAAAAACCTAAGGAGGGTTTGTAAGAAAGAAGAACGTTGCTTGTGCAAAATAATTGTTGCATTTATCTGAGAGTCACAGTTGTTTAAGTCAAACAAACACCACCAACATTTCTGAGAATTCAGTTGTAGTTTCTGGGCTGGACTCCTTTAGCAAATGGTAGAACATCAGAATGTCCTTCACACGACTGGTTTTACCAATAGTAACAGCCAAGAAAGGGAGGCAATTCTGGAAGACTGTTACACCATGTGATCATACTGCAGATAACTGTGCCCATCATTTGCAGCCACCATATCAAATTCAGATTGGAACCTAAATGGCTTCAGTTAATGTGGAACGCTGTTAAACACTGCCCTAAAGTTTCAAAATAGAAAAGCGAAGAGGATGACTCATACCAGATTGGTTTTAATTAAAAAAAAATAAAAAATTGAAAGTCCACCAGTGCTTGAGAACTGAAAAAAAACCCAACCCTCAAATGAAATGATCTTTCAATAGAAGCACCGTGATTTTTATCAGCTATTTAATAAAAAGTGCTAGGTACCTTTTAAAAATGAGATACAAAAATAAATTGTGTTTAGTTTTTAATTAAGTCTTTATCTTCATATTAAAAAAAATGTAAGCCTGGAGGTTTAGATTGTCATTTTAAACAAAAGTAAATGGTAAATGCTTTTTTACATGCAACGCTATTAGATATAATTATGCAATGAGTAAAGCATGCATCGTGCTATAAATGTCATTTGGTTTTACAGTTATAAACTCATCAACATTTATCAAAACACTGCCTCAAGAAAGAATGAGACAGCTACAGTGAGTGACTTAAATTCACTGCTGTCTTTGAAGAAACGTGCTGCAAGGCATAACCACAGCAAAAAAAAGCCTTCACATTTCATATTTTCATCTTCTCAACTGAAATATTAATTTCCTCTTACAGTTCTGCATACAGCAGGACAGGGGAATATTTAACCATCACACACCGTAAAGCTTGGCAAATGTGTTACCTAATATCCAAGAGAGAATGTTGAGTGAAAGGGGCAGGGAAAGAAAGACAGAGGTCAGTGCAAAATATCTAGGTTTCAATTACACCACCTGGAACTTATATCCTGAACATAAGATTGTGATGAGTAGGATGACATGCAAACATAAGTGATAAGAATTGACTTTCTTCTTCTCAAGACCATGTGGCAGCTAGTGAGACACTTTAGATACTGTGAATCCAAGATTTTCTTGGTGTCATCAGATTGGAGTAGAAGAAAGGTGCACTATACTCGCTCCTGTTTTGGGATCATCTTTCAGTTGCACTCTCTTTGTTTAACAAATCATCTGCTGGATTACCACATAACCAAAAGCAACAAGGACATCAGCACAATACTGTCTGACGCAGCTATGCTTTGTTTCTCATATTACTTGTTCAGACACAAAACTGAAGCTGTGCCTGTGGTACTTAAACATGAGCTTTGGGTTTTACTTCCCTACCGAGCAGCATCCTCTTTTCTGCACTGTGTTTCACTAACCCCGTCAATCTGGTAGTTATCACCCAGGGAGATTTGTCCCCTGAAGAACAAAACAGCTGGGAGAGACAGACCTTGTTCACTTCTTCTCCTTGCCCCAAATTCTCTTTTGTGCAACTTAATACGAAACCTTGAAAATGGTCCAATATAATAACTCCATCAGCAATGTTTCTGCCAGATTAACACTTGCCATATCTAGCACAGCTCCCACGAACTGGAAACAAAAGACGTAGAAATTATCCATTCACTGGTCTTTGAATGGGTTCAGGAACGGGTCAATGAAAATCCATACATTTTGCTTTTATATTCTTTGTGACCCCCCCTTCATTCACGCACCCTTTTGCTTTTAGATTGTCTCTAACCAGGTATACACAGCTGCCTAGACTGCAAGGAAAGTAAAAACGAAACAGCCAAGAATCTTACATAGGAGAAAGTTAACAACGCCTCTTAATAAAATGGGATAAGCCCATTTAAGGATCTAAAGTTGAAATTGGGGGGGGGGGGGGGGAACACAACTCCCCTAAGAGCATAGGAACGGCCATACAGGGTTAGACCTATGGCCCATCTACCCCGGTATCTGGTCTCTGACAGAGACCCATACCAGAGCTTGAGGAGGAGTGTACCCAACAGGGCAATTTTGGAGACATCCACCCTTATCTTCCCCCCCCATGGGGTTTCATCCCTGAGCATCAGCATCAGGGTTAATCGCCATTGTTGGTCCTATCCTCCATGAACCTATGCAAATATACTTTGGGCCTCCACAACATCCCCACAGCAATGAGCTCCATGGGTTAACTGAGCATTGTGTGAAAAAGTGCTTCCTCCTCTTTGTATTAAAACTGCTGCCTGTTCATTTCATTGGGTGACCCCTGGTTTTTGTATTGTGGGAAAGGGTAAATAACACTTCGCTGTTCACTTTTTCCACACCAAAATCATGATTTTAGAGACCTCTATTACACCCCCCCCCCCCCCCCACAGTCATCTTCAAGTCAGCTCCGTGTGGCTCGAAAGTTTCTCTCTCTCACCAGCACAAGTTGGGTCCCATAAGAGATATTACCTCACCCACCTTGTGTCTCTAGTATCATGGGACCGACACAGCTACCGTTACACTGCATACTGTTACGTTTTGAGTCTTTAGGAAATTTCTTCTCAAATTCTTTCTTGGCCTCCCTTATTGTACTTTTACACCTAACCTGCCACAGTTTGTGCTCCTCCCTATTATCTTTGCTAGGTTTTGACTTCCACATTTTAAAAGGATGCCTTTCTGGATATGTCTACGCAGCCATTAGACACTCGCGGCTGGCCCATGCCAGCGGACTCAGGCTCGCGGGGCTGTTTAATGGCAGTGTAGACATTTGGGCTCAGGATGCAGCCTGACTTCTGGGACCCTCCCAAATCACTGAGTCCTAGTGCCCAGGCCGCCATCCAAGCCCACACATCTACACCACAATTAAACAGTCCCTTAGCCCAAGCCCGGCGAACTGGAGTCAGCAGGCACGGGAAAGCTGTGAATGTTTAACTGCAGCGTAGTTATACCCTTTGCCTCTAACAGCCTCTATTTCTCTGCTGATTAGCCATGGTGGCATTGCTCTGGTACTCTTATTTTCCTTTCTGATTTGGGGTATACATTTAGTCTGAGTCTTTATTATGGTGTTTTTAAATAGGCCCCATGCTGCTTGCAGGCATTTAACCCTTGCGGCTGCTCCTTTTAATTTCTATTTAACAAGCGCTCATTTTTTGTGTAGTTCCCTCTTTTTAAAGTTAAATGTTAAATGTCTTCCTCCCACCGCCGATGGTAAAACACAGAACATCCTTATTAGCTGGTACCATCAAACCCATGAACATGCTGACATAGCACTAGTAGCATCTCATCATCCCCAACAAGTATACAACCATAGCCCCTGGGGTATAACAGGCTGCATGTTTTGGATGGGTTCTGTTACATAATGGATTAGCAGCACTCTGATCTCCAAGTCTCCTGCATGCAGACTTCCCTATTAAAGCCAATAGGGAGACTAAGATAAAATAAGGGGTATTTTTCTGGATGCCTTTTGATTACAGGTTCATTTTAGCTATTATAGAAAAGCAGCTGACAAGAGCTGTAAAGAGACAAACAGAAGAAAATGTGCATTAGAAGATAATGGTGCCTGTTCTATTTAAAGGCTCAATATTTCTTGTTTTCTTCTACCTGAGATGCATTAAAAAAAAAAAATCCAACCTGAGCCCATTAGCAACAATTTTCGGTTTGCTGATCTTCCCCAATACTTGGAACATTCAAGAAACATGGACAGGTATCAGTTCCATGAATAAGGGTAGCAAAAGCTTGTCTGCGTTAACTGTATTTAATTTCAAGCTTTCTGACTCACAGCTTTAGGAGGAGGAAGAGAAGAAAACAGATTATTTAAAATTGATGTTTTTTTATCGTTACCCGCCATTAAAAATTGATGCTGTTGTACCATTTCAGAAGTAGCAGAGTGAATATTTAGTGTTTTAGCAAGTATTTATTAATTCCGCTTGTCTAGAACTTTGGAAAGAACAGCTTTTTAAAATGACTAAATTCCCCCCACCCCCCATCCACTTGCCATTTAATTTCTACAGTAAAGCATTTTATTTTTGCTTTAAAAAATCTCCTTTGCACCCATAGATACAGGTGAATGTTGGCAAGGCACTGTCTGACTGAGAAATTAATCCTCTGTGCACATCCAGATACAAGAAAATGGGACATACTAGCAGTGCATGGGAGAAAACCAGCATCCTCCATGATGTCCCACAACAACTTCATTGCCATCAATTTTAGATCCACACATATGCTACAAAGATGCACAAAAGGAAAAGAGAGAAGAACCTACTGAATAAAGAAAACTGAGCTAAAATAAAGTGACTACATTTTCCATTTAAGATTAAATTGAAGCACAAATACACTCGGGGGTGATGTACCGTAGGCGCCTGCAAGCTGGCCTGCAAGATGTTACTCATTGTTAATAACTGTAGCCTTCCAAACAGCATAGAAGGATGTAGCTTTAGCTATCACATCACCAGCTTTGCTACCGAATACAGTTTGCCAAGGCAGAGTTATACTTTGGATAGCGTTAAAAGCAACAAAAGCACAATGCAGCTGTTTTGAACAGGAAGTACGAAAAACTCCATGACCAATCTGGAGAGGTAAAAAGTAATTGCATGTTGCAAGGGTTTTTTTTTTCCACTTGTAAGTGATTTCAATTGTTTGCAATTGCCTCTGATAGTTTCCCATTCAAAAGTCTTAGGGCATTTCTACATGTACAGTGCTGCAGTGCTGACGGGAGAGAGTTCTCCTGTCGGTATAATAAAACCATCTCTGCAAATGGCAGAAACTACGTTGGCAGGAGAAGCTATCCCCATAGCGCAGTGCAGACCGGCACTTAAGTTGGTATAACTCATAAACCACCCCACTGAGTGACATGAGTTAGGCTATGTCTACACTACAGCTTATGTCAGCATTAGTATTGCACAAGCTAATCAACTGAGTCTTGCATTGCATCAACGGCCAAATAGGATGGGGTGACAACTCCCCCTTGTCTGGATTGGCCACCACCAAGACACATTATCTCCTGGTGACTAATTTCTACTCCAAGTCAATAAAGCATAAATATATGTAAGCAGATGTCAGGGTAATACTATTCCTTAAACATGACCCATACATGCCTCTCACAACGATTATGAATCTTGACAAGTTACGGCCATTTGAAAATACCGTACGTGTTACTTTTTATGGATAAATACCCTATAAGACGTGTTTAGTGCAGTGAGTTCGTCAGGTCTGAGTTTAGAATGGTTGTGAAGAGCAGGCCTTTGTCAAGGGGTCTCTCTGCCGTAAGGACACATGTGCATTGTGTAATAAAGGAGTGCCAGCAAAATGCTAATTTTGTTCTTTACCCCCACCACCCGCATTTGACTTAAATGCCAAAAGCACCACTCTTGTAAAACGGTTGGGTTCGTTTTTATTTTTAAACGGTAAGTGTGACACTGCACCACTTGCTCTGGACACCTGTCTGGTGTTGTGTGATTACCTCCACAGGGAGCAAGAAGGAGATCACAGTATTCTTGACATTTCAAATGACATTGTCCTGATACTTATGGTCCCACTTTAGCTCCCACTGGAATCCGCTGCAGGTTTCCAGTGCCTCTGGGCCTGCAACATGTGGCAGCATGGAGGATTTCACCTTCTCCCGTTTCTATGCTTCCAGGACAATGAAAGCTCTGCTTCCAAAGCCTCCCCATCTGTGTCAGGTTCCCTTTCAGACAGAGGGATGGATTCAGACCGCTTCATTTGATCTATTTTTGCAGAGATTAGTTTAGTATTGATAACACATCGTGACACGTGTGATAAACAGGTGTGCTGCACTGAATGTTGTTTCCTGGTGCCGATCACCTGATGTGTATGTCTGGTTACAAGGGTTAATTCCCTGCCCTGGGGGGGGGGGGGGGGGGAGGCATAGCTCAGTGGTTTGAGCATTGGCCTGCTAAACCCAGGGTTGTGAGTTCAATCCTTGAGGGGGCCATTTAGGGATCGGGGGCAAAAATTGGGGATTGGTCCTGCTTTGAGCAGGGTGTTGGACTAGATGACCTCCTAAGGTCCCTTCCAACCCTGATATTCTATGACAAGGGTCAGCATCCACAATTACATCTTCTCAAACTGATGAGGATTGGCCCTATTTAGCTTGTGAGATCGAGGCACAAGTGGAATGACCAGGAGGCTCTCTTTAATCTTGGCACAGTGGCTAATACTTGAGAATGGCTTCTCTGAGTTTTGGCTGCTTAGATTGTAAGTACTGCAAAACATGCTTTCTAGCTTTTCCCTATAGCAACACACACACCATTGGCAACACAAATGAATTTATCACCTCAATGAGAAAAGGGAGTGGTTCTCCAGTCTATGAGCAAGGTTACCCCAACAATCATGAGCTTGTTAATACTACAAGGTAAAAGGATTATAAAATGCATTTTACTGATTTGCTGATACTGGTAAAATCCACCAGGAAATCGTAACCGTCCACATTAAAATGCGGAACACCTCAATAAAAGTTGTGCAGGGAGGGAATAACATCATTCAGATTTTACACAAGTCAGACATCAACAGCAGTTCAAAGCCAGACATTTTTCCTTTCCATCCCCATCATATTTAACAAGTGTTTATTTATATACAAAGACATGCACACAAATGCAATTTGCCACCATATCTTTAATTACAATGGTCCTTTTATAGTGTCTAAAAATATTTAGTTACTGCTTCTCAATGTGCTGCACTCTTTGCATTCCAAAATGAAGCCACCGCAAACCAGCACCCTATGAAGGAATCATGCCTTGCATACTCTATTGCTGTACAATGCTAAACTCCTTTCATGGAAGAACAACAGACTTGGCTGCAATGCATGCTAACACCAAACCACTGGATTTAATCCAGTTTATAAAAAAGGCTTAATTAACAAGACATTTGCTTTTCAGTAAAGTAAGAATGGGGAGTTCATCATTGCAGGCTCCTAGTCTGTATTTTTAATATTGTAAAGCAAGAGTTCCGTGTGTAATGCAGAACCCCTAAGCATCTCATACAAACACCACCTTCTCTGCAAGGCTGCTCAACTGATTTTCAGAAGTGTTGAGCATCTATACTTCCCATTGAGTTCCGCAAGACCTGCCAGCTGCTCAGCACCTTTGTAAATAAGCCTCCATCGTTCTAGCTTTCTGTCCCTTGGGTGCCGGTGTAAATGTTCCTCTTAGCCAGGTTTTTTCTTGTGAAGAGTGCCAGATTCACAGCCTTCAAGAGAGCTGTGCTTTACTTGACCACAGAGCAGATACCAAGGGCTGCAGCCGTGCAAACTTCTCCCATACCACACTGCTGAACTGCCGCACCGCTGAGCACAAGGACCCTAGAGATGAGACTAATTTGGTTGTTCTAAACTAGCCCCCTCTGCCAAGAGTGCCAACAAGGGCCCCCTGTTGCCAGCTGTGGCGATGGTTTTGGGGATTGAGATGGGCTCCCCAGGGTACAACCTGGAACTGGGGTACCGCTGTGCCCCTTGACTCTCCAGTCTGGGCCATCTCTCACAGTGCTTTGTTAGTGACAAGCAGCAAACTCCTCCTGGCGCGGTTATCACTCGGCACAGTTGCATGTGGAGCCCCACACCCAGCTAAAGTGCATCAAAGTTCCTTGAGCCACTCACAAATCATACCGAGAAAGGCACCAGCAAATCTCCCAAGCCCCTAGCCTTGCAACCCAGAACTGTAACGCATAGGCACCGACTCCGTGGGTACTCCGGTGCTGGAGCACCCACAGAGAAAAATTGGTGGGTGCTCCGCACCCACCGGCAACTCCCCGCTCGCCCCGGACCCGCGGCAAACTTACCGGGCACCGGGAGACGTTACGGGGCCCCGCCCCCGGCGTCGGGGGCGAGGCCCCGCAACGTCACCCGGCGTCGGGGGCGGGGCCCCGCAACGTCACCCGGCGTCGGGGGCGGGGCCCGGCATCAGGCAGGGCCCCGCCCCCGACGCCGGGTGACAGCACCCACGGGCGGGGCCGGAAGTCAGCCCCTGTGCTGTAACCTCTTGCCCTGGTCAGAAGCCTGACCAGTGTACATTTATTACCCAGTCTGCCGTTCCCTTGATGTAGAGAGGACACACGCCAGCCTTTGTAAACTGAGCTAAGATTTTCCAAGCACTTCAATGAAAACATGCTATTTTACATTAAATAGAAAGTGGTAGGCACAAAAGGTCAGAGATAGTTACCAAAGAAAATAAAAGGTAAGTGCACAGTCTAAAGCTTATTGGACTAGGCGGTATTTAGATCAAGCAGTTTTTTTCTTCCCACTAAATGCTGCAGGTAGATTACAGTTCTTAATACACAAGCTTTGCCTTTAAGCCTGGCACTGGTCTCCTAAATTCAAATCTTTGTCTTACCAGCATTCTTGTTGCTTCCAGCATAGGTGGGGAAGGAGAAAGGCCAAAACATGATGCCACTGACCCCTATTTGATATCTTCAGTCCATGGAGACTGGAAAACACTGGCCCAGACGTGTCATGGTTTGAGCAATCCCCCGATTTGAGCAATCCTCCATTCTGTTACATTTGCGCGGCCCTTATAGCATTGTAAATTTCTTGATTACAATTCTCCTGCTGATTAATGGTTACTTAACATCCTCCTGGGAGTGGATCACCTCCTTTGTCACTGGAGAACTAGCAGTGGAGACTCTCAAACTTACAACGTATTTCAGTAACAATCATACAGCAAAATCTCATAACTTCATACATACTAACGATAGACATATTTTGACAGAACAATGGGTTTCAGCAGATCATAACTTTTCATATGATACCTTACAAGGCATGCTTTGTATGAAATATATCATAATTATGATGGGTGAATATGGGGGTTCCAGGGTGCTGCTTTGAGGTACAGAGGGCCACAGGGATGTAAACTAATATTAGACAAAACATCTCCCAGAGACCACTCAAATTGTCATGAAAAAGTTGCTTACAGTGTTGTTGTAGCCCTGTTGCTCCCAAGGGGGCGAGGGGAGAGAAAGAAAGGAGTAGCTCAGTGGTTTGGCCTGCTAAACCCAGGGTTGTGAGTTCAATCCTTGAGGGGGTCATTTAGGGATATGGAGCAAAAAGCGGTTGGATGATTTAATTGGGGATTGGTCCTGCTTTGAGCAGGGGGTTGGACTAGATGATCTCTAAGATACTAGAGAGACAATGTGGGTGAGGTAATATGTTTTACTGACCAACTTCTGTTGATGAGGGACACACTTTCAAACTTACACAGAGCTCTTCTTCAGGACCTGAAATAAACTCTGGGATAAAGCAAAATCTTGGGGGGAAAAAATGCAGTTTGACATTTTTTGGACAGAAGAGGGACTGGTAAACATACATCCAGTGCTGGCTTTAGGAATAGGGCACCTTCCCCACTGTGTCTTCACCACTCACTTGAAATTCCCATCTCTCTTCTCCCACCTCTCCATATGTGCAAATCCAGGTAAAAGCAGCAGCAAGTGGAACACCACTTCTTCTTAGCGTATGTGCAACGTGCCTCAGGTGACATGTGACCAGGATTCATCACTGAATTTGGTCCGGTGGTTGGATCATTAGCTTCCCTGGCTCGGGCCGGGTTCTGATGGGGAATGCAACGTCAACACTCATCCGGGCCTCCCACCCCTGCAGCGGGGAACACTGATAAATAGACTCAGACATGAAAAAACATCCCCCAAACACACTGTCTCATATTGGGAATGCCTGAAAGTCAAACTTTGTACCGTAGGTTTCATGAGTCCCAGCAGCCATTTTAGTTTACATCAGGCAGTACAGAATTTGAGTGGAATATAGCTGTTGTGGGGATTTTATATAGATGTCTGGCCCCGCAGAGAACCATTTCAAGAAGGAAGTCCCTTTAAAAGAAACTTGCAGATATTTAGCAAATAAGCTCTCCCTCTTTTCCTGTTTGTAAATAAGAACAAGTTAATTTTGAAATCAGACTTTTAATTTATCCTCGTGTTTCCACCAGTGCCGTTACAGACAAATGCCAAATTCTTAGCTGCCATAGTATAGAGCAGAGACTAGTTATGAATTTTCATAGTTTCTGCTGAACAGAGCAACCTCCGTAAGCCACTATTTTAATGTCTGATTTACAGATCTGCAAAACATTCACTTAACTTCTTGAAAGAATACAGTTTGAAATTCCATACTGAATAACTTCCAAAATCATGTTCCAAAGTAAAGAATGTTTTGAAGAAGTGTGATTACTTCTACTAACTTTTAAAAATCAGAAAGACAGCCCCCTTCAATGCTAGACAAACATGCAGGTGAATGCATGGCTGATGGCACATAAAACATCAGAACTGTATCAAGTTAGATAAAAATAACGTCAGTATCACACATCTCAATGAAGAAAAAAACACGCTGCTGTCACTTAGAATTTTTTTTCCACTAAGCCACTCCTGACAATAGAGACGCTTCAGAAACCAGTGGAATACCTGATTTCTAAAGCAGCTGTTTGAATAAATAACTGAAAAAAAATCTCAGAACTGTACTTCCAAGTTACCAACATTGGGTTATTTTATTCATTAGCTATATTTGCATTCAAGACCTAGTTTCCACAAATGGCTTTCAAATTAATAACTTTCACTTTCCGTTTAGCCAGTCATAGCAGCATATGGTGCTTAGGTCCAAATTTTGACCTACAGTAATAGCGCTCCAGGTGGAAGTTCTTCCTTTCTGAAAACAAGGGTATGGGGACATTTTGATGCATTTCTGCATAAGCCATCTAAATTAAACTGAACAAAATCAGATGCACATTTTGAGAACATCTCTATGCAGATTAGTGAGATAACACAAAACTGTATAAACAAGACAACCAGTGCTTCCAACTGGACTCATTCTAAAAGGGGCCATTAGAATTTGCTGGCTCAGTCGAGTAGTTTAGTGCAATACAATCTAGGTAAAAAGATTAAAAAATTGGTTGTCAATTCTAAAAACAATCAAACAAAGAAACAAACCCCAACAAGAAAACCCTCTCTTCCAGGGTCAAAAAGCCAAAGGGAGCCAAAAAGTGTTAGGGAGGGGACATTTTTAAATGTGATTCAAGACTGGGAAAACACTGTTGCAACTGGGTATGTAGAGCTGATTTAACAGCTAATCTTAGTTTGAGCTTGAAAGAAGTCACTGTGAGTAATAAATTCTGTAAATGGAATTTAGTAAATTCTGTTTATGATGCAAAGCAGGCAGGTCTTTATACAGTCACTTTAAGCATCCTATCATATATTTTGCATTGAATATATGCCAGGTTACTTCAACAAAGAAGATTTTTTCCCTTGCTGCATATATTCTATAATTTAGTGACAACTCTTCCCTCCACCACAGCCCTGAAGAAGGAATCTAACTGCATGTCTGGAAATGGATGGATGAACATGTGCTTTTCTTCTGTTTGGGATGAATTATCCTTTGCATGCTATCCTGAGACAGCCATGAACAGCTTTACAGCTTTGATGAATGGCTTTTTAGTTTAGGTTGCATTATGAGAACAAAACAAATGATCATGAATCATAAGATTTTATGGGTCTGCTGTTTCTTATAATTTCCTAAAAATCAGAATTACACTCTGCTCATTACAACCCAAGCTACATAAAGTCAAGTATCTTGAGAATGTACAAAAAGCCAATTATATGGAGGGGTTTGAGGGACAATGGATAATGAGTTAAGTCAAATTCTTTTTAAATATGCCCAGAGACACTATAGAGTAATCAAATAGGGGTGGGGAATTAGAAAAGAAGAATATAGCTGCAATATTCCTCTGCATTCCATTCTGGAATGCAATATACTGAACTGAACTTGTCACTCATCAAAACTGCCAGGATCCACTTAATGTAATCACATTGCTGGCTGGGACATCAAATCTATAGAGGCTGATTTTCACCCGACAGACCAGGCAACTGACTGGTCCATTCTGTACCGGGATTTTAGGAAAACTAGGTTCAATTACCAGAATATTTAAAGGCATTTTAGGAGATGGGAAATAGTGACTGTTCTTAAGATCAAGAACAAAAAGACAACACCACTGCCGTCTCACTCTACAGCAACTTTATTTAAATTCCAATTTCACTACCTGTGCATAGTAATTGAGGGCCTGGCCCTGAAGGCCTTCACTAGAGTTCCATGCATGGAGAGGCTTCAACATTTTTCCTGTATGGAAAATGCTTAGAATTCGATAACGTCTAAGAGGAGCAATTCCACCCCTACGGGAAAGAATACGCCACTCTCAGCGTTTGGGGACAGGTTGCAGCAAATGCATCATTTGAAATGTTCCATCTTGACCAGAAAAATAACATGAAATTGAGAAACCTCATTAGTTTACACAGGATATTCAGTGGACTATAGCTACCAAGACCTATCATATTATGAAGACAATGGTAGTAACCACTTTATTTCAGATTGAATTGCTGTGTGTGTTCTATTTCAGATTGAATTGCAGTATGTGTTATATTTGTCTTTTATTGTTCAAATTCCTTTTGGGCTGAATTTTTCGTGTGTGTCTGCCTCGAGTTCATTTTTTTTGGAAAGCGTCAGGAAACAAATCTGCAGGTATTTGAGTTATGCACATAAAAGACAAATGCACACTCACATGTCTGAACAGAACAGTGCATAATTTACTCAAAAGAAGCCAAAATGACTCTATTCAAACCTGACTTGTTTAGAACTTAATGAACTCTAAAGAACAAGCACAGTTTTAAAGAAATTGGCTCAGAAATGATTATTAGGTTTTCCACACTCATTCACAGAAGGGTTTTCCATTGGCTTCTTTGCCTGATCTGAACCTTAGTTTGCAGCTCATCTTAAATGTTATATTGTTACACTTTCTCCCTAGAATTACATAAACTTAACATTTGTGCTTGGCAATTGTTTTAAGTATGAGTTTAAGCTCAGTAACTGTAAAGTCTTCCCATTTTCAAAGGGCTCATAATTCTAAAATGCATTCCCTTCCCTCTCCGCCTCCTCCCCACTCCCCGCCCGACTGTCCCTATTGACTGAAATGACATAAGCATTTGATTCCTAGCCAATGGACTCCATCCAGGAATGTCATTCAAGACAAAGCTTTCATATGCTTCAGTAGCTCAACCCAGTCGTGCATTCACCCTTTGCATCTGATGGACACATACCAATGCTTTCTGACATCATGGAGAATTGGTAGGTTTTTATGTTTTAATAAGCCAAATGGGACTTCTCTCCATGAGCCATGGAAAACAACTGAGTCATCAGCCCTACGTGACACAGCTCCAGTCACCAGCCTGAGGCAGTAACCTGCTCCTGACCCAATAACTGCCCTCCTGCCATTGACCATTTGAGTCCACCCTCTCCCTCCAGGCAGATAGATCATTACTCCCAGCCTGAAGACACAACATATCCAATTGAAAGTGAATAAAAGCTACCCTAAATAAAAAATGCAAGCTGCCTCAATTGTTACTGACCAAATTCAGGTATTGGGCGGGGCGGGGGCGGGAGGGCGGGAGACTGTCTAGCTAGCACTATCACATCACTGACTGATTCACTTACAAAGTTGCTCATGCAAAATGAACTTCTCAGGGTGGCTTTTCATTTCATGCTGGCATTTAAGTTGAAATACAAATAGATTTCAGTCATTCAGTTCTGCATGTGCTCCACATATGGATCTTACACCTTCCTTCCTTCATGTAGGCAACAGGCAAGCTGAAGCTATTGCTGAGCAGGTATATAACAAATTTCTCAGATACTACTATACACAGCTTTCCCTCCTCCCCAGTTAGGTCACCATTTCATCCACTACTGAGGCTGAGCTTCCGGGGCGGGGGGGGGGGGGGGGGGAATCAAGGGGAAGGAAGAGAATTGCCAGGGAGTTTTCTCCACCTCGTGTCACATCGCTACTAAGGAAGATGGTGCTGAAGGTACAGAAAGCAAGCATATTTCAAGCACAACGGAACCTTTCAGCTAGAGTACAATTCACTTAATTGAAAAGCTACTTGGAGTACATATTTTAATAAAAAATGCAGAATCATTCTTCAAACAATATCACAAAATCAATAACGGAATGAACTTCAAGAAAAGAAGCTTATCAATCATTTCCTGCTTGGTAACGCCTCCATTGTATCTCAACACTTGGACAGATAACCAAAGCTAAGAAGGAACATTCTGAATGGCTATCCTAATTAAGAAGCATACATCTGTTCAAGTTAAGAGGTTTGGTAGCTTTCATTCAAAAATATTTTTTTAAATTGTTTTTTTTGGAAGTTAGAATCACAAGATCCAGGAGCATCAATTGTGAGCTATTGGGGAAGATGGCTCCAACACAATACTCTGGAGAGACTGTTTTATTAGTTTCCCTAATACTACTGAAGAATGCAATCATCACTCTCCCTCCCCCCCGCCCCAAACAATCAGATGTGTGGGCCCAAGACCAGGAAAGTTGGCTGGTTCAATGAAGTTTCTATTATACTGGTTCTGGACTGGACTGCACAACTGCACTCATCTAAAGAATGCATTCAGGAAGCATATTGTAAACTAAAGAGCATTCTACTGCTTCTGTGTGTTAATTTGCAATGAGGAAAGCCTTTTAAAAGAAAGGCTAGTCTTTGACAGCAGTGTCTTAGTGTACAATATTGTGCAGTAACTTTCTACAGGTGGGGCTTTTCACAGTTTTAAAGGTCAACTAAAAAGTTCTTCAAGTAATCTTTAATTCTGTCATTTCCAGTATTTTCACACTTCTGGGGGAAAGAGGTGAAAAGGCATTTTACAGCTTATTTCTTTACAGCATGTATAAAGACAACCTGCCAGGGTCGGTACGGTGTTCGGTTTGTACTTCAGGCTGCTCTTCAGCTAATGTGAGCCCAAAGCACCAGAGACCAGGAGCCCAAATGCTCCATGTCACCCGGAGAAGTTAGTTTTGCAGCTGTGAGGATTTCTACATGCACTCTCTATTTCAATAGGAGATGCAAATCAAGTACAACTGAAGGGAACATGGCACACTCAATGCTTAATATTATAAGTAGAAACCTCAGGTCTACATAGAATTAGCCAGGACAGGATTTTAAAAACCAGATCAAGCTCAAATTGAAAGCTAGAATAGATAAAGATGAACCAAGAACTGGCATAAAATGTTCAGTCTGCCTTAGGTGGACACAGCTGACCCCCATAACGGCAAATCATCAATTATTTGTAATGCGCCTCTGGTATGTATTACAGCAATCCCAGATGTGAGGACATGAAGTTATAGACAGGAATTTCAGCATCTAGGAAATGTGGTAAGGGCAAAGATTTGCAAGAGATGAGATACAGGTTTTTACTTCAAATTTACTGTTCGTGGAAACAAAAAGGGACAGAGCGGAGACAGCACTCACACTCGCTCCTAGGAAGTCCCTGCAATGATTCAGATTCTGAATAATCATTTGTGTGATTTGGAACAGCTAGTCATATTAGAATTCAAGCTAAGACAACAGAGAATGTAGTTGAAACGAAGAGCGGACAGCAGCCAAAGGAGACAAATGGGAGCAATACCGGAAGGCACCCATTACCGGAAGGCGCTCTCATAAAACATGTTTTCTCTTTCGTAGAGCACATTTTCTGTAATAATTTTCAAGTACAGGGGTAAACTGACTGTACAAACGGCATGGATAATATTCAGCACAATAAATATGAAAGCTGGAGTCCTGTACAGGAACTCAAGTACAGCAGTCTGAAGAGACATCACCTGACAAAAGCACTTCAATAAGGAGCTGTTTAGTGAGACACTGGATTACTAGACCTGAAAAGGCAAGCCTTGTATTAACAACAGAACAAGAAGAGCCCAGGAAGTGCCAGGGAGAGCTTCCTCCACTGTCACACAAACACACTTCAACCTTGACGAGACGGGACCTTGTCTAGGGATAAAGTTGACTTTCCATGCTCAGCTAGCTTTGCCACAGCGTTATGTTTTCTACTCAAGTTACAGAGTCTGTGGGCTCCTCTCTTTAAAATAAATACATAAATAAAAATCCTCTCCCTTCTAGATGCACCAAGAAAGAACATTTCCAGGATGTGCGCGCGTGTATACATACGAACAATGCACAGGAAAAAGCTCCTACCAGGAGGCAGAGAGCGCTCGAGAGAAACTCTCGGAGCAGACGTGAGTGACTAGCTAGCTGAGGTTATGAACGGTACTCTGAAAAGCTCCCCCTACAGGCACATCAAGCAGTTGTGAGCGAGGGGCATGGAAGATGTGAAGAACCCAGTCACAAATGAATCACACGGCCACAGGTGCCCACGAAGACAGAAAAACTGTACAGATATGCTTGGAATTTGATGCGCTATAAAGAGCCAGCTGTACCAATACAGGGTAGCAGACTGTTCTAGTGAAAAACCAAGAAATCTACAGGTAACATGTCAATATTTTACTCATGCAGTATGTAACGTGTTTTCAACTTGCATGCATTCTTTGATCTGCCATCAAACACCCCAAGCTATACATCATCTTTGACAAAAAGATTGTTAAGTAACATTCCATTGTACACTGCACACAGTAAGTTATCTTGACAAGCTATTCTATCGTCCCATAGGAAAGGAATGCTTCATGCCTGCAAACGAAGTGGAAAGAGAACAAAGCAGGTAGACCTGGAAGGGTAGGGCATGGAAAATTTGCTCCTGGTTAAGAAAGAATATTCTAGTCTGAAAGCCTCTAATGAGAGGATGCAAGAAGTTCCATACAATGTTTTATACCTTAGTATAAATTCAACATTCTTCTAATTTAAACTTACAGTAATTCTGAATTTTCTTTTGTCTGACAGATAAGATGTAATCGGTGCATTCCTTTCTCTAGAGGTTTCATAGAAAGAAACCTTTTTGTGGAAGTAATATCCATGGGGTTTGAAAGATAGTCTTTATATTAAACAAATTCTGGATTGGGTTACTCAAAGCCTCAACCTGCTTATCAATCTAAAAGCTGCATCTTTAAAGGTCACAAGTGAAGGAAAATCAGATAGACTCATTCTAATTCCTAGCAAACAGGAGCTCATTTCTCTCAAATCCACCCTGCAGTGCTCAGTAACACGACCTTTCACTTAAAAAGAGAACAGCAGACTTCTGTCTCTCATGTGTTATCCTCCCTTCCTCTTCATAAATTAAATGTAGTCTTGATAGAATCATAATATACGCTGCTCACAGTCCACTGAAAGCTTCCATACTTAAACTTTTTTGGGGGGGAAGGGGAAATGAGGAAAGAACTCCCCAGCCCCTCTGACAAATGAGGGGGAAAAGAACTGGGTACTAACCCACGAAAGCTTATGCTGAAATAAATTTGTTAGTCTCTAAGGTGCTACAAGTTTTTCTTTCTTTCTTATTTTCGTTTTGCTGACACAGACTAACACAGCTACTACACTGAAACCTAGTTGAAACTAGTTAGTTAAAGAGCAACTTTGTCATTAATCAATTAAATCTCACAGCAAAGGACATTACGGTGCAAATACCTGAATCAAAAATAAATATAAAGTGAGCAATGTATTGTGTTGTAACTGAAATCAATATATTTGAAAATGTAGAAAACATCCAAAAATATTTAAATAAATGGTATTCTATTATTGTTTAACGGTGCGATTAATGTTTTTAATCATGCAATTAATCGTGATTAATGTTTTTAATCGCTTGACAGCCCTAGTAAAAACTTAATGGCCAAGAGCAATTAATAACATTCTAACTTCTGTTCTGTGAGCAGGCAGGTAAAAAACAGGTGGATAGATTACAGTCCTGCTGTAAAGGCAAAAGCATTCCTCTCTTAAAAGCCATTCACTGCTGGCCTTGCCTAAATCCCAAAGCTAATGTAGCCAGGTATATAAAAATACCAAGGTCTGTGTGTGGTTTTTTTTTTAAGAGTTGCTTCAGGTTAGCAATATAGAATGTCTAAGTTTTTTGATATTTTAAGAAAACATCAAACATGTATATAAAGACGATATACAACATACTTTGTCACTCAGTGAACGTAAGACTGACATCTGTGTAACTATTAACATCTCAGAAAAGTTCCAAAAGTAACTGAGGTTAGCAAATACAGCTGAGTGAATTTTTTTCAAGGAAATAGTTTATTTCTCAAAAAATGTAATTTCAGGACAATCAAACCGATCTGAGAATTCAGGTTGAATTTGGTGAATAGTTTCAGCTAAAAAAAAAGAAAGAAAGAAAGAAAGAAAGAAATAGCAAAAGTTCAAAAAAGTAAATGTTTTTGTTTCAACACTTTCTACACAAAGCATCTAGAGTTTTTGCTTCAAAATGTATTCCAATTTAATTAAGAAAATGTAAACATGAAAATGAAACAATTGTGTTTGTTTTAAATTTTCACAAAAAACAGGAAACAAAAAAAATCATTTTGGGTCAATCTGAAATGAATTTCTCTAGTGTTTCAGTTCAGCCACCGAAGCAAAAACTCAATTATTCGACCAGGTCTATTTGCAAATTCTTGGAAAGAGCTAAAAATATCACAATGCTCATCACCAAACCCCATTTAAAAGCATCTCAAGCTGGATGTGCAAAAACAGATACCCGTTAAGGCGTTCGGTTTTTAATATCTTGGTCTTGTTCTCTTTGTGCAGCAAGGAACAACCAGGGAAACAAAAAGGAACAGATTATCACAACCTGCAATTTAACGGAGAAAGAAAAGTTGATTTAGAAATAGGCTTAATATGATTTGGCAAGAAAGAAACCCACACATGCACCCACCATTTTGAATTAGTTACAATGCTGGCAATGAAAAAGACATTGGATCTTCTAGCTATGTACAAACTAGCAATGGTCAGACAAGGTTTATAGCCGGGCTCTACAGCAAAGTGCAGCTACTATGGTATTATCACTCGAGCTGAACTCAGTTCTGAGTACCTGTACGTGTGTTTTTCTCCATACAAGAGAAAATGTACTACAACCATGTGACTAAAACCAGTATGATTCCCCAGACACTTTGTAATGTATCTTAGAAGCAGCACGTACAACAATCACTGGCAGAGGTAGGGAGAGACTGGATGAGCTCAGAAGGGATTTGACTTATCAAGGAGACCAACTAGTCCCCCGTGTTAGCCAAATGGGCGCGTTCCCCCTGGAGCTGTTCAATTACCCCAAGGAGGCACGGAAGAATTAAAGACAGTTACAAGTTCTTTATTGATCATTCAGCTGAATGGGGGGGCCCTCGGCTAACGCCAGAGGAGAGGAAACCCCCCCGACAAAGTAAAAAGCAGGGTCTTTTATACTTGGTAACAGACCACGCTGCAGTATAGAATTCAGCTTCCCTATGCATTTTCGTATTCCCTCCAGGAAACATTGGTGGGTAATCAGGAAAGGTCTGTCTAGCCTCCCCCACTGGCCCCCCCCTTCGTGTATATTCGCTGAAAATTAACCCTTACTCTAACACCCACCCCGAGCTGAAACAGATGCTTCCTACCTTGTAAGCCTGCAACAGGAGGTCCTGAAACCTTTAATTTTGTGGTGTGAGCTTATCATGGTGCCCAAGGAACTTCAGACTTGCTTGGCCTACTGATTGGAACTCTGTCCTCACTCTCTGCACAAAAAGCACATTTACTTTAGCAGAAAACAACTTCATGAACATGCTCAAGTGTTGCAACAAAATAAGATCCGTTTCCACCAAATGAATACGCCCCACTCCTCCACAACGCTCAACAGTCTCCTACGAGTTCCCATGGTGGGGAAATCAGCAGAATCGTTTCCGCTCCACTAAACATGTAGCAGTCAATTAACTCCTCACATTAATAATAAAGCCTTCTACAGCACACACATCCCCCACGGAACAGACTACATTAATGGTGATCAGCCAGGGTAGATGGCAGAGCAGCACTGACAGAGATGCCTATGATCACAGATACCTAGGTGAAGCAATCAGAAGGTGGATGGACTGACAGATGTTCAACTGCATGATAAAGAGCAAGATCCGTACGAGAAGATTGCTTTGATCCTTATAGATATTGGTATAATGAAGCCCTGGATACCCATCATTGCTTCTGGCTGCTCACATCACCACCAGGAATTTTATACAGAAAAACAAGGCAACACAAACAGAGCCACTGACAACTAGTCAAAGGTATTGTCAGTTTGTTGCTGATTAGTCCGCAAATACAGCCATATGTGTTATGTGCCTGACACAGCCTCTATATTAATCTCAAAACAGATTTTGTAACAATATTCAGCATCCCTTTTACTGCCAAACATGGGAAACTAACAGTTCTCACTACATCATCTTACACAAGGGTATGTAGGTTTTATCAAGATATCGAGATGAAAATGGTTTAAATATTTGTCGGTGACAGCATGAAAGTTCAAGGCACTGTGCACGAGGGTGCTCATATTTACATCAAATTTGCCACGCCTTGCTTTTTTGGGTTCTGGGGCAGGAGCTGGCAGCTGAATACCCAACCCCACCGCAATATATCTAACACCTTCTCCACTTCTTTGGTCAAAGGGAAATGCGTATCTTAATTACAATTTCAAAAGCAGATGGACCACTCTAGCTAATAAAACACTTTCCTGGAGTCAACAAGTCGCCTCATCTAGCGAGCAAGTATAGTTCCATATGTTCATGAATTATTGATCTCCACCACAGCAGCAATGACAACTGTGCAAAGTAGCTCACTATGCCAATATATTGCTCTCGTACATATTAAAGAGAAGGCGAAAGCAACATCAGAAAACCTAGATCACCAAAAGAAATATGCCTGCTTTGAGAATTTTGGCTTAGCTGTACAATCCAATGACTCTCCCACCCATATCTTTAGCATTATTAATTTATTAACTCCTCCTCAATGCTTTTAGGTAACTCGGTGTCAGTCTGGAAAATACTTCTCAGAACATTTCTTAGTCTGACACCCAACACCACGGGCCTGCTGCCAACTCTCCATAGCCTCGTATCACAGACAACACATGCCAAATGAAGAGAATGGCATATATCTGTCAGTCTGTGTGATAGCAGCTATTCCTGGATTGGATTTACATGAACAGTTTCCTGCACACCACTTGAAATCGTCGTATTATAGAAAAAGCTGAAGTTACCTGAATCCTGTCAGGTCAGACTATTTCAGAATACTAATAGTAAGCAGACACCATAAGGGCACCTGTCGGATGTATTTAAAAGAGCTAACTCTGAAGCTTAGCTATGTGTCATTTCTTTCCAGAGTTAATTGACTCTTATGCTTTAGTCTTAGCGCTTTCAACAAATATTTTATCATCTCAAACTAAAGATAAGGACAGCAAACCTAACTTTTCAAGCAATTCAGAGCTATTGCAATGCTCAAGGAGTGTTGACCAGAAACCAAATACAAAATTAACAAGTTTCCCTTCCATGGGTAGGTGTTTTTCACCTTTTTACCATTGATTGTAGTCCCAATTCAGCAAGTTTTCCCACTGAAGTCATTGGGGCAACTCACATGCTTAAACTTATATGCATTGTTGTAGCTATGTTGGTCCCAGGATATGAGACAAGGTGGGTGAGGTAATATCTTTTTACCTCACCCACCTTCGCATGCTTAAAGTTAGGCATATACTTAGGCACCTTTGCCGAGTCAGGGCCTATACTCTTATTATTTGCTTACAGAGAAAACTAACTTTGCTCGCAGACTTGAGGGAATTTATCTAAAAAAAAAGTCCATGTGTTTACTTTTTACATTCTAGGTGAACAGCTAGGTTTCACAGATACCAAAGATGTGCCTTCCTTAAACATAAAAAACAGCAGCCTCTGGTGTTGTGAAAATAATGGTGTCTAAATGACCAAAAAGAGAGGCTCAGTGCATAAATATACAAGTCTCAATGTAGAAATAGCTCATGGAGGACATGTCTACTCAAACCTAAGGCTTAGGGTTTTTCTGTAATTCAGTATTTTATACCCACAATTTTGCAGTTTGACCTATTTTTCTTGAGTGTGGACTGCATTACACCACCTTATTGAGCAGAAGCCAGTGTGAGATGGCCTTAGAAGTCACCATCAACACAGTAATCAGTCTTTCTGATAGAGGTGATACAGAGCACTGACACGTGAGCCACCATTTTCCCCCTTAAAACTGTTTTTCTCATTGATATGAAGATGGAAACAGAATCCTCTGCCATGAATTTGAAATGTTTTAACGAAGAGAGAGAGAAACACATTTGGTTTCACATTTCAACATTTACAAAGTGTGTTCAAGGAATCTAAATCAGCCAAACGGGAAACATGTTTTAGAGTAATCTTTCTATAAAAGCAGTCAAAATTCCCTTCTGATTGAAAACTGCGATTTCAGATTAGCTACTTTAAGTGTATTATACAGGCAAATGTAACAGTTTTCACTTTATCCAGCCAAAATTAGGCTATAAATAGGGAAACTGAAACACGGCAATTGATCTAAAAGGAAAAAAAAATCTAAGCTGCTCTCATACTGAGTGAATGTTACTAAAAATGAGTTCTTGCAGGTAAAGATTTTTTTCCTGCAGGATTTTGAAAATAATTGCAAGCTATAACAACAGTATCCTACACACCTACACCATGTTTCTCACATAGGTGTAGACATGAGACCCCCTTGGATTATTTGGTATTTGATCGTTTTTCTATTGGATGGATTTGCTCAGGCTATTTTAAAAACAAAATTACATACTCTACATCTGGTATTTAGGGTAATTGCTTGGAATAAATTTTAAGTATTCAGATATTTTGAAAGTTTGCCATATAAAACATAGGGTTTGCAAAATTAATTTAAGATCACATGATAGCAAATCCTTGCAGACTGTAAACTTATTTTTGGTGGCCTAGGAATCCCAGGCACCTATAAACAGGCTTTCCCTTAAATCAAGGCTACCCAGTTGTTCTGCACTCTTCTAAAAGTACAACTCAAAATACTAGAAGATAAACATGCAAATGTGCAATGCCCTCACCTAGGCCTAAAGTAACAAACCAAAAACAAAAACACAACTCTTGCATCTGAACAAAAACACAACTCTTACACATGCATCTGAAGAAGTGGGTATTTACCCACAAAAGCTTATGCTCCAATACGTCTGTTAGTCTATAAGGCGTCACAGGACTTTTTGCAACTCTTACACAATAGCTCAGGTATCCTCAACAGGAACATAGAAGGAAGCTCTTACCTGGCCAATGAGCCAGTTCACAATGAATACTATACGTTGTAAAGGACAGTTTGGTATTTCTATCCTTGGTCATGTCAAACAACACATTTACACCAACTAGACTAACCATATAGAAATTACAATTGCACCTGGGATTAACCAGAACATAAGAATGAACTTCTTCTATCATCCTGAAAAAGTACACAAACACGCTATTTAGTTCATCCCTAGTTAGGCCAAGAGGATTTACTTCAAACATTTGGGGGTCTCAAGTGATGTAAAGTAGGTGATAAAAAAAGTCTTTTGTGATTAGATACTTCTCTTCCAATCTCCCTGGCACTTCACCCCTCTCTTCAGTTCCAAAAACAAATTTGTAAACTAACACACAGTTAAAGTTGTTTACCTGCACTTCTTGGCAATGATATACCTAAAAATCAAGGAAGACACCAAAGTTGGCCAACATAAGCACTCATGCTAACCTCATCTCACACATTTCCACCATATACCACAATACCCAAATGTACTCAGACACCTCAGCTTCCCAGCACACCCACTTAATGCATTCATCCAATTTATCAAAATGACACAGACAAAAGCCTATCTCTGACCTCAGTAAGACAGATAATTGGATAAGCATAAACTTAATTTGTGCGTGGGTAAGTAGAGATCAGAGTTTAGTGGAATTATAAAAAATGGCATGGGTGCATGATGAGCAGCATCAAAAGTGAGTTTGTTGTGACGCTGCAGGGTCTCTTCAAAGCCAAGTGATAAGGATTTTGCAGTGCAACTACACTGGCAAGCGCTCCTTGAAAGGAACTTCCTGTGGTTTGCGAGTAGGAAACCCTGCTCTAACAGATTTGAGGAAGTCAGGAGTGAGGGTGAGCGGCTGGGTTTCAGAAGTGGTATGAGGAGCGGGGGGAAATTATGAATGGGAGCCTGGATGGATGGGGGAACCTATATGACAACATGCAGAGGGAGCAGAGCTAGACAGGCACACACTACGGCCCTCACTGCCCACACCTATCTATGCTCCCTGGTCCCTCATCAGCTTCTATGCCTCCCCTCTTCTCCAACCACTGACACATTCCAGCAAGGCACTTACTAAGCCTAAGCAACTCACTCCCACTGGACTTCCTTGGGTCCCTCTGAGGATGGCCCCCTTTAGCAAGCCAGTGGGAGGTTCAGAGGATACAGCTGCTTGTGCAGTGGACCTGCGTCACTCTGACCCCTTGCACTGAAGCCCCCTTCCCCTAGGTACCCTACCTTCCTACTGTCAATGGAAGGGGCAAAGCCAATTTTTCAGACGCACAGACTTTGCTGCTCTACTCCAAAAGCAGCTGCTCAGTTTGACGACTCTCCTGTGGTTCGCCCGAAAGTGGAGGGGGAGAACATGTTGCAACAGACCCTAGGAAGTCTCTAAAAGCGGGATCATGGTACTCAGGCTGGTCATGTGTTAGAGAAGCTGGGCTGGTCGGGGCATGGAGTGGGATGTGAGCAATAGAATTTGCTAGGGTGGGGAGCTGGTAATGGCTGCAGGCAGGATCCAGAGCATCAGGCAGGGCAGGAGAGCTGGTGAGTAAGGGGAAATAATGTCTGCAAATGGAAACAGCTGGCTCATCTGATCAATTTCACTGGTTTTCCTTGGCAGAACTGGCTGAATCAGGAGGAAAAATTTCTGACTAAGTTTAAAATTTGGAAAAACAATACGGTCTCTGGGACATTTCCTTTCCTGCCGATGGAGGGAGGGGAAGTATTTTCTCCGTTAAAGCCAGATTTGGGGATCCTTAAAGTGCAACCTTAAAAAAGCCAAGACAGGTACATGACAATGGTCTTTGAATGAGCCTCTCTCCAAATTCCACAGCAGTGCTATCACATGCATTCAACAATATCCTGCACCCCAGCAACTGAATACAACAACATAAGGATCCATGTTAACTGTTCATTGGAGGGGGAAAATTCTCTTTTGAATGAGATGTTCCTGGACTGATCAAGAAGAAATGCATAAACTTAGCATGCAAGTAGAAAGAGATTGTCCTGTTGGCAAAGCTTGCTTGTACAGATGGATTCGGGTTGCTGGGACTAAGCAGAACCATAAGAAAACAAAAGGATGAATAATGACATATAAGATGTATTGTCTTGAGAGAGATTGCCTCTGCTGGTGATCACATCCAGCTAGCAGTGCCAAGTGAATACATTCAGAGATCTTAGAGTAATAACCTAATACATCTCAGATCCAGACTTCTCATTGAAGTAGCTACCACTGTGGTGGGCGAGGCTGTGAACAGCTCTTTACGGAGATCTCCCTTATAAGATTATGAAGTGCAGGAAGTGATCTGGCCCAGGCAGGTATGCCTCTCTGCTGCCTCACACAATGATGACTTTTAACAGCATTTTCTCCCTTCCAAATATAATTAATTCTTTCTTGATCCTTGAGCATTTCTGTTTCATTCATTTGGAAGGGGGTGCTTAGTTTTACTTACAATTTCAGTAATATAATGAACAAAATAAGCAGTAAAATAAATACAGTGCGTCAGACATACAAAGCAAACAGAGTTGAGGCACTGCGGATCCTGGGTTAAAAGGAGAGAACACCCATACCATTATAATAAAGGAGATTATTTTTAGTCTGCATTCTTCTTGGTCCAGCTCTTCTCAAATAGTACAGCTGTTAACCTAGAAAAGGCAGTGAGTGTTTTTTCTTCATGCTTTTACTCTTATCTACTGTGTTTCCACAATAAGCATTTAATTTTGCAACCACTGGCCCTGACCCTGAGAGGAGTTGTGTGGGATCATTGGGATCTGCCTGCATGGAGTTTATTACAGGATCAAGGCCATAGCGATAAAATACATTTTATTGACGGAAGTTATGGGATTTACTTCTAAATAAATCTCTCCCTTTGTTTAAGTTCAGTAATTCAGGACAATACCTTAATGGGCTTTTGGTGTATGCAGACCTCAAATGAAAACAAGATGATTCAAGTTATTTTTTATTTTAGATAGTGGGTAGCGATAGATGAATGTCTGACTGCAGTGAATAATCTGTGCTAAGATTTGGGATGATATTCCTAGAGGAAGAGGGGCAGCATGTTATTTTATTTTAAACTAATTTGGACTAAAGATCCTGGCTCTAAAACCTGCAGACAGCTCATCCTTAAAAGCAGCTAAAAGGGAGGGTTGTTTGTTTTTTTAAGAGGGGAGTCAATACAGTATATTAAATGATCAAAACAAAGAGCCAACTTCAACCACCAATTTATTGTTTTACAATTCCATATAAACCAAACTTTAAAATCTTGGTTCTGTCTGAAAATATTGTGCTTACTGTAATTACATGAAACAAACAAAAAGACTACCCACTGTCCTGCTTTACAAGTTTACTTACTTTCTGCCACTGACAGCACTATGTATAGTTAGTTTTACTATTCCTCTTTATAGCCAGTTTTTAACTTGCTGAAAGACCCTTATACCTCAGCAGGGGAGTGTGCTCGTACACCCCCGCCGCCCCACCCCCCATTATGTATACATACATACTAGTTTAAAAAGCACCCTTTACACAGCATACCTTTAGACTGTTTTTTTTTTAACTCCGCTAACTAAAAAACCCAAAAACTAGTTAACAGTGCTTCTAAACCCTGCTACACCAGTTGAAGTTACTATGCATAAATGGTCGATACGGTATGGGTTACAGGGACTTTGAAAAAACATGTAATGCTTAGCTACCTGAAAATTTTATCCTGAGAATGTCAATAGCTGACACAGGAACCCATAAAATGTTCTATGCCCTTCTCAATCCCAGTTAGAAATGGTGATCAAGTATCCACACTATTTAGAGCATTTACAGGTTACAGAAGGAACCATCCACCAGCTGTAACTAAGAGACAGCAACTGAAAAATAAAGTAATTTTTTTGTTGCTGGAACCGAAGCCAAACTAAGTTAGAAAATGCTATACGGAGAACGCAGGGGTTGCAGATTGCTTTTTGTCCTCTCCTGCATGCAGAAAACAACTACCCCGCAAGCTTAGCCTGGTTGGCCCACAGAACAAATAATGAGGGTTGTAAATTTCCTCCCGTACAAGCCAAAACTCTGTCCTCCAGCAAGAGACGGCAATGGTGACTGTACAAGACTAGTGTGAAATCCCTGTTTACCCCACCCGCCTTTTCAGCACAGTGAAAAGGGTGCTGCTTTTGTAAAATTATTCAGCGCGAAGCTGCATTACAAAGGGTTTCATTATGGATGCGAGAGATAAAACCTTTGGTTTCTACAGGACAATGGCCAAATCTACTTGAGTATTAAGTACAAATTGCCTGGTTAGAATAATAAATATAGGATTCACGGTATAAATGTCAGGCATGCACAACATATATTCATTTGTGATCCAGATTTTAAAAAGGAGGGGGGAAGCACAGGGCGGGGGGGGGGGGGGGGGCAGAGGATCCTTGTCTGCCTGCAGATAAACTTAAGTAAATAATGTTTGCTATCAACTCTAAATGAAGAATGACAGTTAAATTTTATAATCATCTTCACAGCTTCAGGACTTACTTTATATTTTCTCAGGCTCATGACCCAAGGGTTGCCATAGCAACTAGGAAATCCTACCTTATCTGACTCTTACATTTACATTCCTCACGGCTGCTTCCCTTTATGAATTAAATCCATCATGGTCTTCTATTCTCAATGTAAGAAATTCTTCGGATTATCTTGCAGAAACAAGGATCAAATGCTTTGATTGAAACACACTATGCTAAAGCTAATTCAATGGTGGTTTTCTTGAAGGGGAGCTATGACTGTGGCACAAATAAATCACTCATCCGTTTTGGAGTTACTGGCGTTTTGCAAAAATAAAATAAAAAGTTAATACGATGCAAATGTGAATCTCGTAGTACGCCCTAGTTAATGGACGCCAATTTAAAAGTGGGCACTGAAGGACTCAGGCTATGTCTACACTACGAGCTCCGGGCGCGATTCCCCAGCTCACGTGCGCATACTTGCACTGGCTCCAGGAGAGCGAGCACAAATATAAATAGTAGTGTAGCCATGGTAGCACTGGTTGCAGCAAGGGAGGTACTCGGCATGGATCAGCTGTTCCTCCACTACCCTACTACAGCTACATTGCTATTTATACTCACACCAGCTCAATGAGTATGTGTATGGGGGGAGGGATGGCTCAGTGGTTTGAGCATTGGCCTGCTAAACCCAGGGTTGTGAGTTCAATCCTTGAGGGGGCCACTTAGGGATCTGGGGCAAAAATTGGGGATTGGTCCTGCTTTGAGCAGGGGGTTGGACTAGATGACCTCCTGAGGTCCCTTCCAACCCTGATATTCTATGATTCTACATGGAGCAGGGAAATCACACCCCTCTCTCGCAGTGTAGACTACACCTGGACCATCATGTTTCTCTGACTGTATATATATCTGTCTGAAGAATAATTTCATTCCACGCATCCGATGAAGTGGGTACTAACCCACGAAAGCTTATGCTGAAATAAATTTGTTAGTCTCTAAGGTGCTACAAGTTTTTCTTTCTTATTTTCATTAATCCCAGTGTGGCTGACAAACGTTCCAACTCTGCAGAAATCCAGTGTCATTGCACAAGTGAAGACAAGTGAGGGAAGGGCTGTAAATTCACCGAATAAGCGCTGTGGTAGTGCAGCTCTTTAGAGGCTTTGCAATTTTCCCCTTTTGCCTCAAGTCTTCCTCCAAAGGATGAGCCAGCTGCAATGTATGCTGCGCTCAAGAAGCTGCATCCCAGTTCATCAGACAGGATCGGGCCAGAGCCTGAGGCAGGGACCCTTGCTCTCTACATACAACACTGCGACAGCTGTTGCTCAGTGAAAAGGAGAGGAGAGAGTAAGTAGCCCCATTTTTCCTCTCCATGTGTATTTAATGAAAGTAACCTCATCTTTGCCCTTGAGAATCCCTATTCTTTTGTGCTCTTACTAGCCCAAATCCTTTGGAGATTTGGTTGTGTGTCATTTTGGTTTCCGCTTCTTATTTTCACACGGATTTGTTTTTCAAGCTTGGAGAGTCGTAGTACAAGGAGATGAAGGACAAATAGAACCTTGGGCAACCCACAATGGAACTGGGGTTCTTTTAAGTTCAATGGAAGTAACTGTAGAAATGGAAAAACTTTCATATGGAATTAGCATCTATATTTCAAGTTATTAGATGAGCAAAGATGCCCTCTCCAAAGGTTCACTAGACTAGAGAGCTGAGTGAGCCAGCACTTGATTTCTGCACTAGCCATTCGAGAGTCCTTCGATCAAATCAGATTTAAAATACAAAATATTCTGCTGAAGCAGGGTTGTCTTGGCCATTCAGCGTGTGGCACTTACATTGATGCACGACTGGTGTCTTACCTAGTTATCTATTTTCTATACTCTAGTTGGTTATAGACATCTGATGTCCAAAATAATTATATGACTATTTCAAGCATAAAAAATGTTAATCCCTGTAATTTCATTAACTGGCAGCCATTATTAGCCAGTCCAAATTGAGGGCTCTGCATTAGGTGGCTATTCAGAAGTATACCAGTGTTTGTACTCCAACTGGCAATCATAATCCATCTAATATATAGTATAGAACTCAAGAGGTTCTAGGACCTGACTTAATCCAGTAGCTCTCTCCCTCTCTCATTTACAGAGGATATTAGGCCCAATTTAGCACCGATATGAACAGGTCCAAACCCTCAAAAGCCAATGGACTTATGACCACCTACTTCACGGCTGAATTTTCTAGAATATGTAAGCTCGAAGGTCAATCTCTTATTAAAGAATACATCAATTCCATTACCTTAGGGACGGTGCATGATATCATCGTCCAGGAAAATCGGTTTGGCTGGCCTGACTAGAGAACCAGGTAGCCTATTTATGTCCCGTGGCCAAGATTTTCATAAATAGGTAGCTTGATTTTCAAAAGTACGGCACACCCAACATTTCCCTCTGATCTCAATGGGAGCAGCTGGGCGCGCATTACTTTTGAAAATCAGGCCATTTATTCAGGTGCCTAATTTTAGGCCTTTATCTTAGGGAAAAAACCTCATAGGCCTGGTTTCCTAATGATTTAAAAAGACTCCTGCTCACAGTTTTGGTTGGGTGAAAGGAGTGAAGAAGGAGGAACAGTTAAGTGTTTCAATCAGAACAGCAGCAACAAAGTTCATCTCCTCACTTATAAACCCTTAAATCCATGAACATGTTCTGCAAGAGTCTTTCATTAACAGGGTTCTGCTATACTGTAACAAAATTCATATAGCCAAGTCTATAGTTACAGACCTACGGGCAATGCAAGCGTAATTTGGGTAATGTACTTTTTATTCATTACTGTTCCTCTATGAGAAGCTGATCCCTAACTTGTAGAGTGCATTGCTTAATTACCCATGCTTCTCTTTTTTAAATGAGAAGTATTTAAGTTGTCCATCAATACCCCACACAGGGCAGTAGCCATGATCGATTTATGCAGTGAGAGTAATGCACAGCTAGAATGTCAAGGAAACTTAGCATCACGCTGTTGCATTAAAAAAAGATCTAAACAGTATATATTAAGCAAAACAATCAAAAATTCATGCAAGAGACATTTAAAATCCTTTCTATTTCCACTGATTTAATCTGGCTTCTCCTATTTGCAAATGAATAGACTTTATTCTGCTATCACAGCTCTTCTTGTACATACTATACATATCTCCATTTCATTGCAAATAGTTCCTGAACATCTTGTCTGGGCAGCTTAAAGCCAGAAATATGTACATTTCTGCTTTATCTCTTGCCTGCATATTGCTTATTGGGAGGACAAGGAAAATGTGCATCCTAGTCATCTGTCAGCTCTCACTATTCCCTGGGGAAATGCAGGCAGAAATCAGGACTGATTGCTCAACAGCACCAGTTACCTACACATACTTAATGAAGTTTGGATTTAGAATAGTAACCATTTCCATCAGTTCAGCTTAAGAGGTAGTTTCTACTTTCCGAATTACTCCATCTTCTTTTAAACAAGTAAATAAGGATAACACATACACAAAGAAACCTGTAATAGTGTAGCCAGAAAAGACCGCCTTTTGGGACCATACTCTGCTCTTGGATGTTTGCATCCAAAGATAGACTTTGACCCTTGTATTGTTTACTCTTTTCAATAAAATAAACAGTGCCGTATCCTATATGCAGTATCTTATTTCCCTTGTTTCCATGAAACATTTATTTAGCACTTTGCCTCTCCCTCCTTTGGCGTTTAGTGATTATTTCATACAGCACTGAAAGACCACAGGTTTAAGCATCAGGACAAGATGCTATAATGCTTTGGTATGCAAGAACTTTCACCCCATTAAAAAGCATGAGGCATTTCATTCCGGAAAGACAACTGGGTTGCTCAGCTTCCAGAGAAAGGCATGCAAGTCAAATATAGAGTTAAGAATCTATGCGCCCTATTGGAATTCTAGCAATCAATGGAATCGGACCGTATTGTGTAACACGATGCAAATTAATCCACTAGCTAAAGAATGTGCTTGGGGGGGAGAAACCCAAGTTTCTTTCTAGGAGCAACTCCATAAAGCTTTCCCCAACATCAAGATATTAGCAATAATGAAAAGTTAATCAGTTGTGTGCAATACATACCTTCTACAACATACTGAGAACTTTCCAGGCCACCTTGAACTGAAACTATTTACAGTTGGGAGTTACATTAAAAGTCCTTTGCAAAGAAATATTAATTCAATATTAAATAATTTAAGTCAATATTCTTGTTTCCCCCTTTATCCTTTCACCCAATACAAACGAATATGAATGATAATGACATGTCACCCATGCCCTCTTAAGTACACTTTTTATTCTTATGTCCTAATACAGTAAAAGCTGTATTATCTGGCACTTTACCAACTGGAAAGCTCTAGAAACCAGCATTTCTGATATTCATTAAAAGTTTGGTTGGCGCAGGGCAGGCAGGCTCCCTACCTAGCTCCACTGAAGCAGCGACATGTCCCTGCTGCTCCTAGGTGGAGGAATGGCCATGGAGGCTCCGTAGCTCCCATTGGCCGGGAACCATGCCTGCGGGTGGAGGCAGCGCACAGAGCAGCCTGGCCGCACCTCCACCTAGGAGCAGCAGGAACATGTTGCTGCTTGCGGGGAGCCCCTGATGTGAGCGCCAGTTGGATCTGGCACCCCAAAACCAGTTGTTATGCAAAAGAGGAAGAACTGAAGCACAGGAAGTTGGATTTGTAGCTGGCTCAGTAGTTTAGGGTACTGATGTCCCACATCTGGAAAGCAGGGTTCAACTTCTGAGTTCAACCAGAAACATTAATCAATCAGGCGGTCTCAAGCCTGATGCTGGAATTCATTTATAGACAGTTTCCCTACTGTGCCAAATTATGTCAATTGGTTTGTGCCATGGCAGAGACTGGAGATAAACAAGGAGTTGTAGCAAATGGGAAATGGTGCATTTTCACAACTATAAGGAGCAACCTTACACATCACTTTCCTGTTCTACTCCTAGTTAGAACTGGTACTATTAGAGTAATTTTATGAGCCTTAAAAACAAAACAAAAACCAACAACAACGATTCTATATCAAACATAGGAAGTTCTGCAACTTTCACAGAATCTTAGCACTGACAAAAACCCCAAAATCTTGAATACAAGATTCACTAATTGTTGCATTTAAAAAAACAAAACAAATTTCAAGTGTAAAAGTCATTCTTACTTCTGACAACTCTTCACTGTTTTGCAGAGAGGTGACCTTCTCTGGAGTATAAGGGGAATGGGATGTCTGCTAGGGAAAAGCCTGGGCTGAATTCATACAAACCCTGGTACATGCAGAACTATGCCATGGGCCTGGAGCAATTCCCAGTCACCCTTCTGTCTCCCTTTCTAAAAGCCTTCCTGCCAGTCCTTTTGGTTGGCTGGATAACATGTCTAACCCAGCAGACTACCCTGGGGTCTTGTCCCTCAAAGGAAGGCGATATGCTGCTCCTTGCATATTCTGTAGCTGTGCTAGATTGCTACTGGCATAGGATTAAGCGGTGCACAAAACAGCTGAATCAGGCCATTGCTAATTCAACCCTCTGTTGCATCCAATTCAGCCTGCCACCTGTGTTCTGTTAATACTTGTTTATGGGGGTTGCATTGATTCACTGCTCACATCAGTTCCTTTCAGCAGAACTTTCCACTGGTTCTACCTTGCAACGTACACTGTAGGTAAGGAACTGGAAGTGGCACAAGGTGTCTTTTCAGTGCATGCAGTGCTGCAGCTTTGATGCAAGGTTCCTAGCCACATAGCTCCTACACCCACAAGTGTCCCAGCGCACATAGATTCATAGATTCTAGGGCTGGAAGGGACCTCGAGAGGTCATCGAGTCCAGCCCCCTGCCCTCATGGCAGGACCAATTACTGTCTAGACCATCCCAGATAGACATTTATCTAACCTACTCTTAAATATCTCCAGAGATGGAGATTCCACAACCGCCCTGGGCAGTTTAGTCCAGTGTTTAACCATTAGGGAAAAGTTAGGAACTTTTCCCTTATGTCCAACCTAAACCTCCCTTGCTGCAGTTTAAGCCCATTGCTTCTTGTTCTATCCTCAGAGGCTAAGATGAACAAGTTTTCTCCCTCCTCCTTATGACACCCTTTTAGATACCTGAAGACTGCTATCATGTCCCCTCTCAGTCTTCTCTTTTCCAAACTAAACAAACCCAATTCCTTCAGCCTTCCTTCATAGGTCATGTTCTCGAGACCCTTAATCATTTTTGTTGCTCTTCTCTGGACCCTCTCCAATTTCTCCACATCTTTCTTGAAATGCGGTGCCCAGAACTGGACGCAATACTCCAGTTGAGGCCTAACCAGCGCAGAGTAGAGCGGAAGATTGACTTCTCATGTCTTACTCACCACACGCATGTTCTGTATGACTAGGAAACCATCCTGTTTTCTTGTCCCTCTCCCTCTCCTCCCCACTCTTGGAGGGTGAAAGTTCATGTTAAGAGCACTGCAAGAAAAATCTTAGATAAAACAGACAGGAATGACGACTCCAGGTCAGTCTCCCAGATGAAAACCTTACAAGTGCGTAAGTAGATACCTGAGCTGGAAGGGTTAATTTCTGGCAGAAGGATATAACATGTGATTTCCTTATCAGCTGAGAAATAATACTTAAACTTAGCCTCTTACAGTTGGTATGGGTACTGCCACCTTTTTGTGTTTCTCTGTATGTATAAATATCTTATTGTATGTTCCATTCTATGCATCCGATGAAGTGGACTGTAGTCCACGAAAGCTTATGCTGAAATAAATGAGTTAGTCTCTCAGGTGCCACAAGTACTCCTGTTCTTAATACTTAAACTGTATTTTTAACATGGCAATTTGCAATGTAAACATTTTGAACATGCACTTTTATTTCTAGGTCAGAGGCCTCAGTCAGGATTACATGCGCTGAACTGCGGGCAAAACAGAGAGACAGACATGGGCCTCACCCCCAAAAAGCTTACAGTTAAAGCTGATGATCATACAAAGGGCAGAGAAGAGGACTACAATCACAAAATAAGTATTTTTTTAAATGTACACATCAGCTTATTGCATTATTATTTATAATCGGACAGTAAAGAAGAGCATTTTACTTTCGACAGCTCAAATGGAACCTTTCCTCCCATGAGCAAAATACACAAAAACTAGTCACAACAGACGAGCACTCTCATCAGTTTAGCACTTCTTCCGTCCATCCCCGCCACCCCACTTTAAGCACAGCCTAACCAGCAGTTCCATATTCTGACTCCCAACACGACGATTCTCATGTTTTGATTGCTGGAAGACAGACTGCTATAGAAATGTACAATTGAAATGCATTAATCCATTAATAGCAGCCTCAGTACAGCCGGAACAATAGGAATGTCAGCTTATCAGAATGCGTCATGAACACTAAGTCCTACACAGAGTATCAGTTTTTACATTTAATACTTATCCTGGACTTAGATTAGGACAGATATTTAGCTAAAAGAGAAAATTAAAGAATCAAATTGTATTTCAAGCAACTTACAGGGACATCAACAGCTTTAAAAAAAAGTCACATTTCTTCCAGAAAATATTTTTTACTTCTGTTAAAAAAAACCACCATAGAGGATTCAGGTAACTGAAAGACTAGTAACCATTTTTTTCCAGCCTTCTTACTGTGCACATCTGATAGAGTGAAAGTGAGTCCAGATACAATTCTTTCTCCTGTATAATTATTTTCCCTGTGTATTGGTCTTTCACATACCAACAGGAAGAGAGAATGTTGTTTTCAAACTGCAGGGAGCCTCAAGGGCAGTGAAAATACCTGAAAATACTTAACTTTTTGTTTGAAATCATCTAGGTTTCAAGTTGACAAAGTCCCTCAAAAATCCATAAGACACCACAGAACAAGAAACCCATAGTGACCACGCATCTTGAAAAGCAAATTGGTATCAGGAGTGAGCACCACCAAAACAAAACAAGATGCCTCTAATTATAAATAGCTTGAGTCTTGCCATTTCTTAAAAAGCACCAAGATCTGTATTAGAATTCTGCTCAATAGTAATATCAACTGACATGTTAGAATGCAAAATTTCTATTTGTTTTTTCCCCCCATAACCAGTGGCAAAGATGATGTCGCATGATCTAAACAGAAAAATAAACGTAAATAGTAACCTCTTCAGATCAAGGGGCATGTTTTCATGCATGTTGATATAGATCATAATACAACAGCCCCCACATTCCAAATAGGGACCTGGGAGAATATCGACAATATTAAAACAATAAGAGGTCTCAGATGAGTGTTCCTCTACAGTACAGCCAGAGTATTCTGCTAAACACGAGGGCTGGGAAGTTTTACAGTAGTTCCAGACATGAGTTGTATGACAGTGTCTCTGAAATAATATGCCTGTTTTACAAAGAGATTAAGTGAGTTACTCAAGGACACAGGAGTCATCTGTGTCAAAGCGAGGATTAGAACTCAAAACTTCTTAATTCCTACCATGTTTAAACCAATAGATCACACCTCTCTCCAAAACCACTGAAAGCATGCATGGCTCCATTTACAAGGCACTGTACAAATATAGTAAGAGACATTCCTGGCCCTTTGTATTGAAAAGAATGCTTTGTATTCACCTTTTTGTCTCTACTGGCTTTTATTTGCACACACTTTATAGGTGCGTTTGTATTACCGTAGGTGACAGTCTTGGCATGACAAAGCAAACGGGAGGGGGGGGGGCAGCCATCTACTAAACCAATGACCCCATAGGTCTCCCATTAGAATAAACAGCAATGTTGCCATTGTCTTCTGTGGGAACAAGATTGGGCAAAAGAAAAATATAATTTTAAATTTAGATAAAATAAATAAGTTAAATTTTATAGCTAAAGACCATATGAAAATTATAGCATTTTGGTAACTGTCACAATGGGTATCTGAATATTCAAACACCAGAAAATATTATTGCTACAGGCGCGACCTTCATTAAGTGACTTAAAGAAAGTTCATAAAACCATAAAAACTCCAACCAAGCAACTGGGCTGTGGATGGTGTTCAGCTCCAGTGCTGACATGTTAAACAGTTTGATGTAGGTACCGCTCTTAGCAACATTGGGTGTCTGCAACAGAAACAGCTGCCTTGAATCATTTCAAAGTACGCTCCTGTCAGAAATGTTCTTTGTGACACCCAAATCAATTTCCTGTTCCTTTACTAATGACTCTTCCAAAAATAAGAAAGAAGTCCCCCTTAATCTAGTCTTTTACAACTGGTACAGAGTGTGCTTTTAAGCAACACGGAAGCACATTAATGTGTAACTGCTGTAATTAGCATTATTTTGATAAAATGACTGACAACAAGACAGAACCTGATCCATCTTCATTATGGAAATCTATAAAACCTCTGACAAATCCTGAAGAGACAGCCCCTTTGTACCCGCACCGTATATTTCTACCTAAGACAGAGCATGACATAAACGGTCTCAAGATGGCAGAGGCAGGAAAAAGAAGAAATGCAACATTCCCTCCCGGACCTTTGGAGCTTTAACTATTTGCACAAACTGAACATATGCGGGGCCTGTAGTATCTCACACTGATGATCAAATGACAGCCACCTCTGCAATTCCAAAGAACCTGGTATGTATATTTAAGCCGTCCTTGTAAACCACATCTATTCAAATTGGCTGAGAATCCAATTAAAAAAGCAACAATAGTCTAGTATATTAAAACTAAAACGAACCAACAAAAAAAAGTTGCTTGGAGATGGCCCTAAGGTAACAATTTTCAAAAGTGCCTAAAAGTCTTAAAAGCCTAAGTTCGATTTTCAAGGAGACTCAGGCACTTAAGGACATAAGTCACTCCGGCGCTTTTAAAATTTTACTTTTAGTCACTGTAGGGGCACCGAGTGAAAAAAAATAAATCAGAGTTCTAAAAATATTATACTTATTGTAAAAGCACTCCCAAGATTATAACAGAAAGGAATTTAAGAAGAAAATATTTTTTCTTTTTCTAGGTTGGTTGGTTGGGGTTTTTTGCATTTGACCACACTTGCTGTGCAGTTAGATTTATTGTTTGTTGATGAGCCAGGCCCTTCTCCCAACTCCACAAGAGAACTTCTACCGATAGCAACAGCAACACTGAATCGGCCAAAGGAAGGAGTACAAAGGAATGCAGGAAGGTTTGCTTGTATATGTTGGGTGCTGTCATTCAAGCGAGTACTAAAAAAATCTTTCTAATCAAACAAATAACAGAAACCCCTTTATTTGTTTAAGTTTTCAATGATAAACCTTCAGGACATACGGTCACAACACTGATTTTTCAGTTAGTGAATTCAAGTTGACAGTGACGTACTAAGTGCTGTGCCAGTCAAGCCATCCGATGTCTCACCAGTCAGGCATTAGGAGAAAACATTTCCGTTTCTGTTGAACCAGCCCTCCCTTCACTGCTCTGAATTATCATGGTAACGGCCAGGGGTACTAGGATGGCTCTCCGATACGCCAATCATTTTATGGGCCATCCTGAGGAAGAATTTCTGGGAAAACGCACCACGCAACGATATACCTGAGCTACATCAATGATATTTTCATCCTCTGGACACACGCCCTACACTCCCTCATACATTTCCACCACAACTTCATCACTAGCCTGCCTTGCCTTCTAAGGGAAGAGGAACTAAACAGAGAGATGAAGGATAGACGGAAAGGGAAGAAACCAGTCAGAAGGTCAGAAGGCTGGAGTGGTGGCCAGCCACTTCCTGATAATATGAAGTTTTAATGAAAACAGTTGTTCCAAGGTACCTTCTATCTACAGTAAAAATCTCACACTGTGCTACAATCCAGCCATGCTGTTAAGAGTTTCTTGGAGGCCATGGCATGGATACTCAAATGAATAATACAATGGGAGGTACTCAATGACACTGCACAGCTAATGACAGGGAGGTTGATATTTGCAGGAGGAATCCAGTTACCGGCTCGATACAGAACCAGTCTGATTAGACTTAAATGTATGTAAACCGCGCATGAATCACCTTAGGTTTTCAATGCCTTTGAGAACAGTGTTATCAATATAAAGAAAATATTTAAAAGTTCAGGAAATTGCTTGTCCAACACCAACATTTAGGTCATCAGCACCACTCGCTTCAACAAGCCTGGAGTTTAACTGTGCATAATCTATCAAACCTGATCCAGGGGTCTTTGGTTAGCGTGTCTGTCACTGGCTACTGCCATCCAACAGGTTAGCATGCTCAAGTGGTGGATCTCTTGCACCTGAGTGTGAGAGAAAACGTTCATATTTCTTACCTGCAAACAGAAAGAGAAGGCAAGGTTGTCAGGTTTCCTGGCCAACACAATATTTTGTTACTCTGAAACAAACATGAAATTGCTCTCCAGTTTGTTCTATGCAGACAGCACACAAGTCCATAGATGTTTATTGTTCTAAAAGAAAGATTTCACGTGCGTGAGAGAAACCATGAAACTAGCAGATCTATTAGGATAAAATCCAAATATATCCACTGGGTTTCTAAAAAGCTGGTTCGTAAGCTAATAATGGTGATTCGCAACTGAGTAATCAATAAGCTGACTGGAGGCCTCTATCTATCAAGTTAACATGCTTTAAAAAAAGGAACCTTGTTCACTTGGACTCAGTGACCAACTGAATGTGTGTGTGTGTGTGTGTGTGTGTGTGTGTGTGTGTGTGTGTGTGTGTGTGTGTGTATATATATATATATACACACACACACACACACACACACACATATATACACACACACACACACACACACACACACAGTGACGGGGCAAGGCCAGATGGCTATAGGAAAGTAGTGGGAGATAGATATATTAGACCCAGGCTAAACAAAACCATGGTACCAGGATAAGTAAATGGAAGCTGCTCTGGGTCAATTAAGAGACCTGGGGCCAATCCAGAACTTTCCAGAAGGCAGGGAGATTGATTGAGACACCTGCAGCCAATCAGGGGCTGGCTGAAACTAGTCAAAAGCCTCCCAGTTAGTCAGTGAGGGGCGCATGTCAGGAGCTGTGGAAGGAGGTTGCGTGTGAGGAGCTGGGAGCAAGAGGCACTAGGAGCTGAGAGTAAGAGGGCGTACTTCTGGAAGAGCCTGTGGTGAGGATAAAGAAGGTGTTGGGAGGAGTCCATGGGAAAGTAGCTCAGGGAGTTGTAGCTGTCATGCAGTTGTTCCAGGAGGCACTCTAAACAGCTGTAGTCCACAGGGCCCTGGGCTGGAACCTGGAGTAGAGGGTGGGCCTGGGTTCCCCCCCAAAACGACACAGGAGAAGTTAATCTGGACTGTGGGTTCTACCAGAGGGGAAGATCTCTGAGGCAAGCAAAATCCGCCAATAAGCGCAAGACCCACCAAGATAGAGGAGGAACTTTGTCACAACACACACTTTTTTTTTCCCCAAAAGACATAAGCAATAGCTTTCAACATCATGTGTTAAATTTATTTTTGCTTATCTGACCAGTTGCCATATGGCAGAAGGCTAATGACTGTTCATCATCATCAAACAGCACTGGCTATTTACATCCATCCTGTAACCATGACAGCTGTGTCACTAATTCCCTAACCACATCCACCACATGAACCAATCATCTGGCATAAAGCTGCAAAATGGAGTACCCTACAGTCATTATTCACCAAGCATTTTCATTAACAAACTGCCCTTAATTACAGTGGTAATTGCAAAATTATTTCATAGCAGCAATTATTTTTCTCAGCCCCAATCCAAGCTATTTAAGTAGGACACTGCCTATGAAGATGGCATAAGGCCAACTAATCTATGATCAAGAATTTGCTTTAATTCTGTTACACACTTAGTTTCAAAATACTGCATCCAAACAAGGCTTTTGATGGAAAACATCTTTTATACGTTGGGCAGAGAGAGTTCTAAAGGAAATATATTCTAACCTGTCAGAACCCTGAAATGAAACAGAGAGCATACGGAGTTTATTCTATTAAATACCAAATGCTTAAAATTGACATCAAAATTGAGCAAACCCAGGAGAACTTGGGTTTTCTACAGCACATTCCATACTCTAGATGTTTCAGAACAATGAGCAGCAATTGAGCCTTCATATAGGATCATCTTTTGTACGCTCAGGGATCAGTCCACATCTAACAAATATTTTGGTTTCATAGTTTGTCTCTAAATTCTTGGTGGTATGTAGCTCCCCTGGAACACAGTAAGAGCTGTGTGCATAAAATCTCCGGGAACTATTTTCTTCTAAACTAGAGTGCATACTCACAACTGTTCTTTACTATGTATCCAAGGGAGGGACGGACGGACACACACACACCATCAAGCTTAGACATCAATGACACCAGCGGAAACCCATTATGCTTATAAAAAAAAAAAGTCTCTAACCTGTCCATTGCTACATGGGATTTGTCTTTAATTGTAGTAATTAATCTAAAGGAGTCAAACTTTTCTTTGAAACCACAATTTACTTTAGGCTTTAAATTAATTAAAGCATTGCTTTTCTTTCCAGAAATTCTAATATTTACTGTTAAAAGCAGCTGAAATTCCCAGGTATATCAGTGACCCAGGACCTGCAGCCAGAAACTGGCTAGAGTACAGCATGGAGCAGGAAGCCTGAGGAGGCATCAGCGAGCCAGTGACATACTAACACCCCTTCGCCCCATAAAATGAAGAGGAGCAAGAGTTTAAAGGATGTGGGAAGGCTGGCAGGGTACAGAGCATCATGATGCACATCACTGGTAGAATGTGGGGAGCTCTCTCTCATTGTTAGTGTTTATCATGTTTAGACACTGAAGGATTCTATGGCACAGTGGTGCCTCGAAGCACATATGCCAACTGTAGTCAGACAGGAAGTGAATTTAGATGACTAGAGTAACCGAGCTCCTGAATGAAGAGCCTAACATGAGCATATGGGGACTTAATAGCTCATAACTTTTGTGGTAGGAGAATTCAAGTGTTGGAAGTACAAACAAGAATAGGAATCCACAGGGAGCCATGGGGGGGAAGGGGGGAATACAGAATTTGCAAACCTTTTTCTTAAATATATTTATGCTTTAACTAAAGGCAAGATTTTCTAACTCAATAGGAATGTGTTTGCTCACAGAAAGATCTATTTTGGTGCTTTTCTGTCCCTTGTATAGTTGCAACATCACAGGAGAATACTAAAGAAAACTACCCCCAAAAACTTTTATAAATCAAGTAGTTAGCTCTCCAGGCAAACGTAAGTGGGCAGATGCAAATGGTTGAGTATGTAATTTTAAGGTGACAACTTCATTAGAAAGTGTAACAAGGAAAATACCTTTTTCACTGTACAGTAGAAAGTTAAGAAGATTCACAGGCTTTCCCAAAAGAAAATTTAAAGCATCCATGTTTAAATATGTCTTAAAGTTCATGATTTAAAATACAATCCCAAATCTCCTCATCACAGCACCCGGTTGAGACAAATGGGCTATTTTATCTGAAAGAACTAGAGCTATATTAAAAACGCCCCACAGATCATACTTTCAACAACACTGCAGCCAGCAAGTGAATGTATTTCATTTTGATGCTTTCAAATACTGCATTAATGAGAAAAATTGAAGCATATTAGCCAGTGATCTAAAATACTGTGCAATTGCAAGCTTTATGCCAGGTTTCAAGTCAGTCAAAACTTCAGAAATGTTAAGGGGCAAAAAATATTATAGGATACACAAACCGTTATGCCATACCAATGGGAGTAACTGTGAGAGCCAGAGATTGGTGAGGTTTATTTGATTAATTCCATGTTCTTTCTGCCCCTGTATATTTTTAAACATCCTCTAGAGTAAATATGTTAGCTGTAAGCATACAGTACTTAGAGAAACTCATATTGCAGAAAACTCCCAATGTTCTCTGTAGTCAGTAAAAGCAAACACAATAAAACAACCTGCCATAAATTCAGCTCTTCTCCGGTTACTGGATCTCCTTTGAGCACTTAAACATGCAAATCATATTCCAAAGCATCCTTAATGTTTGACCCAGATTACACAAAAGAATACCAAAGTACACAGTGTTTGCAAATCAAGTGTATACAGAGAGGTTATGACAGCTACATTTTGGGGATTTCCTGGCAATTGCACTCCTGACCTTTTCCCTCACTGAACTGCTAGTGCAGCCATCGTGAAGGTGCCATATACTCCATGGGAAGCTGGACCTAAATTCTGAAGCGAATTTCCTGGATTCTGCATCCTATTAGAAATTATGCTAGTATTTTTATTTGCATTACAATAGTGCTTGGCGGTCCCAGCTGAGATTGGGATCCCTCTGTGAATACTTGTATGTACAACTCCTATCTGAAACAGTGCCTGCCCTGAAGAGTTTACCATATACATAGACAAGACAAACACAGGCTGGGAGAAAGGGAGTATTATTCCAATTCTGCAGATGGAGAGCTCAGGCACAAGACTAAGGCTTGGTCTACACTTAAGTGATATCACCATAGCTATGAAGGGCAGGAGTATGAAAAACCACATCCCTGACCTATCGAGTTATGCCAACAAAACCCCCAGTGCAAACACAGTATTGCTAGCTGAAGAAGGCTTCCATCAATATAGCTAACGTCAGAGAAACGGTGTAGCTACGCTGGCAGAAAAACGGTCCATGTCGGCTTTATTTACGCTAGTGGGATATGCTGGCATAGACTCTGCAGTAGAGACATGGCCGAAGCGAGTTTTCTAATGTCCACAATCTATGGCAGAAGCTGGAATTGAACCAGATGTCCAGAATCTCATTCCAACACCTTAACCACAATATAATCCTTCGTTTAAATAAGATTAATTTGTTCATTAAACAAAAATCATCATATGATCAGTTAAATAGCCTGCATATTTTGATAGTCAATGTAATTTTTTGCTGCCCACACCTTTAGTTTCTAAAGTACCAAGGATCTGTGAGCTGGTATCACAAAACTACATCACAGTTGTCAGGGGCAGATGAGGCTTTTGGCAACTAGAGAAAAACGTGAAGCAGTTTGCTATTGAGGACAAAATGCATTAAGTGGATGTTTCTGCTAAATGTATCAGCACTGAAATAATTAATATTGACAGATCATCATCTACCCGTTAATACCTCTCCTTGAGCTCAATAAGAAGCAACTTGCACTTTTCAAACCAGTTTCTTCAGACTGCCTGTAGAATCAGGAAGACAAGAGACGGTGCTCATTTGCATTTTGTTCTCTCGAAATTTTATATTTGCATACAAAAGCTACAAGCTTTTTATAAAAAAGCTGAGTTTCTGGTGCATGTTTTGGCACAAGGAGTGGATTCTTCAGCTAGTAATAGTTCACCTGTGACCTTGACACTTATAAAACTGCTTTAGAACTCCAGGCCTAAGTAACTTGCTAGTAGCCCAATCCCAGCACATGCCTATGGTTCATAATTTTTAATATCAGTTCATATTAGCAATGAGATTCTAGAAATGCATTGTCTGGAGTGTGTTACTGAACTTCCTTGGTGAACAAGAGCTATTCAATAATCACCCAGAAATGCACCATCTGTTGTGCTTTATTGCTTAATTAAACTAAAATTGGGAACTTCTTAATTCTCATAGTTCATAAAGATAAATATCATCACTGAGCTTTACCACCAGGTCTCCTCTACATAATATATGGAGGCTAGAATCTCTTGTCAAGCCATCACTCAAAAATAGCATACAATCCATCTTACACACACAAACATAATTCTATTTGGCATCAGATCGATGGGACGACTTTTGGACTGACAGCTGGAGTGGAGAGCGTGTGAAGTTTAAGACATTGTTTCTTTACCCTCTCCGCGTCACAACAGAAGCTCAGTGGCACAAGTTGGTAACTGAGTTGACCAAGTTGATTTTAGCGGTCAATGACCTTGTGTATCTTAGATAACTTTTTGTTTTACACAAAGGCCACCGTCAGTACCAGGTCGAGTAATTGAGACCGTTGTTCACTTTAACAACATTTTTACATCTGAACTTTTAGAAAACCCTGCATCTCAAAGAGCTGGAAATTTTGAAGCATTGTGTATAGAGGCCGGTGCCTGGTACATACTATTTTCTAATTGCTATGGACCTCCTCATACAGACAGAACACCGAAGCTTAGGAGTTGGTGATCATTTCAGGAATTAGTTACTAGAAGGGAAGCGCCATTCTTACAGCAGCATCAAACTAGAAACTTGGTATGCTGAGAAGTGAAGAACTACCCCCAAATCAGTCACCTGAGATACAACTTACTGGACATTGAACAAAGGGTGCCTGTCCAGATACACTAGGTGGTCTGAGGACTTGTTGGTGAACAGTCCAGGAGCAGCCTGGAAGTAGCAGCCTACAGATGTCCAGCCTTCCAAAATAAATATAACAAATAAAGAGAAATAAAAGCATGAGAATGTGATCATCATGCAGATTCCAAGGCCAGAAGGAACCGTTGTGATCATCTAGTCTGACCTTCTGTATAACGCAGGGCACAGAAGTTGCCCAAAATAATTCCTAAAGCAGAACTTTCAGTTAAAACATCCAATCTTGATTTAAAAGTTGCCAGTGATGGAGAAAACACCGCAACCCTTGATAAATTGTTCCAATGGTTAATTACTCCCACTATTAAAAATGTTAGGTCTTATTTTTGGTCTGAATTGGTCTAGTTTAAACTTCCAGCCATCGGATCATGTTCTACCTTCCTCTGCTAGACTGAAAAGCCCCATTATTCAATATTTGTTCCCCATGTAGATACTTGTAGACTGTAATCAAGTCACCCCCTAATCTTCTCTTTGTTAAGATAAATAGATTGTGCTCTTTAAGTCTATCACTACAAGGCATGTGTCACGGGGCAATCCTCAGTAAGTCCTTTCTTGCTTTATGTACAGACCACACTCACTTCACGTCTCCTGCACACCTCCGAACGTTACTATTCTGTTCCAGCGGGCCACCACCTGGCGTGCCATTTATAAGTCCCAGCCAGTTCCCCCACTAGCAAAGGAGCAATGCTATACGCAGCCATCTCTGCCTTCTTTCAGGCTCTGAGCTCCCCACTTCCAGGGCTTCCTTCCTCTCCATTTATCTGCTCCCAGCTGCTGGGATTGTTTCCCCCACTAGTCTTTCAGCTTTAGCCCCACTTAAAAGCTGATCCTCCAATTAGGTCCCAATTGACCGATATTGGCAGGGATTTGCGTGACCGGGTATTGAGTTAGCGCCTCACTCAGCACCCCTGTTAAAATACGTTCTTTAATCCTTCTCATGGCTCTTCTCTGAACCCTCACCCACTTATCAACATCCTCCTTGAATTGTGGGCCCCACAACTGACAGAATATGCCAAATACAAAGGTAAAATACTCTCTCTAGCCGTACTCAGGATTTCCCCCTTTATGCATCCAAGGATCACATTAGCCCTTTAGGCCACAGAATTGCACCGGGAGCTCGTGTTCAGCTGATTATACACCATGAGCCACAGGACCCAGCTCCAATTAGTCAAGGATGACAGCATGGGCAGCCTGACAATGTTCCTCCAGAAAAGGAGGACAAGGAGAAGCAAAATGAAAAAGGACATCTGTATGAAACAGTAACAAAACAGGCCAGGGGTACAGAGGGCCTGAAGACTTTGAAGGAGGTGGCAATAGTTGGGCTCCAGGGGTTTCAGTACGGGAGGTAATTTTAGGCACCAAGGAAGCAGTAACAAACACGCTGGCTAATAGTCTATGAGCTACATTAGCAACCATGACTGGTCTAAGTCTTTAACCTTCCCACTGGACTCCACCAGAGGCAGACCGAGAAGCATTTAAGAGGCCATCAAATCCATGGACACCATTATGGTTCCATGGCTCAGGAAGCATTTGGGTCAAAGTGAAATAGAGGCAGGAGCCATCCCAGCCTTCCCCTGTGGAATCATTAGTGTGAGAAAGGGCCTATATCACGGTGTTCACTTCTCTGAATTGTCCTTGCTGGAGCTTAAGCTCATCACGGCCCAGTGTGTTGGGGTGACAGATGAGAGTAACAGATAGTTGTTCTCCTTTCAGATACATAAAGGGAAGTTAGAGGTTTACTGTATCATTCACCTTCAGGCTATTCTAGCCGGACATGTTCCATTCTCCCAGAATCAAAAGCTATTATTTTTCCAAACCTCCCCATGTTTTTGTGGCTCTCCTCTGAACCATGTATTTTGTCTTTTAAATTGCATGTTTTATTCAACCCAGAACTCCAACAGAAGCCTCACTAATGACAAGTGGAGCTCAGTTCCCACCTTGCCTGTTTTTATAGGTTTTCTCAATATGAGTGTGGGGGCATGAGAAAGGGCAAATGCAGAAATAGCCCAAGGGGCACGAGGTCTTGGGACCACCATAATGTTTGTGGGAGTTTGTCTGAGTGGATCCAAAAAAGCAGAAAGATTGAGGAGAAACATTACTGGACTTATTCAGAAGAGGTTGGCTGATCGGAGGTGTTTGGGGTTTTTTGCCTGCTGCTTCCTGTAGGTGGAGGCAAACTCCATGTTGAAGCAAGCACATACATCAACATGAAAGCTAAAGTGTACTGTAGTAGCTGTGAGTGAAATGCTAATCAAAGTTGCTATAGCATCAACAGTTCCTCAACTCAGAACATCTTGTAACTAGTGCTGATGTAGAAGCAATTCACCTATAGACAAGCCCCCAATAGGACAGTCCATTATAGCTGCAAAGATGATGTTACTTTATCAGTCATGTGAACAGCAGATTAATTTTTCAGAGTACATTACAGAGGACTTTACAATGCCGTTTTACCTTGCAAAGTCACTACCCTCCATCAAGTAAGCCTGTACAGAGGCAGTTTACAAACCTGATTTTTAACACCTAAACAAACCCAGATACCATAGCCCATAGTTGGAAGCATATTATCCCATCCTGAGTCTCCTAAGAAAAATACAGTGCAAATCTGCAGGTGTTTATAGGTTATAGCACTCTCTGGTTGTGAGAAACTCGGGAAAAGCAGCTACAGAACTCCAGATGAATTATTATTGGTAGGCCTGAGCTATATGCAGCTTTTGTACTAATACAAGTACAGATTTTTTTAAAAACCAGAACAGTTATGTACAGTCTCTAACGGGGACGCAGCTATACCATATAAAAGGTGCCTTATGCTGTATAGCTTATTTCTCTTCATGAGAAGGGGAATAAGCTATACCTGTATAACCTGCGTCCACAATAGGGTGTTCTGTAACGATATTGGTATTGTTAAAGCAGTAGAACTGCATGGAGTGAACAGACCGCACACATAAGGCTGCTTAGATACACTTATCTTATACTCCTGGTTTAAACAGCATCTTTGGCTACATAAGGAATAGAATTTTTGACCAAGGCCCCCAAAAACATGAGAGCACATTGATGACAGGGTTGCCCAGAGCTATTTTGACACAAGCTCAAATCAGTTTCCTCTACTTCTACCTAAACAGCAGAAACAAAACATGAGATCCTGTAACGAGCAGCAAAACTTTTCTTTTCTTACTCGGCTTTAAAAATTTAAACCCCAGCTAACTCAACATGAATATATAAGCAAGAACATCACATTGCTCTCAATTTAGGTGCAGTGTTTTAAAGATACCATTAATATTTTAGTCTCTCCATCTTTGTCTTCCTGTAACTGCCCAGGTTTTATCCATAGCTGCAGGACACCATTCTCGCTTGTCTCCCCAACAACAAGGTGGCAAAATACATCCTCTTGTGAGACTAAACACTTCCAAGAGAAATAACAAGTCACCATTTATCTGGGGTAAAATGCTTTTTAATTGTGTCTTATGATCCCAACAGGCATTCGCTACACAGTAATCTAACACAAGATTTCCTCTTGCCTGCCCATTCATATTACATGCATGCTATTTTAATAGTAGTTTAAATCCTTGGCACCCAAAGTGTGCTAAGAAATCCTACCTCCCACTTGCAAGAGCTAAGTAAAAATTAAGAGGAAAGTAATATTACACACTCCCTCTCTTTAGAGCAAGATGGAGTGCAATGAACACATACAATGTGTTTTATACACCAAACCCACTGAACCATTGCCAGAATTCTTTATAGCTGAACTTTGTTGTTTATAGTGTTTTAGGTTCCCCAGGAAGGGAATGTCTTTCCTGCCTTGTCTCCCCCACTTAAACCCTTTTTCTGTCAAGCACTAGGCAAACCTACCACACTATAGACTGATATTAAATAATTATTAATATTCTAGAATAAAACACTGTTCCGTGAGTAGTGATCTTTAAGTCACTGGCAGGTGATCAAGAGTAATGAATATAACATGCATGCCTTGATAGAGGTCATTTTAATGCTTCTGATAAAACCATGAAATTCATGATGCAAAAATAAGATTTGATGTATTGAGTATACATCACAGTAGTAAAGGCACAATCAAGTGAGGATTAAATTACCCATGTTAACGCAAAATGCTTTGTATATACACCATAACGAATCAGACTAAAGAATACTCCAACTCTCAAATTTCTGGACTCCACCGTCACTCTTGGTATGGTTTCCGACTTGACTATGAACAAAATTAAATTATACAAATATTGCACTAAATATCTTTTAAAACCTTATTAATATTAATATCAACTCCATCTCCTATGTGCCCGGCATTTAAAATTCATTTGAAAATCTCAAACTAATTTAAGATTTCCATCTCGAATACAAATTAGCAAGTATGCTTCCTGCTCTGTTTTTCCTAGCACCCATATCTGCACATTTACTACTAGATGTCAGTTCGCAGCACTTAGAGATGATGAATATTAAAAGCGTGCTCCTGCCTGCTAACATATTATAGCTTTGTGACCGCTGAATTTGTCTAAGGCCATGATTGCACTGAACAAACAGTCTCTAAAAGACCAAAGCATTCTGTTCATTCCCCACTTTGCCATACTGCAGAAGCACACAGGTACAGTTACAAATTAACATTTAAAATTCACGAGGCAAGAGAAGATTGATTGTGTGGGCACGTTTTGCTTTTCTGTATGCACCATTTTAAATACAATCTTTAAGGGCCACATTCAATAAAAGCAATGTACTAATTCAGTTCCATACTGCAGTCTGTGCATGCTTCCCTCCCCCCTCCCCCAGTATTGAACTCGTCTCAGTTTTACATGTATTTTTTATTTCTGTAGAGCTGCAGTAGCCTCATGAGGTACACATCTTGTTTTCATGACATTAGCCCTTCATCCAGAAGCGTGAACAAAAATATATTTTCATTTCTGAACCAAGCAGCCAACAGCTGAAAGATTAACAGAATTTTATATAGTTTAAAAACAGATGTTTCAGGAATTACAGGTGGTTGAAACCTATTAGGTCACCTAGTCCATCCACCTGCCTACACAGTATTGTTCCGTATAGTACACGCTTGCGCTTCGCCAGTAGCCTAGTCTTAAAATGACAAGTAATCAGGCTTCCATCACTTCCCTTGGGAGACAATTCCAGTCTAATAAATACCATTTCACAATGCTCACAATGCCCTGTTACTTCTAATTCTATCCCTCTGCACAGCCCCGAACAATTCTCCTCTCTCACTGATGTTTACAACCTTAAAATACATGCAAGACAGCACTGGCTTTATCTGTTCAGTCCTCTATACATGTACAGGTCCCAGTTCTGCACCAGGATCCAAGCGGGTGAACACTCAACACCTGCAGTGGGTCCTGTCCAACTAAATGAAGCATCACACAGACACAAGGGGCCAGCAGTGTGGAGCAGATGGCTGGATTGGAGGCTGGGGGTCCCCGTCCCCTAAGTTGCTCTCACCTCCACTTAATTTTTTTTTTTAATTACTCTTCTGAATTCCCTCCCATTTGCCACCTTCTTTCTAGCAGAGAGATGGGCCCACACCAAAACACCAGATCTGAACTCCCAGATCACCAACTCTTTGCTCAATGCATGATATCTCTGCATATACAGCCCAAAAATGCACTGGCTATTTTACTGTCTGCTTTTCCATATTCATGTCTAATTTGCTGATCACTATCATCCCCTTGCTGACCCTCAGTATTGCTCTTGCCTAATTTTTATCAACACATATATTTGATTAATGTTCTTCAGGGGGATTCACTTGAATGCTTCCAAGTTCTACTTCCTCCTATTCCTAAATAATCCCTCTTTGTATTATTCTACTACCCTTCATAGCATATTCAGCACAATTTAGTCTCACCTCGGATTACTTAGTATGCTGTTTGTCCCAGCACCCCTTTTATTTTTGTTTAAAGACGTTTATTAATGAGATGGTTTAACAACAATCCCTGCAACACGTCCTGGGGCATCTCCTGTGGATTCAATAAATTGCCATTTATCATTACACTTTATTTATAATTTTTTCTAACCAGTTTATGATCCATGTGACGACACTCAAATTCAAGTTAATTTGAAGTCTCAAGTAAAATGTTATCTGAGAAACTATAAAATGTCCAGATATGCATCTACTCCAGTGGTTCTCAAACTTCTATACTAGCGACCCCATTCACATATCAAGCCTCTGAGTGCGACCCCCCCTTATAAACTGAAATCAGTTTTTTATATATTTAGCACCCTTATAAATGCTGGAGACAGAGCAGGGTTTGGGTTGGAAGCTGACAGCTTGCGACCCCCCCAGGTAATAACCTCATGATCCCCAGTTTGAGAACCCCAGATCTACTTTGTAGAACAATACATGCAGACCTGCACGACACTTTCCGGCCACTTGCAATACGGTGATGGTATATGCCACCATTTGTGTGTGTGTGTGTGGGGGGGGCAATCTTATGAAAGAGAATATTACCATATCCTGCATACAACTATACTGAGCCTCCATTGGTACAGAATATTGCTACACAATTATAAGTAGCCACAAAGGCTTCAGTGTTGATGACACAAAGTAAGTTAGACAATGAAAACAGACAGTAAAAAGAAAGAACGCAGCAATTGGTCCCTTCAGTGTCTCAAAACAGCTCATTGGCATCATTCTACATTTGCTGCCCTTTTTAAAAAAACCGGGTACAGAGAAACACACTTACTGGCCAAATCCTCTCTTCACTTTTCCATCTTCTAAGCCCCCGGGGAAGCCCTGTCTCATAATACTGCTCACTTAATTTTCAAGTAAAATAAGTGGCCAAAAGGTAAGCAAATCATTCAGTGTTGTTCAAATGTATGGCCTTTGGTGCTAAACTTGTACAATTCCCATGATTCTCAGTCTGTCCAGTGACTTGTTATAAGAAAGAATGCATAAATCACGGTTTCTGAGTGACATAAAAACATCATTCATGCCTTAAGACTGGGGGAAAAACATTTTCTCAAGTAGATCCAAAGCTCAGAAACTGAGTAAGTTTGGGTCTGAGAGTTTTAAAAAACAAAAACACACTTCATCCTGGTCTCTCACTATATCTATAAACAGAGAAACTTTATTATTTTATATATTTTATTTGCAACCAGAAATACTAGAAATGTTTTTCTTCCCCTTTTTAAAAGGAAAGTTTAGGATTCTGTAGATGCCATCTGGGAGCTCCCAAGTATCAGTGAAGCATTCCAATTGAATCTCACCCAACTGCCTCCCATCTTTGGTGCAAATTAATGATCCCTTGCTGCATTTTTAAAAGCAGTACACAATTAACATCACCCTAAAAAGAACATCGTTTGATTCAGAAATAAAAGCGAACACATCGGCAAATGGACCGCATTTCAGTGCTGCCTGGCTCAAACTCAAACCTTAAACAATAAGCAGCAGTATCAGGAAAGGACTACACTACATGTTCTTTCTCAGTATCACGCTAAAGCAAGCGAGTCTCCACTGCTCATCTGGCAAATAAGTGAGTGAGCTAATCCAGTGGATAAGGAGCTGGACTAGGTCACAGGAGACCTGCCACTTACCTCCCAAGTTATTTATCCTCTCTGTGCCTGTTTCCCCTTCAAATCTTTGTCTTGTCTATTTAGATTCTAAACACTTTCAGATTGAGGAGTGTCACTATTTGCCTCACACAACAGTTGTCTAAGTGCTACTTTAATAAAAATCAACCATCATCTTGAGCTCTGTAGACAAGTGGCTGAAATAAACAGCTATTGCGTGACAAAAATAGTCCAATATTCTTTTGCTATGTTCACCCATCTTTAAATACAAGACAACCAATCCTACAAAGCCCAAATGCATCAGCAATACTTAACACTAACAATCATCATCTGCTCCTCTCTAAAGTCTTTACAAGGGTGGTCAGGTATCATCATTTTAATTTGAAGATGGGGAGGCAGAAGAATAGAAAGATGAAGTGGCATGGCCAACATCACTCAGCAAATCAGTGGCAGAACTAGGAACAGAATCCCCCATCTCCTTTTCGAGCATTCTATCCATTATGCCACATGGCTGGCTTCTCATTATAGGGTCCATACTCCATTTCCTGGGTCAGTTAGATTGGTAGAGCTGTTGGCTGCATTTCCAGTTCCATGACAGATGCCCTCTTTTCCTATAGCCCAGTGCCTGCCAAACTGATTTATGTAGCAATGAAGACAGCTACATGCCCATCCACTAATAGTATGGAGGGATCCCTCTTCAACAACATGCCCATTTTAAAATCAACTGCAGTAAACGTCATCTCATGGAAGTTTGTGTCATTAACAGAGACCAATGACTGTTGTTTCTTCCTCGTAACTTAACTATTACAGCAATGAAAAGTTACCAGCCCAAATCAAGAATTGGATTTCACTTTATTATATGAACTAGATCAGAATACAATTTACTTCTTGCTTGTCAAGTTAAATGTGTCCGTATCTAATTCAACGTTCACAAATAAAAATTTATAAAAAGATCTATATAATACCTTCATTTTATATCCATCTGCTAAGGGAAAGAAATTATACCAGCCATTTGTCATGATTGTCATCCCAAAGATAAGTAACAATTGAAATAACTAACTTACTTTAAGAACTGTGACTACAGTAAAATATCTCTACATGTGTGTGACGTTATTGACAATAACTGCGACCATACAGATCATTGTTACAACCAAGGTCCTGTAGTGGCACCAAATCTTATATAAAGAGGTGTCTAAGACCAGGTTATGTCTGGCTGGTTTGGTTTGCCTTAGAGGTGGAAAAACCCCAGCCTTGGGCTGTAGTTGCCCTGCTTGAAGCAATTTGTCCTGAACTGGCACTCTCAGTTAGGTCCTGCCAGAACCAGTATCGTTACAGTGGCGTAGTCGGCAGGATCTAACTGAGAGTGCCAGTTCAGGACAAATTGCTTCAAGCAGGGCAACTACAGCCCAAGGCTGGGGTTTTTCCACCTCTAAGGCAAACCAAACCAGCCAGACATAACCTGGTCTTAGACACCTCTTTATATAAGATTTGGTGCCACTACAGGATCTTGGTTGTAACAATGATCTATATGGTCAAATGTGCAGCTTCTATCAGACTATAATAGAAGATTACTTTAATCCGATTCCTTAGAAGCAAAGTTAATAGAGAACCTGGAAACAGTCCCAATACATCACAATGGAAGAGCTACATCTATATTCTGCTCTGAAGGAGTCTTACATGACCCAGTGACGAAAGGCCAAGGCACCTAGACAGTATGAGCTCCAAAGAAAGTGACATTGGATCGGGGGCAGACGCACAGAAATTTGGACTGGGAAAAACCCCATGTGTCTTCATATAAACTAGAAGGAAAGAGTGCAATGCTGTGGAGGCAATTTTCTGACAGAAAACAAAAAGCAAAGGTTGGATACCGTCCACTAAATAGTGCCACTTTTATAAAGCCAGGTGTAAGTAATATGTCCACTGTCTTTCAGAGAGAAACTAATATACAAGGACACTTTTAAAATAATGTTTTTGCTTAGTATTCAGTGCTAGCTTAAAATTCCATAATAGCAGATCTAGGAATCAAAACCCTCTTTTTCCAAGAACCAGTACATTATAGGCAGTATCAATACAAGTTTTTTCATAATATTCTATCGCTGTTGTTTCAGTATGGACTGTAGAATTGTCTAGTAGCTAAGAAAGGAGCTCATTCTTAATGTCCATTCAATCCTTAGCCCCCAAGACAATGGTGCCAATTATTTCCAATTTTGACAGCTATTTGGATTTTGCTTTTTATTTTTTTATGGTGGACAAATGCACCAACTCTTATACACAGTCCGTTTTGCTCCAGGAGAGAGAGAGATACAAGGAGATACAAAACGAGGGAACGTTACAGTACATCTCATCTTTCAGCTATAAATCTGATCCGACGATTAGAAGTCCACGTCTGCTATATGAGCAGCATTCTAACATCCAGACAAACTCAATTTTACAAATGATGGGGGTTATTTAATCATTAGCCGTCATTGAATTCCTTCCTTATTAAAAATTCAAACTGACTGAATGCTACAATGAAGCAAATGCAAAACAATGTAACAATCAAGATGCAGCAGCCATATTGGGAGGGCACATGAGCTGTGTTACTGGCTATTCACAACTCGACAAAATTCATTGGTCAGTTGTGGAAAACAGTCACGATTTCTTTAGAAAAGCAGAACCAACTATGAGCAAGCTGATTCATAATATACGCCTCAATAAACATGAATACCAATTTTTAAGTCTGTGGTCTTAAAGATGTTTTGAGCTCCATTTTTTAGTGGAATGAATGGGTTTGGGCATGTTAGATTTATATTCCAGGCATTTGCTTGCTTGCTTCCTCCTACAGATTCCAGATACAGCATAAGCGGTTTTATCAAGTGCTATTTGGTCTGAGGACTGGCTACTATGGAGGTCACCTTCCTTCTTGTGTAACTGCAAAGACGAGTTCAGCTCAAGTCTTTTGATACAGCCCCTACATGTGCAATTAAGGACTACAGGAGTGTTCTTCATTAACCTCAGATCTCTGGTCAAAACATTTTTGTAACATTCAGAGTTCAGTAAAAGGTCCATCTGTTTGCCGAGTAACTGTTCAGGGCCTGCTTATGGTGGGCCGTTGATGGTGCAGCGAGAGCAACTTTTTGTGCAGTCTACTGTGATTAGTTTAACGTGGTGCTTGCTATTTATACACATCGTGTTACTATTACTACTCACTTGTATTGCAATAGCTCTTGGAGGCCCTGAGATCCATGTTCCATTATGCTAACCACTGTACAAACAGTGAGAGAATGTCCTTTCCCACCCCACCCCCAAAAAAAAGACTCGAGAGAGAAAGGGAGAGGAATGAAACGGAGTGGAAGTGACTTGTTTAAGGTCACCCAACTGGTCAGTGGCAGAGCAAAGACCAGAACCCAGAACCCAGGTTCTCCAACTCCCAACCTGGTGCCTTATCATGCTACCGCTCATGTGGCCAAATATCACAGCGATGAATACACACAGAGTCAGTCATTAAAGCGAGGATAAGTCATGACGGAAGTACATTGCGTACCAAACACCGATGTCACATCTGTCTAAAGAATGCTGGTTATATGCCCAGCATGTTATAACTGTGCCACCCTAACTGACTCTCAACTATCAAACAGTAATTCCACAGCATTAAGCAGACATATTTGAATTCCTCAATGGAGAGGTTGGGCAAAGAAAGACATCCTTCTCACTGAACTACATTTGACAAAGTTGGCCCACCCACGGGGCTTCAACTTCTAGAACTCCACTTCAACGTTCACCTCCTCAGACCTTGTTCTCTGGGAAAGTGGCTTTCACCTCCCTCCCTCTCCTTCGGTTAGAGATGGTCAAATTTCATCATCAGTTCACCCAGACTTGCACATGCAGGAAGTAGGACATGGTAGATGATTTCCACTGATCTGATACCTGTAAGCACAGGTTGTTCAGAGGTATTCCATGTTAGCAGTGAGCTATATTGCTATCATGCTAACCAAGTACTCACATAATATAAATTTAGACTTCTTGCTGTAAGAAAATGTCTCAAGTCTGAGATAGAAATCAAGGGGAAAGCTAATCAAAAGAATTCAGGCACTAAAAATGGAGTGGGAGTGTGGGGAGAGACTTCTCTCATCCCTAAATTTAGTACGTTTTTCATCTGTCAGTGCTCAGCAAGGAATAAAACAAGGCGAAAGAATGAGAAGTTGAAAGCTGATGTCTTGTAGTTTATCTACAAAAGCAGCACAACTTTTAATGGCATCATTCCAACTGAGCATGACGCAACCAACTGCACATTTACACAGGGAGCTCCATGCTGTCCTTATGCCACAGCGCAAGCCAGAGACTGTCCAGGTAGTAGCAAGCTCCATTTGATTTGCAAGATCCCAATAGTCCATAGTTTCACCGCTACTCAATCACCACCACTGGCAAGTGTTCTTGTCATTCAGATCTCAACCCCCTGCCCCACCCTCCCACCCCAAAGACTTCGAGAAGAGTACTTTTTAGGAGTAAATGCACCCTGAAGGTCTTCTGGAAAGATTTTTGTACTGCAAACTCCTCCAAGTCCTCAGTCACTAGCTGTTCTGATTCTCTGTCCTTTAACACTGTCGCTTAGCCAGGACAGCAAGCATGTTGTATGTTTGTTCCACCTGGAGCACATACTTCTTAAAAAAACAATTCTGTATGAAGATTTCTTGGCAACGTGCACATGTTAGCATAGGAAGTAATAAAGGCAAAATACTGAGCAGCAATACTCATCAGCACACGTTTATTATGGGGAATGATGGCCCTAAGGCACAGTCACCAGTTTTAAAATGGGGCTGAAATAAGTTTTTAAAGAATGTCTCCTTCCCCACTATTTCCCAGGTGATGTGCATTGTGTTTTATTACTTTCAGAAGCCTGTATCCAAACTACTTGGAAACCTCGCACAAGCCCTTGTACCAGACTGAAGCTCTACTGGCAGGAACAGGAGCGTGGTATCACAAATCCACTAGCCATCCACTTCTGAAGAGCTAGGACCAAACACAGACCTAAGAGGCATGTGAACTCTCCAGGTACCTATCTACCCCTCGCAACAATCAAGTATCCACAAGACTCATCCTAGCCCCTTTTTGTCCACACCATAAAAAGCCAGCATGAAATGGAGCATGATTGGCAGTCACTGCTCAGACGACACTGGAAGTGAGGGCAGGGATGTTTTACATCATCATGACTAAGGCAAACTAGTAATTTCCCCCCTTCTCTTGTTTAAGGAAATGTTAATTTCATGTCTAGTTTACCTTTGCCTTAAGGGAATATCACCAACATTCTTAGAAGCATTAAAATTCACTTCAAAAATTGTGACAGGACATGATTTATGCTCTAAAAGGCCTCCCGGTCGAAGACCAGCACCACAATACTACTATAGGAGTATTACACCTGATTACCGTACTGGTACATTCCAGCCCTTTCCTTCCACTGCCCCCAAAATTGTGAGCGAGCGAGAGAGATTATATTATATCTGGGGTCTTAATTAGACCGTCAGATCCTTTGCTATCAAGCCCATTTTAGAATTAGCGTCATACACAGGCCTTCACCCTCTGGGTACAAAGCTGTTTCACAATTTTCTGCCCTACCCTACCAAGACAAGAGCAGATGCATTCCGTGCTTTTTATAATTAGCCTTGACCTCGGCATCCACAGAGACTAGCATCTCATGTTCCTCTGGGAGATGGCAAATCCACAAATGCAATGCACATGTTAAGCCATAACGAATACTGTTGGGACATTGTGCCTACAATAAAGTGAACTATTTTAAAAGCTAAGTAATATAGAAACAATTTAATGAACTTAAGTTTTACACCTCAGCAATGTGCCTACAAAGTCAGTTCCAAGACTACTCTCAATATACCATTCTTCAGCTCTCTAAACAGCGTACACATTAGATTGCTACAATCTCTCCTTATATCACATTTGATAATACAGCATGTGATGCATAATTATATTAAATAGGGCTTAAGTCACTTCACAAAAGAAAATGGACTTTGAGATTTTGTGCTGCAATTTACAAGCTATTAAGAATCAAGCCCCGTGAATAGGTGGAAGTGGTAGATGTGGTATATTGTGACTTTAGTAACGAATTAGGGCAATACAACCTAGATGGAGCTACTATAAGGTGGATGCATAACTGGCTGGAAAACCATTCCCTGAAAGTAGTTATTTATTAGTGGTTCACAGTCAAGCTGTAAGAGCATATCAAGTGGCGTTCCACAGGGATCAGTTCTGGATCTGGTTCTGTTCAATATCTTCATCAATGATTAAGATAATGGCTTAGAGAGTACACTTATAAAGCTTCTGGCCAATACCGAGCAGGGAGCGGGTTGCAAGTGCTTTGGAGGATAGGATTAAAATTCAAAATGATCTGGACAAACTGGAGAAGCGGTCTGAAGTAAATAGGATGAAATTCAATAAGGACAAATGCAAAGTACTCCACTTAAAGGGAACAATCAGTTGCGCACGTACAAAATTGGAAATGACTGCCTAGGAAGGAGTACTATGGAAAAGGATCTGAGGGTCATAGTGGATCACAAGCTAAGTATGAGTCAACAGTGTAATACTGTTTCAAAAAAAAGCAAACATCATTCTGGGATGTATTAGCAGGAGTGTTATAAGCAAGTAATTCATCCACTCTACTCCATGCTGATTAGGCCTCAACTGGAGTATTGTGTCCAGTTCTGGGCGCCATATTTCAGGAAAGCTGTGGACAAATTGGAGAAAGTCCAGAGAAGAGCAGCAAAAATTATTAAAGCTCTAGAAACCATGACCTATGAGGGAAGATTGAAAAAATTGGATTTGTTTAGACTGGGCGGGGGGGGGGGGGGGGGGAGATAGGGGGATGACAACATTTTTCCAGTCCATAAAACGTTGTTACAAGGAGGAGGCAGAAAAAAAATGTTCTATTTAAGCTCTGAAGATAGGACAAGAAGCAATGGGCTTAAATTGCAGCAAGGGCAGTTTAGGCTAGACATTAGGAAAAACTTCCTGTCAGATGGTTAAGCACCAGAATAAATTACCTAGGGAGGTTGTGGAATCTCTGTCACTGGAGATTTTTAAAAGCAGGTTAGAAAAACACCTGTCAGGGATGGTCTCAATAATACTTAGTCCTGCCTTGAGTGCAGAGGACTGGTCTAGAAGACCTCTCGAAGTCCCTTCCCAGTCCAATCATTTTATGAAAACGCATTGGTGGTTGTCCTATAATATATAACTAAAGGAAGGTTTAGAGGATTTAAGTCGACTTCAGGGCTCATACGAGGGCTGGGTAAAGTAACAGCACACTAATGGAATGTCCACATTTCTCTTTCTACAAAAATGATACCAGATGCAATAAAGTTGTATAAATGAAGTGACTTCCAGTGTTATTGATAAATTTTGGAAGTTTGTTAATGAAGACTGTAAATTAGTGGGCTGAACCCTGTCATTTGCTAATCATATTTAATATTCATTTTCTTCCTGCAGACACACACACGACAAATTATCAATTTCCGTAAATCATAATTAGTTCAGAGGCAGCTTTCAATTCAACTAAAGATTAGATCTGTACAGTTTTAAATTAGTAGAATTTAGACACATTAGGGTAGTTGCAAGTGAACCTTCGGCCAAGTGTGGGATTTCAAATTGTGTCTCACAACCCTTGAGACTCAGCAACATTATTTTTTTGTATTATAAATAACACACCATACAATTTTACAAGTGTTGGATTTTTACTAAATGCTGGAGAAGTAACTGAGCTTGAATGTTTCAACATGATGCTCTCTATTTAGTGACTTAAAAGTTTTCTCCAGAATAAAGGTATTTTCTCTTTTTGATTTTATCCTCTAATGAATTATCATTATTTACATAGGTAGAACTTTTGAGCCACTCATTTTCTTAGAGCCATTAGCCCTCATGAGCTGATCTCCCTTAGCTGCTGAAAATGAACCAAATGGTTATTTACTGACACTTTTGTCTTCTAAATTTTGTTTCATCAGTACTCAAAGGTGAATGAAAGAATATGCTGGAAAGAAAAAAAATTAACCTTTTGGTCTCAAAATATGGGACGAAAGAGTCACTAACTATAATTGTATTGCAACCAAGTCTACCACAGAGTAGACTACTACATTTGAGAATCCCTCAGCACATATATTTGTTTTCACTGGAACTAAATTAGATTAAAAGGGACATGCTAATGTGACATTTTACTATTACAAAGGAAACTCGGTGCTAAAATTAGAGCATAAATCAGGCACAAATATTCTTCTAGATATGCAATCAACTTAGCTTACTATTCATCCTCCTTTATGCATCAAAAGATTGTATTAAATTCTCGTATTTTGTTAACAACTCTGTGTTGCTCCTTGTTCACCAAAGATGCTGAAGCAGTTTTACTCTTGCAACACACGAAGTTCAATGCAGACAAAGAAAGTCTAAGGGGCCCTAGAAATAATATTTAAAATCAAGATTTAAATATAAATGCTTTACAGTTTGGGATATTTGTCCACATTATTTATAGATAGGCATATATCTCTCTCTCTCTCTCATAGAACTGTAAAGACCTTGAAAGGTCAAGTCCAGTCCCCTGCCTTCACTAGCAGGACCAAGTACTGTCCCCTGACAGATTTTTGTCCCAGATCCCTAAATGGCCCCCTCAAGAATTGAACTCTAAATCCTGGGTTTTTGCAGGCCAATGCTCAAACCACTGAGCTATCCTACCCCCCAAGACACTGCACAATTTTACATATATTTTTCAGTTTCAGCACATAAAATACTAGTGTTCACATTCAAAGTAACATTAAAAGCCAAATGACTCGTTGGGAAACAATGGACAGCTTGGGATATAGACCACACCCACACACAAACGTTACCAATTCCACAAAGCAGTATCCAAATATGTAAAAATATGCTCACAATGGCTAAGCAGAATACTGCACAGTTCTTGTTGGCACATGCATTTCAAAACTGAGGCATCACTAGGTATCAGCCTTTGCATTCCAAAGGCTGACTCTGCTGATATTTTTGCCTAGGAGGGAAGCAAAAAACGTTTCACATTCTTCAACTAATCCAACAGCAGCAGAACCCATCTTCCTTAAGGCCTGAAGAAGTCAATGGAAAGAGCTCAGAAGTGATATTTGCAGTTTAAGGTGTTTCTCCTCATCTATTCAGCCTCTCCAGGGAAATAGTGTTTGAAAGAAAAAGTGAAGTGCAGATAATTCAGGCAAACAAAATTTCAATTAAATATTTTGGAAAGAAAACACAAAAATTTGCTGTGCTGAACCTAATACATAATACAAACCCCAAACCAACACACAAAACATTAGCTGAAACCTAAATAGGCCACAACAAGCTTTGTGAATTGAACACTACATTTCATGGCATAAAAGAATTTAGTGCATTAATAATTAGCATTTCCTTTGTTCCGGATTCAATGAATTTATATCATCCTTCAACACTGTTTGACCAAAGCAAACAAAAGGAAGAAAACATTACTCTTTCCAATCCATACAAAATGATCTGGATATTCACGTTTAAAATTGCTATCATGGATTAGTTTAAGGCAATTATTTTACTTGAGGCATTCTTTCACAATTATTTTTAAAGAATTCAAATAAGTCTCTTGCCTAACAAGAAAAATGAAATCCTATTAGTTGTGTCTCCAGTGTATATTAACATTCCTTTTGTTTAGAAAGGTTAATATCCCCCCAAATAAAGGCGAATACACTGCCTGTTAAAATAATTACATGATGACATTTCGGAAAGGTTGGCAGATAGACATGGTTTCAAGCAAAGAAACAAACAAATATAAGCAGTACTTTTTTTTAATTATCCATGACTTAAAAAATTAAAGGCACTGGTAATTCCATCATATCTGCAGCTTCCAAGAAGATTTTCTCCTAATATTTTCTCTGTCCCATAGGAAACATGCTTTCTTAGTCCCAATATCTAGTGATCCACTAGCTAAAGAAACTAATGCAAATCTGAAGCCAACAAACATTAGAACTGATCATTCAGGTTATAAAGACACTCATGTCAACCTTAATTGCTGCTTTCCAATTAGCAACTTCAAGCAAAGAAACTAGCTCATCACAAAGAATCAAATGTTTTCCTCTTTTCTAGGTAGCCTGATGCCTAAGGGTACAGCAGAAGCCAGAGTTACCCCTACTATCAGTTAAAGCCTTAAAATAATCTCTTGTGAGAAACTGCAAAAGATAATAGGATTTAGTAATACAGCACCACTCACGATTCCATAGTTTAAAGTCACCTTGAGCTTTGCACTCAAGTCAGGGACTCACCCATAACAATGGTTGAAGAATACAGTGCATCCCTCTGAAAAATTACACCATTTGCTCTGAGCACAGAATACATTTTCTGAGAATTTACAAGTAAAACAGTTAATTGGTCATGAGTTAAAACTACTTTAAAAATGATCATTAAAATACTTAGCATCCAGTATCAGACCATTTCTCTCACCTGGACGATCATACTGAAATAATGCAAGTGCTTCAAACTTCCCTGACAGTCAAAACTCACTGATATCCTCTACACAGGATACATTTAAAGGTTGTTGTGAAGGTTTTTCTTGTGTTTATTTCAGAAGAGTTAACGGTTATTCTTCCCCCATTATTCTTCATGAAGTTTCTTCTTCCGCAAGGGATGATGAATAATATTCAACTCCAGATAATTCCATGCAGAAGCACCTTCTTCCAATATGGCTAACATCTTCCATTGTTCTAAGCAGAAATGAGGTCATGAATTTACCTACAGTTGGGTTGCTATTTTGAGAAGGGTGTTTATCTCCTATTCTCAACAGGATTGAGGACACAAGCTGCTCCAAGATGGCTGCTGGTTTCGCTCTTAGTAGAAATAATGGGGTGGCCGTTTTGAAGGACACCTTTCTTGGGAGCTGGGCTTCAAATCTCACTATGAATAATAGCAGAGAGCAATTTTCCATGAGTTTCTCTGAAGGAAAACATGATTTATGCAGCAGCCTCTGTTGATGGGAACTTTTAGTTATGAAAATTAATAGCAAAAATGACCATTAGTACTAAATATTTATTTTCAGGAGCTACTCCTTACAGCAGATATATTTGGAAGAGAAGGGGGGACAGGTTTGTTCGTGTACACATGTACCGTGAAATAATGTGAGGCACTGCAATAGGGAGAGGAGAAAAACAGGTAGTGTGTGGATGTGCACAGGAAAATATATTTGTCACACTGGTAATGAGCAGGGTGAGTTCAAAAATATGAGTGCGCGCTCGAGAGCGCGCTCATTATTACTGGAGATCTGACCCATACTTTTTTTTTTAACTTCTGGGGTTGTACTCTAGCTATTTTGAACTCCTCTGCAGATGTAAAACAGCTCTAATTCAGGTTAACTGGCCAGCATACTCTGGATACTTGGTGCTGCTTCAGAGTAGCATACAGAAGTCAGATCATAGTGGTAAAAAGGACCATAGAAGTTTTAAAAAATTAAAATTGATACTTAATTACATAACAAATATCACAACATTAGCTGTGGGTTTCTTGTTTCAGTAATCTCATACAAGAGTAACCAAAAATAAATTCTCAAAATAGTTTTTGTCTAAGATGCTGCTGAAGTTGAGAACACGTCAGTAATATAGGGTAATACACATTATGGTGACACTGAAGAGAAAAAAAATCTAATTTGTCTTTAAAAATCAATCTGGGAGTACGAACACAAAAATGCCTCAATCCATTATACAGTTATCGCATGGTGTTAATATAGGGCAGAGTTAAGGCTGTCTGAGAACTCTGTATTTTTATACTTTACCATGTTTGGATTTCTTTTAAATTCAATCTTAACTCTTAATTTCTTGGGTTTAGAACACTTGGTTTGGGGATCAAAACCACATCCCTAAAACATGTTTTACCTCTAAATTATTAATATGCACTCCCAATCTTTACTATTTAACACATGGTTTTGGTCTCTGAATAGACATTCACCCGAACTATGGAGTAGGGAATCTGCAACTTTCTCTTTCCTAGCATCTTTTTCAAGGGAGTGGTGGAAGAGAAAGAATCAAGGTTTGGATTTGGTTTGGTCCCCCAATAAAAAACCATGTTGCTATGAAACATTTGTGAATACTTGGAAAGCTAGTTATCAAAACTGTATTCACACAATTATTTTAAAAGTCTCAAAACGTAACAAATGCTAGCATTTGATATTGGAACATTAACACACAATTTGATCTTCATGAGTCTTGGGATCCATTTTTCCCCATTTGTGTGTGATAACTGTGGGAACAACCCCCTACCCGCCAACCCTGTCTCCCACTCACTGCAATATAAATTGTGTGTGTATACTGATGTGAGAAATTACTGTCTAGTCCCATCAGAAGTAATGGAATGATAAGTATTACAACTAACAGGTGACAGACAAGTCATTAATATAATGTTAATATATTAACATAATGCTATAAAATATTTTAAAAGCTATTTAAACAACTGTAAATATGCCAAGGCATATCTGCTTATGCTTTGAACAGCACGTGACTGAATTTAAGCCAAAAATATTTTTGAGACCTCATGTCAAGGTCCAACTCCTACTCAAGATCATCATAACTACAAGTCACTTCAATTAAAAAAAAAACGTGACTCCCACACAAGTATTATGTGACAGCAGGGTATTCAGAAGTGTTGCATTGCTGAACAAAATCCTACTGTGTATCACAAGTACTTGGAGCTGTAAGACTGGCAGCTCTTGAATCCAAATGCCAGCTTTTTGCGTAAATAATGATAATACAAGTTTGAAACTGTGAACAACCTTTAAACCAAAGACAACCAACTAGGTCAACAAAAGCTGCAACTCATTCATTTAAAAAACAAAAAACAAAAAAACCCCAAAACCCCCACAAAAACAGCTATACTGTTCAACAGCTTACTCTCAAGTCCTGTCTTGTGAATACAGGAAAACCTTGGTATTTAAGTTATGCTCCACACCTGAAAAGAAAACTTCATCCTGATATAATCGATGAACTCCAGAAGAAAGTCAAGCTATGTCCTTGTTTTCCTTTTCCTGTCCTGCGCCTCTGAGCAGGCAACAATGTTAAATCTTACTAAAAATCATGCTTTAAGGCCAAATAAAACCAATGTTTCAAAAACACAGTGTTAAAGCAAGGCTCAAACGTGTTTTCACTGACCTGAGTTCTACTTCTTTCGCCAACATTGCAGGCCCAAAGCTTCTTTGCCTGCATGCATTTTTTTTTTTTGCCCTAACATTGCCAGCATTATTACCACATGGTGCAGCTCCATCAGGGAAAAATGTTAAGAAAAATCAAGCCCACTGTACATAAGGCCCAGGAAATAGTGTACAAAACCTATATATGAGCCACACCCTGTTTAGAGAACCATATTTAAGTCAAATATTGCTGCCCTCTGGGTGTAAAGGGGGCCTAAAAACTGGCTCCCAGTCTTCATGCCCAAACAAGTTCCAGCCTCCCTTCCCCCTTCCAGCTCTTAGTTCCAGCACCCAGCCCAGCAATAAGAGGGAAAGGCCTTCTGAGCTCCCAGAGCCCTGGGCAGGAGCATGTGCCGTCTTCCTAGCAATAGGAGCTGGGAGAGGCTCCACCATGCTCAGCAAGGACAGAACCTTGAGATTTTAGCTAAGCTCTAGCAAGTCTCCGCTAAGCTTGCGCAAACCGAAATTTTCCAAAAAGGCTTATAACTTGGCTAAATAGGGGTAGATTTTCACAGGGACGGCAGAAGACACATCCCTGACACAAAGCACACACCCCCAAATGTCAAGTGCTTGCTCCAAAGCAAGGGGGGTGCAAGAGGTTTTCCACACACAAAAAAAAAAGGTTGTCAGAATTTAAACATGGGCAAAATGTATTTTTCCCCCGAGCCTCATTCTCAGAAACAGCTGATCCGCTTTGGTTAAAGTTACAAAAACCCACAGACAATCTGAGACAGACACCCGGGCGTGTAAAATCTCAATCCAACCATTTAAAGTTGGGCAAAATTATAAGCAACTGAAAACAGGGTCTTATAATTCTAAGGGTCAGGCAGCCCTAGCAGGCGGTGGTACTACCAGCCCCACCTGTAATTCAAGATGCATCACAGCTTGACTCTCCAATCCTGAAGCGAGCTGAGAGGTAGAGGGAGGGAGGGAGGAAGATCTTTTTTTTTTTAATAGCGAAGTCAACAAATTTGGGAATCTGACAATAGACATGGAACAACACTCCCCCCCACCCCCAGACACGTTTGCAGACTGTTCTTAGAGCAGCAGCACACTTTAAACCATCCTGGTTTCAGGACAACTCACCAGACAAGAGGGCACATGCAGGGTGAGTTCAAGTACAGAAGTAGGCCATTATCCCCTCAACTTAGAAATTAGTAGGAAGTTTCATAAAAATCAACATAATATGATTTCCACAACACAGATTTTATATAAACATTTAAATGCAGGCATTTTTAATATGGAGACCGAAAACCAAAGCTTTTTTCCCATATATTTTACAAACCAAGGAGAATGACCTATTTAGAGTGAAAGAGTATTTCCCCCCTGCATTCCTGGTATATGCACTGCATTCCTCCCTTCCCCCATAAAGTACGAAACTGACATGAGTCACATCTGTCTGACTTGTCAAAAGATGGTGGAAGTTTGAGCAAACCGTGTTCTACAGATGTTCCTCTGACTAAAAATATCCTTCCCACATAAGGATGACAATTTTCCAGCTCAGTGGCCAAATAGACTGCTCAAAGGCATGTACTGCCAATAGAGATTCACTGCAGATGGTAAGGTTAGCTATTCCTTTCTTCTCCTATTAAAACTTCTCTCCACTACCGTCATATTTTGTAAATGAGTGTTATGAAAAGAAACCATTGCAGCATTTCAAATCCAACAACAAAACAACAACAACAAAATCCATTATAGATCTTCATCTGATCAAAATCTACTTTTAATATCCTTGTTAGAAGAGATACCTTTTTAAATGGATAGGACATTCCTGTGCTACACATACAAATACACTTTCATCTGCTGATAAGGCAACTTCCTGGATAACAATCTTAAAAGGTAGATTATGAATCCATCATCCTCCAGATTAACACAATATAAATCTAACAGAATGATTCAAATTGGTTTATTAAAAACAAACACATCAACACTACACAATTCCAACAGGCTTACTTGGTAATTATGGATAAAGTAGCATGAGGAAGAGCCATGCAATAAAGGGAGCTTTAGCCAATGCACCTGAATCCTACTTTTTAAATTCCTGGCTACTTCATTTCCCAGTGGCTACTCAGCACATAACTAACTGCATGGTGTTTCTGCAATATGGAAACAAATTAGAGAGATTAGAATAAGATCCAACCCTTGTAGCCAAAGTATGTCTTCAGAAACTAAAGACAATCAGTGACTGTACTGACTACGCCCATGAAGATGTAAGGGGTATGTCTTCACTGCAGAGTTATCCCGGACTCTTTCTCAGCTGCTGTTCCAAACCCCTCTCCCATCCACACACAAAAACATCTTGAGTTTATTGGGACTTTCAACCCAGACTTAGTTGGCATGCGGGGGGGAGGGGTCAGTAGCAGCTCAAATGCTGCTTTCACTGGAACTGTAACCCACCCACTTTGCAGTGAGACTAAATCACTCAAGTGCTGACAGTCCTCCAATGCCTTCCCACAATTCCCACTGTGTGCCCAGAAGGACACATTCTCCCACAATTCACTAGCAAAATTCACTGACTGCAGCACAAAAAACCATGGGATATGCCCCCAGAAGTATTAGCGGCACACCTGGGAAATGCAGCACCCGTGAAGATACTAACTGTAGTAGGGCTTTGTTCTGTGACTTCTCACACCCAGGCTACGCTAAGCTGCCAGTCATCCAGGTTAGCTCTGCAGTAAAGACATACACAAAGGAACAACAGTACTGGTTTGTCACCACACATCTGAGTTACTCTTAACAAAATACCACACCCAAATTAGGGGTTTGCATATACTTCTCTTTAACTTCCAAATGTGTAACCCTAGAATCTGTTGACTGGCATAAAGTGCAGTTCTCTCACAAATGATCAGACATGAATAAAATATTTGCACATTTTATGCCTTGGAGAGATCTTCTTTTGTATTTGCATCTGAACTTCATTATCATTTGCACCCGTTATTATAGATCCAGACAATAAATATTATGCATCCAAGTAAAGACAAAGTAGTTTCCGCTAAAACCTGCAGGTAACACTGTGTGAGACTGATGGCAAACAACAGAACGAACAGTATTAGACCTGTGAAGAAATAGGAAAAATACCTTCGAGACAAAATTCTATAAACAAATGCTGATATCCCAATGGCATCTAAGTTAAAAGTCTGAAGGGGATGAAAATACTTCAGAACCTAACCTCGTACATTTCCTGTTGAAAATTCCTTACATTCCATCACTAAATCATAAACACTACAGTAGTATTTCAATCTCAGATTCTGCTGATTTTCAAACTGAACTGTACATGTGTGGTTTATGCTGTCAGCAGAACCCCTTCAATGAACACCATCTCGTTCATAAGATTTAGTGTCCAAGAGGCAATTCACCAGGTTTTAAGAGAAAAGAGTGAGGACCTCAATCCCTTCAAGAAGACTTTCCTCCTAAAAATGCCTTTTAAAAGGGAGGAGGGGAAAGGATTTGATAGGAATCAAATTAATCTTTTACTTAAGCAGCCAGGCTTAATGGTTATCTTCTATACTTGTGACTTAAAAATATTCAGCCATCTAACTGATCCATCTCTCCCAAAATAGTTACTTCGATTGCAACAGACACTCCCCACACATGCGCACACTCTCCTCCCAATCAATGTAACCTATACACTTTCCAATTCCAGCTCACAGCTCAACTAAAAGCTTTTACGAGGAAAGTTTAAGAGCTTTTGTAAGCAGACTTCAATTTCTATGCCCTTTTTAGCTCCATTAAGACATATAAGGCAGCCTCAAAGGTTATTTTGCACCCACCAAAAAGTGTTAAATACTTTGCCCAGATTTTTATTATAGAAATTCAGATGTTGCCTACTTGGTTTCTCTTAGAAGACTCTGAACAATTGAAAATCTTGCAGACTGGCTCCACAATTACCAAGAAAGTCAAAACCGAGCAACAGAGGGGGAAGAGATTTTTAGTCAGTTTGATTCCTTTTTTGGCTAACGCCTAATCCACAGGCCTCAAACATTTGAGAACAAGATACCTGGTGAAGATGCAACCTTCATACACTCCACTTGAGGGGGATAAGCAGCCAAATACCATAGTGATGAGCATGGTACGAAAAACACAAAGGCGGGAGGTGGGGGGAGGAGGAGAGGAGAATGTCTCACTGCAGTTCTCTTATCCTTCAGGGAAGAATTTTTATATATACACATTGCTAGTATTTTTAAGGTAAAATAAGCTGAAAAACACAGGTTCTGAAGAGTTGTGTACACTAGAAAATCACCAGTACTAAAGGGGAAAAATGGTTCCTTTTCCCCCTTTGCAATTCACCTTTAAATGTTGGACACCCCTCCCCCAATCCTCCAAAATTCATTTCTTAGTTACCCCAACAGTTCAATTGAGAAGACATCTGAAAAACACGGTATTGATGGATTAAAATGCATAGCCTGGAATAATGGGAGTAAGAGACTTATTCACAAGTAAGAACTAAAAATGGACTGCAGTAAGTTCTTCATGAAGGTTAATGATCTCTACACCAGTGGAATCTTGATAGGGCTATTTCATTCGCTGCTAGATCCTGTCCAGGCATCCAGCGCAAAAGGAATTAGGTGTCCCTATATAGAGAAATCACTTTGCCCAGATACCACTAAGAATACATAAGCCATTCATGTCCCAACACACATTTCTCTTCAGTTACAGAGGTGTCAAAAAACCCTCATAGTTTTGGTTTCTTTGTTAAGAAAGATTCAATTGGCTTACAGGAAATCTAAGAAGAAAAGAGACACTACTCATTGTTCCTGTTAACCTACAGAGTGCCTTGTAAAGCCAGAGAAGCTCAGCTAGTTAAGCTCAATAGCAGCAACGCTTGTAGTTTACTGTTCATGTAAGAACCCGAGCTGCAGAAGACTCCAGGGCATCAACAGAGCAAGCTATAAACTGACATTTTACCGAAGAGAAAGTTTCGCAATATCTACTATGCCTGTCACACACAACTGTTCTTTGCCGAGACAGATGGACCAAGCTTCTATTAGCAATGAATAATGAAATCTGAAGTGAAAGGTGTGAGATGCTATTTAACCTTGCTTTCCCCCAACACCGTAAGTTTTGAACTGTACAGCATTTGATATTTTTGTCCTTCTAAAAAAAGGAAGAGAAGCAATAATCGCAAGTTAGCTCTGCACCGGTTACCTCATTATCTTTAAAATCAGATTCGTTCCTATTTTCGCCTCCTTCAATATTGGTGTGCTGAACTGTTTGTGATAGCAACAGGAAGCAATATCCAGCTGCAACTGGACCAACCCGTCAAACTTGAAGGCAAAAGTTCCAAAAGCCTACTTATGCAACTTCTGTCTGCTTTCAGCACGTATCTTATAGCAATCACTTGGTAGAAAGAGGTAGATTTAGCATACACCATTTAACACCCACCACACTTTGTTGGAGACTAGGTCACTTGGGCTAACTAGACAGCATCAGCCTATGCCTGCAACTGATAAAATACAATCTCCTCAATCGTCATTTAATTCATTAAAGGGTTGTTTGTTTAATGTGTAAAATAGCTTAGCCAGTCAGACTCCATATTTAATTGCTGCTACTCACTAGCATCAACTCATCTTGCCGCAAGTATTGGCATGGATTGCGTTTCCAATAGGAAGGGTATAATCACCAGCAATGTAGATATGTAATACAAATACTAGTAATAATAAAGCATTTTACCAAAAGAAAGTAGTTCAACAGACCGATGACCTAGAACGTTTGAGGGGATTTAATTTAGAGGACTAATGTAGTAAGTGTAGATTGGGCAGGTGAGGAAATTCTGTATTCCACAAAGCAAGGTGAGAAAAGGAGGCCAATTTAGCACCTGGCAATTTACAGAATATCGTAAACGAAAGACTGTAAATAGGAGATGAAGACACAAAGCAGGGTGCTTCTTCATCCCGGTGCCCATTTTAAATGAAAGTTCCTTGGGAAGGGAACAATCAAGCATCTTAGAATGCTGTCGCTTGCTAAAAATGTTTACCTCCGTATAGCTGGAGGAACATTTGGAGTTACGTATACACGGTCACCTCTGGGTTTCCATTAACACTGGATATTTATATAGATTTGGAGAGACCCTATTTCAATAGGATATATCGCGTTATTGCTCATGTCCTGCAGCAATAATTATGACACAAAGTAAGTGACAAATCCCTGCCAATAGCCAACAGACAGCCCTTTTGTTATTTATGATGTACTTGAGTGTAACATTCCTTTCAAATCATCCCTTTTATTAAATTTATACATTTTAAAGTGACTTCACATTGTCGACGCTTCAACTTGACCACTGCCCATCCTGTATGCTCTAGTGTGGCGCACATTTCCCTCCTCTGCCCACCCCAGGCTGACCATTATTCAGACACTGCATATGCCCAGCTGTTTTACCATCACTGAACGTGGGTTCCAACTTTAAGTTTGGAAAAAAATAATTTAAAAAGGCAAGCATCCTGTAATAAAACAGCTCAACGTCATATTTGCCACTAGCACAACTATCTTCATGCTCCTTTTAGCTACTTTATTATCTATAAGATTGCCAGCTACATGGTAGCTCTGCCAACTATTACTGGTCAGTTTTAACTTGTATTGAGTAGCCAGACTTAATAGTCTTGTTAGTTTACACATTTGCTAAACCCAAATTGGTCAATGACTAACCTCTGTCATTTGCATTATAAGCTAAATGATTCAGAAAATGATCAGGGAATGCCTGTGGGTCAGCTAACTTCACAAAAATATTTTCTAATTCTACTATACTTGTAACACAGTAACTTTTTTGTTATTTTAAGCAAGCAGTCAGAGTAATTCAAGCTCCCAATCTACACACTTTCCCCAACACACTCACATTTTAACATTTCAGCAATAAAAAAAAGCTACAACAAATATTAAAAGTGTTTTCCTTAATTAAGAGCTTAATCACACCTGTGTATTCCATTAGAACAGCATTTTGCACATTTACCATGTTACTATACGCTGAGATTTCGTTCAGCTGGCCTATAATATGCAAACACTAACACCAGCGCAGACATCTACTGAATTTGTTACATCTACGGTATTTGTTACATCAGAGCAACTTTCATTTACAAATACTAGTGTCAACTATTAAAATAGATCTGCTTATTTGAAAACGTTTAGTATTTTAATTCAAAATAATGGGCTTCTTTGAGTACAAATGCAGTCACTAGAGTCACATGATCTGCAACGGAGCTGCACAAACAGCACTGATATTTTGTATACAAAACTACATAATATTTATTGAATTAAGTCCACACAAAGACGCAGTTGCCTTTCTCCACTTTCGGTGTAAGGCTGGCAGAGAAGGATACAATTTTTAATACACGTATTGCTTTTTTGCTTAGGCCTTGTCTACACAAACACGTAGTGTGTAGCAGGGTAGTGCTAGTGCAGAGAAGATTCTGCACCCCAGGGACAAAATGTCTGTGTGGATCCTGCTGCCGCATACTAGAAGTTCCAGAGAGTGTGTTTCAATCTACTCCCTTTTCCAATCAGGGTACATCTAAGTGCCCTAGGGAAACTTAGTGTGGGGCAGCACAGTCCACGTGGACTGTTCGCACACAGAAGGGTACCATTTACACCCCAAGGGTACCTAGTTTTCCCCTACTGTTACTCACACCTTCTTGTCAACTGTTTGAAATGGGCCACCCTGATTACACTGGCCTCCTTACCACTACAAAAGTGATTTTTTCCACCCTTGGTATTCTACTGTTGAGAATAGCCCACTTCCACGTCAATTGAATTGTCTCCTTAGCACTGATCCCCCACTTGGGAAGGCAACTCCCATCTTTTCATGTACGGTGTATATATATACCTGCCTCCTGTATTTACATCAGATGCATGGAGTGGAAGTGGGTTTTAGCCCACGAAAGCTTATGCCCAAATACATTTGTTAGTCTCTAAGGTGCCACAAGTACTCCCCGTTTATATTTGCACCCCAGTTTCCCATTGTTTGGGTAGACATACCCTGAGGCAGGACCAAATAACCTTAGACCATTCCTGACACGTTTGTCTAACCTGTTCCTAAGAACCTCCAATGGGTCCACAACCCCCCCACCTCCCGAAAGCCTATTCCAGAGCTTAGCTACCCTTAGAGTTAACAAGTTTTTTCTAACATCTAACCTAAATCTCCCTTGCTTCACATTAAGCCCATTACTTCTTGTCCTACATTCAGAAGTCAGAACAATTGATCCCTCTCCTTTTTTATAACTGTCTTGAACGTATTTGAAGGCTTATCTGGTCCCCTCACAGTCTTCTATGCTGAAGACTAAACATGCCCAATTTTTTTTTAACCTGTTCTCCTACATCAGGTTTTCTGAACCTTTTATCATTAATTGCTCTCCTCTGGTCTCTCTCCAATTTGTCCACATCTTTCCTAACGTGTGGTACCCAAAATTCAGTGCAGTGCTCCAGGTGAAGCCTCACCCAGGCCAAGCCCAGCAAGACAATTACCTCCCGTGTCTTACATAAAACATTCCCATTTATATGCCCCAGAACAATATTAGCCTTTTTCACAACTATATCACATTGATTCATGTTCAATTTGTGATCCACTATAGCTCCCCAAACCTTTTCAGCAGTACCACCACTAGCCAGTTATTCCCCATCTTGCACTTGCCCGCCTGATTTTTCTTTCCCGAGTGAAGTACTTCGCACTCATCTTTATTGAATTTTGTCTTGTTGATTTCAGACCAATTCTCCAATTCGTCAATGTCATTTTGAGTTCTAATCCTCTGCTCCAAAGTGCCCGCAACCCCTTCCATCTATACATTTTATAAGCGTAGTCTCTACTCCATCATCCAACTCTCTGACAATATTGAATAGTACCAGACCCAGGACTGACTCCTGAGGGACCCCACTAGACACACTCACCCAGTTAGACAATGAATCATTGATAACTACTCTGAGTAGGTCTTTCAACCTTATAGTAGCTTCATCTAGACAACGTTTCCCTACTTTGCATATGAGGATGGCATGTGGGAGTGTATCAAAAAAGTATCAAAAGCCTTACTAAAAAAAAAATCATCAAGATATACCACATCTTCTGCTTCTTCCCCCTCACTGCTTCATCCACTAGGCCAGTAAAACTGACAAACAAGGCAATTAGGCTGGTCTTTCATGATTTGTTTTTGACAAATCCATGCTGACTATTCCTTATAATCCTATTATGCTCTAGATGCTTAGAAACAGATTGTTTAATAATTTCATCTAGTATCTTTCCAGGTATCAAAGCTTGGCTGACTGGTCTAAAATTCCCTCAATCCTCTTTGTTCCCCTTTTTAAAGATATGTACCATGTTTGCCCTTCTCCCGTCCTCTGGGACCTCTCCCATCCTCCCTGAGTTCTCAAAGATAATTGCTAACTGTTCCGAGATTGCTTCAGCTAGTTCCTTCAGTATCCTAGGATGAATTTTATCTGGCCCTGCCAACTTCAATAAATCTAACATCTAAATATTCTTTAACCTGTTTTTTTCCCCTATTTTAGCTTGTGTTCCTATCTCCTTGTTGTTAATGTTGTGCTGAGTAACTGGTCACCCTTAGCCTTTTTTAGTGAATACTGATGCCGATGTCTTCAACTCTCCCTCCCTGCCATGTAGAGAGCTTACACTTTTGTCCCTAATGTATTTAAAGAACCTCCTCTTATTGCTTTTTATGTCCCTGGCTAGGTGTGACTCCTCCTCCACAATCTGTCCATGTTTCCGCTTCATGTGGGATTTCTTTTTTGACAGCATCTCCTATAAAGCTGTTTGGATGCCATTGTTTGTAATCCTGTCTATGGTACCGGATCATGCTGTTCACTGCACCACATTTGAGAGGAAAAGGTGGAGACCTTTTCCCAAGAGCGGAGAGATTCTGAATTAAAGGCAGGGACCAGGTGTCCAGAAGGTACCCCTGAGTAAACTGAATCCAACTCTAAGAGAACTAAGGAAGTAAGTGATATGTCTTTGTATCCACATCCTTACTTGGTAGAGGGAATTATCACAATATTAAGTTTTCTAAAATGCTGGGAGGGAGGATTATAATGGATAATATGGCCACAGCATTGGTGCGCTGTATCACTGGACCATGTGATTCAATGTATTACATTTTTTTTATTTAGTAGTGAGTCAATTAGATGCATGTTTAATCTGAGACTTCAATAAAGCTTTACTTTTCAAATTCCTGTTTCCGTTGCTTGCAAAACAATACCACAAAGTATCCATTAAGCAGCAAAAAATAGAGTTAGCAGCACAAATAGAAAGTAAACAATCATTGCAGCAATGCACACAATGAAAAGGAAATAAAATCCAAAGAACAGCCCCTCAAAAAAAGATCAGAGAAAAAATTAAGATCACGAAATGTTGGAACTGGTTCCTCTAGATTCAACTTGTTCTTCCTCCTTTGCTCCTCCCGCTGCATTTCTGTGTCACTCCCTCACAGTGCAGTCATGGGCTCACAACCAGCAGCATGATGGTGCTGCACCTATTCACAACTAGGGTAGCTGTCCCTGCAAAGCAGTTCTTGGGCAGCATCTCTGTTCAAATGGTGTGGAAGTGCAGCAGAAATGGGGACAGCAAACGTGGTTACAATGCCGTGCAGAAGGGAAGAGTTAGACATGTACAGCCCAGGTGGAATGGAGGGATAGGCCTGGAGGACTAACTATATTCTCACTGCACAGTAGACAGGTTGTCAGCTGATGCAAAACCCAAGCTTATCCCCTCAGCTGAGCCTGATCTTAACACACCCTCAAGTCTGGGTGAGAGGCTTTTCTGTGTGGATCGACGAGGGTTAAGGGCTACACTACGGCTAACTCTGCAGTGAACATGTACCTTAAGAGGCTTTTAACAGGGTGTTTTCTGTGAAGGCCTGGGATCATTGCGTACTCATGTTGTAAATAACCTCGACTAGTTACCTTCGGGGCATGGTGCTAAAGCTATTCCCCACCATCCGGCCTCCTCCCCCCAGGATTTTGGCAAGGGGAGCAGTTTTGTGGGATCTCTCTTGTGTTTATTAGTAAGTGAATTATTTTATGCTTAGAAGTTTTTAGGGGCAGTCCGTTTGTTTATTCTTTGGTTCTCATGTTTTAATGGACTGCGTAGATTTTGTAAGCACTTTTGTAAGCACAGAGCAGATCCAGAAAAAAATACGTCTGGCAACACAGATGTGTGCAGTCCTTGGTTTGAAGAGATTACATTCTGAATGAGACATTCATGCATGCAAAGACAGAAGGGGGTGCTGAAAGGCAATTTAAGTACTGACAGTTGGGGCAGGCAAGTGTTTTGTTAGTTGGAAGGGTTAGCCGGTTGTTTCCCAAGTTTTATATTTACCTCATAATAAAAAGGACTGGAGTGTACAATTAGGGGTAGAGGCTAGTAGGAAGGAGGGGGTTTTACGAGGCACTGGGATTAGAGAAGCCCCTATATAGCCTAATGCATAAGAGTTTTGTGTCCAACCTTCCCCGTACCCTGTGCCAATTTTTAAAGCCTACCTTCATTAAAAATACAAAAAAGCAAGTGTCAGGTATTCACAACTTCAGTGGTTCCTTTAAACCTGCATGAAAGTCCTCTGCTAAAACACCAAATGACTTCCTTAAACAAAAAGGGAGATTTTACCCATCAAGGAAGTGAGCTGTGAAGCCCACACACTGCAATTGGATCAAATGAGCTAACAGATTCAGGAGAAGCTTCAGAAACAAAGGCCTCTCTCCTACCCAGTGAAAGTCAACTGATGAGAGAAGTGTAAGCAACATCCAGAAAAAGGAATGCTTTTCCGTACCAACCATTTATCCAATAAAGCACTGGAGAAAAATATGTAAGGCCATTAACAATTACTCAACAGAACCAAAACGTAGAACGCTGATAGCACAATCTATCTATCTATCTATCTATAACTACACAGGGCTCTATCAAGGACAGATAACTCTTTCCTTGAGGCAAATAAAAACAAATTCTTGCACAACTACGTTTTTAAAATCCAATTTGTCACAGCAAATAGAAATGAATAAATTTACTTTGTTAATTTATACAGAAATGTATTTCTTACTGTTAAGGTTAACGAGGAAAATAAAATGCTCTCAGATGAAATGTGTGTCATCTCTCATGGCCATATGGAGAGACTACAAAGGTAGCAGCGTTATGTATGAAATACGCTTTCTAAATCCTAGTCTACATTAACAACAAATATTGTGGGATTGACGTGACTTTCAATTTCACAGGAATGGAAGTAAAGTTAATCCAGTTCTGATTCCTATCACTTCAGACTTCAGTAATGAGCTACTCTATTCATTCCAGATCCACCAACACTGGGGGTAAAATAATAAATCCTGCTACCTGTTCTGAGTTTGAGGCCCCACTGCAATGACCGAGGCATAAGGAAAGTATATTTACTTACTACATTATTCTCTAGTGAAGCTGCTGCAAAAATACCAGAACAGATTCCATTTCCAAACAGCGTGACATTCAATACTAAGATGTTAAGATTTGACTTATCCATTTTAACACCATCTCCTTGCAAATTCAGTTCTCAACAGACTTCTCCGCTGCTGATCCCCTTTCTACAAAGTTGCTCATGATTCAATCAGATAATTTTGCTCTCTAATCCAAACTCCAGTGAAAACTAAATTAACTTCTCAGTACCTCAAACAGAAAACACTGCAGCAGAGACAACTTGTATGTTTGAGGAGAGGAGTTAAGGTTGGCTCATTTACCAACATATTACTGCAAACATTTAATGAAGCATTCGACTAGTCCCAAATGGGATGTTGGATGGGTAAATATACAAAATGCAATGGTTCTAACACCTAGCCCACAATAAAATATCTACCCCATTAAAAACACAATAGAATTGGGGAATAGAGTGGTGGAGACAGCAGCACTGTTAAGACATACTTAAAAACACACACAAGAGCCTCCTGTTTGGTGTGACCAGAATAGTGAATAAAAATGATACTCTTATTTCTCCAAATGTGACTTTCACGTCATATTTGTCAGTAAAGTAAGAAGTTCACAGACAACATTGCAGACAACGGAGCTCTAAGTGTTTGGTCAATCTCACTTAGGCTTTATGGATATTTTTGTTTAATCTTTTCTTTAAACAATGGTATAAGTTTCATGCACTAGTTATCTCACTGTAAAATTGTAAGTGGAGACAAGACACTTGGAGTATTTACTGTAGGGTAGCTAAGCAAGGTCAGCAACATACCCATCGTCCAGGGTTGACTTGGCCTAGTTCACCTCACAGTAATGCTTATCAGGAAATCTGAAAGGTGTTACAAAAGCTCTCAAACTCTGTAAGAGCAAAGCCAAGTCCGGTCAGGAGGCCAAACAGATCCACTAGTAGAGCTTGGCTGGGACAGCTCTACAGCATTTTCTGACATGTCCCCAGGAGTTGTGGGTAATTCAGGTCATACTGCATTCTACTCCATCCCATATAGCAGCAGCTACAAGTTCCAACGGTGACAGGGATTTTCAAAGCCAGATACCAAACTCCCTTAGGCTTCTTTGAAAATCCCAGCCTATGTTAATATTCCAGAAACTTTACTGGGGATATATCAAAGACACCCAGTCGCATTTATATCACTGGCAGTTTGAGTTTTCATCTCTCTTCAGGCACTAAACATTTTGAAAGAAAAAAAAATGTTTATTACCTCTTTAGAGATTTCAAAGCATTCTAAAAGCACAAATGCTTCACTAGTTGATGTCCTATACATTTCACAGATGGGGAGATATACAAAGGTAGGTGACTTGAGCAAGGTCATCAGTGGCAGGGCCAAACACAGATTCTTAATTCCCAGCCCCCCTACTCTACCCACTAGACAACTTCTTCAGCTTTAAACAAATTTCATTTTCTTTGTGCTCAAAATAGCACATACCCCCTTATACTATAAACAGACAAGGCATTTTAAAGGGGGGGGGGGGCGCGAATAACACAAAGCCACATTTATTAACCAAGTTTTAGGCCTGAGTAAGTTATAGCTGAGAATTGCAAATCCCAGAAAACCCAGACTTTATATAGGAAAAACTCACGCAGTACCACCATCATGTCTTGAATACGGAGACACCATACACAGACTGTGGGTACAGGGAGAAGGGAAAAAACTCTGCCCTTCCATTACATTTATCCACATCAATAGGAGTTGTGCATGCTTATTAACCGATGAAACAAGCCTCAGGATTGTAGAGGCTTCTCTTTTCACTTTAGGTTGGTGTTTTGACAACAGCATTTTTTACAAGACATTTGTCATTAGCAAACTTTAGACAAGGTTAATGAAAGTCCTGTCACTTTAATGTCTAGCCTGCTTTAAATTACAGATGTCATGTGCCATGACTAAAGAAAGGGCACACTGCAATAATACTATAAACTATCATCTCCAGGGACACACAGGTAATTGCACAGCTCATTAAAAAACGGTTTTAATTATTAATTGACCATGTCAGAGTTGTCCTTTGAAGTCAATTTTTTTCCCCTTTGCAAGCATTATGATTCCAAGCTGACCTACAGAACTTTGAGTACTACCTAAAGGACCGCCAGGCAAGGTTCGGGAACCACTTTGTACCATGACGACTGTACTTACACATGGTAGAAATGATGCATACTTTCCAGTATGTTTAAGTTACGGGGGAAAATAGGACTGAAAAGGGATTCAGCTTCTTGGGGAAAAGTGATCAAATACCTTTACTGGAAGTTGAGAGAGCTTAAACCATTCAATTACTGACATGCTGCAGCCAGATACAAAAGGAGACAATGGTGATTCTCCTGGTCTTAAAATGGAGTATGTGTCCCATTCCCCTTTTGGTGCAGAACGTTCTAACCTACTGTGTGGATTGGGATATAGGAATCTACGCAGAGAGCCAATACCATTATAACCTCTCCACCCCAAGCGGACAAGTGCCTCCCTGTCTAATCTGCTCTGAAGTTGAGTGGTCAACATGAATTTGAGAAATGGGTAGCAACTCGGGGTGGACAACATCTACGGCCCTCCAGCTTTTGGCATTCCAGGGGTCTACCATTACAAAAGAAGGGTTTAAATTCCCATAGTATGGCATGTCCTGCTCGAACCGGCCTAAAAGACAGACAGTGAAAGGAGAAAGGGTTGCCAAGCTGTCCAGTTCGGAGAGTGATGCCGGTGGCAAGCTTAAATGAGCAATTCTATATTTATAAGGCAAGACAATTCATAATGTCAGATGACAAAGTGCTAGCAGATTTATCATCAAGTTGAACTTTCAGTAAGGGAACACAGCTCCCAAGTTCACTCCCTTATGCATTAACTTAGAGGTTTAACCCACCTATTCTTGATCACTGCTCAAAAGCCACTTCCAAGCAGTTGACTGATCAGGTACCTTTTTTTATTCATTGCCTGGTGAAGGTGGAATGGAGAGCTTTAAAGTGCTTTTCATTAGGTCTATCAAGACTTTATGGAAGCAGCACGCCTCTGCAGTATTCCAGTACTATCTATACAGATGTAGTAACAAGATTATGAGACTGACAAACTTTACTTATAAAATTAATCTTGCGTTATTTGTTTATATTAATAGCAATGGCGAACTAGCTCAACAAGAAAAGTCAGGGTTGAAAACCGACACTGAAAATCTGCAATCAACGTACAGCATTTTGTTTTGGTTAGGATTGTTAATTTAAAGGCAGATTATGCACGTTACTTACCCTGAGAAATCCCAAAAGTAAAAAAGAGTTTCTCTTGAAATGAGAAGATCAGACAAATCAACTCAGTGACATTACTGGTTCCTCGATAATTCAAAGCTAAAAGCATCTGATTGCACAAGGTAACTGCAACTGAAAATAACCTACAATTATCTTTTGCTCTCTTTAAATCCACTACTTTAGGCAGTGGGGGAAGGGGGAGAGGCACAAGGCAATCAGCTGCTAAACTAGGGAATCTAGTTTAGTTCTACAGGGGGATCCTACAAAGGAGACTTAGCTCATCAAAAAAGGGGCCAGTAGGGCTGGGGATGGTTTGTACCAGTCACCAGCAGTTTTATTTATACATACTCCCAGATATCACAGTCATTAGTGCAGTATAAATAAGGGAAGTGACTGTATTATAGCACCAAAGGAACAGGAAATAGTGTACGTAAGCTACAAAACTTCATTTCATTTAAAGAGGAGTTACATGAGCAAAGGATTTGTCATATAGTATCTGACCACCAAATCACCTAGTCCAGCATCTATATCTGATGCTCAGAGGCAACGTAAATGCCTGGTCGGCTGGGCTGTCCATGTGCCCCCCCGCAAAAAAGTCTTCCCAGTCCTGCAGAAAAAGTGGTTTACATTCCTAATGCTGATCTGGTAGATTCTGTAATCTTGAATATAAGGAAAATGTTAAGGTTTAGGGGCTACTCTAGCTGCAAGCTACTCTAATTGTAAATCTTTGGCTTATTATTCCAAAAGTCCATTGACTGAGTAGTGTGTTACTGTTAGCCAATACATATGTGGTAGGTGCAGGGAATAGCATGTTAATATTGTGTTATACCCAGCGTGTGGGCAGTTTTGTTAACTACATTATGTTGGGAATGTAGCTTCAGAGTACACATTCTTGGTACGTTGAACTGTATGTTGTGAGAAATAAGCTACCCAGAAGGATTTGTATGGTATTGACTCTTCACTTTCTATATTGTACTTTAGACAATAAATTGGCTGTTTTGGTTACTTGAGCTAAATCGGTTATACTTTTAGCAACATTGTTCAATATCAGTTGAGCTTCAAATAGGAGTTCCAGAGGCTTTTGATTTAAAACCCCATGCTAGACGCACACAAGCACTTCATAACTGAACGGTAAGTTATATAAGAAATTATATACTAGAAATTGCCTACCTTCTTAATCTTGCATTATGCATTTGACTTCCAGCAGGAAAGTTCACCTATTTCTTGGAAGCCCTTCCTCATACTGAAAAATTCATTGGAGTTTTAATTTTGTCCATAAACTGGACTTACACATAGGATCACTTAGACATAGGAATGGTTTACAGTATGTTTAAGGTAGCACACTTGTAGCATTTTTAAGGATATAATGTTTTACGTGACATGACAACAGAAGGATTGATGGAATTTTGGTCAACAGTACTGGCAAACAGTATTTAAAAAGAGAAGAGTCTTTAATGTCCATGAAGAACAAAAAGTCTGGCTATAAAGTCTCATTTGTAAGCCCCATTTCTCAACCTTGGGAGTGTTGGAATGCTGAGTTGACCCTCCTGAGTTTCCAGTGTGGAATTCCAATGACTCTTAACTGTCCTTTGCTATCCATTCTAGCATTGGGCCAAAATGAATTGTGCGGTTGACATGCAGTTGTTGTCGTAGCTGGTGACAGCTACTTTTTTAAAATTCCATTTTGGCTGCCAGAGAGACCAGTTGAAAACCATTTTAGCACCATATTTCTTGTCCAACACAAGTTGACTGTTTACTGTGTTGTTGTTGCTGTACTTTGCCTGAGGCAAAGTTGTGAGGCAGTACTGTTGTAAGTGATGCACCATGAACTATGCCTAGGCATCATAGGATGGTAAGTAGAGGCACATCCCACTCTGCCTGGTTAGGGGAAAGTCCATCTTGTGTGATTGTGAGAAGCAGGTCCTACTTGAGCTACTGTCTGCACAACGGGACCCAAGAACTCAGCCATCACCCCATTGATCCAGCCCACATACCTAGATTTTATTTATTCTGCAAGTGCTGTACAGGGAGGAAGAAGCAGCTGTATTTTATTGCTACTTAAGAAAATTAATTGGTGCCTAAAATTAATATTAAAAAAGATACTGTATGTTCTGAGGTAGTTCCCGCACAGAGCTTATTGACATTGGCACCATAAACTCGTTGGTGTTAAAGGTTGGCACGGCGTTCTGGTACAGATCATGCTTTTTACTTGGAATTGGGAGTTTGCCACACTTGGTGATACTCTCCGCCCCAACGTTACTCCAACTTGCTACCAATCCATGCGTAAGGCAGGTAAACAATGTATTTCATCTCTCAATCACTTTACTAATTTCTGTGATGCTGATTGCTTCTGTATGGGTGTTGCTGGTTTGGAGGGAAAGAAGAATAATCCTCACGGACGCCAGTGGTCAATATGGTTCTCTGTCAGCAAGATAATATTTTGAGTTGTGTTTTGCTTGCTCTCACCTCATGCTTTAAGAAAACAATTTTTTTCATGTATCCTCTGAAATGTGACCGTTTTTCATGACACTTAATTTCTGTGCTAATGTGCATCTCAAAGGGGATTGTGGTGTGGTGAGGGGGTTAATATGTTTATCTTCTCTATTGAGGCAATTTTAATTGGAGATAAATGAGCTTAATTTTTAAATGTCTTGAGCGATTATAGATCTTCAGTTATTTTGTCCTAATTTCAGGAGATCTGAAAAGCCAGGTAACTTTTAACAGCCCTAATGTGATTCAACATTCATTATTGCAGCTAAATCAAATAAGAACCAGGCTAATGGAAACGTGGCTAGTGCAGTCATTCTTCAATTTAATTAGAATATTGTACATTGTATTGTACTTAGATCTTTATATCAAAGACTGAACTTGTATCGATTCAAGAACTATATTAGAGCAGCGCCTGCTAATGCCATTAGAGAGACTTGCAAATACATTAGATCTCCCCATTTCTGGGGCTTCCTACCTTGATGATAGGAAACTTTGCTCTAAGCTAGAACTTTCTTTGAGTCATTTATGATCTAGCAGCTACCAGAGCATTTGAACAGTCTCTCTGGTCTGTCACAAGTACAGGTGGCAACTAACTGTAGAGGTTAGTGAAGTCCTCTTTCTCCAGTGGGTCCGATCAGCCATTTGGGTTAGAATTCTACATTCTAGGAAGGGTTAATGCTGGAAGAGGCTTCTGACTTTTTTTCAGTGGTACTAGGACAATTAGTAGAATGGCAGGACTCTCGTACGGTAGAGATGGCACAAAACAAACCACTTCAATGCAGTTGGTAGACCAGTTGGGCAGCTTGTTGCTGCAGTAGGTCAGTTTAATACTGTGGCTGGAGTTTTAAAACTGGCATAATTTCATGACCTAACACCTGTATGCAAACTCCAGAGAAGGGGAATCAAATCTCAAACTTCACAATCAGTACTTCCAACAAACTGAACTGGCAACACCAAATGACAACTAAAAAAAATAAAGCCCAAGTGTCAAAGTATAAAACTAAAATATTGTACTGACATAAAAACCCACTAGGGTGATAAATTTTCATGTCAGTACAATATTGTAATCTTCAAAATCTTGTCTTTCAGTCAAAGATCATGAGTAGAATACATGCTTAAATGTTTTAGACCCTTGCTTGTTATTGATGACACTTTGCATACTGTACAAAACCATTAAACGTAGTCCCTATGCCAGATATTTTACAATCCTGGCAACAGATGCAGAAAACAAGTTTTAAGGATGGTCTTGTGGTGAGGGAGCTGGACTATTTTGTTACAAAGAAGAAATCTGGCACTGCAGCACGATGGTTCGACCACTGGAAAGAACATGGACCAGAATGCCATTCACCACCTTTGTAGGTTCACCATCTTGGCTTGTGAAACACAAGTCATTTTATAGCCATCATTTAATACTCAAGATACTGTGTGTAAATGCCATTTGTATTCTCTGTAAAACTGGTACTTAAAAACTTACCTCCATCACAAGAATGGTGTGAACATTAAAATGCTTTGAGAGCACCTGATAAAGGGTAGTAGAGAAGTGCAAAACAGTACTGAGTTCATACTAGTAGCAGGCAAACATAGCAGAAAGTATGAACTCAACTTCTTGTTCCAAACCTTGAACATTGCAAACACTTTTACTTCATGCTTTTCTGCTCTTCTGGGTTAGTCTTTTCAAAAAGTAGATCGAGAACAGTGAACAGACCTCACCCATTTAAATAAACATCATGGCAGACACTCTGACATAGGAACTCAGTACTATTTTGCACTTCTCTATTAACTTTCGTCTGATGCTCTCAAAGCATTTAACAATGTTCACAGCATTCTTGCCATACAAGTGGTAAGTACCAGTTTTACAGAGGGTAGAAATTTAATACCTCTCCCTAGCCACATTTTATTATGAAAACAACTTCACCATCTTTGTAAGGTAACCGTAAATGCAATAGCAAAGGCTTAAGATCATCTTTTGTAATGTTTGTCCTTTTTAAATCTTGCTACAGCCATGCAGCACAGTATGCTATTTTCTAATTAATTATTTCAATTCCTGATTTATTAGTGGACCTGCATAACATAATTCATCTTAGCACCGTAGTCAAATATATTTTGAAATGGATCCTATAACTAAGCAAAAATACAGATCAGAAGCAGGGATTTTCAAAAGGGCAAACTTTAGTGTAAAATACATAAAATAGATTAAGTGAAAAGATAACTAGCAGTGACATTCTCTAGGATACAATAAGACATGCTTCTGTGGTTAGGACCATGCAAGGTGAGAGCATGTTAATCGCTAATTAGGCTCCTGTATTAACTGAAAGGCAAAATGGAAAAAAGCTTCAGTATACTACAGAATCACTGTCATATTGACATTAATTCCGGCTGTCAGTAGATCATTGATTTTCGTAGAAGCCTTATGAACACAAGCCTAGCCTTGTGACGCTAGAATACTAGTATCACATTTCAAAGCACAGACCACCTACACTTGCATCAGCTGTAAATAATATGTACATTTTGTAATGAAGAGACTGGCTATTGTTAGATATTAACAAGAAGTGATTGTTTCCCCACCCCCATTTGATAACTAGTGTTTTTCTTTATGGAATACAGTGTACAAAGGTAAATTATGACAATCAGTTTGAAGGGGACTTCAAGCAAGAATTTCCCATACACATTGAAAGGAGAACCTACTGTGTAAGACCAGAGTCCACTAGCCTAGACAGGATCTTTCACCAAGCGTTATTTACCCAGATTATGCTTTCCATCTTCCACCCAGATCAATCATGTGGGGATGCCTGAAGAATCACAAAATCATCTCTCTTTGGTCTAAGGGTAGGTCTATACTTACCCGTCGCGTCGGAGGCGCGGGATCGATGTTCTGGGTTCGATTTATCGCGTCTTGACAAGACGCGATAAATCGAACCAGGAAGTGCTCCCTCATCGACGCTGCTAATCCAGCTCGACGAGTGGAGTAGGCGGAGTCGACGGGGGAGCCTGCGCGCCGCGTCTGGACCACAGGTAAGTTCGAACTAAGGTACTTCGACTTCAGCTATGTTATTAACGTAGCTGAAGTTGCGTATCTTAGTTCGACAGGGGGGGTTAGTGTAGACCTGGGCTTAGTAACCAAATGTGTTGCCTCAAGAATGCAAAATTCCAGTCAAAGGAGACAGTGGCAGTGCTATCTGGATTCCAAATCACTTTGCCATTATCATTTTTGTTATTAACATGGCTATACACACACACACATGACCTGAAAAGTCAAGCAAATACATAAAGAAATAAAGCAGCCTGAAATGCCTTTAAAACTTTAAGCCTGAAGACTATTAAATATTGAAAATACAATTAGGCTCATCTTCTTTGGTGATTTCTGAATGTGTGGTGTACCCACCTCTCCCATTTTATTCAAATTAACAGTGCTGCTTGGAAGCGCATGGCCCTTGAGCGTATAGTAAATTTAAATTCTTCAAGAGCTAGGCAGCTGTTACCAACCATGTTTTTCTCCAATGTGTTTAAGTTATTGGACACCAAAATTTCCCTAAGCCTCTATCAATTATGGTAAGTATTAAGTAGCTTCATTTCTAATTTCCAGTAGCTCCTATTTTTCAGTTATCAGTGTCTCCGTGGTATAGAATGAATGTAATCAGAACAAAACAATTAACAAAAAAGTTCACCCACTGCATGGGGGGGTTTTAAGAAGCATTGCAAAACATCTTCGTGCAATCCAGTCTGCTTGCTGCTTCATTTTCAGAGTAAGTCAGTACAACAAACAATGAAAGACTCCAGGTAGAGCTCATGAGTGTTAACGGAAAAGATCCACGCATCATGCAGTAATGAATAATACATATATATGTGCATACTGAAATGCCATGCAATTCATATTAGCCCAAAGGTCTTTCTACATCAAGTATGACGAATCTCTGCAAACCTCTGGTCCGAAAAATAACTTGCATGGAATGTTATATGTGTAGGGGAGGGTTAATGAAAATAATGTTTTCATTTTAAGCTATATAAATCCTCAACTGGCACTCCACTGCCCCATGACCTTCTTTTACCCAATTCTTGTTCAAGCTATTTGCTAACGTAATTGAAACCTTCTTTGAGAGTCTTTAGATTTCATTTTGTGTTTTGGGGACAGTGTGGTTGAAAGACATTTACCATCCATCTTTCTTAACATGCCTAATCTAAATAGAAGACCCAAATCCAAGATTGTGCTTTTGATGGATAGCTCACCTTCTTGGAACAGAACAGCTTAAATTCTATTATTGCACTCTGGAACCTTACAGAAAACCCGCATTCATACTCATTTTAGCTTCTCTTACCAAGCTAGCTATTATACATACTATTACAGTACAGTACAATTAAAAGTTGTTAAGGTGAAATGAGCTGCCTCCCCACCCCCAGTTTCAGATAGGGTTTTCAGGAATTTCAAGTTGAACACCACACACACACTTCACCCACCACCTCTCCCTCTCCCTCATTTCTACCTCAAGTCAACCCAACACAGCAATTTTTGGTATAATGAAGATTCCTCAGCAGAGGAGCATTAACGGATTCTGCGGTGGTTTATCCAATTTAAAAAGTAAATACACACTGTGCAGTTTATGTTGCAGATGAAAGTACCTACCAAAAGAGTTCTCTGAAAGTCAATATTTCCAGAACCAAAAGTTTCCAGCAACTCCCCAGGAATGTTTTGGCATGCAGAATTTAGTAAGTATGAAGCTTTGCTGTAGAATTCAGTAGTAAGCTTTCGATATGAAGACAAGGCAAGATAACCCAGTGCAACACCGAAACTGTAGCTCTTCTTAGCAGCCAGTGCTAGAAGGCACCTACTTTTCCTCAATGAGGGAATAATATTGCACTAGGAAATTAAGTTAATCAACTCAGATCTGCTTGGTAAACATCAAACTCCTTCCAAATAACAGCAGCAAAGGTTAAATCAAGCAAGCTTTGCTTTGTAAACCCAAACTTCAATATATATATATATATATATATATATATATATATATATATATATATAAAAAATATTTTGCAAACCACACTTATAATCCATTTTGTCTGGTCCTCAGAGGATGAGTGTGAAGCATTTTCTTTTTTAATTAATGTCCTCTGGTACTTTACATTTTGGGATTTTCGACAGAATCATTGGATAATACTAACCGCGTACCTGTATAGTGTGTATTAAGATTATATACAAAATTACAGTCAAGAGAAAGTGTCATCTCCACGTTTGCTGTGCTGGATGTAGTGTTTCTAGTGTGTCTTGACATAGCCTTACATTCTGTTTCCAGCTCTGCTACAGACTTCCTCTGTAACCTTAAGCAAGTCACTTATCTATGCCTCAATCTCCCCATCTTTACAAATAGGGATGCTTTTATTATGAAGTCTCAAAAACAATTTTGTCCCTGGCTTTTTATCTCAAAGTGCAGAGAAGGTGAAGTATGACTAGTTAGCCAACATATCACCAGGTACGTGCAAGGAGTACTGAAAAATGTTTTTGCCTAACACTTACCACATACATGGCAGCAATGCAGCTGTCAAACCTTGGCCTAACTTAGGTGACAGGACAATTGCTAGCATCCTATAGTCTCACTGGAAACTTAATAGTGAGAGTTGATTATGTGACCAACAGCACATATGTATGTTTTTAAAACTAAATACTTAACAGAGCCAGTGCTCTGAAAGCACCGTTTAATAGCAAAATCCAACAAGGACAGACAGCTGGGCAACTGAACTACAGTTTAATCTAACTGTATCAAACCTAACAGCTAGCACACTACATCACAGTATTTTGTGGGGGAAAGCAGATGATGCTGATTACACTCACTAATCAGAGATCCTGAACAAGAGAGCCCATGAGCAGTACCATGGTCTGGAGGAACAAAGGGAAGGCTGGGAGACAGATTCCTGAATTCTAATCCCAGGTCTGCCACTGGCTCCATGCACAGCTATGGGCAAATTCCATCACCTCATTGCGCCTCAGTTTCAACACCTGTGTTGATTTGTAAAAATAGGGTACCAACCCTCACAAGGATGCTGCCAAGAGTAGCCAATGTCTAGACAGTGATTTGAACATATTTAACACTATACAAGCTAAGCAGCATCATTACAAACGTACACAGTACTGAAGCCTTGTATTTCCTAACCAGTTCTTATTTCCATTACACAGGATTACATTGGGCACACAATTCAAGTTGGGACACGTTTGACTCTTTCTACTTTCCCTCCACACAACTAAAGACTTGTTACACTGCATAAATATGTGCATGCACACACACAATGAAGTTTATGAATTCCTGAATGTGTGTCATTTGACTCCATCTCTCTCGAATGAAAAAAATTAAGCCTCTTAAATTGGAAGTCGGCACATTTAAAAACATACCTGGCATCTAGTGGTATGGCTCATAGCTTTAGAGATCTGTAACACATATACCTACCGTGGTTGTGGAAAGGACAAACCAAACAGAGCAAGATGAAGAGACGTCTCCCTGTCAGGCTGCCCATTTTGGCACCTCATTGTGGCAAAAACTCTCTCAGAAAGCTCGGCCTTAAAGCATGTTGTTAGGAGACATCTCTAGATGAGGGTGACCTGACTGATTTATTTTGTTAACAGAAAGTGACACTGGGTAGATAGACAAGTTCATTCTGCTGCACCATGGTGTCAAGTATTAGAAGCTACCTGTGGCCTGTACTAAACAGCTGGGTATTAAAATAAAGGACAATCTGAGAACAAAGATGAAATTCACTTTTATTAGTGGAAATAAGTTGTGCTCCCCTCCCTCACATCTAGTCCATTAAAAGCCCATCCTCATACTCCTTCCACAGCATTGCACAGATAAACGTTTATCTCGTCAATTTTTAACAACTTTGGTTGCATCTTCCAACTCCTCCTCATCCAATGAAATAGTTAATTAAAATTCTTCTGCCAGTTTAATTCAGATGGAAAAGTCAAACACTTCATTTAATAATTTAGCTGAGACATGTTCACATAGGAACACACTAATTTCTCATTCAGATTTCAAATTGAATCAATTTAAGGACTGCCAATAGTACAGAAGCAGGAATGCAAAAAACAACGCAACTGACAATCACCCAAAGTTATAGCCACGCTTTATGAATTGACAATTGTCTCAAAGCCTGTGAAAAGAAATCAATGTACATCACTGTCTAGAAACTATTAACCTATCTGCACCAGACTGTAATAATTGAGCCCAATTAGACATACAATTTAGAGGATTCAACAAAACGAATGAACAAAAATAAAGAAATTTTCCATTTAGTTCTTGTTCCTTTTCAAGAGGACACTACTTTTACTGCGAGCTATTTTTCACCATTTCTTTATTGCATTCATATTCTTTATCAGCAAACGATTACAAAGGACTCTCAGAGTTAAGTGGCGCATGCAGAAACATCTCTCTCATTCAGAAACACCACGAGTTTCAACATCAGTCCTGAAAGACGAATGAAGCATTCAGGATGAAGACAGAATTATTCCACTACATCAAATGGTAAAATATAACCTCTGAAGTCCAAAGTCAAGAATCATTTGGACCCATACATGCAAGTATCGTTTAGACCCATATTTAAAACTATACTTGCAATATAATAGTACGATCCATAGCTGCAGTTATTTAATATCAACTATTCACTGGCATTTGTGTGTTTAAGAATCCAGGCTGAAAATAACTCTGGATGAATTTAAACTTTAAAAAGCCTGTTTTATACATAAAGCTGTCAGCTTTTGTTTATCCTGTTTTAAAGCAAATCGCAATACAACAGCTCGGTGTAGTAGGTCAGATCAGATTCTTGCTCTCTCTCATACACAAAGTTGCAAATAAATCCAACTTGTCTTTGTCCGCCTCCCACCCACAGCCTATCACAAATCCTCCATGACTGCTTACACGGTTTCCTAGTGTCCTTAATAGGGTTCTAGATGGTGTGCCAAGAGCAAAGCTTCCGTTCATACACACCCTCCCTCTCCTCCCATACAAAGGAATTACCTCACGTCTGTGTTCCCAGTACAGAAGTGTTTTTTTAAACAAATGCATGTAAAAAAAGGATAATAGATGGGAGGTGATCTATTGTCAAAATAATCCCAAGGGTCGATGTCAGACTTCGATTACCTCCCTTGCAAGTCACAATGCCGCTTTCAATCCTTTGTTCCAAGGAGACTTACCTGAAATTCATTTGTCCTAGCAGACTCAGATTTTCTCCCAAGGAACACAACATGCATTGATTTACGCTCTGTCATCTGCTTTGCCTTCAACCGAATAATCCCAACACCAACATATTTTTCGTCCCCAAAAAGTGCAGAGCTCCAATCCACCTCCTGGTGTTAAGAGATTAACTTATTACAACATCAATAATTTTACTGGGGGAGAATGACCACTATTTTACTAGTGGGGAGGTCAGTTTGTGAAATGAGCAGGTACTTCAACAATCATCATCATCCAAATGAGATTTTAAGTACGGTAGTATGGCCAGCAGGTATTTTCTCAGTGGTTTATCTTCATTTTATCTGTGTCAGAGCTCATTTGGCTATCAATCAATCAATACACCTCAGGAATTTCATTCCGTTTAAAGAAGATGGTTAAAATACTTCCCATTCTGAAACCACTATATGAACTGCATCATCTTATGATTTTAGCTTTACAAAAGAAGTGATTGCATTTTTGTTTTAAAGCAACCATCATCTTTGCACATTCTTGGACTAGTGAAAAATAAAAAGATAAAGTACAGGAAAAATCATTGCTTTTCTGATCGTATTTCATTTCTCTCTCTTGTTTCAACTATAAAAGTTTAACAAAGATTAACAATGGGAACAGACTAAACAAAGAAATACACCTCAATGTTTTAATTTAAAACAACCCCATGCCCTTGGGCTATTTCCCTTGAGGTGATAATTAGAGCTGAATTATAGTTTCAAATCCTAATCTTTCAGAAAACCAACAAGGCACCTGTTCAAACAGACACATGTTAAGAGCACACCTGCCACAGGCGTAAAGATAAAGGGCATCTGCGAAGCTAGCACTCTCCTCCCCATAAATCTGCTTCTTTTAATATAAAACAAAGTCACTGATAGTAAATGGACTTTTCAATATATCAGCCAAATATAGAATGTAGGTGAACTCAGTCATAAATTACCCAAAAGATAAAGACTGCATATATAAAATAGCACAGCCTTGGTAAAATATGAGAAGAAAAGATGCCCTACTTTCAAAGGATATTTTTCTGCTATCTTTGTCATTTCACTATTCTAAAATAAACCAATTAAGGTAGTTTAAGTGTGTGAGCACATCCACATGTTAGTTAAAATTTACACACTTTAGCAATCACGTTAATGTGTCAGTGGAGAAATAACAAAAATCCTTTGCAAAAAATGCTATAGCACAATGATTTTACAACGCTACCTTGTAAATTTACTGTAGGCTATAGTCTAAAACTAAGATTAAGATCATCCACATTGCAAAGTGGAACATAATAGAAAAAACAAGAAGACCTATTATTTTAAGTCAAATATATTTAAGGCTAAGCATGAAACAAGATGCTCTGATTCCTTATAACCTCTGTTTTTAAGTCTGGCTCCAGAGGGAAATCTCTGTTGACAAAAACTGAGACAGTGAAAAGCAATAACCAAGGTAAATAAAAAACGCAGGGTTAAGTTTTAGGCAGGACTTTACTGCAGTGGTACTTTGTTTTATGGTATGAAGAAATCGCCACTTACTCATCTCCTCTAGCAATACCTACTGCAAGAGGAAAACTATCCATTTAATGTCATCTCATTTATAAAGACCTTAAGGGGAAAAAAATTGTATGCTGGCTGAACACTAGAGTATCAGCATGTACTATACAAACCAAAGTCAAAAGCCAGGGTTTGATTTCTGCCACTAAACAGGTGGTAACTAACCAGAAGCTCTCTCTCCACTGCTTTCTCAATGTGGCATTGCTAAAGTGGTCACTACCTCGGATATAGTTCAATTGTTTGGAGACTTTTTGGTAATGCAATAAAGGGCAATGTATGCAGGCAATGATACTATTATGTTGGCTGACTGCTTATAAGAATTTGCAAGCAAAGACATTTGCGATGGGAGTAACCTCTTAGATGCAGCAGTTTCTGTACATTTTATTTTTTATGTATGTCCTCTCTTTGCTATTTTGGACTTGAGTTTCTTTAAACACAAAAGAGTCTTTGGATGAGACAACTTTTGCTCGAAGCCTCATCCAAAAAGACATTAGCCATGCTTAGTGATTTAGTAAATACCACATTCCTACCATCATGGCTTAACTGACAACCCACAGCAAAAGGGGTAATTAAAAACTGTGTCACGTTTGGCACCAGACCGTTTCCATATTACTGACATTTAACAGATACTCTCATCAGGAAAGTTGCCAGAGAGGAAGGAATCCAGAACCAAGCAGACAAAATTATATCGTGTAGGTTCCAAAATGGCAGCGTTTAGGAGATGTCTTACCTATAAGCCTGTCATACTTGATTAGCCACAATGACTACGTCTGAATAAGCTGTTTGCCAGAGGCCAACTCAGAACCTTCAAGTGCCATGGTCTACGGAAGGCAGTTCTGCTGCCATGTGCTGAGAGAGAGAGATCAAGTACTGCCTGCATTTCCCATTCTCTCCCAGGAAGATCTTAACCCACCACCTATCTCATGCCATTCTCACAAAGGGAGAGCAACCGTCTCACTGGTCTCTGATCCAGAGGAAGGCAAAAACGCCAGTCTTCCTGCCAATATGTTGTGGGGGGGAAATTCCCTCCTAACTCAAGACTGGTGATTAATTTTAGCTTGTGAATGAGCAAAAGCCACCACAGCATAAGCAACCTATTTGCACAGAACTATCTGAGGTATCTTTTTCCCTACCCTGACAATCCAAGGAATACGGATTTTGCTAGTCCTTTTAGGGCACATACTCAAATATCTCCATTGTCTTCCAGGAGCGAAATCCTGCATACATTTCAGTTTGTTTTCTTGATTCGGTTCAATTAGATTTTTCAGGTATTAAACAAAATATCTTTGATTTTGCTACATCAGGATTTCACACATCCATCCATCACACGTGTATAAGAGGTTCATGCAATTTTGCTTCACTGCTGAGTCTAACGGTTGAATACTTGTGCACTTCACTGCATTTATGGTCTGAAATGAAATAGATTGTGGGGGGTTAATAAAAAAGAATGTTTGACACTTTCATAAAAAGTTGCCATGATAATTCAACCTCAAGCCATTAAAATCATGAATGTTGAGGAAACTGTTCTGATATTCCATTTGAACAAACCCTGTTATACCTAATTATTGCAACTCAGGGTATCAAATCACATCAGGTATCCAACAATGTGTCATACTGACATCAGTTTTAACTCTGAATTTTGCCATTTTTGTTGATTTGCAAACGCTTTCACAACAGAAAGGGAACAACTAAAAGGAATTTTGTTTATAACATACATTGATTTATATAAAATAACCTGAATCTATTGAACCTTTATGTACTTTACCTAGCTACATTTGTTAAGATTTGGGCTCTTGCTTTGGGGGGGGGGGGGGGTTAAGTCTTCTTTACTATCTCCTTTGAGCCCATGTTTTTCTCCCTTCTCCACGCTGTCATGAGGTCATGATACATTTGTGGAAAAGTTTCCACGGCAACAGACTGACGACAAACACAAGATTAGGATTTCTCTGCAAAGCAGAAGAAAAAATTAGGTTGTGAGAAAAGGCTGTTTATTCACACAAACCTCTTCAGTAATAGCTGTGGGAATACAGAACATTACTGACAAAGTAAATTGCTTTTTGTATACATTTTTTGTAAAGTTTGCCCCAATGTGGAAGTCAGAACCTTAACATTATTTTAATGTGCTATTCTGTATTTAACAATCTTTTCCTTCAGACATTAGTCTGTTACCATGGGAATGACAGCAGCACAAATATAGGATTATAGCTATCAAGTAGAAGGAGAAAAGAAATTATGAATAAGCTAGTTGTGTTCAATAATTATCAGCAATATGAACACCAAAATCATGAATTTAGATTGACGCATTTATCTCAGTGTTTGAATACAACATTGAGTGTGTTATTGCTGGAAAATGGGATTCGAACACATTACACAAGTATTTTTGACTAAATAATCCTACTTGAAACTATCATTTATCTTGTTCCTATTCCCATTTTTTCCTTCTACTCATTAACACTCCACTCTGTATAACTGGCTTCTTGCAAGCACAGCAAGTGCGTAAACCCTGGTAAAGCAAGCATCTGTATTTCTCTGGACAAAGTGCTGAGAAAGGCAGTCTGTGCTTCAGCAGACCACGATTCCACATGGCTGAGGAATGCAGCTACTTCAGGTCACAGAGCTTCTGTCCATAGCCAGGTGCAGACAACCACTCAGCTAAGAACACAGCTTAGTATTAGTCAGATGGTTGTTTCCGTCCTTCACACTCGCCCTATAAAATCCTTCATTCGTCGCAGAGGTTTCACGGCCCCCTTGGTGTGAAGGGACGCACGTTTGGACTAGCCTGCCCGACTCAGATCATTAGCATAGAATCACAAGGAACAGTAGCAGAAAATAAACAGCTTGCATTTTTGCAAGACTGCTCCCTGCTAACGATGGAATGAATCAATGGGCTTGTCTACACAGCCCCACGGTGCAGACCTAGGGCTGTGAGTTGTTGCGACGTAGGTGCCCTTTAGTTCACACTGGCTGGGTCGAACACGGGGGTTGACACTTCAGTGCGGGCTACCGTTCTCGCCACTGCAGTCCACACTGTGGGGCCACGCAGACAATCCCCATGTGTGCTGTAAGGGCTAGAGCTCAACAGTATCGAGACTCCTCAACTTCCAGTGAAGTCAGCACCCCCCAGGACATGCTCAGACTTCACAGGATTGGGCCCTGTAAGAAACCCAATTCCACCATTCTTTGCCTTCCTCATGGCAGATGTCTCCACCACAACAGATTATATTTGCCCAGGAGGGCTGTCTGTATAACAAGCCACACGAGTAAGACTTCCTCGAATTATCAGGAAGTATGTTATTGAATTGGATTCATAGCCAGACTCACCAAAGCTTTTTCGCCGATCACACCATCACGCGGTTTCAGCATTCTCATGCAATTTTCTTATAACATTAGTGATGGAGAAGAATTTGCCATCTAAATTAGACAGCTGGTCATGAATAGGCACCAATTAAAAAAGTGAAGAGCTTTTAAATAATTTCAAGTGATGCACTGAAACAACCAACCAGAGATGGATGCTAATCACATGATGTGCATTCAGTTGCCGTCTCTTCCCTTAACCCTGTTTATTTCTAGTGAGTGACTGTCAGCCAGATATTTCAGGACAATGAACTCTGACCCCCACGTCCACAAAATGGGAGTTTCTCCACTGACTTGACCTCAGTGAGAGCAGGCCAGGTCATGTCTTCATTGCAAAAAACAGCATTCTCCAGTATGGAAAGAAATCAGCCATCAATGCTTGAAGCTCTTCTGATTCAATCTGAGGATCCCTCCCCTGCATATTTGGTGCCACTAAAATTGCCCTTCCAGTATGCAAGTATCTACTAGACCTACTTGCTCACTGGATAAAACAGAACGGATGACGAAAAGTATTCAGAGAATTTGATCCGAGAGGGATCTTGTTTATTTTCTTCAAACACTTCTGAGTTTAATTTTAAATTAAGCATAAAAGAAGATTTCCTCCCCTCACCTCCTCATTCAAAATTAAACAGAAGCACATTCCTGCCATGAGGAATCAATTAAAAATGTTGACTAGAGGACAACGATCTCAAACATACCTGGAGAAAAACTAAACCCCTGACTGCAAGCGGCATATGGACTTTAAAAAAGAAAAAGAATCAAGTCTACTCTTCATTTCCCACTCAGCCCAGAGACCCCACAGAACTCAGAAGCTGCTTCCCATGGAGTATTTTTCTGATAACAACTAGCCAGCTCCCTCCAGAGCCATACAATGCCATATCTCAGGTAGCAGGAAGGGTCATTGCACAGCTGAAGAGGTCGCTTAACCCACACAGCTCTAAGAAACAGACTCAGAGCCTTAGACTAGCGCCAGACTGACCACATTGTAATAGTTTGTACAGGTACCTTGCACCTCATGCCTTCGATTGCTAGATGTACTACTGGAGCATCTGTCAGTTGGCAAGTATCTCAGAGCTGGTCAGAACATTTTCACCCAAGTGTTTCATGAGGACACACTGGCCTCCACAATGTTTACTGGGAAGGTTTCAGGTCTGAGGCAGCGAGACTGACTCGATATCTGGCTGGTTAGGGTATGAACCTGGGATGTGAAAAATCCAGGTGAAAGTCCCTGCTCTGCCTGCTTTAGGGTGATATGGAATACAAGACTGCGCTGAATCATTCATTTGAAACTGTCTCCCACATCCCAGGCCGGTACCCTAGCCACCCAGCTACTGAGCGTGTCTCTGTCATGCACACTTTCGTTTTCACTTCCCTGCAGAATGAAAAATTCGGAAAAATCTCAGAAGTTGCTGCTCAACAGAACTATCGTCCTCTGGTCAGCTCTACTTACAATTTCCTTCTGAATTCACAGCTGCTGGATGCAAAACACGATCATACAATTGGTATATCCAAGCATTATGTTCACTTACCTAAAAAGAGAAAGACGGGGGGGGGGGGGGGAGACTTTACTACAAGCATATGTTCGCTGTAAAAGCCTGAATGGGAGGATTGAAAGTTTATTTTCAACTCCATGTAACCATGCAGTGTTAGAAGCCCCAGCCCATGTCACTTGCACCTGCTTTCCCCCCCCTCCCCCCAAAAAACACATTCTGTTCCTATCACTTAAGGCACCACATTATATTTTCTCAAATGTCTGAAGACAAACAGTCACTGGCACACAAACGTAATCAGTTCACTGCTGTTCTGATTTCAGTGGAACTGCAAAGTGAGGTATATCCGCAGAAATATATATTTCAACCTATAGGTATAAATATAAGCCAAGACTCATTTCTACGCTGAAGGCCCCAAACAACCCAGTTAGAGACACTTTAGCCCCAACTCCATTTTAATTTTGCGATTAAGTCAATCCAATGAACCCAAAGGTCTAACAAAGTTACATTTCTTTTTACAGACGCACACAGACTCCAATACCAAGTCACACATGAGAGTACTGGAGGAAGGGGTGCGAGGAGAGAGAGTTTAAGTTTATTTATTGAGTACTAACAGTGTTCTTGGCATTGTACAGAGATCCCTGTCCCAAAGAACTAGATCCAACAGAAAACGCAGTTCAAAGATACAGAAAGACTGAAAGGTCCAATTGTCAAACAGTGCAGGATCCGTACCTAGAGAGAAAAATATACATGCTCATTGAGTCATCTAGGAAAGGCCTCATGGAACAATTGTGTGGCTGGTAGGACGGGAAGCAAAAGCACATTTTAGGAACGCAGACCTCAATGTCCTTTTTAACAGATGCTTCTCCATACCATTAAGGTAAGAATGGTGCATGGACTATAACTAGTTACAGATGCAAACGTTTGTTTTCTGCAAAGTTGTAAGTCCTTAAAAAGAAGGGGAGAGGTTAATAAATACTGAAGCAACTTCAACAGAGGCATGTTATTCATCCCTACACACACCTTGGCACAGGGATTTGAGGAATAAACACCCCTCAAATCACTGCTACAAGGTAACAGCCCCCAGTATTAACTTTGCAGTGCCTGAAGAAATTTTAATTCAGATGATTCTACTGGCACAAATTACTCATTTCTCTAAGCTACAGATAACATGTTGTGCTTCTAACATTTGGAATCCTAGCAGAGTTTATGTTCTGGGACTCAAACCAAGGAAAGTGAGCGAATGCCTGCATTTCCTGCAAACCATGCACTGAAGCAACCAGAACAAGCAAGAGACTAGTTCTTAGATGCAGAGCCACTGACCTAAGATGGTAAAAATGAAACACTTCAGCAAATGACACTGTGAAAAACCAAAATCAAGCAACATGCCTTACCACATTACTACTGCCACAGACCACTCCCCACAGTTCTTCACGACCTTTAGAAAGTTAATTAATTAGGCCGTGCCTCCAAACTGATCCCCTTCTCCCCCCACAAAGAGTCAGGCAAAAAACAGCAACACAAATTTCAAAACCCTCCCAAGACAAGAAGCAGTTCCCTATAGCTGAAAACCGAGTCTGTCTCAATACTTCATCTGCTGCTTTGACTTTATTCCAAAAGGAGAATTTGGCAGCCTCCTCAGAAGTTGGGTTTATTTTTGGTTTGTTTTGGAGGTTGGGGGGGGGGGGGGGGGGGGGAGATTTACTTTCTGCTCCTACAAACTGGAGAAGGTGGCCAATTCTGTGACACAAGAAATAAATTTCCAGTGCTAAATATTATGAATCACATGTAAAAAAAGGCATTAAAAGAAATTAAAGGAGATATATAGGTGCCTGGAAGAGTCACTAGAGCAATTTCCGAAGTCCTGATCTATGAGACAAAAGTTTCATCTTTAAGAATAATATTTCAAAGGTCATATACGCCTGAGCAGGCAGAAAGAATGGAGAAGGAATAATGTATTTAGGAAGTCTTTAAATGAATCCAACTGGATCTCAAACCAAGGCTAACATAAGACATTGTAGCTTCAGCATTTGCAAACAAAAATAATCATTCAAAAGTTGTACGCCCAACATGAATTAAGCTACTGAAAGGTATTTTTACTCTTCCAGTAATAAGGTTAAATACTATTTATACATGGTGTTTTAACACACTGAAAGCAAAGGGAACATAGAATTTCATGTTTTGGAGAAAAGATCCATTTTGATGCCTCTGTTAGCTAAGTAACATGAAGAAAAACCCTGAAAGTCATTTTAAGCCTTGTGTACATTTCCTCAAGAGTGCAAGTTGTATATCTTTGACTAACATGAACACTGCAAAGATAAGGGAGAAGCAACAACTTACTGCATCAAGCTTGCTCAATAAATCAGACAGAGAGGGGCGAGGAGCATGCAAGGATGAATACCCTTTCTTTGAGGACTAAAGACAACTAACACCATAATCCCAACTGAAGTAGTCCTAAATTAAACCAGTTTAATATTCCCCCACACACACACTTTCAATGTCTCCATGGGTGTGAAATATCACTCCCTTTTCGTCTGCTCCTAGACTCACTGTACATAAGGATACATTTCATGCTGGCAGGTGGCCCAATCCAACGGTTGCAGCTGTAGTAGCTGCCTTGTTTAAAAAGCAATTCAGGAAGCTTTTAGAGGGCAGAGTGCACCAGACAGAAGGGGGGTCTGTAAGCACAAAATGGATTGATCCCAATACATGCATAGTAGACAAGACATCTGTTCTGAGATTCCCCCTTGGAAACACACTGCATTACAATTTAAGTAAACTCTCCTCATGTTATTCAAGAAAACATACATACATATGCACTCGTATCAAAATTATAGGCTGATAGTTATTAGGCCCTTGGGCTCTCCCCAAAACGTGACAAGAAACACTGACTGCACAGCAGTAGGATAGTCTAAGCCGATTTAAATAATCTCCAGCCTGGCTTCTCCTCCTTATACTGCAATTACCCATGGCATCATTAGTCTGCATCCCAGGCTCACACTAAGAATCCCAAGGGTATCTTTCCTCAGTCACTTTCAAGTACAGAGAAGTCAGACGAGTTCAGGAGCTTTTTCAATTCCCTTAACAAAGCCTTCAGACGTGTGAAGGTCCTTCTCGAAGTGTGCTTAAAAAGAGTGTTCTTACTGGGCATGTTAACACTATGGCCCCAACGACGTCAATGAAAATAAGCTACAATAGAACCTCAGAGTTACAAACGCAAGAGTTACAAACTGACCAGTCAACCACATACCTCATTTGGAATGGGAAGTATACAACAGAGACCCCAAAAAAGCAAATGCAGTACGGTATTGTGTTAAATGTAAACTACTTTTAAAAAGGGGAGGGGGGTTAAAGAGAGATTTGACACAGTAAAGAAACTGTTTCCATGCTTATTTTGTTTAAATTAAGATGGTTAAAAGGAGCATTTGTGTTCTGCATAGTAAAGTTTCAAAACTGTATTAAATCAATGTTTAGTTGTAAACCTTTGAAAGAACCACCAAAACGTTTTGTTCAGAGTTGAAAACAACCTCGATGCCGGAGGAGTTCGTAACTCTGAGGTTCTATTGTACTCAAAAGAGAAAAGTCACCCCCTGTAGTGACAGGGCGGAATACCATTGAGTGAAATGGATCCAGTCTATACGCATCCAGAAGAATGACACACCCCAGTTCTTATAAGTGGGCAAATCAAGTAGTTATGACACATTTTGAGAAAGTGATGGCCGAAGAATAGGCACCACAGCCGCTTTCAACTGACAGAACAACAGTAAGAAAGTTCTAGGTGACCCATCCAGTGATGGAATTTGAAAGTCTCTACAATCATGAAATGCCCTGATTACAACCCAGTATCTACCTATACAAAATGAAGTACATGAAAAAACCCTTTTAAATTCCATGTCCTTTGCCCTTATCTATATAAAGTTATACATAATTAAACCATCTTGAAAGTCTGGTAAGAGAATTCTAATGAATCAAACATAAATCAGGAATTCAAGATTAAAATAACCTATTCAGGCATTGAGTGTGTCCTCCCACCAGGAAGATATAGTCCTCAACAGAGAACGTATCAGACATTTAACTGATGTTACATTGGCCTTTGCCAATGATTCGGTTCTATTGAGTTCACTGACCAAGTCACAGCTTCAAATGGAAACAAACAGGGCTGAAACATGAACCCTAAACGCCACCGGAGGATACAACAGAGGTGTCAAACATGGTGCCTCACGAGCCAAAAGTAGGCGTATTGTTACTGATGGTACCTACATGTCTATTTATGATTACAGTGTAATCCAGACCACAAAAATGCTCCAACACTTTGCACGAGTCCAGATGCAAACTGAGCCAGCTTTATGGCAAACCAGCTGGGGGCATGAGATCTTAAGTTTGCCCTTTGCAGCTGGCTTTTTGTACAAAGTGATGGATGAGGAACGAAACTCTATTCATAGCCAAATCCTTACTACATTTAGTGGGAGGGACTGAAGAGGAAGAGGGCCTAGGATCGCCCATAAACTAAATGCAAAATCTATCCAAAATGATGCTAAACAAGAATGTTTCTGACTCACTGCAGAATGACTGACATCCATCTTACAAGCTGGCTTTCTGTCTGAAAAGTGGAGTTCTAACTCTGTGGCCTCCTCAAAACACTAAGTGTATTCCTTTCCTCCTCCCCCACAGTATCTGCGGCTGCTTATGAAACAAATGCTTAACCAGGAAACACCAAAAGGAGGTATAACTGCAATCCTGCATCTCTCCCATGGTTATAAAGACTCCCTGTACTTAAAAAAATATGTTCTCTCCCTACAAGTGGCTGAAGATTTATAGGAAGAAGTGTTAAGCATAAAACTAGAACTCTATCTCCATGCGTGGGCAATACCTCTGCCATAAATCAACACAGTGCACGGGGACTACAATGCACCTTTCAGATCTTAATTACACATATTAATTACACATTTAATTATCACACATTAATATCACCTCGGTATATAATTACAGCTTATTCATATAAACCTAATCAAGGAAAGCCAGCATATTTGCATAAAACTCGTAATGAAAAAGTACAATGATTTCACTAACAAGATGTGGATAAGAATGCATATCTGTGACAAACACTTTGTGCCAAGAAGAATAGAAAGCGATTTTCTTTCCTGAAGATTATTTCAGGCCCATTTAACACAATCTGTACCAGTAAGTTGATGTGCAGTATCCTACACACATCAAGTCATACCTGGATAATGTTCCTGACTTCAGATAAAATTTCATTACTATATTTAGTTGTAGAATGAATGGTATGAAATGCTTGCATTGTTAAACTTAATAAAAATTGGAATTTGCAAAAGTATTAGGCAATCCTCAGTACCAATTTTTCACTTGGTGTTCAACCACCACAACAATTCTACTATATTCTCCCCACAATATAGCCTACATTACAACCTAATTTTCACCCATAAAACGAGCAATTAAGAATAAGTACAACTGCTTCAGAATTCCTGAGGCCAAAGATAAAGCAAATCAGCTTTTATAAATTCACATTTTGCCCTAGTAAAACAAAAGGCAATGCTAATTATCAATAATTTGTCACCTCTAATTTAAGTAGACTCATCATAATCTTCTCCTGCTTGGGGTACAAGCAGCATAAATGCTGCTCTTGGAGCTGTGTTCCTTGTAAAAGATTGAACACATCCCCTTAATAGTGACAGAATGAAGAAACCAAAATTAATCCATCAGATTCAAGAGGGGGAAAATATGGCATATTAGTGTTTTGCCACAGATGAGAGAGCCGGAACGCCAACATGCTGTTCCCAGTTCTACAACTGGACTTGCTGACACACTTTGGACCCCTCCCCGTATCTCAATGTACCCATGTGTAAAGTGGGGATAGATACCTTACTTCCTGGGAATGTTGTTTGTGAAAAGCATTAAGAACAATGTGTGTAAGAGACATTAAAGAAGTGCATGTTAATATCAAATTGTATGCTTTTGCACTTCTCAGGTTACCCAAACATACATGGGAATGCACACACTCACACTTCTGCTACCTCTGTACAGGATGAGAAATCTGCCCCACCACAGCAGCGTCCATTCCTACTATGCCACACACAAGTAAGAATCCCACAAGAGCTGAATATTACCTCATGGCAATATAGACTGTGCACTACTCACCTGGGACTGTATCTTCATTTTTTGTTTTTACCTCTTAGAATATTATTTGGTTTGCAAATATAACCTCTTTGCACACCCACTTCGGTACCAATGCAATCACCATCATGTGTGTCTACCATGCAACCAGTATTAGCAAGTCCCCATGAAGCATTCCACATCCGTAAATACAACAAACAACACACGTGAACAATGTATTTTAAACATCCACAGAGTACAAAAGTTAATCTATAAAAATAAATATAATTGCTGCAGCTAACATCTGAAGAACCTAAATGAATCAAATCACTCACTTCTAGAACAAGTATGTGCCAGTTCCTTCTAAAGTGCAATTTCTATTAGTTCAATAGGCTTATTTGTCTCCTTGACAACAGGTAGTACTAAGAAACCTGATAACTGAGCTGTAATTATGAATTTAGTGTTGGGTAAGAGGTCTCGAAAAGGGATATACAATTACTACCAACAGATGGATGGGTCAGTAGCTACCTATAAATCTCAGTAATACCGCACTTTAAGAGAGACCAAATTTCATCCACAGGGTTTGCTTCATAATTAGTTTTTCTGTGTTTGGTTATTGAGGGAAAGGTACCCACAGCAGGCAATTTAGGCAGTCCCCAGTGATATAGTGTAGTGCTCACTAAGAATTTCAGTTTAATATTATCCATTGGTCCACATGCCATTTCTGGCATTTTGTTTAAATGTTAGAGCTCAGTCCCCGACCTTATAAAGCCCAAGTCAAACAATTAACTCACCACTTTTCCACAGGCTGAGAGAAGACTCCAGGTTGTCAATTATTAAAAAAACCTTAAGTAATATTCTGTGACAAGAGAGGCTCCTGCTCAAAGTTCAGCCGAGAACTGGCCAAAGAAGCAGGTTTCTCATTAATCCTTTGGGAATGTGTGAAGAGAAACAATACCTAGCGCTCCTATTTCTGCCTATCAGAATCATTAAACCCTCATGTGAAAACTGTTGAGGCTGTAAACATGGAATGAATAAATCTGTAGAGTAACAGTAAACATGCAGCATAACTCCTCTGATATTTTGAATCCATCAGTCATCTTCGAGCTTAAGCAAAGAGATAACTGGGACCAAGCTGGGATAGTGTGTGCAGTTTTGGTCTCCCCATCTCAGAAATGGTAGAGAAGAAGGGGTTCATAGACAAGCAGTGAACATTAAAGACAAGAAGCAGCTCACAGAATAGAGTATGGCTGTTTAAGTTCAGCAACGGGTCATGATAGAGGTATATAAAAACAACAACATAGAAGGTTAAATGACTTCTTATATTCATCCTCTAATAATACTAGAGCAAGGGGATGTTCAGTTAATTGAAAACACTTAAAACTGACAAAACAAACTACTCCTCCCACCCCCAACATCTACTGTAGCAAATAACCTATGTAACTCATTGCCACAAGACAGTGAGGTAAAAATTTAAAACAGGTTTGCACACAACTGGAAAATGAGTCAACCTAAGATTGATTTTGCGGGGGGGGGGGGGGGGGGGGGGCGGTTAGGAAGCCATCTCCTCTAGGGTGAGGTTACATCATTGTCCACCGTGGGTTTTCCTGAACATCTGCCTAAAGCATCAGATAACAGCCGTTGTCAGAGTGGATGCTGGACTAAACACACTGCTTATATCATCTGATATGGCAATTATGTTCCAATCTTCTGAAGATTCAACACGCTATGTATACTCACCTTACATTTTGTATGTTAGAAATGGTTCAGATAAATCAACCATTCATTTGCCAATGAGGGCAGAACCTAATACACACACACACACACACACACGTAATTAAAGTATATTAGAACCGGGCTAATTCACACTGATGACCAAGAGACACCACAGATTGGTGAATTTTAAGAGTAAACAAAAACAACATGTCCCTTTATTTGATACGAGCCATTTATTAACAACCATATACTTCACCATGTGTAGAGCCCTACCAAATTCACAGTCCATTTTGGTAAATTTCACGGTCATGGGACTTTAAAAATTGTGAATTTCATAATTTCAGCTATTTAAATCTGAAATGTCAGAGTTGTAATTGTAGGGGTCCTGTCCCCAAAAGGAGAGGGGTTGGTGGGGTTTTTTTTTTTTTTTTGGGGGGGGGGGGGGGGAGGAGAGGAGAAATCGCAGTACTGCTACCCTTACTTCTGCACAGCTGCCTGCAGAGCTGGGCCCTCAGTCAGCAGCCGCCACTCTCTGGCCACCCAGTTCCTAAGGCAGCGTAGAAGTAAGTGTGACAATACCACAACCCCTGCATCAACTCTCTTTTGGGTCAGGACCCCCAATTTGAGAAACACTGGTCTCTTCCCTGAAATCAGTATAGTATAGGGTAAAAGCACACAAAAGACCAGATTTCATGGGGGGAGATCAGATTTCACGGTCCATGATGCATTTTTCATGGCAGTGAATTTGGTAGGGGCCTAACCATGTGCAAACCATCTGTATTGTATTCTCTGAATGTGCCAAAGGCTTCCTGATAGGCCACCTCACTAAGGACCATATCGAAGCACTTAAGCACTTGCTTAACTTGAACCATGTACCTAAGTGCTATGCTGAATCAGATTCTAAAAGGACTCGAATTAAAGCTTTGAAGAGTGGGCTGACAACACCATGGTTTTTATTTAATTTACACAACTAGAAAAGTTACTTGTTTGGTGTAACTACTACTAAGTCCATTGGTTTACATGTGTGTAGCCTGAATAGGAAAACAGTTATATAATGCAGTGAAAATAGTTTACTTTTGCACTAAATGTTACCTTATAATTTCAACCAAACAAGTACATTTGCCCAAACAGTAAACAAAGAAAAGCACATTGCTTGCCCATGTAGTGAATTTTCTCCTTCAATATTTTCAATACAGTTGTTTTTTTTTTTTTGGGGGGGGGGGGGGGAGAGAAGAGAGAAGAGTGTATTTATATAAACCGGATCTCAAATTAGGCATTGAAAATTATTCCGGTTAACCCCTGGGAAGCCAGGGTCACCCATGGCTCAGTAGTTGTGCACTGTACAGTTTGGCTGGAAATGGAACTTCCCTTTAATGCTTAGTCCCAGGACTTAAAAGGAGTGGAGCACTCAAGCGGCTTATATTAAACACAACAAGAACAGTTAATCCACGGGTCCTTTATTTCACATGATCTACTTACAGTCAGAATGGTTACTACAGCAGGGCAAGAACCGAGGGCTGAAATAGCAAACTCCTATCCATTCAGATTCACAGAAAATTCTATTAGACGCCAGGAAAGGAGTCGCCAGTTGGGACTGTCTCCGGTTATTTAATGATAAGTCTGCACCAGAAATATTCTCTACATTATGCTCTAAAATATCCTGCTGCAAATTGAATTTACTGGGTCAGTTTAAGTTGCTTGTACTTCCATTTCACAGTTTACTAAGATTAATGTCAAAGACTGCAGAGACCAAAAGCCAAAGTTTATCAGCTACCAAAAGAAAAATTAATTAGGCACTCTAGTATTAAGCATCCAGTTTAACACTATTTCCCTTAAATGTAACCCCAGAGAGATTAACAGTATTGGAGATTAGGTTTTAGCAAAAACAAAGACTGCAATAAAATTATTCCAATGCGATATTTTTCAGGAGCCAGTATTTTAACACAATATTTATGAGATAGACTGTGTCATAATCTACAAAGATAAGACTCAGGGACTTGTTAAATCACAGTTTAGAGAAGGAATATATGACACAGTAGAGAAAGGAAGATTATGTTCCTAAATGAGCCCTTTAAAAAAAGAACTCATGATTAAGAAAGAAACCATGAGTGAGATAAAGTACAATTCCAGGGCAGCAAAAGTCCCAAGATTGATTCTTTTAAAGGAAAAAGTAAGTTCAGTACTTGGTTTTCTAAAAGTATGCAATGGTCATCAACAAGGCTATATTTTCTGGTGAGTCAGTAAAATATCCATGAAGCCCTACGGACTTGGCTATTGCTGACAATTTTATATGGAAGGCACTCCATCATTATGGTGATTGGTGGCAGTATAAAACACCAGAATAGGCAATTCTGGTGTCAGGTGGAAACTCGAGAGAGAAAGTTGACACTTATCTTTCTAGAAAGTGCTGAAATGTTTTTTTGCAGAAGGGAGGGCTCTCTCTCCAGCTCATCTGGCCAAAGTAACCCTTAAAGAAGTGCCATTTTAGAAGAGGGAGTCTACTCTCGAGGAATAGTAGCATAGGCTCAAAATGGGCAAGGAGGAACATATTTACACATTACAGTGGGACTACAGGATGAAAGCACTGATTTCAAGCTAACAGAGCCCAAAGTAAGTGTTTAAGAGGATGGGAGCCCATTATCAACATTCCCATTTCACTCTCAAACAGAATTTATAAATACAATTTATAAAATACAACAGTTGAACAGTGAACTTAAGGCCTTGTCTAGGGGATCTGAACCCAATGCAGGCACTAGCATGGGCGCAATGTTTTGTGCGAACCCACAAAGCCACCATTTACCACTTTCAAATAAGCAGCCCTGTTGCCAAGAGTAGCTTTGCCTGCCAACACGATGGGTCAGACTTATGCGGATGACTGGGGAAAAACTCCCAGACAAGACTTTAGGTTGCACAATAATCTTCACTCTGCAACACGCTTCACTTGGAAAGCATGTTTTGTACTTGAGATGCTTACTAATTGTGACGGTTGCTGCAAAAGAAAATGCTAATTGGTGCGATCTGTTTTGTTTACAGTTTCTGACTAGAAAGAAGCCAGTATATTTCTACAGAGTAAATCAATTTCAGAACATTTAATTCCTCAGCTGACATATCCCTGCTGTTTTGTCTTTTCTTGTCCATTTGCCTTAGTAAGGTCCAACAATGGACTTAACAGGATCAGAAAAATCTTACAATGTAAGTTACTGTGCCCTTGGGACTAAGTCTGAAACCAAGTCGTTTCTATCAAGTAGTCTGATCCTTTTGATCTATGTGCTATGCCAGGAGTGTTTTAGGGGTTTTTTAATGTTATGTTTGTTGATTCTGAATTATTTATGTTTGAGTTGTAAATCTTAATGAACCATGCTGTGTTCTTTTTGGCTTACTGACGCCCAGCTATGTCAAGGCAGTTTTCAGCTACCTGCACTTCAACATTGCACTAGGCTCAGAGTCAAAGAAAAAGTGGTCCACAAAGTAATCTCACATATTTGGAAAACACAAAGTCCTAGTCTTCAGATTTTCACACTAGGTCAACTGGAAGGGACAATTTCATTGCTACACTAGCATGATAAGAGTATTCTATACTTCATACAAAAACAGCTTTGATTAATATGGGGAGAGGGATAGCTCAGTGGTTTGAGCATTGGCCTGCTAAACCCAGGGTTGAGAGTTCAATCCTTGAGGGGGCCATTTAGGGATCTGGGGCAAAAATTGGGGCTTGGTCCTGCTTTGAGCAGCGGGTTGGACTAGATGACCTCCTAAGGTCCCTTCCAACCCTGATATTCTATGATTCTATGAATATATGCTTTATGCTTTCATGTTAACCTTGAGAATGTAAATCCCACTGGCAAAACCTATTGGTGGACCCTTAGGACAGCCTCGGAGACGGATAGCTCTGCCAGCGTAACCATTCATTTTGTGCCAAATGCTTCCAACTGATCAAGTCTGCGGTGGTTTCATCTGCCAGGAAGTTTCTATCCATTCCAAGTGATATCTGAACATGGGACTACTAGCCCAAAACAATTCAAAAAACCAAACCATTTCTTTCCTAATGCCATTTTGGGAAGAATAGCGTGAAAAAATATCTTTAAAAGGGAGACTGACTTCTAAGCATCTGGGAAAAACAAGGCCCATATTCCTGTATTAGTTTATCGTACACTTTAGGAAACACTTACACAGCTTCATGAAACAAATCTAGCTGACCCAAAATACACTTAAATTTTAAACAATGCTCAAATCTTTCACCTCAAAAGTTTTATGAACATTTCAATATAAAAATACAAGCTAACGCAACGTGCTTCCATTTGCGCAAATGTTTGCGCACTAAACCTTCTCTTAATGTAAATAGCAGGTAGTTTTAAAAAGCCAATCTAGTTTCAATTGAAAAAATCCAGTTCTATGCTATCGTATGAACAAATTGAGTGAACGGTTCTGGATGGAAAACTGTACAAACTTGCTCGACAGCTTCAGAGATCGTTTAAGAAAATACGTTTATGATTCCTGCCAACCACAAAAAGGTCTGGTGATTCAAAAGATCAAACTGGATAGAAAACTACTTAAACATTTCTATACAAAATATTTGAAGTCAGAAGTTCAAAATTAATGCATTTTACATGTCTATTCATAGGCACATGCCCCAGGGTTATTCTCTCAATCCATTCATCTTCTGCTATCTTCTTGTAACACTTCATCTTATTTGCAATATACATCTGGGCAATTAACTTCAAAATCTTGCTACAGGCATTAGTTACGATGAAAACAAATGAACACGGTTTTTGGAGAGAGACACAGCTAGACTGGATAAGGATAACATTTATACAAGGTCACAAACATGTCTGACTGAGGTAAATAAGTTACTGTGCTACAAATTATAGAACTGAATTCCTTGATGTAGCCATCACATCACAAATCCTAGAAAATCATCATCTCTGAACAGTACATTATCTACTTGCAAAATGTATGGCTTCTCATTCAACCGTGTTATTCTCAAGTTACTGAAAACAGGTTAAAGTCAGGTTTACGACAACAGTATAATCATCTATTTAATAAAGAAAACTGGCATAATTTCTCCATTGGCGGGTTGCAGAAAGCACAGAACTGCAGGTTCAGGAGATTTATGTCAAATTTCTTTATCTTATCGGTTTAAAGTTATTCTACTAACAGCACATAGCATGCCAATTAAGAAGACAAGACAAACCGATATCAAGCGACAACAGGGCCCCAAGATAAGTCATGAGATGCATGAGCACCACACTGCACCCAGGAGAAAAAACAGCTGTAAAAGCAGGCCTCAGAACCACTGAGCACCCAAAGCCTCCAATGACTTCAAGGAGCATTGTGGGAGCTCAGCACGTATGAAAATCAGGCCCCTGGATTCTATCCCTGCCTGTGCGCATGACCTCGGATAAGTCACGTTTAGAAGTGCCTACACAGTATTGTGATGAGCCCAGTAGAAGTACTTTGATAAAACAGGCGATAGATAGATGAACAGATGTTACAGTAAAAGAACATGCGGAACAGAAAAGACTGAACAGAAAGCAGAGCATGCTGTAGTCTGGTGCAGCAACCACTACTCTGGGTACGAGTCTGAACCTGCATTTTTATTTCTGAACCCTAGTAAGCTGGAAAGGCTCATCACAAGTCAGATTTCTGTAAGTATCACTCTGGATAGCTCAGCTGCAGTAACTTTAAACTTTAGAAAGGCTGGGGAGGTGGAGGAGAGGAGCATACAGTGAGGAATCTAATATATTTGTCTGTAAAACACCACGCAAACCTACAGTTCTATATAAATAATCATTTGATGTGGTGGTTGATTGTAAGCTCCTCCGGGCAACTAACTGGTCATCTTCATTTTGCATACAAACACTAAGCATGCTGACATTGCTCAGTCATTTCCACAATATACTCCTTTAGATTTTCAACCCACAGATGGTTCATCTGTCATTAGAGTTGCCATCTCTCAGGGGACAGCTGGGATGATCCTGAGTCCCTAGAACTGGGCAGCTGACAATATCTACTGAGCACCCTTGCAGATTTCTTAGGACAGCTGCCACACACAAAAAAAAAAGTGGAGAGGTGGGGGTGAACAATCCTGGGAAAAGCTGGACAGGCAACACTACACATTCTTATGAAACTGACTACACCAGGTTTACTGCAGTGATACATTTTTATCATGTTCAAAGGAAACCTCTAACTTCAATTGGGGATTTATAGCCGGTTAAGGTTAAGCCCTGCTAGAAACTCATGCTTAAAAAAAACCATTCTTGTTAATGAGTTTCCAGTGCGCCGTACTTTAAAGTTTTGACAAGGAGAAAAAAAGACAAGTTTTTCATTTTACAGAATTTTAGTTTACGCTTAGTGTTTTGAACACCCTTTTAAAGTTTTTCTGTTTTAGCATGACATGAAAAGTCATCAGAGAGTTACTTTTGTGTATCAGTTAGCATATTTTATTTGTTGCGTAAATCAAGAGCTAGGAGGTCAAAAAAACAGAGGGAAGCAAGCACAATGAAAGATGGATACAGGAAATCCTGCATATTCATGAAGAGACTCAACTGCCTAATACTCTTAAATTACTTGGTCATACTTAGGAGCTGTAGCTGGCACCCTTTCAAACCGCAAATCCTAGATTGCCCTATTTTGCACCTCATGTTTATACAATACATGAAAATTCTAACTTACGATATTCAAACTACTATTGCTACAGAGATTGAGTGAAACTTGAAGTCAACGTTTCTACTACTGAAAGTCTTACAATTTTTCAACCTGCTAGAGAAAAAAGAAGTGCAAACCCTGGTCATCAGTGACAAATTAACGGTATCAATAATTGAAAATGCAAGGTATTTTATACTCATGCTCTCTAATTAAGTAGATGAAAAACCTGGGTGTTGTGTTTGTTTTCTGGGGGCGGGAGGGGAAGATAACACTGGCTCTAGATTTCCTTGCATAATTGTCCACCGAAATAAAGCATCCAAGAAAAAAAAAAAATCACTAATATTGACTTTTTCTTCTTTTAACTTTTTGAAGTTCCAGCTCATTCAAAATATATAAGGCATACATATTTTACAAAGCGGGTTTACTATGCATATTACTCTTATGTGATTTATCCCCCCAAGCGTGAAAGGAAAGCAGTTGAAGGCAGAGGTTGCCAGGTGTTGGTGGCTGCCATTCCAGTGGAATGACTGCCAGGACTTCAAGTTTTGCCTCGCTCCACTCCTCCTATGAATTGCAAATCTTCAGGTTTCCACAGAAACTCTATGCACTAACACACAACTGTCAGGAAGCATCAGGGTCATCTTTTCCATCTTGTTTGCTTTGCATCAGAACACTTTAAACTCCCTGTGGTGTTGGTGGCCTATGGAAAGACTCTCCCTATGCAGTTATTCTAGAGCAGTGTCCAAACCGCAGCGATTAATCATTCCTGCTTCCTCAGCTGACATTTCGAGGTGGGGAAACGACATCCTAAATGAGCAGAGCTGATTACCTGGGAAAGCAATTCTTCAAGATAGCACAGCTAACTAATAGCGCCATCTGCTACACAAACACATTCCTAAGCCCCAGAAGTAGTGTCAGGACACAGCTAACAGTTTTGTCGCATCTGCCAAATTTTAAATTGTTTGTCACAAGTTGCCACATATGTATGGAAAATACTCTAAGCTTTCCCTCAATATGGTGTTAGGAATCAATAGGTTTGGATCAGGTTTATTGATGGGGCAGGAGTTGCAATAGTCAGATTTGATCATATATTTTGTCTATCAAAATTATGTCTTACAGAATATGTCAGATTTTGTGGGGAAACAAAATTACCTCAGAGCTATTGCTAGGATTTTCATAGTAGCCTAAGGAACTTGTGTTTTGGGCACCTAACTGTACTTTGTACCTAGGAAAAAAAATTCTACCCGTCTCCATCCCTGTAGTACATTTTCAGTCAATAAGCAAAAAGTAGGGAGTGGACAAAGAAGTTAAAATAAGAAAAGGGATTGTTTTTTTTGTATGATGAATGTCATGGGGTTTTTTTAGTGATTTTAGTAGCATCCTCCCCTATTGATTCATGGGCTTATTCCAGTCACTTAGGTCAAACCAAGGATTGACCCTTAGCAAGGTACTAGAATATGAAATTAAACTTCCAAAGGACATTGCAACAAACCAAGCAGTAACCATCCTGAACAACTTTTTGCTGCAGGAAGGATAGCTGCACCAGGCTATTCTTAGAGCGGCTATAAATGGCACATGCTGCAGAACAAGCCAAAGTAACCACCTGCTCCTGAGAAGCTGGAGGTTCCATATATTCCCAGACACCTCAATCAGTAGAAGAGAACGATGCTAAGTCAAAACCTAATGAGTTGGAAGTAGTTCAGAAGCATAGGACTCCCCTCTTTGCCTTGTGCAGCCAGAAGTACTACTATTTCACATGGAATTCAATACTAGACATCAACGAAGGCAGATCAGCTCCTCTTCAGTTTACACCCTGATTTTAGGAACAGAGAGCAATACATCCTAGTGAACGTTTTGCATTACGCTCACTTCACCAACAGACAAGCACCTTTCATTCTCATTATGTTTCCACCTGTTGCTAGGTAACAGCTATATCTTAGACTGCACTGGCTATTACGCAGAATGCAGCTTCTTCCGCTGAGCTTGATGTGCTCTGGGCATTAAAACACTGGGTTTTTACAATGCCCTTAAATTATGAGCTATGGGTTTTTTCTTGTCTGGTAAAAATTATTACCTTTACAAAGTTAAGCAATTCAACATACTTACAAGCAGATGAATTGCCTCTTCTGAGAGGTTGAGTTCTTGAGGAGTATGTGCAGTTTAAGGCTTAGGTGGGTTACATTGGTACTTTTACAAGAGACATCCTTCCCACGTCTACATTTACCAACAGTATCCAGGAAAGACTCTTACTTTAAGCATATGGAAACCCTGCATAGATATTACCATGGTAATTTGGTAAATGCTGCTAAATAGGTGCCTATACAAAGGCTCTAGACCATTAATAATACAACACAGCCCCAGAAAAATCATCTCTGCCAGCCAGCCACCTTCAAAAAATGAACTCCACCCCTTCATTCTGGCAACTTACCAATACCATACTCTCCAACTATCAAAAAGAGCTTCACTTGCAGTGTGCCTGGAAGGTCACCAAATTCAGGTTATTTCAGTGTTGGGGGAGGCAGTTCCAGGGTACGAAAATCTTCACAGAACGTCCTGCCTGCAGCCCCCTCTCATTTATGAGATGGACCTGCAGCTGTGGCAATAGGACATGGGAAAAAGGTCCCAGGTAGACAGCTCCCAGGCCATTTAGGGCTTTATAGGACACAACCAACTCCTCCGTCCAGAATCTACAGCCATGGCAGATTCTGGAGCGCTGCCGTCAAACTCCTAGCACAATGTCCCGCTTCATAAGCGAGCCACTGCATTCTGCACCAGCTTGAACCTTGGGGAAGTTCTCAGGTGCAGTCCCACAGAGCATATTGCAACAGTCTAATTTTTGACAACTAACGCACAGTTAGCGACTGCTCGCCCCACATCCAAAAGGAAGGGATCCCAACCTCCTGGCCAGACAGAGAGTTTAAAAAAACAGAACTGACTAGCAGCCAGAAGCACTGCGTTGCAAGAGTTTGGATGCAGTGACGTCTTCTATGCTAGGTGAGGGTGTGTAAGCAGGAGGCACTCGCAGTTTAGCAGGCATGTCTATGTCCAAGAACAGTACACTCAGACTGGTTTGGGGGCGCGTAGAAGCATCACCATCTCTAAGAGCTTGTCTACACAGGGTAAAACCCCACAGCAGCTGGTGTGCACTAGCTACTCAGACCAACTCCTTAGGCGGACAAAAAGTGTGAATTCCGTTTGCTTTGGTGGGAATTTTAGCTGGCTTGTCTTTCCTCTCTGCTACAATGGCAGGCTATTGTAATGGAAAGGTTGGGAAGTATGTTTTGTGCTGCAGTATATATCGGGGCACCTAACGGCGCCACTCCAGGGGGCGCCAGCCGGCCCACCGAGTGTTGCTAGGGTAAAAATCTTCCGACGATCGTGCACGCCGCGCGCGCACACCTAACTGGAATACATATGAGCAAGCACTCGAAGAAATATGTTTTGTGTAAACTGCCAGCAGAGATGAAAGAAAAAAATCAAGGCTCGTGGATGAAATTGGCCTTAGCATCTTCAACACAAGGGCCGCATAACATTTTAGAAATACTACAAAGATAAAGTAGGTCGCCAGCTCTGAAGAACAGCTTTATTCACAGATCATAGCCTCCTGAAAAGCACTTAATTATCCAGAAAGATTCCACTGATCGTTTGAAATGCTTTCAACGTTCAAACATTGTATTTAGGTGCAGAATAAGAAATATGAAGAGATTAACTCCTAAGCAAAATATCGTATGTTTTATGCAAGCATTCTGTTGCACTTAATACTTGAAGAGAGAAACAGACTATGGTTCTAGTTAAGCAAGAGCTTTAAAAAAAACAAAAAACGAGCAATAATGCTTGTCCATGCTTTCAATGAGGCATCAGCAAGCAGGCCAAGTGTTCAGCTGAATATGCCACAAAAAAGAATGTTTGTTTTTTTGACTGACATCTAGTTTCCGGTCTCAAAAGAAATGTGTTTGAAAAGCATCCAGTTTAGTGAAGTGGTGGCAGAGTAATAACATTGCTGATGGAGTACAAACAAATTAGACTTCCAATTTTAAATAATGCAAGTATTGGTCATTTTGTACTCCATTTCTAAGACTTCCACAGGAGTCCGCACCTCCATTCAAAAATTGTTAGGGGTCTGCAACTGTAAAAAGGTTGAAAACCACTGCTCTACTAGATAAATCAAAAAAGGCTCCTCAGAACACAGAGATAAGTAATCAGAAAGAACCACCCCCCTCCCTCCCACCCACACATACAGAGAGGTAGGCTTTGACCCAATCAGTGCAAGTCAGCAAAGAACAGGTCTATGCTCCAAAGCTCACTTCATTACATCAAAAGAGGAAACCATTCTCTAATATTTATCTAACAGAATAATAGCCTTGCCTCCTTGACTACTAATTCTCTTATAAGACAAGGTGGATGAGGTTATATCTTTTACTGGCCCAAACATCTGTGGGAGATAGACACAAGCTTTCGAGCTTGCACAAAACCTGAAGAAAATCTCTGTGTAAGCACGAAAGCTTGTCTCTCTCAACAACAGAAGTTTGGGCCAGTAAAAGATTATCACATCATCTTGTGTCTCTATTATCCTGGGACCATTACAGCTACAACACTGCAGCATAAAATTCTCCTATAAAAGTCTATCAAGAGCAAGTTCCACCAGCATTGTGGGGAAGAAACCTAACCAACTACACAAGACACATGAATTAATTGGTCCCAAGGGAGGTGGGGTTAGAAAAGTTCTGGTATGCTTGTGAATTCTTGCACTTTTCTACAACAAAGCAGAGATCCCATGTGAATATTCCTTACCCTGAAGAAACAACTGTAATATTTAAGTAAATTAACCACAAAGAACGGCCACTGTCACTATCCCTGTGAAGACTTATAAAGGTAGAAAGTACAGAGAGAAGAGCCACAACAAGGATTCGAAAACATGCCTTATAGTGATTGAACTCTGAGTCTATTTAGCTTAACAGAGAGAGTTTAGAAATAACTTGATTACAGTCTATGTATCTACATGGGGAACATATTCAATAATGGGCTCTTCAATCTAACAGAGAAAGGTAGAACATGATCCGATAGCTGGAAACTGAAACTAGGATAATTCAGACTGGAAATAAGGCGTAAATGTTTAACGGTAGAATAATTAACTAGTGGAACAATTTATACCAAAGCTCGCAGTGGATTCCTCCAACACTGTCCATTTTTAAATCCAGATTGGATTTAAAAAAAAAAAAAAAAAAAAAGTCAGCTCTAGGAATTATTCTTTTCAATGCAGTGTGGTGATTTGGTGCACAAGAAGTGGGAGAACGATGAAAAGGGAATGGTTCAAAGGTAGGCTTTGGTGGAATTCAGCTAAGGTTTACAAGTTATGCTACAGAAATCAAATACAATATGTTATGCCATTAATTAGCATCAATACTGACCAGCACTGGGACACTCCTAAACTGAGATTTTTCAGCAATATATCAAGTGTTACTCTAACAGGGCCGCAGTATTGCCAACCTCAGGAACCCCAAAATCACTAGTTAGGCTCAAAAACCTCATGATTTAAAGTAGTACTGGTTTTTTCATGCTTGCCTTCTGGTTTCTGAGCTAGTACGGGTACACTATTCACATTGGCATGCTTTTCTCCACAAGCACAAAAGCTAGAAACCTCTTTTGTAAATGAAAGCGGAGAGTCTCATACAATCAGCTGACTCCTAAAGCTTTGAGACAAAGCACCAACTACTGAGAGACAATAAAAATCACTACAGGTGACAGGCCCCAATGATGTTAGCAATGGTAGACGTGCTAGTGGAAGTCAGGTGCAGGCACTGTGGAAAGACCAGTTCTGCTGTGATTAGAAGACTATACGTTGGTTACAAAAACCTTTTGTCCTGACTACATCAGTGCTTCCATAGATGCTACTAGTAGTAGTGCTTCACTGGTGTGAGACCAACAGTGGAAGAACTACTGAAAAGCCTCAGTGTAGACAAGGCCCCAGATTGATGGCATTTATTATGTTCCTAGGTTGTGTTGTGGATTTAATGCAGCCACCTATAAACAACGGAAGGGTTTCCAGTTTATACTGCACATTGGAAACAGTTATTACACCTATATACCAACAGGTTTATTTTGGTCTGTCTTATTACTTTTGATTTTTCTCCCATTCTCAGGGAAGATAGGATACTACTGCAGCTAAATAAGCTGCTAGTGAAAGTCACAGAAGTAGTATGTTTTGTAACATTTATGCACCCTTATAATTAGATGAATACATCATAGTTCAAATGAAAACCTTGAGGCAACACCACCACCACAAAAGAAAATGCTGAAAAGAGTACGGTCACAACATGTGGAGAAACTCATTGTGTTTGACCCAGATAGCTCATCTTAAAGCTTGCTCTTCATGTCAAATTACATTCCAATTAACATTCTTTCACCTTAACTTTTATTTTATTTTTTACACGCAGACCAAGTTTGCTACACAAAACTAGTGGTGCAATACATAAAGTTTAATAAGTCAAACATCCATGTTATGCTTCTTGCAGTAGACATTTTGCCACATCACCATTAGAGCCCGGTGTCACCTTTTTATACTTATTCATAGCTCTTGAGAAAAATCCTCAAAGACAGATCAAGCTTGCATGTATGTCCAGACTGTACCATCAAGATTTCCATGTACTAACACTCTTGATGTTGCCATCAAATGGAACTGTACCCACGTTAACAATGGTGGGCAATTTTAGGGGGGAAAGGCTAGTGCAGGGGGTCTCAATAAATTTTTGGTGGTCTCAGAGTATAGCCACCAACTCTTGCTGCTGTCCGCTTTGACAATTTTTCATTAAATATTCAATTAACTTTAGGAAAAAACAAACAAATATGCACATATACTTGTAATTTATGTACGTAGCTTTTATTGCAGACAATAAAAATATACAGCTGTCTATTCTTTACAGAACAGAAACAAACTTTGCATGTTCTTGTCTTTTCTTGTGTTTGTTTCTTTTGCTTTTTTGGTTGTTTTGTTTTAAGAGTTGCTAGCTAGTAAGTCTGGTAATGTGAAAAGTGATATTTATGTTTGTTAACACTGGTTTGCCCCCTCCCCACCTCACCCCAACCACCACCCAGGACGCTGTGGTCACATGAAAAGCCCCTGGTGGCCACATTTGAGAAACACTGGGCTAGTGTATGCAAGACTTGAGAGACAGATCATCAGAAGTGATGGCTTAAGGGTCCCAAACTGCAGACGGGCAACAGTTCCTTAACTGTGGAACATGGCCAGACCAGGCCTACAGCCTTAACAACTAAGAAAATGCATTCTTTCATGTAACAAACCTCAAATTACAAACATGGTCAAGATATATAAAACCTAGTGGATTACATTGGCCTATCACCATCAAGTAAGTGGAACAGACTATTTAAAAGCTGAAACAGAAGGAAGCTAATGAATGACCCATCCATTAGAGTGGTATCACTTGAGTTAAGACACACTGGGGCCTTGATTTTCAAACAGTAATTCCATGAAGCATGACCACCATTCAACTGTGCTTTCTCCTGTGAACAAGTGCATGAAAGGAACTGCCAGTATAGTTCCTTGTTAGAATTAAATTCTAGACGCAAAGTTGAGAATTCAGTTTAAAAAAATAAAAAGTCAAGCACATTTTCCCTCAGTGACTCTCACAAACCCTACCTTCTGCAGGAGTTTGTCACAGACCCACTTAAGACAGAACCACAACAAGCATTAGTATGATCGAACAGCTCTGAAAGATATATAAACAGCATATGATTATATACCAAGACGACACTGACTTGCAATGTATCTTATCAATGCCAGCATAACACTAGTTAGTTACTGCCTATTTAATATTACAAACAAGCCCATTAAAACATTAAGATGCAAACAACCTGAACTCCAAGTTACACATATTTTGTCATTCTGTCCTTAGTTCATTTCACTATGCTTAACTAATACAGCTAATTTAGTAATAACCCTGCTTAGACTGCAATACTCAGATAACACAATGAGAAATGAACAGTAAGTCTTAATTCAGAATTCCCTTGCTTTTCTGGATTTATTTCAAAGCCTCAATTTTGAAGTGTTATAATTGTTTTCTTTCACACTGTGTTTATAAACTAAATCCAGGTTAGTTAACATGGTATCCAATTGAATCACTTAAGAAATTAGCCCATTAACCCGCAAACCACAGGACCAGCATCCTGGATTTACCTGGAACTACTCTTCCAACCAGATTTAATAGTTCTGCCTGTTGTAGTCAGTCACATTAAGATGAAAACAGAAGGGTAATCACATTATTGTAATTAATATAGGAAAACAATGCATGCTAAAGCACCTATTTACAATTATATTACTGTTATCTAGACAAATGATTTGTTTATTTTTAGCCTGGACAAGAGACTAAAAATGCCTCAGGAACAGTGATTTGTTAATTTCATTCAAAAGTCACTGTTCACCTGTGTATTGTAGCTGACCACTAATTTAATATCCCCAAGATCAAATAAATTGCTTGTTTTTTTTAAAGGAGTCTGGCATTTCACTTATACATTATGAATGGAGGAAGAACAATGAAATACAATATTTGCATTTTGTTGAAAGAGAATCTTAAAGTAGAGGTGATGAGACTACCTCCTTATTTTGTGGTTAGGCCACTGGTAACTTTGGCAAGTGACCGCGTTTCTACTTTGATTCAGTCTTTTTGCTCAATTCCACCTTTTCCTGGCACTTCCAACAGTCATTCTGGACTTGAGAACTTATTCTACCCACAACTCCAGGCTATTAGAAAGGAAGCCCTATTCTCCTCAGCAAGGATAAAAGACCAGAAAACCTGAGTAAACAAGATACAGAAATTTGGAGATGCAACACAGGTTTGCTATTGGGTTTTTTTCAACGATTGCATGTCATTTGCCTAGTAATGAATAATAAATAACTCCTTTCATGTAACAAATAAAAACCCAAGCCATACAGTTGAGATTATGTTTTGAATTTTCTTTAAGTTTGAGAAAGAGCCACAGGATTTGTACTGTTTTGGACAATAATTATAAAGTCCTCCAGCAAAGTTAGCAACACACACACACACACAAATGGATTTTCTAAGATGAAAAAAGCAGCTATTGCATCTTAGGGCTACAAGACAGACACTTAGAGCCGTTTCCAACAGACAACGTGCACTGAAACACCACGACAAAATGAAATCTGTTTATATACATTTATTTGAATTGTAGTCTATCAATTCAAAGTGAATCAGGGAGATTCATTTACTCCTTCATATTCCAATGACCTCTACAGTTGATGTTTAATATACAGCATAGCTACTAAAATAGGTAATGTGCATTACTAGCAAGTTTCTAGTAGACTATACTCTATACTGAAGTAGTGATTTAAGTAACATTTCAGCCCATAATTACTAGCCACCAGAAAGCAGCCCGCCAAGCATTATTCGACAAATTCTGTATACAGTTTAATGCTTTTAAACATGTGCATAGTAAGGATAAAACATATTGAGCCACATCTCTGTGTGAAAACCCCAAACCATTACCACAATACTACATCCACAACACTCACTGCTGCAGAGTGGCTTTCATCTTCTGAAAAGCCATGTAGATAATATTTCAACAATAACCACACATTTCTCCCTGTGGTATAGACACATACAAAATGCATTAGGAAAAATGCCAATAACTGAAATGCTTTTCTCAGTAGCTCTATTCAAGTGAGTGTCTCGCAGGTGCTGCAGAACTGTACAGCTTTCTGAATTCAGTTCCAAAGGGAGCTCAAAGTCAATAAGGCTCCTCAGCTATCATCCAGCATGACTAAATCACTCCAAGGGAAAACCTTTCTGAATTATGTGACCATTTCTCTTCGCCATTTTACCAAAAATGGCAAGCCATAAACCAATTTAATTCAAGTTAACCCAAGCTTAAGGAAGAAACGGAACAAAAAGCCCCAAAACAAGAAAACAAACATTTCAGATTGCAGACACTATTCTACAGAGGAGGAGAAACTGAAAAACACATTGTACTATCGGTGCCAGAGTACTGGTCCTCAGAGTATCCATACACCCCAACACCTTCCTCCTGCCAAATGGAACAGCCCCCTGAGATTGTTGGACCAATTCCAGGCCAAGTAAGGAGAATATGCAACAATGCTGCAAAGTGAGCAGGATTCATTAGACAGGTAAAAGCATCAATAATCAACTGAGCATGCTCAGAAGTGATTTCCCATCCCACCCCGCATTTGCTTTACTTCCTCTCCCCAGCCAAGACAAGTCACCCCTCACTAAGAAGCCCTTGTTCTTCGGCAAGTTTACATGTAAGCTCTTTTTGCCCTCTAAAAAAATGCAATTTGATTTTTTTTAAAGGATTTTCTGCATGCTTTTGTAGCAAACTCAGCTTATGTAAGCAAAACTCACACTTGGTACGGCTGCCAACCCTCCAGGATTGTCCTGGAGTCTCCAGTAATTAAAGATTGAACGTATTTCCTGTACATTTAATCACATGACAACCAAAATTGGCAACCCTAAGGACCTGCGCCAATGTAAGTCTGTGCTCACACTCTTAAATTAACAGTGTACAAAGACAACCTGATGTAAATTTTGTTGTTGTTTTCCCCTTATCCTCTTATTTGTTTTTTTCATATTAGAAATTCAGACCTTGCCTGCACTGAATGATTACAGCAACTGGAGAACTATGGAATTCTGAAACCACTGGAGACTGAAAGCTGGAAAATTGAGCGTTTCAGCCAGATGCTCAAGCACTGGCTTCTGTTTTTGTTAAAATCTATTAAAAAGCCAATGCCTGGTGAACAATGGGAAGAAAGGATAGATTGGTTAAAGAGTCAAGATCTTGCCCCTCCCATTAAGGGAGACCGCAATACAGCTTTCTGAAACTCCCAGTCCACCAGTAAAAAAAAAACACAGGTAAGGTTAAGCTTGGCATTCCTCACACTTCTAATGTCAACAAGAAGGGGGGAAAATCTCCATAAACAAGCAAAAAGGGGTCCCACCCCAAATTAAAAAAAAAAGTCTTCAAGCAAAGACCAAACACGGAAAATTTCAACCCACTGGACAAATACTTTGGAAAGTTACCAACATGTGAAACAGGATTATTACGAAAACTTATCTGCGACTTTAACCAAAGCAAGGCTGCCAGGCGACCATTAATATAGTTATTAATTTCGTGAGGGTTCAGGGCATGGGGGAGAGGTTCAGACTTTTTAAATAATTACAATTAAAATGAGGTTATCTGTAAACGAGTCGCTCATTATAAGCTTTATGCTTCTTCAAAGGGGTGCAACAGACGGAGTTTGTGCAGAAGGGAGATAACTGCGCACAAACATTGATTGGTTCAAGGTTCTTCAGAGGACACTCCTGTCTACCTTTTATGTTCTCTTGTGTGTTGTGCACAGGAGGAGGGGCAGATTCTTTACTCTGAAAATACTCAATTATTTTAATAAGATTAATTTTTTAGATTGACCATGTTTTAAAACAGTCCCTTGAATTTAGTAGCCTGCCAGCATTCCAGATAAAAAGATCTCTGCATTAAAATTACTTAAGTTTAAGTGAGGGACTGGCAGTAAGTCAATTCCTCTCCCCCTGCCCGCTGCCCTAACACAGAGCTTTAAACATCTAACCTTTTCTACCTTTTGCATGTAAGAGTTTTCTGAAACTGATTGTTTTGGATCTATGAAGACTAGAGAGCAGCAGAGTCAATGGCCAATGATAAGACACCTCTTGTTTAAGCATCCAATGTAAATTAAGAGGAAGCTAAGATATGAATTTACATAAGATGCTAATTAATTTTACTAAAGTTAATGCAGTAACGTAGCTGCTCAACGACAGTACATTGTGACAGCATGATGAAGCATAATTTTTAAACATAAAATTGACATTAAATCACGAGAATGGATTCATTTTCTTAGCATCACAATAGAAGCTGGCTTGATGACAACTGTGTAACTGGCAGGCCTGCCCTGAAGGGTTAGGGCCCAGTCACTTGAATGTCTGCCTTTCAAGTGGCTACATTAGTAGTCTAATTGTTTGCCTGCAGTGAATTCACTTATATGCACAAGTTCTCAAACAAGCAGAAGGGCAAGACAACTGACAAACCATGACCTAACTAAATATTCTGTCCAGGAATAAAAACAAACAGGTAAAAACTAGACCCATTACAAAAGTAGTTTCAATAAATTAGCATACGAGTACATTTTCAAAACTGAATCAGAATATTTGTGCAGTGATGGGGGAACCAGACTATTTATTAAAACCTGCCTCATTTTGAAGAGTGATAGCTGTAAAAACAAAGAGACAAGGTGGGTGAGGTAATATATTTTATTGGACCAACTTCTGTTGGTGAGAAACTTTCAAGCTACAGAGCCCAATAAAAGGCATTACCTCACCCACCTCATCTCTCTAATATCCTGAGACTGGCATGGCTACAAAAACACTGCATACATCTATAAAATCAGTCCATTCCATTGGAAAACCCAGGGTTTGTGTACTGCAGCGTTCAAAACAATTCTACCTGCTGCTGTCACTACTTACCTGGAGACTGATGTCCACTGCTCTGGAATGTCACACCTGCAAAGTGTTATTTACTTATGTGTCTGTTTTTTCTTAATAAAGTCATATGTAGCATTTTTATACTGCCTGACACAGAACACCTGGAGACAGGGCAGGGTTATAATCTGTTCACACAGAAATAGGGATGTTAAACACTTACTTTAACATTGGCTCAACTGTGGCTATTTTCAACTCATCTTAAGAGATCCAAGCAGTGATGCTTCCCTAACAAATTATTATATTTAGTATTCTTTTGCTCTATTTACTCTGTTAAGATGATATAACTAGCACTACTCTCTTGAAAACAAAACCCCCTCTGCTCCCTTAAAAGAAAGGTCACTACGTGCTTCTCCTATAGTTAAGGTTGCCCGACTCTTACGTCTGTAAGACCCTTTTTCAGCAGCGTACAAAATTTGCTAAACTAACAGTTCAGGCTGAAAGTCTATGTTGGTGTCTGCCAAAGCATTAAAAAAAAAAAAAAAAAAATCAATCAAAAATGGTTCAACTACGTCCGTGAACAAGATGGGGGGAAAAAAAACTGTTGTTTTGCCCACATTGAAAAAAAATCCCTGCAATGATCTCACGGAGATTCTCGGGATAGTTAGTGGAAGTGGGCCCTGGGCCAAATCCAGACCGCCTGATGCTTTTGAATGGACAGCAAAATCTTTATTTATCGTTATTGGGCTGTGAAAAAAGTCCAACACGTTCAAAAATTAGGAAATGCCATAATTAAAGCTCGCAATCTCAGATACACACAGAATCTTAAGTTGCATAGACGGCAATGGAACTTTGAGGTGCCTTTCACTATGATGGTGTATGTAATAGTTTTTGCATTACTTATGTTTTGCAACTGCGACTACTCCGAAAGGCTATTCCTTTGTCACCTTCGGTGCATCCCTCAGTATACTAAAATTTGAAGACACACCTGGGATCTGCAGTATCATGGATACACTTTCCAAATGTCTCAACTCTTCTGGAAAAGACATTTAATGTTTCCTTTGTGTACAAACAAGGGAACTGAGGAAAGGAAAGGAAAGGAAAGGAAAAGAAAAGCACGTACAGGTATTATCACACTGGCCAGCAACCAAAAAGGTAATTAAAAGCCTCCCCTTGAACAGGTGGACAACAAAACCCGCTATTAATGCCTCGATTGCCAAGCAACATCTTTCACCATACTAATTGTCATAGCAAGTCAGTGGTATTTGAAAGCATATTTCTGTTCTTTGACATCTGGCCCATTCCCATAACAAAATTACTATTGATCTATTGTGAGCTTCTAACAAAATAGTATAACCTATCCTCAGAACAGCAAGACTCATCCATTAAAATAACAGACTGACCAACTACTATATTTAATAGTAGGTTTAACATAGCAAAACATTTGTGTAATTATGCAGCTTGTTCATCCCTGACATGATCTTATAACCTATAACACTGTCTCACGTCGAGGGTGATTTTATGTTTGCTAGAGGTAAAATGGCATAGGAATATCAGACTGACGGGGTATACTGCTTATTAGCTTGGAATATGCATGGGGGCACATAGGTGAACATAAGTAAATGGGTTATTAAGCTCGCTATAGTTAAGGGCCTGTCATATTATGTTAAGGCTTTGTGGGAGTAGTTTATTAAAGGCTGAAGTGTAGTTGAAATGAGAGAGACCCAAGGAGATAACCCCAGGTCAGATCTTTTGCACTCTCATTCAGAGACGCAATCAAATACTGACAAATAGGTATAGTACACTGCAGAATTCTGCAAGAAGAGAGTTTGGGGGGCTTTTAGCAATTATGTTGCTATGCAATATATAAGCAGTTAGACCTCATCTTCATATAGGAACTATCAGAAATAAGTGATGTAACTCATGGATATTAATGCTTAATTATGGACACCCCAAAGCCACAAATGGATAGGGTAGGAATTGACATTATAATCAGGGCAAAGGGTGAAATGTGGCATATATTACCATAAAGGGTATAAAATATCATACCCAATTCCTATTTCTTTGAGTTCGTCAGGCCCCCAAGATGGTGTAAACTGAATCAGGACCTCCCTTCTGATGGGGTCCACTTGTTTCCCTTCCATCTCTGTTTCCAACTGTCTCCATGTCTCCAACAATGCAGGAAACCACTTTCTTGTACTTATCTTATTCTAATCATTATGTGTATTGATCCTTTCCTATGATTTCAATTATAGTTGTCTGTATTAAAGTTTGTGTTTCACCAATTCCACCTTCTCAATTAACTTTAAGTAGCCACTTAGGAAAGGAACCGGTTATCTGTGATAAGTTACACCCCAATACATAATCTTATGAATGTAATAGCTGTTCAGGCTACAAGCTGCATTATTATATTTACGGCGGGAAGCTAGAAGGATGTTGAGGAGAAAGGTTTTTAACTGTATCAGTGTTTAGGGAGTACGTGATCAATACAGCTTCACTCACTAGTCTTGAACTTGAAAGCATACGTCAGTTTACTGGAAACTGACAGTACAACCATTATTTTCAACAGCTGATGCACTGTATTGGAAGAAAATGACTACACAAATCAGATGGTGAATAGTTGTGAAAATATTCCAGGTAAAAAACACCAGCTGAGTGTAAGACTTAGTCTCATGATTCCAGGAGAGGGTATCATTTCCAATAAATCAGAGGGGTAGCCATGTTTGTCGCTTCTATAGATCCAGACTAAGAGTTCTGCGGCACCTTATAGACTAACAGACGTATTGGAGCATAAGCTTTCATGGGTGAATACCCACTTCTTCGGATGTATTCACCCACGAAAGCTTATGCTCCAATACGTCTGTTAGTCTATAAGGTGCCACAGAACTCTGTCATTTCCAATAAAGCAAATATTTCATTTAAAAACAAAAAACAAAAAACAGACTCTCTTTTAAAAAAAAAGTCTATTAAAACTTTTTCCACAGAGTCCTGAACACAGCCTTCGTTTTCAGGTAACCGCAACACTGCTTTACCTGTTCAGTTCAACAGAAGCTATTTTCTTGCCAAGGTTGGCAAACTATGCACGTAATTTTAAGCCTCTGCAGCAAGCATTCTAAAAATATATCCATTTTCTTTTCAGTGAGTATTAACCAGGAGGATATTTGCCTATTTCTTTTGCCTCCCTCAATCAAGTCAATGAAAGGGAAATAACAGATCAAGTACACCTGTGCTCCAGCCCTCAGGAATTTGAGACACGCATGATTAAATCCTGCCCAGCAATTTTATAGCTGAAGTGGTCCATCTACCCACAAGGCGGCTTGTTAGCACACCAGAAATGTAAACTGGCACACACATTTAAACAAAATTACCTCTACGTTTATCAACTGTAAAAAGGCAGGGCCTGAAAAAATGTTTGCTTTGTGACCAAGCATTCTGAATATTTTAAGGGGCTAATCATTCTGTAAAAGGGCCAATTTTAGAGCTTCTTTAAAAGAGAGGCAGATTACAGTTACCCCTTCCATAAATATTTTCATTTACGTAAGTACAGACAGGTTTTGTACCCCAGGAAGTCATCTTAAATATTAAATGTAAAGGCATTAATGAGCACTTAATCAATGTTCTCCTCAAAGAGTAACAAGTCGCATTAAGTAAAATCTGATACATTTCAACAAGTCTGTAATACTGGTCATTGTGCAGATGAACATTATTCTGTTACCCTACAATGGATGAAGGCTACATCTCTATGCCCACACAGTCATACTGACCTCAGCAAGACACCACTCTTCTGAGATAACAAAATAGGACTGGAGCCTAAAAGTGTACAAAGTAGAACGGTTTCACGAGGCTGGTACCATTTGACTAAAGGTTAACCCGCAGCACCCAGCTGACTTTCAGATCACTATTAGCACTCTTGCCTCCCTCACACCAGAGTCACGCACATGTCCTGGCCTGTTATGCATAAAAAACAAACAAACAAAAGAGCCAACAGACATCTAGACAGGAGAATAATGTTATTCTAACCCAAGAACCTGCAAGCGAGAAATAAGAGAAAGCCATCTAGCTGCCATGAAGCAGAATTATAATTGCAAAGGAAGGTTATTCACAGTAAACTGTTATAGAACTACATTGGAGGAAGGACACACTATCATAACCTTACAAGCCCCATAACAGTTCACCACACTTGGGGATGCATGCCCATTACTGAACATTGAAATGTTCCAAATCACGGCTTGGAAAGCTCATCAGTCCCAAATGATGTGTTTGAGGGGGCCAAAAATGTCCTTATAATAATTTGCAGCATTTACAAAATTAGAGCTACATTACTCCACTGACCAACTTTAATGTGGCAACCCTCCCTTTGGTGGCCAAAAGCAGATGTTACTCCTGTGGAATAGGAATAACGACCTTAAACAGGCACTCTGGCGGCTTGACAAGCTTTGAATTCTCTTTTGATATTGGGACTGTGTCCATAACACTGAGGAACAAAAGGAAATCAGGTGTGAACTCTGTTCTATTTCCAATGAATTCAAGCAATGTGATTCATCCGAATATCCAGAGCAATGAAATCTGTTTTCTAGTTCGTTCCAGATATCAGGCCTGATTCAGATTTCTAATACAGAAATAATCTTCATAAAAGGCGTGCGTTTTTCGCAGGTCTATTTTGTGATTTAAAAGAAGGCTTGAAGGCTGCAGCTGGGATGGGGAAGGAGGAAGGGATTGGTACAATATTAGTGTATCTGGGCAGCTATGTACATGCAGGAAGAGATCAGCTATTCCTGTAGGGCAGGGGTTACCAGATTTCCCTTGAGGTCTGGGGAAAAGCCACATCAAAACATGAATATGGGAAAGATCAGAGCATGAGAGGGGTTGGAAGATGCTCCTGGAGGCTGTTCTGCCATTCTGGAAAGGAGAGGAGGGTAGAAAGGCCAACATCAGTCAATCGGCATTTCTTACAGGTACCCAGAGCCTGCAAGGATGTACAAAAGCCAGAACAAATACAAAAGCCAGAACGGCATCTCTAATTTTGTACGACCCACAGGAAGACGGGGAAAGATCCTCAAGGGCACTCCCTTTCAGGAACAGAATCAGCCCCTATTCTGTACAGCTCTTCAACCAGATTTCTCCCTTTAAAACACTTCCACTGATCAATGGGACTCAAACTACTGACGCCAAAGAACCAGGGGCCTGATCTCAGAGGAGGCCACAGCACCCATCTGATGGAAGCATCAGAATATCTGGCAGGCCTGGGCTGCCCTGCTGCTTATGTGGGCAAATGATCTTGAACATCATATTTCTTCTGTCTCCATAGGCTGACAAGGAGGAATCAATTCACTGGCCAAGAAAGACACCTGCACAAGGACACATTCATTTTACCACCAAGTTTTTATACTAAGAATTAATAATCACTTTAAAGGAGATAGCAAGTTTGTCAAAGAAATTCCCTCTGGAAACAAAATTTAATACATGCTAATCTAAGGCATTTCCTCTGCAAGAACTGTTATCCAAATGGAGGTATTTTATTATGTCAACACAAGCAGCAAAGGATTACGTGTTCAACAAGTGTAGGGTATGTCTGGAACTGCAGCTATTTGGGTGTTTTGTTTTATTTATATTCCTGTTAGTCAAAGAAACAAATAACTTGTATGCAGTTCTTGTAAATTAGTTAATTAAGCAAACATATCAGCTGTAGCAGTATCAACTGTAGAAAGCTTTGCCACATATCAGCATGCAGTCTAAGTCATTCATCCAAAAAAAAAAAAAAAACCACCCTGAATTACCATCTTAAAATGGCTGTCAGGAATGGTGTTTAAAAAATGCAAAAGAAACACAAAGCAACAGACTTGAAGGGCATTTTCACTGTGGTATCCGAAAGCGTCATGCCTCTAGAATAGTATACAGAGAGAGAATGTCTGCAACTATTAGTCCCTGAAAAGAAAGTGGACTAGATCGACAATACGACAGATTTTACTAAAAAACCTTTCACATTAAAACAACCCCATTTAGTCTAAATTTACAATGGTAACTATCAGCTGAAAGTTTTGTATGCATGCACAAAGTATATCGCTCCCCCCCCACCCCCCTTCAGCTTCTGTCAAGGTAACAACTTCCCTCAAAGCAGCTAAAGAAAACATAGAATTCAATTTCTTCCAAAGTACTACCAAACTTCTCTTACTAGAAATCATGCTTAATGTTTTGATAGTCTACATTTTTGAGACTCAAGCTAACATTTAAGGCTACTGCTTCTTGGCAACAGGACAGACTACACAAAGAAAAAACGAAGACTTCGTTGAACTCTAGAAAGTATCCAAATGGCGAGGCCTTATCTAGACAGGCTGTCTATTGAAGAACTTCACCCAAGAGCAAGACACTCTTGCATAGGATTTGCCACACGTAAGCCTCTAGATGTTAATACTTCAAATAAAAATACGGTTTTAGCATCCACAAAATTGTAACCATGTTGCAGAACCAGTTACTCTAAAGGCTTATATGGCAGGAAACGTCTTTACTGTGTTGTAACCCCAGTTTGATAAGCAAGAGGGAGAGATGTCTGACTGCCTGTTTTAATGTATGTTCCATAACATATTTTCAGGTTTTTCAGTTGACTACACTCAGAGATACGTAAAGCATTCTTTTCTTATAAAGAAACAGCCTAAGCGTTAGCAGGCCTTTGATATACTAGCAAAGCTAAGAGATTCTCATTCTAGAAACAATCTGGGTGAAAACTTAACATACCAGCCACCAATTTACCAAGAAATCAGAGAATAAACATTGGTACAGAACTACAGCCAACATTTTGCGTTTTCTGCTTCCACTCAAGAATCTGGCTGTAAAGTTTTATATAATGCGCCTACTCTCCAGAGAGTCAGTAGAGAGTTAAATAAGAACCTTGTAGAAGCCTGGAGAAAAATATCTATATAAAAAAAAAGTACACGTAATAAGGCTACAGACCATTGGGCAGCTGCCAGAAAAATGATGGAATACAGTATAGTTTACTTCTTTCTAATGGCTCCAACATTCCACCTGAAAAATTGGTCCCAGAGCTGTATAATTGGGGATAAAAATTAAATGACAGTTTCCATTTGTCATGACGAAAGCTGATCACGTATGTTTTTCATAAAACTCTGCAGAGTGCAGTAGATACGGACGTTTGCCTGTCCAAAGAGAGGATGAATCAAAGCTGCAGTTTTTCCAACCTGCCCAAAATGAGTGCAACTTCATCAAACACTGATTTATTTATTTATTTTATTATTAAACAAAGGGAGTTGAGACTTTGGCACCCTACCTGGGACTTGCATTACATCATTTCTACATGCTTCCCACACACGTCAATCCCGAGATCTTGCCTGAACACGAATAACCCACATGGAGAAGCTAAAGCAGAGCATCTCTGCAGCTTCTGAACGCGTTTTTACTCTTCTTCTGCCCATCCCACCTTTCTGTCTTTAAAGTAAGCAGTCTTCTCCTATTCGTAAACATAAAGAAGTGACCTAAGGGCACCATATTGCGAAAGTGCATTAACTTCATTAACAACTCCAGTGGCTCATCTCGGCATGTTTTGCCAAGCACTCATTAGCGGAATGGTACATTGCTTAACTGTCCTCTTATTTAACATTCAGTTTAGAAAATTCATTCTGCAGCTTCCTTAATTGACCCAAAGACAATGCCTGAAAATATGAACATTCTATTCTTTTCCCTGCCAAGTGTATTCCCAGAGCCTTCGACTAAGCCAGCCTCATTAACAGATGAAACTTCATTTGTTAAGAAGTCAAATAACCCTTTTTTCCCCACCATTGGAGGCCACCGTCATAAAAAAAAAAATCACCAGAAATTTTTTTATTGCTAAAAAAAATTGGAAGAGACTACACATTTTGATAAACTCTCATGTACAAGGAGCAACCGGAGAGCAGGGATAGGTCACAGATGGCCCGATTTTCATAATCAAGTGCGTTTTGTTTCCTGGAAATTAACTGCACTCCAAGGATGTATACAAATTTCACTTCCACACCAATATGCACCTCTACCATTCATCCACCCTCTCCTCTTCCCAAATCACTCATGTGCAAGATGACAAAAAATCTTATAGTTTAGTCTATCCAACTTCCATAAATACTCTTTAAAAAAAAATCAGGATTTCTGGACCCCCAACAAAAATACTTAGTGTACATACCGGGTACTCAAAACTACTTAAGTGAAGAATCTGCCACAGTAATATTTAAAGCAACAGCCCCTAGCCTACATTTCAGATAATTTCTAAAACAGTGGACCATACACTGTGCCAATAAAAATAATGAATTGCTTGGTGGAGCACACACGGCTTTTGCTCAGCTTCTCTGCATTTTCAGTCAAAGGTCTAAGTGATGTTACCCACCAACTTTTTCACTGCCAAAACCAATAACCTGCATTCATTCCCTAAGCCCCCATAGGAGTTTGAATTACTGCCCATTTTGTACTTAAGGTCAGCCCTGTAAAACTGTTTTTCTAGCAGAGTCATAATCAGAAGTGACCTCTTTGAACACCAATTTGTCTGAGCCCACAGCAGATGGGGATGGGGGAGAACACAATCACATGAGTTCCTGTAATTTTCCATTCTCCATTTCTCATATTTGAATTCTTAAAACTGGTCTCTGCTACTGAAAATTGCCTACTTCCTCCTAGCAGTGCCATCAGCTAATGCTTATGGCACTTTTATTCAGAACATGCATGCCTTTAAAATGTGAAACAGCTACCTCCCAGACGGTCTTAACTTTATAGTTCCAAACTTTCTACTCATTTTAACAATTTCATTGTGCACACAGTCTGCCAAACTAAAAAAGCAGCACATTTTATTTTTGCTTCAGAGGTGTTTTGGCAATTTTCTTAACATCCTAAAAGATACCATACTACAGTAGCTATTGACATTTGTCCCTTATCTACTGATCTTTTAGAACTTTTTTTTTGTCAAATGATGTCAAGATTAAAGAAAAATATATATTTACTGCTTTTAATTTAGTAATTCAGAGTACTCTGTGTATAGTCACTTTCCTCTGAGTACTCAGCATTCCTGCTGTTTGTGTGGCCTTTCACATTGCAAAAGGGACGAGAAAGACATTTTTAAAAGGTAATAGACTGTAAAATACTCAGTGGAACCAAGGAGTAGGTAAAGCTATTTTGTCACTTAAAAAAAAACTTGCTATATTTTAAATAGGCATCCCTCTAATCATCTCCAGCATATGTTAAGGCTACACCTATATTCATAGCACTTATCTTCCTGTGAAAGAAACCCCTTATATCTGGTGGCTATGAACTGTCATATAGCAGCAACTTGAGTTCTCAAAAACTGTCCCATCAAGGACTTCAACCCTAGCAGGGATAATGAACTTTCTGAAAGCTTGTGTTTAAAGGATGCTCAGACTTCAAACCAGCAGTCTCGGGTGTCCCTTGCATGGAGAATGTCAAACATAAGTAGACTTTGGACCACTGGGGATGGAAAAGAGAGCAATTCCCTCCCCCATCTCCCAATTAGGGCCTGAAGCAGGACTTGAACTCAAACTAAAGGTGACAGTCAAGTATTTTGTCCATTATGCCAAGCTACTTTCCCCCAAGAGCAAGAGTATTTTAATTAAACAGGACAGGTTGAACACACAGAACTGTTGATACAGGTGCTGAGTGTTCAGTCATTTACTGTTAGCAGCGTGTTTGTGTGTAGTTATGTTAAACCATTCCGACCACAGGGATGTTTTGTTTTATGTACAAAGGTTTACTACCATGTTATAAAGGATGCATTTCCAGAAGGCAAATAGACCAGTGTCTCGAAATAGAGTGTTTACATTAACACTCTGTGAGCAGAGCCCTGCAAACGCAGATGAATCGAGATAAGCTATATAAACACCATGGACATTTAGTTGCTGGAATAGTATCTTGTAAATCCAATATCAACTCTTTCACTCAAGAGTCTCACACAGCATTTCTGCACATCTCCTCACTCCCCAACGAAGATCAGCCAACAGAAGAACAAGCAGCTTCAAAAACAGGCCATATTTACAAGGATTCTTAGATTGGTCTATTACAAACTACTCTCTTTTGGTCTGTGGAGACGTTAAAGATTGGGGAAGGACAACTAACTAGTATCACCAGCAATCAGCAGAAATATGAATATGGGAGGGCCAAATGTACTGTTTCTATTCTCAATGAAAAAAATGGGCTTTCACATATTTTAAAGAGTTCCATGGAACTCCACTGATCAAACTGTCGTCCTGCAACTAAAGTTGCTTGTTTTGGGTGGGTGTGGGTGGGGGTGGGGGTAACAAGTATCAAAATAACATAAATCCAACTTCACAGATGTGAGCACCTCCAATGACTACAATTCTGAGTACAAAAGCAAACTAGTGAATACCAAGGCTTTTAAAATGCTGAGGAGGGAGACGTGGAAGAGAAGTGGGATGGGAATGCTGCCACATAAGCTCTGAAACCTACCTATGTGTTTGATTCTCAGACACTTTTCCTGTAACAGGACCAGCAGGAACAAGAATGGCAGTGCAGTGTTCTCGTCTAGCCACGCAAGTGACACGTCCCTGTCCCAGGAGGGTAATCTCAGGGATGCATTCCTGGCCATTTTCAAGCACCATATTGCGGCTAGAGCAGCATAAAGGGGCCTTCGCATAACAAAATCAAAGGCCAACATCTTCAGGGAGAGTGTAACAAACAGAAAGAATAGGGGCAATCAGAAGCAATCAGACACTTACTGGCTGAAAAGTCCAATCCCTGAGTTACTGCCAGAAGATATTCCAAGCTGCAGAGAGGGAATCACTTGATGCAATTATTTGATCATTTCTCTTATCTTCTTGCCAATATATGGTGCTGTCCTAACTACTCAAAAAAGATGGGGTCTTGACATGAATTGGCCTTTATCTTGAGTTAGTTAGCTTGAGTTCCACTGTGTCTTTTTTGTGTAGTGAAGACAAAAGTTTACAACAAGAACTCAGGAGGATATATTGTTTGCGTCATATGGTGGGACAAACTGGTTTATGCAAAGACATAAGCTTTTTTCCTTTTAAGATCCACTAATCTTGAAGACAGAATTAAGGGAGGGAAACACTGTTGATAACCAACTAGACTCATTGCAGGAGACCTGTTCTCTCAAATGGTAGATGAAAATACTTGCTGGTCCAACTTACATTTAGAAAGAAACTAACATGGCAGAGTGGGCCGCAGTCCTTTCAGGATGGCTTTCCTATTCTCTTCCCTCACAATTTGCATTGAAAACTTCAGCTATAAATATCTGAGACATCTTCCACATATTGGCAATCATTCCCAAATGGATTGTTTTTCAAGTCTCTCAGAGTTTAGGTTCCTCTTCAGGGATTTTTATTCAAAGTATGTCTATAGTTACCAGACTCTCTCCTCTGTAATTTTCATTGGGAATAGGGATGAAAGCAATCTCTCTATATAGCTGTTTAAACTCTCTACTTGGACGCTTGAAAGAAAGTAAGACGTGGTGGTTTTCCTGGAGTTTTGACCACTAATTTTACTCAAGATTTAGAAAGCACCTCACTCCACAACCAAATTTGGTCAGCTGGAAGAGCTGCAGATCCTGGCTCTCAGGCACACAAGAGATGTCTACACTGCATCTGCAAGCCAACCTCCCAGCCCGGAGCCACAGATAGGGTGGCCAGGTGTCCTGTTTTTGACTGGAAAGTCCGGTCAAAAAGGGGCCTCCCGGTATCTGGTGAGATTTACTGACCAGACACCCAAAGTCTAGTTACTACAGGCAGGGGAGGTGGGGAGGCGTAGAATCATCACCCACGCCAGCCCCTACTCAGCCAGGGCCGTCTCCTACCTGCATTGCAGGGCTGCAGCTCCCAGCCCCAGCTCTACAGGCGAGTCCCTCCCAATCCACACAGGGAGAGGGGCAGAGGGGAAGAGCAGCGAGCGATGGGGGGGGGAGGGGGAAAAGAGGAGCAAACAGGGGGTGGGGCCTCGAGGAAAGGGGTGGGGCTGAGGCAGGGCCTTGGGGGGGGCGGGGGACAAGGTGGGGGCAGAGGCGGTTCCAGCACTCCTGCTGGAGTGTCCAGTTTTTATATAAATTACAAAATGGCAACTCTATCTAAGAATCTAAAAACCTTCCAAAAGGGATGTTTGCAGAGGCTGTTGCCTCCCTTGCCCATATGAAGAATTTCAGGGTTTCATCCTCAAAAGGATTCTTTGGGATAAAGAAAGGGGGCAGTTCCCTTCCACGGTATCACTCAATAATGCAGATGCCGCTGCTTCTGTTTGAGGTGCTTGTTTCTGGTAGCAGGAGGGTGTTTTGTATCATTCCTAAAACTGGCCGGGCCTCTCTTCTTGGGGCACTTCAAAGCATATTACATTCTCAACCAAGGAAATTCAGAAATCCCTGTATCTTATGTGTACTTGGGAAACATTTGTGCTGCTGCTTCTGAATGCAGAGAATTTGTTACCACTAACAAGACTCCAAGGGCAAAGTGTGGATTCTTCATATCAAAGACTGTCAAGACCACTTATCTTTTTAAAAACACTGGCTACACAGGCTCATCTTCCTTACTGGGCAGGAAGGACCAAGAAGAAAGCATTTGCCTTCCTGAATTTTTTTAGAAGCCTTTTTTAGATATTGATTGGCCTTAGAGGAAGGTGATGGACAGACAGAAGTAGACAGCTCCTGAAGGCAGCAGGAATACTTCCGGGGTGCTATTCAATTGCTACATTCAAAGCCAGCCTGCACTGCTATCAAGATTACCCTTGCTTCTTTTTCCTAGGACTTCTGTTCCCAAAGGAATTGCAGCAACATCATTTCCTTAGTCAAAAAATCCCTTGGCAAATGCTAGAGACAATTGTACTCGGGTCATTCCAATGCTTCTTGGCTGGCTTGCACAATTAGCAAGGTTCTGGGGATGCCTGCTCCAAACCTCAGGAACATCAGCTCTTGCATGACCTGGGGAGCCAGCTGCTCTCCTGTGGATACAGTTGGCTGCCAGCTATTACGACATCACTGTTTCGGAGTGCAAAACACTTAGCACCCTGCAATATATAATGCGGAGAACTGAGAGAGCCATCTTAGTGGAAAGCTAAAAGATAAAGCTCACTGAGGTACGTGACAGTTTCCTGAAATTCTTTCAGACATGAACAGCGAAGCTAAAAAAGATTATTTCTTAATTTTCTTGGAGGAAAAACACTCCCTGCAGCCTCAGAGGCTAAAAGCAATAAATCTGATTATGTAAAAGTGTACCTGACTGCCCACTTCACTCCGTGTAGAGGGAGAACTTCTGGCAGGAACTCCTGAAAACCAAAATGCTTGCAGATTGGCAGTCCCCTGCCAGGCAGCTTCTGGGGCACTCAGCACAGACGGAAACTCCCCTGGTGCTAGGATTAGTGGATAATGCAAGGGCAGGGGGGCGGGGGGGGAAATCAAGCCTACTGGAACAGTGCTTAATTGTTTTAGGAGGAACAAACCCAAATCCATTCTAACTTGAGTACAAAACTTCAAGAGCAAAAAGCAATATGACAAGGCATGTAGTTATAGAGGACACCTGGTGAGATATCAAGATACCCCGGTGTCCAAGTAGCATATGTAACAGACTTAAGATTCTTCCCAGCAGCTTTAGGAAGAACCTAGAATCAGCCAGAGATATACCTCTTAAGAACGATAAGATGACAGACAGCACTAAATCCCTGGGAACTAAAGCTTTTTAGTTTAAAACAGCATCCAAAGTACTGGGTCACAGGTGCCACACTCATCCCTAGCTTCTCAAAAGTGACTGATACAATCTGGAGGCACAAAGAAGGCGGATAACAAAATTAACTCAAGAAGTGAGCAGCAGCTGTGTAATGGACTCCTAAATTGTACAACTACTTTAAAAGCAGTTTCATGAGAAACGCCAAATACCAGACTCCTGTTTCCCTTTTCCAATCTATTCTAAAGATAACCATAATAAAACGCATTGCTCAGATCTCACTGATAGCCAAACTGCAGTTGCAGATTCAAGGCAGGAGAGGACTTTTAGATTACTCAATGCACCCACAGGTCACTGCAATATATAGTCATGCGATAAAGGACACGTACTACATAAGACAGCATGATCTAGAGGATGGGATCAAAGACCTCCTCATTTTTAACCTCATCTCTTGGGACAAGTCACTATGCTTCTCTGCCACATTTTCACCATTTGTTAATGGAGATGAGGTAACTTATCTACCGGATCTATCCCATAGGGCAGCAGTTCTCAGACTGTGGGTCGGGACCCCAAAGTGGGTCATGAACCCATTTTAACGAGGTCGCCAAGGCTGGCATTACACTTGCTGGGGCCCAGGGCTGAAATCCAAGCCCCACCATCTGGGGCCAAAGCGTGGGGCCCAGGGCTGATGCCAAAGCCTAAGGCTTTGGCCCCCACACCTAGGACAGTGGGGCTTGGGTGGGGTGGGCTCAGGCCTCAGTCGCCCTTCCAGGGGTCATGTAGTAATTTTTGTTATCAGAAGGGGGTCACGGTGCGATGAAGTTTGAGAACCCCTGCCATAGAGAAACCAAATTAAGGTTTGCGCAGCACTGTAAGGGATACTGAAATACATATGAAAGCATATAATTTACATATTCAAATTGTAATCGGACTTTCCTGCAAAGCATTTTGTAGTAGTAGAACTCCCTCCCAAAAGAAGAGTGAAAGTTAATAAAATCCATGCCTAGGCGGCAGGGAGGAGGAAGAAATGGGCAGAATACTGATAATCAACTTCCTGCAAAGTTCAGAGCACAATAACTACTGTGACACCGGCAGGTTTACTTCACAAGATGGTGGCCGAGGTGGTCACTTTTAAAGTGATTAAAGCTAAGTGGCAAAATGGAATTTGAGGAAATTTGAGTATATCTAACAGAAGCCAAGGTGAAAAATCAAATGTTCTTACATGCAAGGCAAAAAACCTGTTCATTTGGTCTATGCGCACTCTGGTGAAGTATTTCATAGATCTCGTGTATTGCAAGATCAAGTCAACAGTATATGCATGCTCTACATTTTCATTCTGAAATACCACCAATTGGCAATGTCCAAAGGCAATTCTGGAATTCAAGCAGCTACTGTGCATGTATTGCCATGGTTTTGCTTTTTCATGTTTGGCTTACTACAAAAATAAGTCATTTTCTCTCTTCTGCCAATGCACATGCCCCCAGAATGTGGGGGAGAAGGTTATAAAGCAAAGCAAAAATAATCTAAGAGGAAATATAGCTATGATTTTGCCTCTTACGACAAGCACACATTTCATAGTAAAATTACAGGGCTGTTGGAACTACTACTGCAACTCCCAGGCCAACCTTTGCACAAAAAAAAGCGCTCATAGTGTTGAAATTTTTAATTGCACGAGTCAGTAAATTCTCAGAAGATTTCCACAGCAACCTTAATTTCACTTCTGTGTGTGTATGCAATCCAACTGTATCTTTCATTGCATGGCCATAGCACATACATAAGGCCACGATACCGTCTTTGGGCAATCTTAGAATAAAGACAAAGATTGGGTTATACACTTGAAACTGCATCCGCCTTATTTACCCAGCACAGAAAAAAGACCAGTCCCTTTCTAATATATTAGCAGATAGTCTTGGATAATATAAAGTCACTCATCTCATACTGAAAGACCCCATAAAGGCACAGGGGAGAGTTATAGTTGCTATGGGATTTTAATTGCATAGAAGTCAGCCAATTCAAATGCAATGTCAAATTAAATGTAATTTAATCCATCAATTTTCCTTTTAAAGGAAAAAAAATAGAACAAAGCATCTCAATTTTATTTTAAAGTGTTCCTGAAGATCAATGGATTTTCTTGTAACTTTGCAGAATATATTCACCCCCGAACAGAGCAAAAAGAAGGAATTTCAGCCTGAAGTATTTTGCGAAGTTATAGGCCACTGAAAATGGGGGCTCAGAATGAAAATGCCACCTGAGCCATAACCCTAATAAAAACAGCTAATGAATAAGTACATCCCAGCAAGAATACATAAAAAAATTGCAAAGGCTGGTGCGGACAGTGCAGAATATAGAAAGGTATTCCACATCAAATGAAGGATTATCCTTATTTGTGAGGAATTCATTCCAGCAAGAAATTGAACCAGAAACCTCCTGAAGCCAAAAGTGGTAAGGCTATCTACTGCTAAGAGAGGGCGGGAGAAATTTTGGACAGCAACTGAAAGCCCAAGTGTGCAGGATGTGCCTCTGAGGTGTCCGATCCATGTAGTGACCAAGGCCAGCCATGCTGAACTTCTAAAGCAACATGAGACTAGGTAGAGTCAGGAGACAGCCACTCTTTCAAGCAGCCAGCTATTCACTCTTCAATTTCAACTCTGACTATAGTAACTTATGTGTGCGCTATATCTGATGGTTTTATACCATCAGCTGTACAATTTTATAAACCATTGGTGACAAAGAGCCAAGTGTTATCACTGAACACTTTCCTATACCACTCACTGAGTAAAAGGTCTGTATGCCTTACATGCACTTTTTAGTACGCAAGACTAATCAGACTCCTGAAAGGGGTACAGTTGAGAGCTACTGGTCTTCACTAGCAATGGTTTGCTGGTATAGCTACTGCAGCAACCCTCCTAATGTAGACACAGTTTATGTCAGCATAGTTTGTCTCAGTTCTCAGACTGAAGTGAGTTGTACCAACAAAAACACTGTTGTGCCAGCATAACCAGATCTATATTAGACCTTTCGCTGGTATAGAAATAGGGAACACCTATCAGACAATGCTATATGGCAAAAGTTTCTAGACTTGGTCTTGAATTGGATGAAATACATTAGGGCCAGCAATGCAGATCCAGTCGGGGTGGGGGGGGGGGGGGGAATGAGTGAGATGACTCAGTACGCCTTCCCCAATTCTCAAATATTGGATTCTCCACTTGGAGACAGAAAAAGTGGATAAGAGTGCCAGAGAACTCCAGACGCTGAGGCGTGGAAGAGATCCTCCCTCCCTTGATTTTCGTTTATGATGCTACATAGCAAGGATCCATAATTCCGTTAATCACTCATCACGTAAACAAAGAAGCCTCTTGAGAGCCAGAGAGCAACACGTGCATGCATTTGCAATGCATAAGAGGGATTTTTTTTTTTTTTTTTTAAACGGAAACAATGCAATCTATTCAACGTGAAGAGTATGCTATGCCAATTAAATACTTTGGGTTCCATAATTATAATTGCAATAATGAATGGAAAGGAACATTATTGCTTGCACAATGTGGTTTTGTAGTCAATTGAAAGCAGACAAGAACTGAATCATTGAACTAACCTTTTGTGTCTCTTCATATCAGATTTCATTGCAGACTGCTTTCATAGTATAATAAAAATATCCCCAATCCAGGTAATGCAATATGGTAAGCATCCTTTAATTATGTCTACGTGGAATCTACTGAAGAATTTCTCAGTGAAAGCAGAGTGTTTAAAATATATTCAATTAATTTTAGGCATTAGTAAAAACTCAGAGTGGCTCAAATTGCTATTTATACTCCTTGGAAAGGTTGAAACTATAGATTAAGTTGAATGCTGGTCTGCTGCTTTCTTTCAAGAAAAGAAATTCACAATTCCCCTTGGCAGGGAGGTGAATTTCAGTGAGGAAGTCTTGGCCCCCATTTCTCTCTTAGCAGTCCAACAGTAGCTTTGACCAGCTGTTTCTCTGCAACTGGTCAACCTGAAGAAATTAAATTGGAAGAGTCACCCAAAAAAAAAAAAAAAGAGTTAATTCAAGGCTGCTTAGTGCAGAGTTACAAGAATCCAAAATCTGAAGGATTTTCTTTTTTGCCACATGTGCATAAGGTTTCTGTTATCCTCACGTTTACGCTTCATTGGGTTCAGTAAATTTTGAAAATAAATTACCTCCTGGTACTTCACCAGAATATTTCAGGCTTCCAGAACTCTCCAGAGGAAGGCTAGAATGTTCCTGTATAGTTTCCAGCTTTTATTAACCCCTCTAGTGATTTCCTCACAAATAAGACTTAATATTGGGAAGTGTGCTTTCAAGTTTTCCAATGCTGCACCAACAGCCTCAGTGGTTTCAATGGGAGGACGAAAAGGAAAGTGTTTTCATGGGTGGAAGCCTCACTTAAGTATCCAGAAAGTGAACTCTTTCCTTTTCCCCCACCCCTCTTTGCTTTCCTCTCATCATTGCCATGAACCAAGCAGGCTCTTCTTAATGCCTACACCATAGGCAAGTCACAGGAAGTCTGCCTACCTCTCAATCCATCACTTGCTTCATTTTAGGCTAGCACTCCTCCACACACCCCCATACCACCCTTTCCATCGTGTAAATGCCATGGCTCCTAAGAGTCCAGCCAAGGGCATCCACACATTTAAGCGCTACTCTATACCAGTCAATCAAAGGTACACTTAACAAGCCTGGCACATACTGCACAATTCCCCAGGCAGCTACTAACTCAACTGACAGTCTGAGGTTATCTTTAAACATGGGTCCTCCCTACAGAGCAGCTTAATATCCACAGAGATGCTAATTTTAGGGGTTAAAGGGCACTATGCCCTGTGCTCAGCTAGCATTTTGATGGCAGCATCTCCAGCTGTGCTGATAGACAAACCCAGCGTTCAGTCTAGTACCAATCTAGAGAAAAAAAATGTACAGTAAAGCAGTCCACCATAAACTATTAAATCTAAAAATAATCTATTTTTATGTGATAGGGAGAGAACAGATCTTACAATGAAAAAGGGTCTGAATGCCAACAAGGTAGTGGTTACAATCATCTCAAGACCTAATTACACAGCCAGAGGAATAGAAGGGACATCATATTGTGATCACTTTTTAGACAAGGCACGCTGGGGAATGATTTCTACCAGTTTATGTGTCAATCGATAATCCTTGTGTTTGTGGCTTCCTGTATCGATGAGTATATTTTAGAAAGAAGACAGCATGAACTTGCTGGTAAGGGCTGGAAGAAAGAATTAACAGTACATAGAAATCTCCCGCTGACCTCAGAGAATAGTAACTTGTGGAGCAGAGAAAGCATTGGGGACACCTCTGTCTATTCAACTCTCATCTCAGCAGTGCACTTACTCCTATAGTTCTGTAGACCCTGCACAATTACAATCTCTTATTCAGTCCTATTCTCCAGAAGCATAGCAACACTGAAAAAGGAAAGGAAAATATTTAATTTAAGGTGAATGTATATTTAAATAGACATATAAACCAGTTCACAATTCTCTGGCAAAGGGTGGCTTGTTTCTCTTCACTCTGACAGGTCCTGAATCTTTAGAGAAAACATTAAATTAACCCGCATAATGGGCTTATGCAGGATAATGCATATTTGAGACACTCATTCCATTAAGCATTTTTCCTTCATTTTCTAAACCTGATGGAAGCTCCATTTCCCTAACAAGAGAGTGGGTTAACAACAGGCCAAATTGCCATATGTACACTGCAAGCACTTCACTTTTTTTTTTTTTTTTTGGGGGGGGGGGGGGGGGGGGAGAAAGAGGTGACCAACAACTGAACAAAGATTTTACTGCATTCAATGTTTAGCGTCCAAGATTCCAAGACCACTGTGATCACCTAGTCTGACCTCAGGTATAACAGACCAGAGAACTTTCCCAAAATAATTCCTAGAGCAGAGCTTTTAGAAAAACATCCTATCTTGAGTTAAACATGGTCAGTGATGGAGAATCCACCACAACCCTTGGGAAATTGTTCCCGTGGCTAATTTTAGATACAAAACTTCTAAAGCCATTTGCAGAAAAAAATCTGTACCCCTGTGGTGCTGTGATAGGACACTTGAAGGCATCCTTTTTAATCGGTTGTATATTTCAATACCAGGATAAGGTCTGCTTCCAAAGCGATGTACAAACTAGTCATAATACAAAACTGATATTAGAACCTCTGTATTTCACAGGAAAAACTACAGTATATTAGTAGGATCCGAGCTTACCCACCCTCATAATATGAAAAGGAAAGGTTTGACACTACTGGGATAGGAGACTTCCTGGAACAACTGAAGTGCTTCTATAAGTTGTCTTGGTAGCAGAGGGGAGCATTCCAGGTCACCTACTACATCAATATTTTCTGTACTTGGATAATAGATTCCTTACTGTCCTTCAGTTTTTAACATAGTCCCCAAAGTCATGTTATCTATGTCTTGTGTGGTCCTAAGAGATGATATGCTGCTGTTCAGCCATTTTTCAGCTGAGTCAAGCCTGAAGACCCAAACACCTAAGGTGATTGAAAGTACCATGAAACTTACCAACATAAAGATGTGGGCCTTGGTGTCTTAAGCAAAAATTTTACTCAAAAATTCTTACTCTGTTATATGAATTTCTTTTGCAATTCTAACTGGACGTGTTTGATAATATATGTCTAGTGGCTGCTGAAACAGACTGAATCAGGAGTCTTCGGTTTTACTCAACTCTGCCATGTTGTTTTAGCGGTTTTGGTATGAGATAACATGGGTGAGACAGTATCTTACACTGGACCAACGTCTGTTGGTGAAAGACAAGATTTAGAGCTTACACGGAGCTCTTCTTCAGGTCTACCTTGGGTAATTAGCCTTTTTGTGTGTCTCCATTTCCCCATCTGTAAAGTTAGAAAAACAGAAAGCCACCTTTGCAAAGCACTTTGAAACCCCTGAAGGGCAGTAATTTGCCCACAAAAAAAGCAGTTACAGAATCAATGCTTCATCATATCTTGGAGGTAATTACATTTTTAAGGTGGAAAAATCACACTTTAGAATCCTTCAGAATAAGTTTTTTTTGTTTTAAACAAGAATCTCCTTCCCACCCCCTTCAGAATGGCTCACAGAAAATATCAAACTACCAAGGTAATAAGTTTCACTAAACACACTCTGATGACTGGACTCCACAGAGTTTTACCCACCTTTTAGCAAGACACATCAGCACAGGTATACAGAATCTGTATTTGCCTACAATACAGACCTGTACAAATTCAAACGCTGTCTCAATCTGATCTGTAAACTGACTATAGACCTATTAGTTAACATTTCCTGTTGACTGAATTAGAGCATCTTTTAATGAAGCTCACTTCAAAATCATTTTAAATCCATTTGCACATGTCAACATCAATGTATTCACCATTATCTACCAATTAGTAAACCAGAAACTATTCTTTAGATAACCTAAAATCTCAGTAAAATATTCAACATGCCATTCATTTACTACAAACTGCCCTATAAAAACAAATTACTGAAACCAGCTGTCACACAGCAACAATAATCTAAGGGTACCATGCATTTTAAACCAATGACTTTTCAGAATTTGTCAGCATCAGAATGCAGCTAAATTTATTAATATTTTGAACTAGAAGTATCTGCTGTTCTACTTCAGCATTGTTCGTATATTTTGAAGAAATAAGGGAAGCTACTGCAAGGGTTTTTAATCTAAACACCCCAGTCCTGAGGTACCTGATGTGTTCTTGTCAAGTTACTCAATCTTAAGTGACACACCTTCCTCTTCCCAAACCAAAATATTGACTCAATAGAAGTAAGAGGCGTACATAGCCCTCAGCACTTTTATTGTGCCCACTAGTAAGGTATGTAGAAGCAAAGTCACCTTGTTTTTAATTTATTTGCACTGCAACAGCACACAGGAGTCCCCATAGTGGACCAAGGCCCCAATGTTCTTTAGCGCTAATTATAGGTAGAAATCTTTTATTTTATTTACCTACCTACCTTTTGAAGAGGCTGCATTGAGTCTTGCATCATGCTCTGAAAAGCATCAGGCTTGGGCCTCATTCTGATCTCAAGTTAGAGGTTCCAGAGCAGAGAACCTGCCACCAAAAATGCTCTACTCCCTATACCCAAGAGTTTTCCTCTGGGGTTTAAACTGTTTTACAAAGCTTAGTAATACCTTCAGCATAACTTCAACTTTCCCTCTGCTGTAAAAAGCACGGTAGGCCAATAGACCTTTGAAGTTTTTTTGTAACTCATAGCAACTAGGAAGTTCAAAAAGCACAAATATTGACTGAATATCAATGCAAAACCTGCTAAAATATGGGAATACTGTCCTTTCCTCAGTATTTCTATGGAGTGCATAATTTTCATCCCACACAGCTGTACTGTACTTCTAAGTACATCAACTACCTATGTTACTTGTCCCTTCCACAAATCAGTGTGACAAAATTCGCCCATTTAAACAACGCAATATTTCAACAGCCTTCCACTTAAGACCCTTTCAGTATTTTTCATTTTAATGTATTGGTTATAAATAAGCTACAGAAGACTCTGTTCAAGGGAAAAATACGTGCTTTCATATTATGAGTAAGTAGGCTGAAAGTCTGTTCTCAGATGAAAACCTTCATGATATGCAGAGAGTGCTACTAGCAGGAGACTGTTGCATTCCTTTACCAGAAATTCCCAAACTAAGCTTCAATCACTGATAACGCTTCCTCTTTCACTATATGAGACTTCAAATTATGAGACCAAAGCTAAGGCTTACGTACATTCATATATCATAGGTCAATGGATATAAATTTCATACATCACTTCTCCTCTAAAAACACATGAACAGAAGTGGTGGAACTACCAACTCAATATAGAATCATAGAATATCAGGGTTGGAAGGGACCTTAGTAGGTCATCTAGTCCAATCCCCTGCTCAAAGCAGGACCAATCCCCAATTTTTGCCCCAGATCCCCAAATGGCCCCCTCAAGGATTGAACTCACAACCCTGGGTTTAGCAGGCCAATGCTCAAACCACTGAGCTATCCCCCCCCCCCCCCCAAAATAAAAAAAATAAATGGCCCCCTCAAGGATTGAACTCACAACCCTGGGTTTAACAGGCCAATGCTCAAACCACTGAGCTATCCCTCCTCCCCATATTAATATATGATAATAAAGGACCCAAACACTTTGCAATTAAACTGAATCCCCCACACATTACTCCCAAGGCACACAAGTCCTTCCAGCTATCAAGTAGCTAAAATTCAACCCTCTTTCTATTGTTAGGAGAGGACAAAAATCCAACATGTGAACTGAAAGCTTCCCCTTTGGTTCATGCCAATGCTGCCATAGATCACATAGGGAGTCTTCCTTCACTAAAACAATATTTTCAAAATTCACCAGCCAGTTTTTGTTGTTGTTGTTTTTTTAAAGAGCAGGGGGCAATAATCATGATACGGAGTAAAAGGTGCAACTCACTTTCCCTTTGTGTTGAAGTACAATGAGTCTTTAAAAAGCTCATGCTCACTATTCATCTTCAACTGAAACCACTAACAATCCATGATTCACCAAAGAGAATTTGAAATTCACACAGAGTCCCTTGGCTCCAACAGGGAAGACGCTAGCTCCCTCCAGCAGCATGCTTTGTTGTTCAGAGGAAAGAAAGAACTCACATTCCCAATGGAGACGCACTAAAATTCCCCTTCATTGCCTGCCCCCGCCCCCCGCCGTTGTCTTCATGGAAACGAATGGGCCCTGAATTCAAGAAGTTACTGCAATAGGTTTTAGTGCATATCCATTCTTGCTGACAGAAGCTAGCCTGGTCTCCAGTCCAAGACACTTTAACTGAAAACTATCATCCTTCTTCTAGCCTCAATCATTTGTTTTTATATGGCAGCCACGTAAGCCTCTAGCTACCCTATGCAAACATGATCAGAACTGAAGAATCAATGCAAGCTTGTCGTTCTTACCTTTACAGGCACTTCAAAATTTAGCCCAGCCCCAACTACCAGATCTTTTGGCTCTGCCAGTGTTGTCAGCATTTATCCCCAGTTATGATACGTCTACATGGTAAAAAAAAAGTTATTTTATCTATGGAGTTACCTTAATATGACTGAACATGCACCCCCCTTGCCGCTGAAAACTGATGGAGATACAGCTCACAATTGTCTCAGCTGGTTATGTTCTAATCGAGGGTCCCCATCCCAGGGTCCATCACGACCAACCCTAACTTTTAGTCTGCTTCTCCCAGTAGCACTCTGGTGCTTTCCCATGCTATCCTTTCTTCATTGTACAAACTACTCAGAAAGCTGCTTTTATCCTCCTCTAAAAACTTATGATCTACTGCCTGCTAGTTGATAAGTTAGACAAGAAGTAAACTACACTGTGTACACAGGCGGACTACAAAAATATAATTGGATCACTCTTGCATTGTTCTCAACACCTCCTTTCCCCTTCACTCCACCTGCTGCATCCTCTCATTAAACAAGATTATAAACTCTTTAGGGCAGGGGCTGTTCCTTTACTAGAGCTCTATAAAGCACCTAAGACAATTAGGCCTGAACTGGCACCTCTAGGTGTTTTGGGAATATATAAAAAAACTAATCAAATGTCTGAAGGTTCCAGAGCAAATGATTTACAGTTTGTTGTACTCAAATTCTAAATGGAGAATTATGATTTAAAGTCGGTCAAATTTATTTATAGATCCTGTCTATGGCTTCAAACACAGGTCAAAAGGATTAGATTTATTACTATTTATTTTACAATATCGAATTCATTCCTTAAAGTACAGCAAATACAGTTCTTGCATCGCTGCCCACATCTGGTGACTACACATCTGCATTTCAGTAGGTCAAGGTTGGTTAAGAGAACTTGATATGGTACTGCAACACTGGACTTCCCCATACACTGTATTTAAACCGACTGCTATAAATGGGACACAGTAGAACCTCAGAGTAACCAACACCTTGGGAATGGGGTTGTTTGTAACGGAAATGTTTGTAACTGAACAAAACATTATGGTTGTTCTTTCAAAAGTTTACAACTGAAGACTTAACACAACTTTGAAACTTTACTATGCAGAAAAAAAATGCTGCTTTCCTTTTATTTAAATAAAACTGTTTAACACAGTATTGTACTGTATTTGCTTCTCCCCCCCCCCACCCCCCATCTCAGCTGCTACCTGATTGTATACTTCTGGTTCCAAATGAGGTGTGTGGTTTAATGGTCAATACGTAACTCTGAGGTTCTACTGTATGTGATTAGAAGTTACACTTGAGATGTAGAGCCCTCTTGAGACAATTCCCAAACAAGGGATTGTCACTGTGTGGAAAATGGCGTGTCCATTTTGCAAATGTTTAGCCAGCGTACTGGCCTGACCACTCGTATCATTTGTCCCAATTAGGATTTTATACCAGTTATAGATTAAAAACCCAATATGAAAGCTGAGCGACTCCTCCAGGGATTGAACCGCGAATCAAGCATCATGCCTCAAGTAGTTTTCAGCATTCTGTCTTACATTGATTCTGATTAAGCCAGCCACAAATCCATCAGCAAATTAATGATACAACCGTCAAAAATTATATGGTGCCCAGAGAAAGAACTTTAATATTCTGGAAATGCATTCTGGCAGAAAGATAAAAAACAACCTTTCAGATCATATTAAAAATCACGTGATCCATTATGCAGTAGGCAAACTGTGATAGTGTTATTTATAAAAATCAAATACAATAGTTCATGAATGCTGAAAAAAATCAAATGCCAAGTTAAATGACAAATTTCAAACAGACTAAGGAAATTTGATCATAAACCAAATAGTCGCATGAAATACCATATTCCATCATCAACTTTTTAATTACCAATTGATCAACATGTAGACAGTGTAACAGCTTTCAGCTTTTAATTACTGAACTATCAAAATCCAAACCAAAAAAAGCAATCTCCAGAGATGAAACTGTAATGCTTGATTATTCATTGCTACATAATGAATGATTTGTTTTTAAACAAGATGTCAACTTCCCTATGTAATCCATCTGGATGTACGACTCTAAGGCCTACTCTGTCCATACGCCTAAAATACTCAAGTATCATCTCGCTTCCTCTTCCCTTCCCCCACTGGTGAATGAACATTTTCTAAGGAGTAGTCTGGGGGCGTGAACTGCAGAGCACAAAACATTGCACCTGACGGTCTCATGTGGCCACTGCTGGCACAAACTAAAAGGTACCTAGTTCACGTTAACGTAGTCCTGTTTGAGATGACTACATTAACACAAACTAGTTACCTTTTAGTTCACATCAGCAGCATCCATACGGGACAGTTAAGGTGCAACTTTCTGATGCACTTTGCAACTGAACTGTAGCATGATGCTGTAAATTCAGACCATCAAGTCATCTTATACCAAGAACTGATGGTTCCTTGCTTACTTTTACCCCCACCTTTCAGCCATGCGGAGAATATCTCATCACACCTACACTTCCAAGTAATGTAATCAATACTGGACGGAGCCCTAGTTCCATCAAAGAAAATAAGTGTATTGTCTGCAAGCACTGCTTGTATTTCAAGTGTATCACTGTTTCAGAAGTCAGCCACATTGAGGGAAAAAATCATGGCTGAGCAAACCTCATAGTTTTGAGTTTTGTTAATTTAATCTAAGCAATGTGGTTATGACACTGAAGAGCTGGGGACTGTTCATGTCATTTAATAGGTCGAACAGGGCATGACAGTGTGTCTGGGAGACAACGTAAACACCCAATCTCTTTTACCAATAAACTCAAGTCAGCCAACTGTATTATAAATCACCTGTGTCCAAATCTCATTTTGTCGTACCACTCTGAATAGCACTATGTGATTTACAAATTTTCAGTCCAAGTCAGCCAAGTACCTCCCAAATCCTAGTGAAGCCAAACAAAGTTCGTGGGTCCAGTTTCCAGATCTGCCACTAGCCAAGTGTGCATGAGAATCACCAGGAAACCACTTCCTTTTCTGTATTTCGATGTGCCCATCTGTAAACGGGTACAATACCGCCCTCAGAGTGAACAGGCTTTGAACAGCACTAAGGCAGTGCAGAATTAACTGGATACACACAGTCTATTCATTTTCACTCCCCACGCACTTTTAGATACTAAACAAGCCAATGCCATACATTTTCATTTTTTACTGCCCTAGAACAAAAGAATCCAAAGTTTACTACCAAGCAAGCTCTCATACAGCTTTGCAAAACACCACCTACCTTCGGGGCCAACAAAACACCCAAATAATACTTTGCCTAGACCATGCCTTTCATGCAGAGGGATATTTCCTAGGAACGTTCATGTGGTAACCTCAGATGCCTAAACAGACATCAAAGGCATTCTGGAATGACCACCATAAAGGCATAATACAATTACTACCGCTTATTAGTCAATTAAGAAGCTAGCAGCAAATCACACATTTGTCCCTTTAACCCCGCTGGTATCGACTGATGCGTCTCCCATCTATTGCTCTCTCCATATGACCTCATGGACATCCTTCATACATTTTGTCACCAAATCATTACCCTATTCAGTGAAGAAAGGGAAGAATTTGCTCCAAGTCCTGTCTCAAAATACCTGCTGCTGCCACAAATCCAGTGGCCCTGAAGTTAAGATTTTCCTGATAAATATATCAATGCAATACAACCACACCTTGGATTTCATTTCTATATGCAAGCCACAAGCTCAGTGCTCTAGTTCCCTTGGGAACCTACTAAGATGCATAGCCTGCACCGATTTAAAACATAAGAAATTCAGTAATCAGCCCACAAGCTGTAAGTACTTGTGACAACAATATCCATCAACACGCTCACCATATTAACAACTAAATCATATAAATACAAGCCAGTTTTCCTCTGCATGCTGTTAATCTGGACAAATGAATGCTAGATACACCAAAGGACTAAGCCTACAAAACAATGTGTGGTGAATAAATAAAACAGATTGCATGCCGATGTGAAACGGTTAAAATCGATACAAAGGGCACAGAGGGAAGTCAACAGGAACAACTCTTGAAATGTTCACTGACCTGCAAGATCAAACAACATGAAGGTCTACTTTTATCACTATTCTAAGCTGTGCAAGCAGCACCTACCTTACGTGCTGCAGTTTTTAGTAGCTGCAGCTTCCATTCCAGAATACCCATATATTTTCCTGAAAAATAGATGCAAGTTGTTCAATATCTACCTAGTGCTGTTTACTCTCTATGCACCTTTAATTCCTTAAAGCCTGTGAACCAATTTGAGATAAAAGATACCAATTTCAGCGGCATTATTTTCATTAAAATTCATTTTTGATAGCTTGATCAATTGTCAAAAAATTAGCCTTTACTAGTTTATTCACGTGTGACTTTTTCCAAAGGTTTAGGTAAGAGATTATCTAGCCAGTTTTCTATTAACCAAGCACTGAAAAATAGTATTTCTTTAAACTGATTTTTTTTGCGCACTCCAAAAAAAAATCAAGACATTTATTAAACCCTCAAAAGTGTATTGGACTTACATCTTCAATAAAGACCAATGCCTTGGGCGTGGGTGAAGAAATGTGTTTAAAAATAACAGTTGTGTTTGAAAATGTCCTAAAGGTTTTCTTCTCTCAGTGAATTTAGTGCTGGTGAAAGGTACAAGATTTGAGAGCCTTCAGCACCCGAGTCCAGAGGCAGTCATTTAAAAATAATAATTAAAAAAAAAAATCTACACCACTTCTCTTAAGCTGTAGACATTGAAAAACATTTCTCTTAAATTTCAGTATGTGACCCTTATACACCAGAGCAGTCTTCTGTGATCCTCTTGGAAGAAAGTCATATGACATGTTTAAATATCCTGTCGTAAGAAAAGATCAGCTGGCCAAATTGAAGCTACTCCTTATTTGATTGCAGGATTTATACTTGTTAATGTTGAAGACTCAGGAGCCTAAACTGAATTCATTTTGGTAATTTAGATTTTTACATACGATAATAAAGGAGTGCTGTCATCCAATGCTTAGGGCAGCCTTGACTACCTTAAAAATACACTTAAACATACCCATCAAATCAAGTAGCCCAGCAACACCATTAAGTTAACAGACTATGCCAAAGCCAGGCCTACAGCACTGTCCAAACAGACCTCTAACACAAGCAGAGCTGAGGCCCTCTTCCTGTAACAGGCCAGACCCCTAACATTGAATTAAACCAGTACAGCCCTCAGATACCCTACCCCCAAAAGAGATTACAGGTAAGCCAAAGGAATTGGGACCAACTGCTATCAAGGCGGCTCCCTGATTCCAAGTCTCCACCTGGCTGGGTAGGAAGATGCCTAATGAGTGTTTCCTCCCTGAAGGTGATATTCCCACTGCTGCTGGGGCCAGGCCAATGTTTATAACTTCAGGTTCAGACAAAGCCCCTCCGCCCAAATTAAGCACGGTTCCCACCCCGCTTCACCCAGAGGGGGATTGGGGGAAGGCACTGGTAAGTATGATATTGAGGATTAGGACTTTAAGGGCTGAGCTTCCCAGACAGAATCTGAGCGGGGCGGTATCTTACATGCAGCCAATTAGAATCAAACAGGTAACAAAGCAGAATTCTCCCAAGCACCTTAAGCACTGAGCGATTACAGACCACTACAGTAAGCACAGCTCCACTGGAATTATTCTGGCAGGGGGTAAGATTTAACCCTTGTACCAGAGCTAAGCAACAATTAACATCTGCCAATTGGTAACAGGTGCAAAGCGTTATTTTAAAAAATACAAACAACAGTAAAAACCCCAACATATTTTGAGCAGAGAACAATTTCAAAACACTTCCTATTTAAAAAGTTTATGAAAAGAATCCAAAACAAAAAATCTATGTAAAAAATTCCAAGGGCATAAAAACTGTGTGAAACATCACACTGGAAGACCACCCACCTGTAGAAAAAAAAAACCCTGAAAATTTGTGTCTCATTTCAAGTCTGTTCCAGAATGCAACCTTCATTATGGCAGCACTGTTGTAATTATTAAAGGAAGCCAGGTTACCTTTTAATCCACTAAAGATGTATAAGCAGTAGCAGTCTTTAAAATCTGCACTACAGACAATCACTAGGCAAGATAAATTTCAGCCCAGATCCTCAACAGATTAGAGTTAACGCGAATCCCCAGAAACCTATTCTTTCTTCTTTCCTTCCCTTTGCACCGTGGCATGCACACTTAAATCCCAGTGAGTTTCAAAGTTTATTTTGGACTTCTTTTTAAAGTGATATGACACCTACACCCCATTAAGTTGTTTTCATCTTTGGGAGAGGAGGGAACAACATTTTAAAATCCCCCCCGCAATAAACGTAAGAATTGCGAGGGGCAAACAATCATCTAAGGAATGCCCTCTCCTCACACAGGAATCACACCAATAAACCTATCCAGCATCTACACACGAAATGCTATCCAGTTGCAAAGCCAAGAAGACGACGGCAGTATTTAACATGGCATATGTGGCTCACAATGTTGTACTGTATATTTATCTGGTTGTGTTAACATACTTAAGATTTCATTTGCAGAAAAAAAAAGAGGGCACGGCGGAGAGACTCATTATGCAACGGTGCACTCAGCATCCTCCTGGGGCAATTTAGAAGCTACATCATTGGTTCTGCTATAAACCCTTCTTTTCATTAGGCTCAAATAATATTTTTGTTTAGCAATAAATGAACTGGCTGAAAGTGGGTGTTGTATTTCTCATCCACACTAGGTTTTGCCCTTGCCCCTCAATATCTCAATGTAGGTGATACCCTGCTTTTTCTGTCCATTGCCAACTTTATTCACCACTCCTGAACTTACAATCACCTACCTGCTCTTTACAGTCAGCGGACACAGCAACTGGCAATTATGGATTTTTTAAAAAGGCATGGAATTTGTACATCCTGTTTAAAAGATTATGTAAAGCAATTCAGAGTATTTAAGAACTTTAAATCAACTTAAAAGCAGTTACTGTGGACAGAGCTCATGAGGCTCAGCTTAAGAGTCACATTAACCTGGCAGAAAAAAACTATTTAAAATGAGTAATGTTTCTTTCACATTTCACTCACTTTCAGCATCAGAAGGAGAAGAGGGCGAGAAAAGGTCACGTGTACTGGCATGAGATGGCAATCATGTAATCACAACCTTAGAGATATAGCTTCTTAAGAACTAAGCAAAAGTCATTTATCTGAGCAATGGGTGAGCTATTAGAACACTGAGGTCAAAAAGGATAATTCTTCAAATGACGTTAATTTCCTCCTGAAGAGATTTCTGAAGTTTTGTAAGTAATAAAATAGTAGTGAGTAAGCAGTAAGATAATGCACCAGCCTCAACAAAAGATTTAAATTTAAAAAAAAAGACCAAAAAAAGGAGTTGGATGAACTCTGCCATTTTCCTACCTAATCTTGGGTAAATATTGGCATTAATACTGGCCAGAAATGAGTTGCATCACCCAACACATGGAAGGAAAGCTGTGTGCCACTTGTCCCAAGTCATGCTATGTGCAAGACAGGGCCATCTGTCCATCCTTCACATATTATCCAGAGTTGGAGTCCACCCATTCTCTACTCAAGAAATGTAGAGTCACCTACCACACATAACGTGAAGTTTTGTGTAGATGTTGGAGAGTTCAAGAAATGCCAATGACATCTCAGCTTGATGCCGTATTAGGCCTGAGCTAAACTCTCACTGCTCAACTGGAATTAAATTTGCAAGTTTCATTTGCAGACCCCCTACTGGATAATATGCGCTAAGGAACCAGACACAGTGTCTCTGGACTCTGCATATCATGCTAAAAACTAGGGTGACAAAAATTAATCTGCCTAAAGAACTGGAGTTGCTATTAGGCTGACCTAGATTCCCCACTGTTATCACAGAAACATTTCCTATACTAATCAGGTTGGTTTTTTTGTTCCCCCTCCCTGGAAAAAAAAAATTGTGCTTACTCGAAACAATTCTAGTCCAACTGCTCCACAAGAACACTGAAGTTAAATAAAGCCGACATTCAGTCAATGAAAAGCATTAACAGTTCTGATGCTTGTGGATCAGCTGTCTACTTAGCTCTAACCCCAAAAATCCTAATTAGACAGTATTCAGAAAGCAATAATAATGCCGAATGGCACTGCTCAGTATTAAGCAGCATTATGAAGTTACTCTGAAGTTTTTTCCCTTCTCCATTACGACAGGAAGATAGATGGGGGCATGAATGTTTTTAAAAACTGCTGACACCTCAAAAACTGCCATACATTCTATTTAGAAACAGCTTGCATAGTACAAGGAATCTCTTCTCCCTTCATCTCAGTTACAGATACTGTCTTTTTTTAACCCACACAGTTTTTGGGGGTGCTTTTAAAAGTCATCCACTGAAGCCTTTTGACATCACAACCATGTTCATATTACCTATTAGATGTCAGAGGGTTAGGATTGGGGGGGGGAGGATCGCAGATGAATTTAAGGATCAGAGCTCGTTTTCATTTGAAATCTCACAATAATGAGAGAGAGAAACACAAAAGACAAACCAGAGCAGCAATTCTCTAAGCAGGGATATTTTAGAGCTTAACTGTAATGAATCCAGTTAGAATTGGCTGACTAACCTTTACATTGACTCAATGCACAAATGTTATATCCTGTACATTAATATACAATGATTTTACTCAAGAAATGAGATTTGTCTAACATCAGCTTCATGTCTTCACTGGCTTATTGGTGGCATCCTATGAAAGAAATGCTTAACTGAAGCCACAAGACTGCTTAAATACCCCTCTCATAAAACAGCGTTCCCTAAAGTAAACAGTCCTATCTGCAATGTCCACCAAGAAATACCATTTGACACCACCTTACGCGTCAGGAAAACAGAAGTATTGGTCTTTCTTCTAAAAACTTCAACCAATTGAGCTAATCCATATATAATGCTTAAGCAAATACAACTGTGTAACCGAAGACACAGTTTTACAGCTGCAAGGGAAACATTGACACGACGTTGAATGTTTTGATGCTATGGAGCATTGCAAAGAATAAAAATGTGCTGACAGTCTATGTGCCCTCAGCAGACATAATAGAAGGTCAAACAAATGGAAGTTCATGTAAAAGAGACAATCTTTGTGAATAAGCTATAAATAACAAGAGCCACTAGCCTTTTCCTCCCTAGTTCAACTCAGTCCTATAGTTTCAGCTACTGTTTATGGATGAAGAGCGACTGTTGCCCAAAAGTTATCCCATGATATATTATGGCAGCTGAGGGAAAAAATAGCTTTTTCAAAAGCCACATGCCTTTTCAAGGTCACAGATATATCAGTGTCACTAAATGCATTTAAGAAAAAGGATTACAGCAATAAAAGAAGGTGTCTAGTGCAGGTTCTACATTGAGAGTTAGGTACAAACCCCAATCTACTCCCAGGATATGGGATTAAAGCGGAAAAAAGTCATTTGTTTCACCTTTAATTTATTCACCTCTGAGCTACTGTGAAGCAAATCTGTTCCATTTAAGAGGAGATTGTTTGAAGGCAATTTACTTTCTGGCCTAATTGTAGCAAAATCTTATTTAGCCATAACTCCGATTCTAGAGATTAACACCACAGATATGTTAAGGACACATTTTCCTAGGAGGGAGGCTGCTTGGCAGCCTCATTTAAAAACCAAAAAAGCAGCAACAAGACACTTTTCTTGATCCATCCAATTACTCTGATCTGTTGATGCTGTAGACAGACTTATTTCTAATTACTGAATGGGGGTGGGGAACGGTCACCTGATGCTTAACATTTCCTCATTTCATTCATGCTTCTTCTGGGAACACACATGCTGTAGATACCTGGTATAGACGACACTTCAAGCTCAGGTGACAGGTAATGGAAGAGGATGCTCTTGTCCTCTAGCTCATGGGTAGAAATTTAACCCAAACCGCTATTCAAATTAATGGTGATTTGGGGAAAGCGTACCAACTTCTGTGCAGAGGTCTCCAATGGAGCATGTTGTCCACCAAGTGACCGGAATTATAAAGCTATACTTCTTGGCCAGGTAAATGCGGTGTTCTCAAATGAAACCTGGAGAGCTCTGCCCAGGTCTTCGCTAATCTCAAGGTTTATGTTTTACATTATGGTTTAGGAAGTTTTGTTTTAATGCACAGAACAAACAAACAAACCCACAGAAGCAAACTTTCAAACACCTAGTAATGGCTTGAAGGGTGCAATTTAAGTTCCATTCTGGAGGAGTCCTTTTGGAGAGGCCTTATCTCACAGATGCTTGGTGCTAGAAGGGGATACAAAAAGATCTGAGACGTCTGGTCAGGTTTTAAACACATTGGCAGACTTACAGTCCGAACCCTGAGTGCTCTTATGTCCACGAATACTAGTGATTGAATGCTGAGTACAGAGTGCTCACTTCCACCCCAGGAGAGGTATACTTAATGCCCATCAAGGAAATCCAATCCCCTGTAACTCACTGACACTGGACTCTCCACCCTTTAAGATTATGTGTGTGACTACGGCTCTGGAGTCTCGAGGCAGGACGCACGCTTATTCTCCATCTGACTCACTTCGTGAAGAGTCAAGGAGATCCAAGGCAATCTCAGTGATTTTTTTCTTCAGTATTATTCCCCAGCCCCATTGGTATGTGCGTGCTCAGGTTTGTCGGGGAGTGGGCTGAAAACAGTGGATGTTTAAGGATGTTTAATACAAATCAGTTACAATGCTGATGTTTAGGCATGGCCTGCCAGCATCTGGAGGCAATTCCCACCAGTAACACGGATGTAGCAGCAATGCCTTGTGACCCTAACTTTGCAACTGTGAATATCTTCTCCATGACGAGGATCAGAAAGCTTGAGAAGATGGTTTTGTTTCTTTTTTAAAATCAGGAAATGCACTTTTTGAAGAACCCTCCATCCTGGTAATTCCCTACTCCCACTCTGAAAGAAGCAGACCATGCTTCGGTACTGTAAGTGCAATGACTGTCCTTGCCCCAATATCTAGCCCTGAAACACTATTTACCTTTGATGAATCTGGCTACGCTGCAATGCCACAGAGAACAGAGGTGAAGAAGTGCAGACCAAAAAATAAAAATAAAAATCCAGTTTCTCTAGCTAATACAAGAATCTCTTCTTCCCCATCCCTGAGGGAAGCTCAACATGTGACTCACTGTTCCAGACATCCAATAAAAACAGCTGTGAAATAGAAGTTATTTTACAATCAGGAGAGTGTTGAATTACCAAGAATTACCCTCCAGAGTTAAGGACTAGCAAAATGCTCATCTGTCCCTCGCAGCCAAGCTGTGGGGAGACCAGGCAACGTGGAAGGTTTGGGGTGGCTGGGGTAGTAGATTATGCACGCCAATTTGCACATTTTCAGAAATTCTTACACAGGGAGCGCCTTTGGCCAGTGGCACGGTTAGCACTAATCAGAAACATTTTAGTAGCCCCTTGAGGTACATCCATATGGCATTCCTAGGAACAGAGGTCAGTCCACCCATTACATAAGGAGGAATGTTTTGATCCTATTGGACACAAAGTGTTACTGCAAAGCAAGAGCTCTTGACTTGCCAGAGATACAGGCCAATCATCTTCTACAATCTCCCATAACATTCATAATTAAAACTAATGAATTACAGGTTCATTCTATGAACGGAACTAGAGCCTTGTCTTTTGTAGTATCAGCAGTGGTAGCTGCTGACCTCTGAAAGTGGGTAAGAAAAAAAAGACGAAAAAGGTCAGCTCACAGCTAGCCTAAGATCATGATTTATTGAACTGAAAAAAACCCAGACAAGATAAGATTGTGCAATGCCCTCTCCACTGACAATTGGTGAGGTGTTTCCCATTCTCCTAAAGCAGATGCATTTGGCACATGGCAGCTGCCAAAAGGAGGTAGGGTGACCAGAGAGCAAGTGTGAAAAATCTGGACGGGGGAGGGGGGAGTAATAGGAGCCTATATAAGAAAAAGACCCAAAAATCGGGACTGTCCCTATAAAATCGGGACATCTGGTCACCCTAAACGGAGGTGTCAAAGAGGTTCCTCTCATCTTCAAGATGTTGTAGCTTCAGATGGTAGGAACAAAGGGGAAATTCATTGTCACATCAGATAATCTCTGCCTGAACCTTCTCAGAGATAAGAACCATTTGGGCAAGTAATAGAATGTTAAATTAACTGCTTTTTCTGGCTTTAAAGTTTCCATTGTTTAGTCAAAGATTTCCAAAAAGAGAAATGGAATCTATGTGCACACTCCGCCCTAAAGAGGAATCAGGTTGGTAATCTAGAACTGCAGGTTCTCAACTCATTTACTTTCCCCACTATCAAACAGAACATCTAAAGACAAGTGGTTTCAAGCACATACAGATAAGGGTCTGTTTTCCCCTCAGTATGTCCACTTGACTTCCACTGGCACTAACAGAAGACATGGAGGGTGGACATCTTATTGTCCAGAAAAAAATCCAGAACAATTATCGATAAGATGTTAGAATGGTAGAACAAGCCAAACTGCACTCAAATGCCATTTCCACTTATCCTGAACCAAAAGCCTGAGAAAGTTGCTTAACAGGCTACTGCTAGTATTACTGCAATACAGAAAAGGGGCATGGCTAGAATTAAACACAGAACTAACAGCGTGTCAGAACATGGCGCTTGGGCTAAACTAATCTGGAGTTCAGTCCAGAAAACAGGTATTTAAGCAGCTACTTTTTAGTCACATAGAAGCAAGAGTTTCTACTGAAGTTAGTCAATAAGTTCTTCCAATTAAGCCTTCAATACCTAGACAATATGCCATTTCTTCATTCCCATTGTGCAGGAGTGGGAAGATGGCGTTTTGTATCTCAGTACTGAGCTCTTAAGACTGGTTTTGATGTTCATGAGTTTATCTTGAGAATTCAATATTCTCAGGGAATTTCCTTCACTAAGGTTCTTGTCAAATTACAGTTTTTATGATGTAGTTTAAAAAATGTACTGTACAGGTACAATAAGAGCTGGTCCAGCAGACATTCTGGTTTATATGCCACTACTTGCTTGAGCAGTCCCATTGACTAACAGGTTCTGGCTATACATTACCAGAATTTCCCAGGATGCTGTGATCCCCCAAGGCAGGCAAAATCCACACACAGCAGCAGCTGAGTGAAAGGTGGAGTTTGGACCCAGCCATGAGAGAGGGTGGTGTCCACAGCAGGAGTGAGAGACGGGAAGAGAGAATAACCCATGTCGCCCTACTCACTGGAGGAACCCCACATGCCCTGCTATGTGGCCTACTCACCCACTCCTAAAAATCAGAGATTTGCATTCACTTTCAGCGGCTGCATAAAACAATTTGGCTCAGTGGTTTGAGCATTGGCCTGCTAAACCCAGGGTTGTGAGTTCAATCCTTGAGGGGGCCATTTGGGGATCTGGGGCAAAAATTGGGGATTGGTCCTGCTTTGAGCAGGGGGTTGGACTAGATGACCTCCTAAGGTCCCTTCCAACCCTGATAGTCTATGATTCTATGAAAAGATTTAAAATGCAGCACAACAAGCCAGGCCAGCAAACTTTACTGACTTTAAATGAGTGGGAAGGAGTCTCTCTCAAAGTACTGGCAAAATAACTGGGGAGGGCCATGTGCGCACAATCCACCAATGTATCCAAGTATCCGAACGGGATCTACCATACCCACGTGTAGCTTCTAGTTGAGGCGTCTCCCCCCCAGAATGGCCAGGCATGACAATTGTATCTGAAACCCCAACTGGAATATCAGATTCAGGCACAGCACCCACAGACACACCCAGTTCAATTTACTAGATTATCTTTGACTGACTAGGATTCCCCAGGGTGACCAACACCCGTCTGCTCCCCTTAGGCTACAGCCACACTACCCGCCCGATTCGGCGGGTGACGATCGATGTTCTGGGATCGATTTATCGCATCTCTTCTAGACGCGATAAATCGATCCCAGAGCTGCTCCCTGTCGACTCCAGAACTCCAGCTCCGCGCAAGGAGTAAGCGGAGTCGATGGGGGAGCCTGCCTGCTGCCGTGTGGACCAGCAGTAAGTACTTTTGAAATCGGTCTAAGATATTCGACTTCAGCTACGTTATTCACGTAGCTGAAGTTGCGTATCTTAGATCGATCCCCCCCCCACCCCACCCAAGTGTGGACCAGCCCTCAGAAACACAGCCCTACTGCTTCAATTGTAAACGTGTGACCAAAACCTCATCATGCTTTGTTTCCAAGGAAAACCTGCTGCATGTCGAAAAAACTATTCCTCCCACACACCCTTGTTCTCCTCACCTCTTCCCACACAAGTCTGAAGCCAGCTGCACCAAGGCCTCTGAGCCAGCCCTGGAAGACCTTCAAAGCAAGTTCTGCAATGGAACCTCCCATTAACCACAACAGCAGCTGATGGCTGTAGCATGCAATTAAACCAGTTACTTTTTAAACCTCGTAAAGCTCTGAAACAAGTAGGTACCACTTGTAATTGCAACATTCCAGCTAAATTCTCTCCCTTTTATTGCAGGTTTCTGAACAAAGACTGTTTATTCAGTGCTGGTGGTTCTGCAACACTGGAGAATTGTATACAATGCTCCACAAGGAAATGACTACAGAGTTTTCTGTGTAATGTCCAGTTACCCAGAAAAGATACAGATTACATGTCCAGCTTTGCTTGTATCCCTAAACCACTGCATAAATGTTTACTTATGTGGCTGGAATCCAGCCAGACTGAATGCTTTAAATTTACAGTCCACTTGCACATAAGACGTTTTAGAAGTCTGGTAAAATCATATCCCCAGAAACAAAAGAAGTTGCCTAACTTTTGTATACAGTCAGAGAAAGGGAGTTCTGGGACACCCTGAAACATTCTACCATATTTTGCTCAAAATGGACGACATATCCAAAGAAATGTGAACACTTTAAAAAAGTAAATTACCAGCATTTGCACAAGTCAGTGCCAAACACCCTACCCAGAAAAACATGCACACGCATAATGCTACCAGAAAGTTACTAGGAAAGTCAGTTTTAATCAACAAAACAGGCTAGTAAGAGCACTTAAACCGTTTGAAGAGGCAGCATGCCTGGTCTAAAACAAAAATGGATTCAGTTGGGTATGGCCTCAGACACACAAGGTCTGATCCATTTTTAGATCTAGCACTAATCAAGCAATAGGGCAGAGACTGCGTCTGCATAATGCTGCCCTCATGTACCATGTTCACAAGTCTGGCACGGCCCAAAGGAAACAGCACTAAGCCATCTTTATTTACTGAGTCAGTTGTTTGATGTAAAGTGTTTCTTTAATTAAACAACCAAAAAAGAAAGCCAAACACAAACAAAAGCAGCAAAAGATCAACATTAGAAACTGATCAAGACTGCTGCTTGAAGGAACATATCTATGCTCTAGCTTAAGGGTACAACGCTGCCTCCCCAAAACAAAAAGAGCAGCAGCAGTGGCTCTTCCTGAGTTGTATAGTTGTGTCCAATATTGTCACTGGTTCATTTAAAACTAAATTAGTGAGATGAAGGTGCTAGTGACTAGCCCCCCATCTCACCACAGCTTGTGTACGTGAAGCCTAGATGACTAGTATTATTCTTCCTGTCCTTCAGAAGAGGACATAGTAACCCCACAGGTGATTGGGTTCCTAAACCTACTGTCATGCTTACAACCAGTGCTCAACCGCCTTGAATAAGGCCCTATCACAATCAAAATGGATCGTTGTATTTTCTTTGCCAGCCTCTCCTTTGCAACTTCACTCAAGTGTTTGGATATCATGCAGAACACTCACCAGAGCCAGAAACTCTTAGTATATTTTTTCATGCCAAGTGCTCTGCTCAGTCCCAGTGAAACACAGTGGATAGTAAGATTATTATTTTTCCTGCTTGCAGACAAAGGCTCCTTACAATCTTGCTCCATATTTACAAGTGTCTGCTTAACTCATTCTCAGTGGGATTGTTGACCAGTCACACTAAATCACTGACATCTGAGCAGATCTTTTTGCTGGTCCATTGCTTACAGGGCTTATCTATCCTGGCTAAGATGTAAAACTTAAGTCCTGACCCTTCTTGTCATTGGATATCCCACTGCATTCTCTTACAAGTATAACTCTTAACCCTGGTTTGCAGCGTTGTTGTAGCTGTATTGGTCCAAAGCTATTAGAGACACAGGGTGGGTGAGGTAATATCTTTAACTAGACCAACTTCTGTTGGTGAAAGCTTCTCTCTTTCACCAATAAAAGATATTACCTCACCCATCTTGTCTCGGTTAACTCTGGATGTCAGACAAGATTCCAGTTTGGGCAGTTATATTCTGCCTCGCTAAATTCCCCCTGTGGTTTGAGCCGGAATGTTATTCTGTCTAAACTACCATGTAGTAGATTGCTGTGCACTGTTACACAGCTGCTTGTTCCACCCCAGGACTGACTGCAGTTCAGCACTAGCTGACGTCATGCCTGTATTTTTTTCCTATTTCGCAGAGAGAGGGTGAAACTTACTTACGCATAAAGCACTGAGACCATCAGATGGAAGATGCTAAAGAAATACACAGATTCATCATGGCCTTAGACTATTTTATACCAAGTCTTACCACTGCCTAGCCCTATACTAATTACTGTGCTTGACTTATTCAGCACAGCCATTACAACATGCGCCAAAGCACACCCCAATTACAGGATTCCACCAAGACAGTGAGATATAGCAATACCACCATAGTGTTCCTTGCCCAGCACTGCAGAAAGGACCTATTTAACCCTAGAGTTAGGAGATGAAAAGGCACACAAAACTATGAAATTACCACCAAACAAGTATTCACTGCCATGGCATGGACTTTTCCCCCCAGAAGTACTGAAACTTTATTATTGCATATTAAATCACTTTTAAAAGGTGCTAGGGGGAGGAGGGAGGAGGGAGAAGTGAGGAAAACATTTCTGGAGTTTTAAGAAAACTTAACATAAATTCAGCCAATGGAGAGTGTCTAATGCTTTACCCCTTGCCTCGGATAATCAAACTTTTAGTGGAGATTAATGACCGTCAGGCTCCAAGTAACAAATTATCCGTTCTGCAACAGTTACCGCTGTGTGGTGCTCTCCAGCCTGTCAGTGAATAATGCCCAATGTACAGGTCAGTCACATCCCTTTTAACTGAAGAACTGCAACATTCAGATCCCTCATTTTCATTTATTTTCAATTGCTCCTACCGCAGCTATATTTTAATTCAGATTGTTATGTCTATTAGCTGGGCTCCATTTACCTGGCCTGCTGGGTAGTAGCACGGTACGAGCCTTTCGTTTAATAAAAAAAAATTTAAATGGTGATTCTAAGCAGGAGATGAGGCATTAAGAGTTTGAGATACAGAAAGAGATACTGTGTATTCATAGCCACATTAGGAAAGCGTCTTTATCTTAGCTCGAGTATTGTTTAGCGATCCAATTCTCCAGCTCCAACGACTGAACAATTCACTATGCGTGAAGCTAAAACCTAACAGGTATTAGCAGGAGCACAAGCAAACTCTACGATCACATAAAACCAGAGCCCATTTTACAATGTCATTTTTGAAAAGGACAAAAATCCATCTGGCAGCAAAATGTCTTGAAAACCATGAAGACGGTGCAGTAATTGCATAAATACTTGGTAGCGTTTGAACATACTGAGCGTTGGCCTCTGCACGGATGACGGTCACGCCAAAGTGACATCTCTGTTTCCCTACCCTTTAAAAAAAAAAAAAAAAAAAAAAAAAAACCACTATCAGCCAATGGCACCTTCCCTTCTTTTCCCACCCCCACTCCCCCTCCCAACAAGCAGGCTCTTAGAGCTATGGAACAGCTGAGCTAAGAGGGGGGACTGGAACACAAATTAGCACTTCCTCCAAAACAAAAAAAGTGTTTTAAAATGGCACATGCATAAAGTAACTGCCATTGTCCTAACTGGTACGCAGGCGGCACAGGATGGCGGCCTTGCTCTGGAGAGCATTCCTCGCTGAAAGAAGGTACGTCAAGTCAGAATAATGAACTGAAAGTGACACCAGTTTTCTTCCCCCACTGCCTGACCAAGAGGGCCACTAGGGAAAACATGTACAACATACATATGAATAAAGCTCTTTGTTCGAGAGAACTGCCAGCTCTTTTATTCTCCACCTCCCCCTTTCGTATTAGTTAAATTCAAAAGATCCCTCAATGACTCTCGTTCCTCCAAAATGTCCCAGTCAAATAACGCTAGCTCCTCTTGTCACACAAGTCAGTGAATGAAGCCCTGTGCGTCTCCAGTGACACACTGTAAATATAAAGTGGCATTAATGAGGGATATTTTATCAAAGCCAGACGCAAGTGCAAGTCCCTCCTGTGGCTATTCAGTTCAATGCAGAAGAAACGCAACAATAGCTAGGCAGCACTTTGTAGAATACGTAGCCCAGAATACAATCTTGTCAAGCCACTGCAAAAACACTGACACAGTACTGCGGAAGTTGCCCCAAATCACCCACAAAACTGTCTGCTGAGATTCCAGTCACAGCATGAAGTTAAATCATACAGCTTTCCTGTAAAGCAGGAGAAATTTTATGGAGCCAGAAAGGCTTGGGCAATCCCATTTTAGCTGGGTTAAATTAACATCCATTTAATCCAAAACAATCGCCATGGGAAAAGCATTTAGTCTGAATCAAAGACATATTATGTTACACTGAAGAACTCATTTTAACAAGGCTCCCATTAACCACCACAGAAAAGAAAATGGAAGCAGGCAAGTTCTACTTCGATACCAACAGGTTTTCGACTCTCCACTACAGAGTTTCTGGCTTCCCAATTCATCATCGGGGTATCCTTTCTGAGGCTGCACTGACAGACGCCTGCCTTTGCAGCATATGGCCCAGACTTATTTAGCACTTTCAATTACAGCAATTCTATGAACGAAGAATTATAGAACACACACAGAAACCAATTACTTTTCAATGTGAACACTACTTGATAGCCAGTCAGACCCATAAGATACACAAGAGCAAGAAGCTGCTTCCATGGTAACCAGTAACAGAATTTTCATGTCGCTTTGACACGCACGGTTGAGCCCACAATTCCTTCTTTACTAGTCACTATATATCCCCTTTTCAGAATAGCAATTTCATATAGCAAAATATTTATAAATAAAGCAGTTTCATATAGCAAAATATTTATAAATAAAGCAGTTACTACTTTCACCATTCACTCAACAAAGCAGGCTTAACACTCAGATGTAGCCCATTACTTTACTCTCCATAAACAATCTTATGCGTTTCTCATTTTTGGTCTAAGGAAATATCTGTGCCCAACAGTCTCTTCAGCAGCCAATGTATTGTGTGTTGCCTCTATTATTCACCAGATTATGCACATTCTCCTGTGCACCCAGGTTTTCATGACACAGGGTCTTTCACAATGTGGTAGTCCAAAAATGCTCTTTCAGGAATATTTTATTAAGATCATCAAATCTTGGACATCACAAAGAAGGAACTTCCAACAAATCCAGGTTTGCCAAACCAATTTATCTACCAACCCATAAATTAAAGATTTAGCAATTCACACAAAGCTTTCAGTGGAAGAAAAATGAGACCAAAAAAAAATCTCATTTTATGCACCCGATACACATTTAGTCTATAAAATAAATGGCTTGGAGGAAATAGAGCACTTTTTAAAAATGCTTTGCATGGAATAATCCTCTCAAGGGCTTGACCTAGCACATTACGATTTACTCAGCTGCATACTATTTACATAATTGTGAAAATAACTGGTAAAAACCAACACACTAGAGAGAGAAATGCTAGAAGAGTTTCATAGCAGCCAAACAACAACCTTCAGGCCACAATACGCGAAGCATTCTTTCTGATATGGCTTTTTTTGTTTTGTTTTGTTACTGCTGTTGTAACTGATCAACTCTGCACACGGGAGGTTCAATCTGATCTACTCCACACATGTATTTATTTAGGGAGGCATGGGTGAAAAGAAATCGGCAAACAGCATTATCTGAAGCATTGCAAAGAGTGATCTGGCGGTGAAGTGATTTGTCTCTCTCCCTTTTGTTATTGAAAGCAAATACTGCCCTCTTCATTTCCAATCTTGCCAACACTCACAGGCGCTGCTGTTGGAAGAGAAAAATGTTTGCAATAGAGGGAAGGAAATAAAATCTCCTTCTATTTACAACACGGAGCTAGCCCCTGTAACAACAGGGCTGGGAACGGGGGCTGAGACTCCCAACACTTGATCTGAACTAGTCCTTCCAATCTCCACGTCCCTGCAAGATTTAGAGAAGCAGGAGGCTGTAGGGGAGTCCAGGACGCGGCAGACCGGCTGGATTCAAAACACTGATACGGGCTGAGATTTTTAATTCACACAATCGCTGCCTCCCTCCCTCCCTCCCTGCTTGGCCGAAGGAGAGGAAATGGGGAGAAGGAACCCGCCTTCCGCCGCCCCCCCTGCCCCAGCTCAATGAAGCACAATGAGTCAGGCCCAGGGAGAAACCAGGAGTCGGAGCCAAGTCACGGGGGGCAACTTCTGCTTTGGAAAGCCAGGCAGAGGGGAACTGCAGCCAGCCCCGAGAGTGGCCCTGCCAGGGGGCAGAGCAGCAAAGGGGGGGGGGGCAGGAGAGGGGGAGCTATACGGGCACAGGGGGGTCTATAAGGGGGTGGAGAAGGGGAGCTATACGGGCACGGGAATAAAGGAGGAGCTCTAGGGAGCACTATGGGGGTGCAGGGGGGAGCTATGGGGGCGCAGCATGGGGTTATGCGGGAGTAGTATGGGATTATGGGGTGCAGCGGGGAGAAATGGGAGCACTGTGGGGGTGCAGCATGGGGTTATGGGGTGCAGCGGGGAGGTGTGGGGGTGCAGCATGGGGTTATGGGGTGCAGCAGAGAGAATGGGAGCACTGTGGGGGTGCAGCATGGGGTTATGGGGTGCAGAGAGGAGATGTGGGGGTGCAGCATGGGGTTATGGGGTGCAGCGGGGAGGTGTGGGGGTGCAGCAGAGAGAATGGGAGCACTGTGGGGGTGCAGCATGGGGTTATGGGGTGCAGCTAGGGGCTCCCCACCCACCCCGGCGCCTGGGACGCAATGGGGCCGGAGCCCACCCCCCTGCCGCCGCCCTACCTCTGGGGACGAGCGCGGCGGCGGCGAGCAGTAGCAGCAGCGGGAGCGGGAGGATGCCGGGGGCCCCGCCGCCGCCGCGCCCGGAGCAGCCGCTGGGCTCGGTCCGACTCGCCATGTCCGGGCACCTGCTTCGCTCTGCCAGCGCCGCCCGCACCTAGCGATCGAGCGCCCGCTAATGAGATGCGCCGACGTCACCGCGGGGCGGGGCGGCCGGGAGCCCCGCCCCCCACGCCGCCTGCTGGCGGGATGCTAATGAGCCCAGCCGTGGGCCCGCCCCCCTCCGCGATAAGGGAGCGGAGATAAAGTCTCATCTCCGGCATGGGGCGCAGCGGCGGTGGGAGGGGCGAGGCTACTGCTCACCTGAGCCAGGCGTCCACATGGGGGACTGCCACACACCTCCCCTATCTCCCCTACTCCTAACCCCATCCTCCCCCTCGGCCCCCACCGCCCCATCCACCCTCTGTACCCTAACACCCCCACTCTACAGCTCCCTCCCCCCATGGCACTTCCTGCAGCCACTGCCCCCAGATCCACCTGGTGCAATTTCCCCACCCCTCCCATCTACTTCAGCCCCTTTCCCCCAAACTGCAGGCCAGGTCTGCTTGCCTCTCCCCACCCCTCCTCTCACTCATTTCCCCCCTTTCCCTCACCAAGCCTCTGGGTCTGCCTCCCCCCACAATACTCTTTCTAAAGCACTTCCACCCTTTCCAAACCCCACACATGCAGCCTTGGTGCAAACTACCCATATGCCCCCCCACCTGCCCATCTTACTTTCTCTAATGTACCCTATATATACTCTCCCAAATCTTCATAATCAATGTATCTAACCACCCAGCATACCCTCCTCCCCAACCCCACACACCTACTGGTACAGCTGCAGAATTTAAATCAGTATGGTATCCCTCTATAAAGCAAGGAGACTTTGATGGCTTTAGCACTAGCTGGGCACTGGCTGAGACAGGCAACATCTCAGTAACTTGGTACTACTCACCTTCCCATTCCACGCACCTGTATACTTCTTTACATTTCTGTTAATTCAGCCTTAGCACATTTCCTCATCAGAGCGACCCATTTTGCTTAGAATCACACAAGTCACACCCAGAATAGACACACTTACGTTGATTTAAAACTGGGTTATAAAATTTACAGGTACAAAGTAAACTAATCAGTGTAAGATAACCCAATCCACGCCAGTTTTAGAGTCACTGTAAAAATGTCCAGACAGTTTTGCCACTTAAATCTGTATTAAAAAAACCCACACAGTTTTAGGCCTTGGTTACATGAGAAAATATCAGTTATAATGGTCTGAGTTCGCATGTGGACACATTTTAAAGTAAAAGTGGCTTTTTTCAGTTTAGTTTACATTAATTGGAGGAAGGGGGTTAAACTAAACTGGAAAAAAAAAGCCACATTTAACCTGGAGTAAGTGTCTAATGGAGGATTATACTTAAAGGCAAAAATGTTCAGGCTTTTTTCAGGTAAAATGCAGATTCAGCTACACCAAAATGTTACACAAATAGTGTGTTTGGATTTCTGGTGTGCCTTAACACCATTTTTTTCTTCTAAATTAGTTTTAAAGATCCCTTTATCAAAAAAATTAAAGTGGTCAAGATCAAAATGGAGCATTTAGACTCAAAAAATGTTTTGTTCAACCCAAGACAATTTATAAACTGCCAGTGAACCAAAAGATCTGGTATTTGCACAGCTCTAATTATACCAGTGTAATTTATTGATTTAAACTCACACCTTAGGTTACAATGAAGAAACTTTCCCATGTAGGCAAAACCTCAGTTCACCTGGTGCCAACACTGTATGAACAAGCCTATTGGTAAATGGGACATGAGAAGGGAGGACACATGGATTCTATACTAACCCCAAGCCCTACAATTCTTTTACATCCCTTGAATTCAGCATCAGGCATTACTGACTACAGACCAAATAGGCTCTGATAGCGGCATATGTGGCAGTGGCTAAATCCTTTATAATGACTAAACACCCAATTCCTTGCATTTGTTCAGAGTACTACTGCTCACTATGGAGTGTAGAATTTAGCAGTGAATTGCATGGATTATCTAATAGGGCTTTTAGGATGTTACAATTTACAGTCACAACATTTACATTCAGGGTGTGGTCACCAGGGATTTGTTTTGTTTTATGAGCAGAACAAATTTTTTTAAGTACACAAAAGAAAAACATTTTAAAACTCTCCTCGCCCCTCCAAAAACAACAAACCAGTGGATGTTTTAAAACAATTTTTCTTAGTGCCTCTGTTTGTATAGAGTCTTTTAAAAGAAAAACCCTTTGTTACCAGTCTCTCAGATGGTATCAAATGCTGCTGTTAGGGTAAAAAAAACCCAAGTGATTTAGGCAGAAGCTCTCTAGTTCCACCATTGAAATCGGATCCTATTGTTTAAGGCAAAATAAGAAGGGGGGGGAGCGGAGAGGACGGAGAAAGGAGGAAAAAGCATAGCTAAAGATAAGAAAATGCACCTTCTGTCTCTAATGTCAGCAATTCAGTTGCTAAGAAAAAATCAGACATAGCATACGCTATGACTGATTAATCTGTCCATGATTCATAGTTGAGAGAGTAGAATTCATGTTAAGAATGAATTGTAAGAAATAATAGTAAGGGGAAACTATACAAAAATGTAAATCCTGCTGCTTTAAAGACAGATTGAGCTTGACTCACATTTCTAGCCAAGGACAACTGACATGCAAACCAAGATCCAGTCATATTGACCCTTTAGGTTTACTAAGGGGCAGGAAAGATCTGAAGAGAATTTGCAATGCTGGATTTTTAAGATAAAATATTGGGAAATTCCTGTCTAGCTCTGAAGGTGAGGGGAGGCCAGTCACTGAACAGTGGGCAAACGCTATCTCACTTTACCAGGCTGGTGCACCTGATTACACATTACATTGCACATGAAACCACCACCAGGATGGCCAATGTGATCATGAGCTCTCCTACATCCTACAGTGAATGGGCACAGATTATAAAGGATTTGGATCTGATGGGGGAGGAAAAAGAGGCCTGGTCTTCACTGGAGAAGAAAGGTGCATTTTTAACACACGAACTGGCATGTTAGTCCCAGGGTGGAGAGCAAGGCCATTGTAGTTTTAATATATTCGCTGGTCAAGTTGAAGCCTAGTCTCCCCACAGGGAAGAGAGCAACACAACATATGAAACCAAAGATCTATCCTTCACTGGCAGCGCTTTCCAGGAGTCATCCGAGAACGCACCCTCTAGACATTTAAGGCTATTTTGATACAACTAACCCAAGCTGCTAAACTCTTGGTGAATTTCAGAATAAACCGGAAGGGTCTGCACAACGTACCTACTATGATTTTCCCCTCTTTTGATTTGGTCTTTCAGCTCAGTTGTCTTGGAGTTTCAGATTGTTCTGGAGGTGAAGTGGCTGTAGTAAGCAATCTTCTGGCCTCTGGTGAGAGGCAGTCTGGGGGAAAAAAAGACATGACCTGCCCTGGAATACTGCATTGAAGTGTCACCCGATATTGGTTGCAGTCGGGCGAGACACAGGGAAAGCCTGGGGACTACAAGCAACAGTAGGAAGTGTCAAAGGTTACAACATTCAGTTAGCCACTCTGAGACCTGGCGAGCTTCCACTGAAATCAAGCTGCTCAGGCATCAGGTTTAGCTGGACCCTCTGGTGACAGTGTTACACAGGTAGATTTGTTCTGGTTGGCTAATCTGGACTTTTATTAGAAAGAAGGCAAAAAACAGGAAAGGGATAGTAAAAAAAGGTGAAGTAGGAAACCGACACTATGGAAGAGGTAATAGTAGCTACCGTAGGTTCACAATTTAGGAGTTACTCAGAACATAGCCATGGAGCCATTATTGTCATCTGCCTCTCTCTCCCTGAATGTATTTTATGATCAAAACAAAGGCAGCTCAGGAGTAAGATGATGATGCAATTGAGACCATGAGGTGGATGCTGGTAAATGCTCCAAGTTAACAGGTGTATGTTTCCCCACTAAAGAAACATGCAAGATGGGTGGCAACTTAGTCCCACAGCAATACACCAACCAAGACAAGTATTGATGGTCCACATAGGTGTATTTCCAATCTTAGCAGGTTGTTTTTTTTCTTTAATGATTCTACCACCTCACCAGGAGCTCTCAAAGCCTCTAAATCAACAGCTGTTTAGTTCAGTTAACTCCATTTGCATCATTCCTTTGACAGTTCCGGTCTCTTTCAAACTTTTCTCCCACCCCCACATCTCACTCCTCCATCCAACTGCTCCCTGAACAGACTCAAGCAAAAGTAACCTACCACCTTTCCACTCACTTTGGCCAATGTAAGGTGTAAGCCAAGGATAGGAGTCGGGGGTGGTGCCATGCATCTACAGGTCTTTTCAATTTCTGCAAGTTTGACATCAGGGCATTAGACACTATATGGAACAGAGTTATCTCCTTTGCTCTTTTAGCCAGGAAGTGGGGTGTGGTCATCTCCGGACAGTCACCATCTCCCCACTCCTACTTCCTTGTTTTTCTGGATTGAGAGTAAATGGGAGATGCGTGTCAAAGAGCTGGTAACTTTTACCTTTCTGTAGATTTTCCATCTGTGCAATGATTTTTACAGGTCTTAATCGTTTGAATTGAACAACCCTTCTTCCCTCTTCAAAACAGACTAGCTCCAGAGAATTGCTCCTCCAGACTGCTAAACTGTGCTTTAATAAATGTTGTGCAATCCATCATCTTGGCTATCAACTAGTAGGTGTCTCTTCCATTGGAAAGAAGAACTTAACATCCCTCTCATTATTCCTTAAATATTATGGTTCTAAGCATGCATTAACAGAAAGGGGATGCCAAATATTTCCAACCTTCTTAATTAGGTTATTCGAAGCAATGCTACAGCAAATGAGTTGTCACTTTAGCTTTACCATTCTGTCAACCTTTTGTGGAGTCTAAACTTAAAACTGCTCAGGGCAAATGTTGCATCACACTGTAGGTTTAGAAAGAACTGAATTGCTTCTAGCGTGGAGTCAGACAAGCATTATCTGTGCAAACACGGGACTCTTCCCACACTCCGACTCCTTTAAACTGGGAGCATTCATACCCCCAACTAGCTTCTGAGCAAAACAGCCCCCTTTCTCCTCCGTTAGATCTATGCTCTTCTCACTTCTGTTTGAAGAGCAGCATCTTTTTACCCTACAGATTTTACAAATTGGCAGTAAAACATGTTGCTCCCTGCACAACAATTGTCCTGTTTCACAAGATGCACACAATGTTAAGGTTGCTAGGGTCATGACAACTATGTGGCTAAACCAGATTTATCCTCTGATTAAGAGAGGCACTTGTCTTAGTCTAGGACACCGTATATTGTTCATCTCCAGAAGGACTTTCATACTGGTAAACAAATCTGGTTTGAAAGACACTGCATATAAACTCAATTTGCCTCAGTATGATTAGGTACCAGAATATCTTGTTTGTCTATTTTTAATTACTTATTTTATTCCCTTCCATAAGATATTGTACATTATGACCCACTGCTGCTCAAGCAACAAATTGAAGGATGACCCATATTAAGTGTAAAGGTTTATAATAATTTAAGTATTCATGGGATGCAGAACAATAAGATGTAGGAAATACAATTTGCATAATAAATATCAATATCACAACAGCTAAAACAAACCATGACAAATTATCTGCTGCTAAATGACCAAGAGATTATGGAATGCAAATTGCAAATCCTGAACTTTAGGAAATGACTTCCTTAACTATGTGTTTCTTTCAGCAAACACAAAAAGGGAGTCAAGATGTACTAAGGAGAGTGGCTAGGTTCCTGTTGGAAATATCCTAATGCATTCCATTAGGAATTACCTTTAGTTTCAAGAGGAAAACTATTTCCTCTACCATGGAAGTTTAACCTCAGATTATTGGTCACAGTGAGTTAGTTTTGATCTTGAAGCATGAGCCCCATTGGCAGTGATTGAAAGCTATATTATATTTAAGAGGGCTCAGGTTACAGGCAGCTGGGTAGAAGCTAGCTAAAAAGTGGGAGGGGAGAAGGAGAACAGGCTGATAAAGATTGACCTGACCATTGCATCTATAATGGAGATATTTCTTAACATTACAAGACCTCTCTCAAACTCTCCCATTCAAATTGACCTTCAATGATTATCAGGTTCTCAGTCTAGTAGTGACCTCTTTCACACAGATGCAGTCGGGAAGTCAAGGGAACCTGGGAGATGTTGGGCCTGTTTCTAAATTCCTCTAGTAGAGAAATGGAGGATGGCTTAAGGTATTCTGTAAGCCACTTTTGTTCTCCCTATTTTCTCGAGCTATGCAGGCTCCTGCCCAGCATACAGCGCATGTTGGAGCAACCTATGAGCCTGGGGAAGCAGCAAATAGCCATAGTGCAATGCACTCAGACCAAGCTCCCAATCAGTCCTCTATGCTGAGGGCTGGGAGCAGGAGTAGTGTACAGTCTCTCCCCCCGCCTCCCCATTCAGCTCTCCACTGGCTGGAGATTCACAGCATGCTGCTTCTGCTTACTCTAAGGTCCTTTACGCAGCTGGAGTGGTAAAGAAGGGCCCCAGAGTAACCAGGAATCAAAACCTTCTGAATCTAGTAATGACTCACCTCTCCTATTGCCAAGTATTGGTAGGTGGGAACATTTGAAGACTGTTTGGGCTGCAGTTTCCTAACACTTTATAACTGGGGAACATCAGTGGAAAATCCACTCAAGTGTGATAGGATAATTCCCAGACTTGAAGACGATCTAGATCACATATGGAATATGTGAAATGTGCCAAGTTTCCATAGCTACTTAATAAAAGTTATGAGCATGAGGAATTTCTTGACATGAGCTTTTTTTTTTTTTTTAAATATGCCACTGGCAAACATTCTTCAAAATGGGAATTTTTTTTTCTATTTCAATGTAGCTAATTTCAAGTACCAGATGGTGTTTTTGCAGTTTATAACCGATAATCAATTGTTTGTTAATGCATTTTTAAAGCAAGAACAGAAATAAACTTAAAATGAGAATTCCAATCTGTGACATATTTGAGCTAGATAAAATGCCAAAACCATAAAGTGCTAGACTTACATATATAGAAAAAATGCAGTAAAGTGGAAAGGCAAATTTATATACTGCTCTCCCTCATCCAACAAACTAAAGAGTAAACCCTATTTAACACGTCACTTAGAGCAAATATGACGACATGGGAAGGATTCACATTTAGATGAACAGTGAGCACTGTTTCAGAGTAGCAGCCGTGTTAGTCTGTTTCAGCAAAAAGAACAGGAGTACTTGTGGCACCATAGAGACTAACAAATGTATTTCAGCATAAGCTTTCGTGGACTACAGTCCACTTCATCGGATGCATAGAAGGGAACATACAGTAAGAAGATATTTATACATTCAGAGAAACATGAAAAGGTGGAAGTACCCATACCAACTGTAAGAGGCTAATTAATTAAGAGGAACTATCAGCAGCGGGGGGAAAAAAAAGACTTTTGAAGTGATAATCAAGATGGCCCATTTGTGAAGTTTCTCATGTTACGGACCCATCTAGCTTTTATTTGAGAGGTCATCTTTCTATTTACTTTAATGGGCCTTTTTGACATTCAGATCTAACCACTAGATGAGAGTACAAGATATATATATACACATTCACAGTTGGTATGTTTATGCCTTAGATACGTTCACTAATTTTGTACAGAGCCTACTCATTCTAAAAATAATATTTGCACAGCTCTACAATGAGATTTTTTTTTAATTTAACTACTTCTAAAGAGCCAATAGCAAGAAATTGTATTTTCATAAGCTCTGTAAAAATAGCAGTCATTACTTTTAGTTTCTTGATAAACTACACAAGCTAAAATGTATTAAATCCAGAGGAATTTCTCCTGCAAATAAGTTCAGGGTAGGTCAAGCTATTGTTCAAAAGGGAGATAGAAAGCTTGACACAGTAGCAATTCATGGCCTAAATCCTGCAAACACAGATGCTGAACTTTGCTCCCAAGAATAGCCGGATTGAAGTCAATTGGGCTAATCACATGGGTAAAGTTAAGTAAGTGCATGAGGGTTTGCAGGACTGGAGCCCGGGAGCACTAGTGTACACAGCAGTGATACTACAAATGTAGCTGCTATAAATTCATGTTATCCAGGTAGGAACAAAGCCACAGCTGAAGAAGATGGTCTCCACCAGAATCCCGGAACATATATGCATAGCCTACGGTACAATTAGAGATCGCAGGGTTTATATACATATGCCATAAATCTCAGAATTTCTTTTTAACTAAGGAAATAGAGTTTAATTCAAAATTATGTACAAAGGCCCCCTTCTCTCTTTATCATGTGTGTTTAATAACGTTTGGTTGATCAGAGATTTGTTAGTACAGAAAGACATTTTAATTTGTTATTTAAAAACTTACACTTTATTTTTAACCACAGCAAATGGCTCATTATGCATTTGGTGAAATTGGAAATAACTCAGATACACACTGGTCATTCACATGCATCATTTTCATTAAAATGCTGTGCAAGTTCTCTTTGGGTTTTCACACATTACGTTTTTTTCATGGTGACATTTCCTAAAATACAGATCTTTAGTGACATCATTGATGTAAAGCAGATCTTCTCTTGCCGTGAGAATTTTGCTCAGAGTTTTGAGGTTTGTTGTCACCTGAACTCCATCAAGGGATTATATCTAGGTATTCAAACTGTTCCCTGTCCAGGGAGCATGACTAACTGGTTAGAGCAGAGGTCGGCAACCTTTCAGAAGTGGTGTTCCGAAGCTTCATTTATTCACTCTAATTTAAGGTTTCATGTGCTGGTGATACATTAACGTTTTTAGAAGGTCTCTTTCTATAAGTCTATAATATAGAACTAAACTATTGTATGTAAAGTAAATAACGTTTTTTAAAAGGTTTAAGAAGCTTCATTTAAAATTAAATTAAAATGTAGAAGCGCCCCGGACTGGTGGCCAGGACCTGGGCAGTGTGAGTGCCACTGAAAATCTGCTCGCGTGCTGCCTTTGGCACCCGTGCCATAGGTTGCCTACACCTGGGTTAGAGCATGTTGCTGGGCGTCAGGACTCATGTTCTTGTCCTGGCTCTGCCATTCACTTGCTGTATGAACCTTGGTACCTCATCTTGAGTGTGTCTCAGTTTCTCTGTAAAATTGAGCTAATACACATTTATGTAATTTGTGCAGGTATTGTGGGGATTCTTTCATCCTAATACAGCTCTCAGAGTCTCAGATGAAAAGTGCGGCAAAGAGCAACAGATTCCTAAGATTTCCATTTTTCCCCCACAAATGATAGTATTTGTTCATTCACATACTCTGTCAAGTGGAATAAAAATAGCCATCTCTCTCGTGAGACGCATCAGCCCTTAAATTTTCACAGAGTTGCACGGGATTTAGCCACACTACTCACATGAAAGTCAATGTGTGGATAAAACCTGTGTAACTCTTTGAAAATTTAGGCATTTGTGAAAAGAGTCCAGAAAAGGAATAATCAAGTTATAGCATTTCAGACTCAACGGCTCTCCTGACAGAAATTCAAGGACTTCAAGGATGTGTTTCATTCAACCAACAGGGCTCCCAGGTGGAGTCTGAATGTCTCCTTTTACTGATCCCTAGACTGAGGAACTGAAGTTCAGTCTGTTTAAAGATCAGGTAAAAATGCAAAGCTTAATTTCCTCTCTTTCATGTAGTGTGACAAAGTTGTCATTTGCCACGCTCTTCCTCTATAAATTTAGTACTTTAGTTCCAGTACAAATATCTCTCAATATATTTTATTTATTTGGCTTTCACTATCATGAATAACAAATTTGTTCAAAACCTAAAGGTATCAGAGAGACTCCAATACACAATGCAGGAATACTGCTCTCTATCCCCATTAAAAAAAAAGAAAAGATATGGAGCATCTTGTGTTCTGATCCCATCATCTTTCACAAGCTAGACAAGGTCCGTTATTAGAAGAAATATGATCTAGGAAGTGGTATTGGTGATTGAATAGGGCGATACTTTCCCCATTATTAAATATGTACTTATATTGCAGTGACACCAGGAGACCTGTAATGATCAGGACTCAATAGTACTGGGTGCTGTACAAACATACAAGAAGAGGTAGTCCCTGCCCAGAGAGCTTAGTTTGTACTGACTGAATACCGTAGCATCGTGTAAGGGGATGCTGTGTTGGTGGAGAGGCCACTTTTGAATATAATTTAAGCTAATTTTGGTGACCACAATTTAATTAGGGACTCTGATACTCAGGCAAGGAAAGCAACATCAGGATTTACAGAGGATTCCGACTACTAGATATTCAAGAGCCCATAGGCCTTTCCGCAAGACTAGCATTACTAACCCCAGTGTCCAAGCCTCTTTTCAACTTACGTAGCTAGATTTTTGCATCCTTAAAATTCTCAATAAAGTTGCAGTGCCGTAAAGTCTATTAGCTTTCTAACTTATGTAAATAGTAATACCTCATTCTTGTTTGAAATTTTGCATCCATAGGTCTCAAACTGCTTTACAAGGAAGTCAGTATAGTTTCCCCATCTGTAAATGGGAATAATGGAGGCACAGAATTGCAGTGACTTGCCCAAGGTGATCCAGCAGGCCAGTGGCAGAGCAGGAACAGAACCCAGGTCTCCTGAGTCTCAGCCCTGTGCTGTCCACTAGGTCACACTGCTTCTAAATTTTGAAAATAAAAAAATTAGCTAGCGTTCCCTGCTGCTGTGCATGGACAGCGACTACATTTCACTCCAGAGGTGGCTGCTTTTCAGTGGAGGCTAACGTGATCTCTGTAGTTGGTCATCAGTTCAGAGAGCACTTTTTGATCGCTTTACGGTGAAGTAAACTGTGGCTCCAATTCAGTAATGCAACCATGTACTTAACTTTAAGCATGTGCTAGAGGCCATGCCTATTCAGCAAAGCATGCCCAAATTCTATTGATTTCTATAAAATTTCAGCACGTGCTTAAGTACTTTTCTGAACCAAGGCCTCTGTCGGGAAGAGATTAGATTTCAAATAGTTGAAGACGCAATTAATGAATTAAACACAAAAAGCAACATTTATACAATGCTGTAAACAGACTGACTTCAATTCTCTTGCAAACTATAGAAACACTGCACGCACGCACTCAGGCACACTTATTACGGGCAATAATGTAATCTTTGTAACGCACACATGCTCAGCACCCATCATAAACAATTTCAATTTGAGTTATAGTTACAAAATTTCCTCCAAGACCCCAGTTGATATTTGCATTTTCTCTGTCCTTTTCTTGGCATGTTCGTAAGATTTAATTTTTGGTTTGTGACCTGAAAGATTTTTTAATCTACTTGTAAAAAAAAAAAAAAAAAAAAAAACACAACACCACCCCACCAAATGTGACAACAAAACCGTCTTTTGATTTTGGAAAAATCCTATTGAGGAACTGAAGGGCTGTCATCAGTGCAGCATCAGTCTTCATTATCTGATTCTTTTTCCAATTGGCAGCACTTTACAGAGAACACTGCTCTTTCAACAAAAATGATAAAGGGGTATTTGAAATAAACAGAGGAAGTCCCCAGCCAATGAATACCTTAGATTGCTATGGACTGTGACTTAAAGCCAACTCCTAGAAACTCCAGCTTTTTATCTTTTAATAAAAAAGCACCATACAGATGGGATTTTTGTGCTTGGCTAAGACCTTTGTTAACAAAACCAAACAAACCCTAAAGAACACTGCACAAATACTAGAAATATAAATGTCCCTTCCAAGGAGAATGAAAGTCTCCTGCATGCATTGATTCAAGACTATTCAAATAGGGGGAAGTACTCCCAAATGGTTGCAGCTAACCAATACCAATTGTCTCTCCAGATATCTATATCAGTATAATCTATATCCCCACACACAAGGACTGGATCAACTGCATTACATTTGGGTTTGTGAAATGCCAACCTGGCCACTTCTGCTTCAGACTGCTATCTTGAAATAGGACAGTCACAGAGCTGGTTCACCGAATTTGTTCACAAAGGCCAGTTTAGTCAAGTCTATTTTTGTTATTTTTAAATGGTTGGTCTACATGAGAAAGAGGTTTACACCAAAGGAAAGAGGATGCATGTGGGAGGGTACATTGTGGCTTTCATTAAAGGGATTTCCCTTCAAATACAGACCTATTGAGTTGATGCATAAAGCAGGAAACTAAGCAGCCAGCATGGGGCTGGCTGTAGGATGCAACTTTTTGCGCTCCATTCCTGGCTCTCCAGTTCTGAGAGAAGAGTGAACTTGAAATTCAAAAATTAATGCTGGAAAACATTGCAAGTTCTTGGTGAAAAAAGAATGGCTGTTTTGTCAAATGTCACAGAAAAGCAGAATTTGGGAGGTGTCCAATGGCCTGAAGCCAACTGATCATGATTTCTCTCAATCACTTTACAGAAATATTGCCATCACCACTTTTGCATAGCCCAAGTGGGAATGGAAGGTAGCCGAACTTGCAAGGCTAGATGTGTTTTTGGTTCTGCACGTCAGCCAGTCTCCCGCATTGCAAAGCTGGCTTAGGGCAGCGCATGAGACTTAATCCCATCCACAGGGAGTTTAGAGAAGGGAACAAAAATGAGAAGAGCCCAGAGAATGCTCTGGGGGCATAGGTCAGAGAGAATGAAGAAGATCTCAATCTAGAAATGTATCCTAACCATGCAAGTGCATAGCACACCCTATGCCAACTAGGAGACATTGAATTCAGTCTTAACTGTGGAGGCTTCATCTGCAGATCTCCAGAATTATCCATTGATACATTCATTCACACCCCCCCCCCCAAAAAAAGTCATGTATGAAGTAGCTGAGCACTTTGCTAACACTGAAATATGAATTAGAAAACTTCGTGTTGACAGCCTGATAAAACCCATGCCCAAACCATGTTTTTGCAGCACCTGTTATGGGGAGGTCCTGGACCATGACTGGAGATCCTGGGTGTTATCACAATGCAGATAGTAAATAAATACATTTTTGCTCCACCTCCCTTAAGACGGGCAACTCTACAGAATCTAGGATATAAAGTTTTATTTTCATCAGTTCAGATGACTATATTACTCAGTACTTAGTAAGACAGATAGACACACTCCTCACTGATCAGTTATCACTTACAGTAAAAATAACCAGAAAGGTTAAACTACCAGATTTGTTGGAACAAGATGGAATATTTTCAGATGGATTTAAAGAATCTGAACTATTCCCCGGCGTACAGATAAAATGTGAAACTCTAGCCAGTCTGGCTCCCTTGCTGGTCTAACCTTTTTACTGCTGGATAATGAGGAAGAGACTATAATTTAGACATAGTATTCTTTTCACAGATCATATTGAGAAGGGAGGGGAGGCAAGTCACTTTATAGTCTTGCATCATCTCTCCTGCAGATGAGCAAAGAGCACCCTCTCCATAAAACTCATCGGAGAAACTGTGCCCTCTGCATGTTGTTGTGATGGATTTCAAATCAAGAGGGTGCTTGAATTGGATTTATTACAATTGGAAGACAAGAAATTGTGATCTTTATGAGCCAATGACACGGAGCCTTATAATAAGGGAATGGAGTATCATTTTAAATTTAAAGCAAATTAGATTACTGGGGTCAAATCCTTTTGCAGAGACATCACATCTTCAGTGTCTCTCTTACATCTGACATCCTTTTTTCAGGTTTCACATTAGCATTTAAGTGTTTTAAAATATGTTTAATACTCTTAGAGAAGAAAAGTGCCTGTAAAAGTCAAGTCATGAAGATCAGGGGGAGGGGAGGGAGAGTAAGCTGTCAATAAATGCTAAGGGAAGCCATGGGCTTGTCAAAGAGAAGGCTTCAAAGCTAATGGAATGCTAGTGCCTATCTCCTCATCTTCCTCCCCCACATGCTACCCAAGCCCCATGATCCTTACAGATGCGATAAAGACTGGTTCCTTTTGAAGTTGCCTCAGACAGTGCTGCTTCCCCCTGAGAAGAATACCTCCCCAGGCAACAGATACTCTGCTGTGCATTGAAGTCCGATGTTAAAAGTGTGTGTGTGTGTGGTCCCTTCCCCAAATCTTCTCAGCCACTGTTGTGACTCATCCTCCCTTCTAGCTGCCTCCACTGAGATTTTCAGATTCCAAACTACCCCCTTTTTTCAGGGAAGGCACAACCGCACTAAATATAGTTCAAATGCATACCTGGGATGGTAGCAACCAAGAGCTGCTCTCACCATTATGGTTTCATTGCAGCTGTTGGTGGACAGACGTCTGCAACACTCTTACGCTCTGGATGTCTCAGCAAGAACTGCATGGGGACGGAGCAGTAGTCAGCTGGAAGGGGTCTTCTGGTCAGGTTCAAGGCAGGTGGGTGGGAGCTGTGGGGAGAAGCTTGTGCTGTCACTGGCTCTGCTGTAGCTATTCTGTGCACACAGGGGCAAACCCCAATACTGTGGGGAGTGGTTTTGCTGCACACCTTCAGGGGAACCATAAAGGGGTCACGTTTGTGAAATCTATGCAACTGAGTGGGACAGATTGTTTCCCCAGAAATAGCCAGCACATAGCCTGCGGTTAGGTCTGTGCTCTGGACCCCTGCACTTAGCCCTGGGGACTAAACTCCTCTCTCCGGACTGTCTGCCTGGCACCTTTCATCAGCACTTAAAACAAAACAAAAATCAATCAAGTACTTCTTCCCTTTGGTTGCATTTAAAAACGTCTCCTCTGCATGGGGTGTTTCCTGGAGGAAAGCTGTAGATCCCAGACACATGAGATTGTGTTAATGATAGTTGAAAGTAAGCCCTGAATAAGTAAACTCCCATCCTATGGGGTCTGTCAAATCAGAATGTCATTTTATTTGCTGAAAGGACACCAGGGAACCTTCTGAAAGGGAAGAACGCACGACTACAGTGACATTTCAGAGGGCTAGAATGTTACAGCAACAATATCTAACCTTGTTTCCCCACAAACTTTCAAGAGACACACAGACAGATGATTTCCAGGGCAGGTATTGCAGAGAATTTCCTAAAGTTAGTTTATTGGCCCCACCGCATGAAATTTTTAAGCTAAGAATTGCAGAAAACAGGTAGAAGAGATGAGTTAGACTATCCAAGGTACATCTGTCAGCAAAGGATTGTTCTCCACCTCGGGTTTTTGGATTTGCGTTCATGAGACAGGTTCAGATCATCGAAGTGATGCCGATCGATACCCACATGTGCAGTGAGAGATTTGGCTCTCTCTCTGATTTAGGAGACTATGCCTTTGTCGTCCATTAGCACTTCATGTAGCCCCCTGGAGTACATAGGCAAGAGACCCCAAAAGGGATACAAACACCACACATTAAAGGGGAAAAATAATCTTACTTTGCCTTGAGGGAATTTCAAATTAGGTTTAATGCAACGTCAGCTCTAACATTCAGTAAGGGCTACAATGACTCATTTTGAAGCAATAGGGTTTTCCTTTGAAGAATCTGTGAGCAAGTTTAAAAGCTGACAGATGCTAATTATTGTGTATCATGGTAGCACCCAAGAGCCCCAGTCCAGGGCCAGGACTTCATTGTGCCGGGTGCTGTACAAATGCTGAACAGAAAAGGTGGTCCCTGCTTCTGCCCCACCCCCCATCCTAGTATAAAAACAGGAGACAACATGTGGAGACAAACAGGCAAGGGAACAAAAGGAAACAATGAGACAATATTGGTCAGCACTCTAGGCGGTGGACTCAGCATATCAACTGCCCTGCTGGTGTCAAGTTAATTTTTCTGTAAGGCTCTGGACTGGGGTGGTTCTGGGTACCCACCTCATTTGTCTAATGACACATGCACTTTTGTCTCTTAGCCCTATTTATACTTTGCTCTATGCAAAAAAAGGTAAGTGACACCCTTCTTCCCCATCCCCTCAGCCCAGAACCTTTACCCCAAATTAACTTTTTATCAGAGTCAGAAGTATTTAGTTACCTTCCCCTTTTCCCCCCAACCACCACCCTACCTCACAAACACATCCATGCCCCATTCAGCATAAAGCTGCACTTGGAAGCTGCATAAGTCTCCCAGCGAAGCCTGTTTCGGAAAAAGATTTCCAGCCCAATTTTATATACTCAAGATGTTTGGAGAAGCAGCCAACCTTCTGGGAGCTTTTTAGACTACAACCCAAATGTTCAGCCATTTAACCTTTCACTAGTGGAATTGGGTGGCAGTGGGTCTGCTGGTTCCAGGATGGGAATGGGTGTGAGGAGAACTAGGCTCTGCTCCAGGCTTGCTGTACAATATAGAGCATGTCACTCAGCCTCGCCCCGTTTTTACAAACGAGACACAATTCTTATACACCCTATAAGGCACTCAGATCTTCATGTGATTTTCACAAGTGATATTTGCAAGTTATTCCTACTCAAAACATGCCCAGAGGGATGTGGTGGACCCAGAGGCAAGAAAAGGCAGAAAAACCACATACAAAGTAGTGAGACATTCATCCATAAGCATTTGCAAATATTCTGCTTCTTCACCACAACAGAGCAGAAAACATTTTTCATTTAAAAAAAATTTAAGAACAAAAGTTGTGGGAAATGGTTGCATCTGGGAGGCATGGTCTGACTATTGCTTAGCGGTGTGTAAGCTGTGGCAGACAGATCTTAGGAAGGGATGGGGGACTTATTTTTTCCAATGATTTTTTATTTTCAAATCACCAGATGGAATGCTGCAAACAATAACATTTACAGGGTAATCTCCATCCCTAAGTAATTGTTATTTCCTGAGTGCCAATTGGATGGAAGAGATCCAGAAATCCCAGAGTCTGGACACCTGCTTCTGAGCATCTTTACAATTTTATTTTATCTTTCAGCTGTTTCAGTTACGATATGTGCACATATATCACAGTTATGTACCTCACATACAAGCTCTCTATATACACACTTATAAGCAGTACTTTAAATATGCATCTGATCCTAATAATTGGTTTTGTAAGTTTCAGTCTCAACACACCAATAGCTGCAGAGCAAAACACAGCTATTCGGGTATCAAAGAACAAAGCAGGAACTCCCATATAATTGTATTTTCATCTCGGTGGAAGGTGAAATCATTAGATATTAGTGAGGTTCAGTGGCATAAAAATGATGTGTTAGCAGGGGTTCATTACCCCGTATTTTCAAAGCCAGGAAGATCAATGTGTTCATGCATCATGGATTAGGCGCATGCTTTAGTCTTCCCTGCTCTCCGGAAACCCAACATGATCTATCGCCAGCCATACATCATTGTTTCAGCATTGCACATTAATGACAAAACTACAGTTTCCACTTGTCAAGCTGGCCAGCTGCTTTTCTCTGCACAAGAGGAAAAAAAAAGAGCCCACAGGAGAAACATGTGACCTCTGGGCCAGACTTTGCAGTGAATTTCAACCTGCCAAACCTCTTATTTTTCTTTAGATCCATCACTTCTATAATCTAAGCCTTCCCTGGCTTTCGTTGTTCACACCCAAAGCCCAGTAGCTCTCAACCAGAATCCTAGATGTTAGAGGTGGAAAAGATCCATTGAGTCATTTGGCCCAGCCCATGAGCCAATGCAGAATTGTTCCTTACTGTATATTTCTTAGCGATTTGGCCAGTCTAGTTTTATTTCTCAATTGACAGGGCTGTTGCCACTTCCTACCATTAGGAAAGATCCTCTCCCCACCCCCCCGCAATTCAATATAAAAGTATCCTCTTATTGCATTCTATTACTCTTAGCCCCCTAAAATGGTCATCTCCCTCGAGTACAGACCTTACACATGATATATTGCAACACAGCTGTTCTCCTCTTCGCTGGTGCAAAGCTATTTATTTATTTATTTCAGTTCCTGCCCTCAACACAGAATCCCTCCTGCCCCCTGAATTCTAATCATGTCCAAATTCCCTCCAATTTCTTTTTCACTGAAGTGCCCAGAACGGAGCATAATACTTAACTGTAGGAGTGCCTATATGAGCAGGTTAATATAATAGTCACTGTTCTCTACCTAGGACACTTATCTGGTCCCCATTTCAGTATTACCTGAGCACTTCACAACCTCTAATGTATTTGTCCTCACAGCACCCCTATGAGGCAGGGCAAGGCTATTGTCCCCATTTTATGGATGGGGAACAGAGATCACACGATTTGCCCAAGGTCAAATGGTAAGTCTGCAGAAAAGCAAGGAACTGAAGCTGGGCTGTTGAGTCCCAAGCTAGTGCTGTAATCACTGGACCATCCTTCTCTACATACTAGCCCTCTTCCTGAAAATTGCTCTGCTTGTTTCCAGCACAGGGACCATGACCTCTGGTGGAGAGCAGTTTGTTGACCCATATAGCATTGTCAACTGTTTGAAGTGCAGTTACAAAGCCCGCGGGAAAAGGAGATATTCTCTGATCATGCTCTCACATTCTGAAGGGGTGTGAAAGATTGCCGTTTTTTACTAGGATTTACAAATCCACAAGCTGAGGGGATAGATTGCTCAAGATAATACTTGCTAGTGATGGGTAAAACTCAGGTGGGTTTGGGGGAGCACACCAACTGCTTAAAATTGCAACCATTGGTCCAAATCTCAGAACATGTTCTTATTAACTTTCCACCCACTTCTGGTCACCTCTTAACATACCCTGGAAGAGGCTGCTCTTGTGCTAACTGGACACTTCCAGTTCTGAATGCCACTGAAATCGACAAAAGAGGGAGAAACAAGCCATAACTCAAAGTCTGACTTTTCAAACACAATCTGTACATGGGTGAGGGTTCAGGAAGAGGAGTGGGTTCTTGTTTGTCCCCAAAACCAGTCTGCCTGTCCCTACTATCTGTTCTATAATCCATTCATTAACTGGCAAGCACACAGCAGCTGTCTTCACTCCACTGCAGCCTCTCACAATGTAAGGTTTGAGTGCTGCGATGCTACTAGAGTGCCTCTGGGTACATTTGTTTTTTGGAACATTGATTAACTGTGTTTGAAATATAACAATGTGCCAATACTCCCCTTGTTACATGACAGATAACTGCATTAGCTCGGCATTCACAGAGCAAATGCAGCTATTTCTCCTTATTATTTGCTAATGCTTACAAAACAGCTGACGGTTGGCTGAGCTCATTAAGGCAAATCATTTCTTTCTCAGCCTTGGATCTTTCTCTGGTAATGTTCCAATTCCAGTTGTGGGGAGATGCCCCTTCAGACTGAAGTGCATTTGGTGGGAACTTTACTTTCCTGCCTTCAAAGTACCTAAGCTATTGATATTGAACCTTGTGATGTACATTCACTAAACATTTAATCCATATTCTTCCCATCATTTGATGGCACGATGCACATTGAAACCCCTCAAGGCATGTGGCCTTCACAGCAGCTTTCATTTTTCCCTGCCTTACACCCATCCAAGGCCCCGTCTCAGTCACCATCCTTATGTCTAGACCCCAAAGTGCTAAGTAACACTTTAACAATGCATGACTTGTGTACATAATACACAACTGGGAGTGCCATCCTGGCTTCCTGTAGCACTGGGAGGTACAATGCAGGATGACTGCTCCGACCTGTGCATGTATATTTATATCCCTGTCACACTGTCCTGTTGTATTATGTCATTATGATTCAGCAATGGGTGCTTTTGTAGGCTAATGAGCACATGCAAAGCTGTCCTGTTACAGTCCCATCAGCTAGTCACATTGTTCCCTCAGTCCATGCCTTTAAATAAAGGCTTGAGCATCCCCCCTTCAAAGAGGAAGCCCATTCTTCTTCTATTACTCTATCTCATCACTGAGAACCCCCACCTCTGCCCCCACCAATTCCCTCCAGCTACATTAGCAAAACAGCCACTTCCTCTGTCCTTACAGGCCAGATATGCGCATTGACCGTGGCTCTGCCACAGGGCTCCCTTGGTCTGGCTATTGGCAGTACAGTAGGAGCTTTTCAGTGGCTCCTTGTTAGCTTTAAACAATGACGGTTGTCAGTTTTATTTTAGTTTCCCTTCTCCCGCTTTTCCGTTCTATACAAAGTTCGGGCTTTTCTAAATTGACCAACTCCGAGCATCATGCTCATAATGTGACCTTTAAATGCCAACCAGAGAGACGGGTCATTGCAAATTATACTCCCCACCCCTTCTGCACATCTATATTACATGAAAGGTTTCCAGTTTCCATCGAAAGGGCCATTGTGAGCACGAGGGCACCACAAACAGTCCAAGATCATCCATCCCATGCCTGCGGTCGAGTCTGGCATTGATCAGTGACTTAGTGCTCTGAAATGCAGAATGAGAGAGTTTTTCCCAGTGTTATCCAATGTGCTCTGAACCATGGTGACTTTTCCCTCATGCTCTGAACATCCCGCCCGCCACGAGCCCAACTTGGAACCCCAGAATGTGAACCCCAGCCCCTCTCGCCAGCGTGGAAGGGACTGCATTTGCAGCTAGGACTTCTCTATGAGGGGATGAACTGAAGCACTCCACAGCAACATTCCCATTGGGAGACTAAAGCAAAAAAAATACTTTCAAAATCTAGAGCGATTTCTACTATAGTCTGATATTCCCACAGTGCAACGGTGCTACCCTGTCTCCCAATGGAACTGGGAATTCCAAGGCCTTTTCCCATCAGTAACCTGCTCAGATAGACGTGTCCATTTGTGTGAACTGCCAGAAAGTTTTAAGCCATCTGCTGTTGATTGCATAGCACGTGCCCAACTACGCTCCGGGTTCTCCAATTAATTACAACATTATAAATGATGTTAATAGTTATATTAAAATGACAGAATATTTTACATCTGGACTATCCAGGTTAGGGTAGGGGAAAGGAGACTGCTTGGAACGACCAGAACTCAGAATTGGAAAGAATTACTAATTAATTGTAGTCTGGTAGCACTTTGAGGATCCATTTGGGATCAGGGCTCCATTGCGTTCAGTGCTGTGTAGATCCAGGAGCAGAAACAGTCCTGCCCCGAAAGGCTTGCAATCTGAAACAAGACACAACCGTGGGTATAACAGTAGGAAGGACTGGGGAGGGGAGAACAAGAATCACCACATGATTTAGCATCCATGTGGTCACTGAGGAGGGGTTTTGGGGGGGGGGGGTTGGTAAATTAAGATTTGAACTAAATAGCTGTGCACAAAGATGAATGCGAGTGGAAACTTGCTGTGTGAATATTGACTGAAAATTTTGCCACAATCTCAGGAAGTATAAGAAAGGAGAAAGACGGACTTTGCAGGGTTAAGAATGTCCGTGAACTTGGCTGGCTGACAAGGACAAAGCCTGCAATCTAGGGACACTACTGTAAGTACAAATGCAGGGGAACTCAGATATTCCATGCTGCATGACATTAGCAAAGACAGCATGAGCGAAGGGGGCATCTATCAGTAAGTTCATAGCAAAGTGGTGACAAATAGGCTTTATTTCTTTAAATCTCTTAGCTGATGTACTTTGCCCTTTCAAAACATAAAGCAGGAGTGAGCACAACACTAATGGTGCTTTAAAAGTATCCTCCATTATGGCATCCCAGACAGCAGATATTAAACCAATTCAGCTACAAACACCTTCCCTAACTGAAATGTGCAAATACCTGCTGCTTTCTAGGATGCCTATATCAGGAAACGACACTTTAAGGTACCATTAGGTTGTGCTTTCCTTTCGGTTCTCCATGCTGAAGTGGACAGAAGGCTGTATCAGCCAGAATTTTGCACTCTCCGAGATGACGGTAAGTGAATCTCGAAGGGTATGAATGTTGATTGGGAACTTCTCCCCTTGCAATTCCTCTTCCCTATATAAGCACAGCATTTTTCCTTCCTCCTGCTCAGCTCAGTGAGGGCTGATTGAAAACTCTACCACCAGGCAGTCATGCTGCTATACCTTTGAACATATAGCGAAGGCCTGGAAGAGGTCTGATACACGCACTGCTTCACATATCCCATCCTCTCCAAACACAAAGATACGATATCATGCTTTATATCAAATATATATAAAATGACTAACCCCCCCTCATTCCCTTTCTAGAGGGGTCTGAACATTAAGGAAGGCCCTCATCACAATTCTCACCTTAATCCATAGGCAGAAAAATGGAAATTGAACATTAAAAAAAATGTAGCAATTACCCATTGATTCCTTTAGATAAAGCTATTGGTTCTTCAGCTTACATACACTGCTATTCTGCCCCAACAAAAATCAATTTTCCATTGCACAGGGAGTGGTTTTCAGTTCCCAAATGTGCCATAATCCTGGATCTTTACAGGGGGCATGGCGGGGGTGTGTGTGTGTGTGAGGGAGATTTTCTTCTTATATTCTTGTGTATAGAGTTAAATGAATATTTCACAACAAATAATTTAATTGACATTTAGTCATTTTCCTGCAATACCTGAGCAGGTTGCAATTTCCTCATTACTGAGAAGCATTCAAGGAGGAGTTTGTGATGTAAAAAAAATCAATGGTTTGATTGTATTTCTTTGCAAGTATTCAGTATTTGCTATTCAAGCTGTACTGATTAGTTGCCATTGGCTTCTAAGGTCCAAGGTCTTATCTTGCTTCATCTGCCTAGAGAATTGGGGAATCTAACTCACTTAAGTATCAGAGGGGTAGCCGTGTTAGTCTGGATCTGCAGAAGCGACAAAGGGTCCTGTGGCACCTTATAGACTAACAGCGGTATTGGAGCATAAGCTTTCGTGGGTAACTCACTTAGAATCACAAAACACATGAAGACTTTCCTACTTGATACCTATATTATAACCTGACTATTCATAGGTAAAGTGGATGTTGTGTACGAGTGTAGTTTATCCCTGTTCGCTAAATCAGGATACAAGTCAGAATACTGGGGGATGTGTGAAAATCATGCAAGAAGATTCTTCTAGGATGCTTCAGAAGAGAGACAGAAATGAAGGCAAAAGAAGAGGTGTGTGTTTGTACATGTAAAATGAAAGTGGGCCAAAACAACCTTTATAGGTGACATTGACAAAGAGGAAACAATTATGCCTCATGCACCCATGCAATAACAAGCTTCATAGATCCCCAATTGCTGTTCTTTATGTGCTGTAAATGTGCGACATATCTCAAAAATGGTGCTCTCTTGCTTATGGGCAAACACAAAAAGAATCAATCTTGGCAGAGACGGAGCCTCCAAGAGTCATAGTGACAGGGCTGGTAGAGACAATATAAGGTGAAGAAAATCGACCATTGCCAAGTGAATAAATATGGCATCAGCAGCTCATCTTCTATAGTATATTTTCACTTGCTCGTGAAAAGTTACAGAACGGATGGTCAGTTACCACCGCATTTATTCACTGCAGGATTGGATGTCGTTAGCATTATGTTCTCACTAAAGTTCATGTTTTGTTAGGAATCCTGCAAAGATTCTTGTGATGTTCTCCTCAGGGCAGCCTAAGCCACTGTGGGACCCACCTACCTGAGCAAGAGTGAGCTTAATCATCTTAATCTTCAGTAAACTCGCTGCCTCACCAGTCTGTCCACAATGCGAATTTTAAGACACTGCCAGTCTTCACCTTGGCTTGGAGGTAACAATCAGTGACCCCAGTGCCCAAGTTCCCCAGAGATGTCTCTGTAGAGTCTAGTCCCTCTCACTAGACTCTCAGAAATGAAGTTTGCTGCCTCCCAAGAGACAGCGTACACAAGTCGCCCATTAAGTGAGCTAAGGACTCACCTCTCTACTTCAATAAACAGCACTGAGATTGTTCAAAACTTATTCTTAGTTTTACTATAAACCAAGAACAGTTTTAAAATACTAAGCAGAGGTAGCAGAAACAGACAATGGTTACAAAGTAAAACTCACTTTCTAGTGACTAAAAACTTGATTCTAGAAAGCTACATCTTTGCCTAAAACAGTTTCTCACTCTCAGCAAGCTGTCAGCAGCTCCTGCCCTTCAGACCAAGAGGATCCAACATTCACAGGCTCATAGGGTGCTGTTTCCTGTGTCCCCTAAGTGATGGAGAAGATAAGAGGGAGCAAAAAAACCAAGTCCATTATCTTCATATCAAGAGCCAGGAAGACTTCCTGGGGGTGCAGAGTCTATCTCCCCCGTGTGCTTATTAAATGGTTTCCTCTGTCACTTGTTAGCTTGATTGCTTTGTTTAACTTTACCTGTAATAAACCCCTTCAAACATGTAAATCCTTTGTCTAGGGCAGACTAGCGTTTTGGAGGCAGTGCATAAATCATTTTAAGAACCTATTTCCAGCACACATACAAACCCATACGTACATGACAATGATATTCATGACCAGCATGTCACCAGTCTTAATAGGACACCTTACTCAATACACTTTTATAGTACAATATTATTGTACATAATAATATTGTACATTGATTCAGTTGCTTGTTCTTTGGGGTTCAGATACCATGTTCTCCTTCTGGGATGTCTGAACACTGCCACAATCCTAATGTCCCTGGTGCCTTTAACATGCTGCTGCTTCTGACTGTAAATTCCTCTTGAGTTTTGGGGCCCACTGCTCCTGGCAGGCCTCTACTACTTTGATAGACCAAGAAGAATTAAGTAATTTTGCTAAAGCTATGTCGATCAACAGAAGCTGACCTATTTCAATGGTCATCCGTTTTACAGCTACTGCTTGTTTCCAGCTGGTCATAGCAAACTTATTCCCCATCTTCATTTTGTGGCTCATTTCTCCTCTCCTACCAGGACTTCTTTAAGACAATACAAGTCACTTTCATTGACCTCTGACATTCTACATGAAACCACCATTTTTTTTTTGACACAACCACTGCTCAGACTTTGATTAATGCCTTTGTGACCTCATGGATCACAGACAGCCAGGCCATGCTGGCGGACTGCCTGGAATGCTGTGGCAGTCTGTAGGCTGCAGCTGGTTTTCCCGTCCCCTTTCCAATTGCAGAGAACTCCAGGACACGTCCAGTTTATACTGACTGCTGGTGGCATTGGAGTTGCAGATACTCTGTCAAGAGAAGATCAATCATTCCATAAATCAAAAAAAGAAGAAAGGAGGTGAAAACCCACAAGGTCATGCTATAAAGTGGCAGTTTATACAAGTGCCATAAGCCGACAAAGTCTACTTTGTCCATCTTTTTATATTCCAAAGCCCCAAGGAGCACAGAGACTATAACACTAGGTACTACAGCACTCTATAAATATCTACTAGATGAAAATAAAGCACAGCTGCAGCTTTGGCAGAGACCGGGCTTTCTTTTGTGACTCAAGTTCTCTTCACCTCCTTTGCTGGGCTGGGATTCTGGCCACCCTGCATATTTTAAAGTTAATCCACATGGCCTGCCTGCCTCCTTCACGCCTCCTAGCCTTCTCTCTTCTTTAATGGCGCGTGATGAGTAATTCCGGAGGATGAATTTCTACCTGTGATTTTCAACACTCCTCTTCATCTTTCACATTTGATTTCACTTCCACGGTCACACGCAACCTCTTCGTGGCCAGAGCTGCACATGTTGTGCCTCTCCTGAGGCACGCTGCACGGCACTGGTTCCAGGATCCACGCATGAAAGAAACACATCCCCCTTCCCTGGCTCCTGAATTAAAATAACCTCACTGGTTAGAGTTGAAGAAATACACCCCCGCCACACACACACACTAACTATTTAGTCTCTCTTCTTTCAGAGCCTTGGTATTGCTAGTTGAAGGGACACAAGGCATGAGAGCAAACTAAAGGGAGACACTGCTGTAAGTGAGCTAAATATAAATGCATGAAATGCAGCATTTGCCAGGTCAGAAGTTGCTAGCCATTAGCTTTTCCTCCCTCCCCTCTGAATAAAGGATCGCTTTCAGAAGCCCCCTAAAATATCCTAATGGGTGTTTGTAGCAGTTGGTCAAAAGGGTGGGGGGAAACAAGATGAGGAATAGCCACACCAATTTTTTAAAATATTTTTTATCTGGACCAAAAAGGCTACATTCCACTTATTCTGCTTTAGAAACACTACAGCACAACCTTAATGAGGCTTAATGTAGGAGGAAATAGCTGTCCTAAAAATAACGTGGAACCGGTGAAGTAATGACACTATTAGCAAACTCCAGAGTTGAGGGATTTTAAACACTTTTGACTAGACATTCTCTTTTAGTACAAGATGTATCCCAGAGATCTATTATACTTGTCAGCTAAAACTGGGGTTACAGAAGAATTAAAGTGAAGCCCAGTGACGCTTCCTCTAATCAGGTTTTTGCACCGTCTGCACAGATATGGTTTCTGATTCAGATCTCCAACAGTTCTGCTTCAGAAGCAAGTGGGTCTTCCCTATGGAGCCATGCTACAGTTTAAACTTCATTCCAAACACAGGTCCAGGGTGAAGGTGTGGACAGTGGAATGAGATTAAATGGACCGAAGGAGCTCCCTGGAAAAGAGCTAAATTTGTAATGGAACAGATCTTTTGAAGCCCCCATTGCATGCCCATTTCCCAAAGATTTTAGAATGGAGGCTAAGAGGAGCCATCTTTCCAGATGCTTTCCTTAATGTACCTCAGCCTTCTTATCAATAGCACGAAAACAAAGGATGGACAAGCTCTTAAGTGGCATAGCTAGCTGCAGTCTTTTCAGAATGCACATCCAACGGGATCCCCTTCCTCAAGTCAGTGATTTGCTAACAAAAGTTTCCCAGACTGTAAAAGCCACAAGATGTTTGTTGCTGCCTGGGTCACTGCTTTTTTGGGGGGGGGTGGGGTGGGGAGAGAAGGGGACGATAAGTAGGCTGGAAAATAGCACAGACAATGCCCCCACATTTGTTACTTAAATAGAAAGTGACTGGGCCTTCTGACTCAGCCTGATTTAAGTCAGGAGTAACTTGACTGGGGCTAGCAGAATCCACTGGTGGAAAATTGGTCTGCGTAAAAACAGGCCCTTCAGCTTTTCTGTGGCAATGACTATATGTTTTGTTCAAATAGCCTGTGCACTTCCAGGTCTCTAAATATTACTTTTCACTCCCATTTTAATATTCTGTCTCAGGGGCCCATCGTAACCAGCCATGTCTCATTCCAGGACTTCACAGCTGTCAGACTGTGCTGAAAGCACCCATGTGACCCCAAGCACATGGTTCTCTTCGGACAGGAACCGAGACCTGCATGCCTTGCATATCCAGGCAAGCGTGGGCCATTGTAGGTGAATTACAGAACCAGTGTGAGCAGTTGGAGAAAACATGAAATGTCTTAACTATATTGCACCCACACAGCTCTCACCTGGGTAACAAACATGGTGGTGGGGTGGGGTGGGGTGGGTGAGGGTCACAGAGAAAAACTATGAATTTTTAGTTTAAAGTTTATTTGGGCCTCCACAACTTTCCTAGGGAGCAATAGGAGAGAAACGCCAGCTTATTGACCACAGGCCAAACAGAGAGAAGGCCCAGATGTGTCACACACACTGCAACCCCCCTACCTAGTCCTGCCACCACCACAGCCCCTCCGCACACTCCCACAGGATGGCAATACCCATAGCGATCCTTCACTTGAAACCATCTTTCCCATCTCTCCTCTGCCCTGTTACAGATACACTCAAGTCTCCAGTAGAGCACAGATATGTCCAGCAAACCCATGAGTAGTAGGTGAAGAACTCCTACGTGGTGGATAAAGCCAAGGACAAGTACAAGAAAGAGGAAACAACCTTGGTTTGGCTCTGAAGAGGACGCATAGGGGAACACAGGGCATATGCAAATCTACCGTGGCCTGAAGTTACCTAATGTAAGTGAGGTAGTGTTGTGCAACAGTCCGAGCAAGGAGCTAGGAGTCGGAACTTCTGGGTTCCAGCTCCATCGATCTGATCACTGAGCGACCCTGAGCAAGTCGCTTTGCTTCACTTAAGCCGCTGAGAAATGGGAATAATAAACAGCAGTTACTGTACCTGCCTGGGGCATTAGGAGGTTTAATTTAGGTGTCAGCTAGGCTCCAAGACCCTCACATGAAAGTCATTATATAAGCACTACAGAGCAAATATGTGGGTTCCTAGAAAAAATACTTAGAGACTGTTGGGTTCATAACAAGCCTGCGAGGAACTGGCAGCACACCCCTGCTGTTGGTGCAATAAAGTACTTAAGCCCTTATTTTTCTTAATTACTCCCGATATTTCACCCTTCATGTTGTCAGCTTCCTCCGAGAGCAGCGATAAATAGTGCTTCTCATCTCATGTTCTTTGGGGACGCTTTCTATTTACTCCTGTGATGGGTAAGACATCATGATTAATTAGGAAAAATGGTGGCCTACTTGCACCCAAATAGAAAAAAAAACTATCAGTTTCCTTGTGTGGAGGGAGACGGTCCATCTTCTGACAATTCAGTGACAGTTCTCTGGGCACCAGCCACTTGCAACCTGGAGCAAATGGAAAGTGCCTTTGTTTCTTCCCTGAAAACGCAATGTACCAAGGAGCAAGTTGGGTGAAGTAATATTTTATTGGACCAACTTCTGTGGGTGAGAGATGCAAGCTTTTGAGCTACACCGAGATCTCCCTCTGGTCTGGGAAAGGTACTCCAAGTGTCACAACTAACTGCACATTCTGAGGGACCATTCAAAATAGAGTGGCCCGTTAACACCTCTGTAGTCATAGGACAAAGACGGGGGTTAGTGGGTTACACATTATTGTAATAAGCCCTACATTCATAGTTTAAATTAATACCTCTGCTAGACACTAAAAGTGACGGACTGAACAGACACTGGAACGTAGTAGATTTCCATCCTCCCCATCTTAGTATTCACATTGTGCCTAGTTTAACAGAGGAAAGGAGCAGGTGGGCAGAGAAGAAATAGTTGAGTTTACTGCAGCATATACTCCTCCCGCCGCCTCCTCTGCCACACATGCTGTGATCATGAAGATGTAATCTAAGGTCAGCATTTAAATGGGCAACTGCTCCAGGATTTGTAAATGCTTCCAATTGAAAAAGGAAACAAAATTAATCTAGAAGTTGCTTCCATCAGAGGAAAATATATTCGGCGTTTCTCTAGGCTCTGGTGCCCTGAGAAAAAATGTGTGAGCAAAAAGGAAAAATAGAAAACATGCACAGATGTCAACTAGCACTAATGATTTATAACCTACCCCCGAATGGCTCTATCGATGCACAAATAAAGCTTGCAGAACCCAGAACCAATGCAGTTTACTAGCGGACCAGGGTGGAGAGATAGGGAGCGGCGGAGCAAGGTTCCTTTGTTCCTCAGATTATGTAGACAGCACTCTTGGTAACAAGTGGTTGTGGAGTTGTTGAAGCCTATTCCCACTGACATGCAATTGAGGTTGGGCAGAGTAGAAACCCTTTATGTCTGAAAACTAATGAGGACAAAACTCCCATTGTCACGGTCATGCCAGTGCATTGTCTGGGATTTTTGCAGTTATTTGTTTGCAAATTCTCCCTCTGGGCACCAGCCTATTCTAAATAAGCTGTCAGACGTAACCAGGGCAGGCAGTAAAACAAAATCAAAAAGGGGGTGGGGGAACCTCCTGATACATAAATTGATACCAAATAGTCTGCATTTGGCAAGTTTCAGAACCTGGAACTAAAAAAACCCAAACCAGGCCACAGAAAAACCCTACAGAACACAACCACCCATAAGCTCACGTGTAGCAAGCGAGTGTCGGGCAGGTGGGGCTCGTTAGCCCTGGAAGGCAGCCCACCTAGGAGAAGGAAAACTCTGATTTAAAACCTCCACTGCCTTGTGGCAATACCCACTCGTGGGAAAGGCTAAGGGAGTCAACCCTGAAGTCAAATCCGGTGTCGGAGTCCCGATGGTGGTCTGACATTGTCCTCAACGTCATTCCGGCAACTCCTGCGACGCCACTGGTGCCAAGTTGTATCGACATTATCTTTTCCTTGGATCCATCAGTTGCGTGGAGAGGGGGGTTCTGCTGCATGGGCAACAGCTGTTCCTCCATATCACCCTGCCCTGGCTTGCGCCCTGGAGAGGACACTAACTAAACGTTCCCCTTGGGCGCATATCCATCGTCTCTTGAGACTAATTGGACGCCGCCAACAACAACAACAACAGGTGAGTACCCCTGGAGTGGTGCAGTCTCCAGTCCACCACATGAGCTGGTGGAACACCAACAGACTTGAATACCTGGAAGTATGCCAGACATTATTATTATTGGGCTAAACAGGGGAGAACAAACTTTCTGCATGAGTGGCTCATGTATCTAGGTGCTCTGATAGCGTGCCAGAGCTGCCAGCATTTCCTGCGTTCACACCCATCCTGCTTTTGGGCTTGTGCCTAATCAATGGTGCTGATGCTACAGGGAGCACAGAACAGCACGGGAGTGAAGAGACTCTTCTCAGGGCTGCAAACAGAGTGGGTGAGATAGCTGGATGAGCAGGTGGTAAAGATTAGGAGCACCAGTGATGGTATAAGGACCAGGAGCTGCTGTTTCATTAATGGCTTTGCCTCTTCAAGAGCAACTGGAAAGCAGCATCATGACTACTGAGCCCATAAAGCATTTACAAACCAGATATGCACTCAGTTTGCACAGAATTTCACGAATGGCTGTTGTGTAAATTGGGCTTTGGGCTGCTAAAGAACCCACACAACTTTGTTACAATTGCCCTATTGTGTGTCTCACAAGATGATCATGTGGAGGGAGGTTTTGCCTTGTAAAATTATAGTTGGAATGCAACACATGCCTGGAAGCTAAAGAACTGAGCAGTTCTCAGCCCCAACTCTCAACCCCACTTGGGCTAGGACACTGGGTTGAGATGCAGCAGGATCCACACAGCCAAATTTTCAAAGCATCTCCATTGTGTGTGTAATGATGCTACAATGAAAGGTCACCAAGGCTTTGAACCTGGGACCTTCCATCACCAAAGCTAAAGGAGTAACTCCTAACAGCAGGAGGCTGTTATCTATGTGGACCAGGGTTTGCCCTAAAAAACAAACATGCACAGAGGGCTTCAAAGTTTCCCACCTCCACACCAGCTTTCATCTAAGATCTTATCCTCCCTTTCCCTCTTGGCCCACCAAGGCCACACCTGATGTCCCTTCCCCTCTCCTGTGCTACCTCTACCTCTCTATGCATGGAGCTGCTTTCCAGTATGCCAGACTGCTTCCCCCACTGCTTATGCAAATGCATGTGAACACCAAGCTGTAGCAGTCTGCCTTCTGCAACCCAGCATCCCATGCAAAAAGGAGAAGAGAGAAAGAATACTGAGCTAACACCTTCCTCTGGGTCCCAGGGAGTTTCCTTCTCTGTGTCTGCCTTTTATGCCCTGGTTGACCCTGCAGCAAGCTCCAGGCAACCTGATCTCAACACTTGTGTGGCACACACTACAGACCCAGGCCTCAAATTGCAGTTCGCAGGTTTAGAGACTGCATTTTGCCTTGCTCAGCACCACGCACTTAGCTGGTGCTTAAAGTAAAACATAAGCTGGTTTTGCAGGCTGATGTCCTTTGGTGGAGCTGGTTAAAGACAGACATTGGGGACAGGGGGAAAAATACTTAGAAAAATCTGTCCCCTCCATCCTCCATGCAGAGACCCTGCTCAGTTCAGTAGAGCTGGACAGAATGTCTGGTTTGTAGATATGGTTTCATACAGTAGCCCAGTAAATTAAATTAAAGCTATTTACTCTGTATTTACAGGCTCACAAATACATCTCAGGAAGCATTTTACTGAGCGAGGTGGGGAAAAATGTGTTTTCTGGGCCAGATATAATAAACAAGAGCACAAAACCTTCTCATGATTACTTATTAGCTAGGGGGAAAGGGAGCTGCGAATCAGTGTAGCTGGAATAATGCTACAAGCAGTGGTGGAATGCGGCACTTTTCCCCCCCTTCTCATTTGCAGGTAACAAGAAGGAACAAACAAAATGGTATTTTTTTATGTAAGCTAAAAGCTCTCCTGAGTCTCTCTCTGGCTGATATTTGCAGCATTACCTTCATTTTAGCTGAGCGCCATGGGTCACTGGGAACCCGTTCAAGTTATAGCTGCATGATCATCTCAGTCTGTGATGGGAAGGTGGTATTTGTGTTTAAGTGGCTGATTGGGTTCTGTTTGGTCTGCGCTCTGCAATGTAGCAAGGTGCATTAGTAGGGAAATCAATAGCCGTTTACAATGTGAAATTTACCGGCAGGCCCGGGGGCGGGGTAGAGATAAGGGATATAGTAACAGCAGAGAAAACACAGAGACCGCAAAGCAAAATGGACACAGGGAAGCAGGTGGAAGGGGAATGAGTGCCCTTTGCCAAATTTCATAAAGGTAAGACCTCTGCTGAAAGCAGCCAGCTGCCCTTATTTAAAAAGAATACATTATTCCATAGCAGGGATCCAATACACTGTGCCTTACAGTACGGTAATGCCTAGAGGCCAGATTTTTCATGGTATTTAGGTGCCTAACTTCCATTGATTTCAGCTGGATTTAGATCTCTTTAAAAATACGGCCATAGGGGTCAGAGGAAAATGGAAGCCTCTTTGGGCTAGGCATTGCACAGAGTAATAGATACTCCCTGTGCTAGTATTGCCAGCCCCAAGAATTCAGAGGGGCGGGGGAAGAAGAGAGGCTCTCCCCGCCCCCGCTCAAAAAATTTTACAAGTTGTGAGCGAGAAGATGGGAGCCAACAGCCAATCAGTCCAGAGTCAAAATTGTAACAAGAGTCATAATATTTTCAGTGCCCAAGGGTCTCCACTGACTTCAATTTCTCTGGACCACTGGGGCTGGCTCCTTACAGGAGTTTCTCTTGTTCCTAAGGCCACATGGAGGCACTGCATGGGTCACAGTGACCCCAGAGGGACGAAGGGGTCACCCTGCATAGTTGGGGTTCAGAGGCCACTGAAAGGAAAGGTTCCCTCTTACCCCTCCACCCTCAGTGTTGCAACCCCTAATGAGATGGGCTCCTTGTGTCCAAGTTAGTGCTACTACAGCAAGGATTACTACAACCATGTTGCTACAGTAATATCTTTATAAGGACATGTCCCTTGACATGTTCTGTAGGAGATGTGTGCGCGCACACACATTTTGACTGCCACTCTGTTAAAAGGGGTGAGGAAGGGAGTAGCAGGGAAGCCCAACGGATCAGGAATGAGGTGCAGAGCTTCCAGTGGGGGCCCAACGTGCTAAAACAGAAGTGGTGCCACAAGCCTGTCTTAAGAGATTTCATAGAATCATAGAAACCTAGGGCTGGAAACGACCTTGAAAAATAATCAAGTCCAGCCCCCTGCTCTGAGGCAGGACCAAGTAAACCTGGACCATCCCCCACAGGTTTGTCCAGCCTGTTCTTAAAAACCTCCAGTGATGGGGATTCCACAGCCTCCCTTGGAAGCCTCTCCTAGAACTTATCTAACCTAAATCTCCCTTGCTGCAGATTAAGCCCATTACTTCTCATCCTGCCTTTAGTGGTTACAGAGAACAATTGATCACGCTCCTCTTTATAGCAGCCCTTAGCATATTTGAAGATTTATTAGATGACTCATCAGTCTTCTTTTCTCAAGGCTAATTATGCCCCTTTTAACCTTTCCTCATAGGTCAGGTTTTCTAAACCTTTTATCACTTTTGTTTCTCTCCTCGGACTCTAATTTGTCCACATCTTTCCTAAAGTGGGGCAGCCCGAATTGGACACTATCCTCCAGCTGGAGATCTCACCAGTGCTGAGTGGGACAAATCACCTCCTGTGTCTAACTTACAACATTCCCGTAAATAACCTGAATTGACACTAGCCTTTTTTTGCAACTGCATCCCGTCGTTTACTCAGATTCAATCTGTGATCCACTATAACCCCCAAATCCTTTTCAGCAGCACTAGCACCTAGCCAGTTATTCCCCATTTTGTAGCTGTACATTTGATTATTTCTTCCTAAGTGAAGTTCTCTGCGCTTGTCTTTATTGACTTTCATCTCGATATCAGACCAAAAATACTTCAATGTCAACACTGACTTCTAATCCTGTTCCAACATGCTTGCAACCCTCCCAACTTGGCGTCATCTACACATTTTGTAAGTATCCTCTTCACTCCATTATCCAAGTCGTTAAATATTGACTAGTACTGTACCCAGGATTGACCCTTGCAGGACTGCACTTGATACACCCTCCCAGTTTGTCAGGAAATCAAGGACTACTTTTTAAATAGAGTCTTTCAACCAGTCGTGCACCGACCTCACCTAGCTTACATTTCCCTAGTTTGCTTATGAGACTGTTGTGTGGGACTGTCAAAAGCCTTTCAAAATTCAAGATATATCATGTCTACTCCTTCCTGCCCCATCCACTAGGCTAGTAACTGTGTCCAAGAAGGAAATTGGGTTTTGGCATGATTTGTTCTTGACAAATCCACTCTGCCTATTTGTTATAACGTTATTATTCTCTAGGTGCTTACAAATTGAATAATTTGTTTCAATATCTTTCCAGGCATCCAAGGCTGACCAGTATAATTGTCCAGCATCCTCTTTGTTCTACTTTTTAAAGCTAGGTGCTCTGTTTGCCCCTCTCCAGGCTTCTGGGATCTTAGCAATTACCTTTGAGAACTGCTGTAGAAAGGCTAACTGTTCTGAGATTTCTTCAGCTAGTTCCTTAATGATGCTAGGATGAATTTCATCAGGCCATGCCAACTTGAATACATCTAAGTACTTTTTAACCTGTTCTTTCCCTTTTGTGGCTTGCATTCCTTCCCCCATTGATATTAATTGTGTGGAGTAGCTGGGCACCATTTACCTTTTTAGCAAAGGCTAAAGCAAAGTAGGCATTTAACACTTCAGCCTTTTTGAGGTCACCAGTTATTAGCACTCCTTCTCTCACTAAGTAGAGGACCTTCATTTTTCTCTTGCTCTTAATATATTTAAAGAACCTCCTCTTACTGCCTTTTATGTCCCTGGCTAGGTGTAACTCATTTTGTGCCTGAGTCTCTCTGATGTTGTCCCTCCGTGCTTTTGTTCTTCTGCTGTACACCTCCTCAGCAATTTGTCCATGCTTCCACTTTTCATAGGATTCCTTTTTGATTTTCAGGTCATTAAAGAGCTCTGATGGAGCCATTTTGGCCTCTTAGTATTCTTCCTATCTTTCTTTCATCTCAGGATAATTTGCAGTTTTGCCTTGAATATTGCCTCCTTGAGGAGCTGCCAGATCTCCTGAACTTCGTTATTAAGGTTCCCTGGTAGGAAAATTTAACATACCAGTTCTGAGTTTGTTAAAGTCTGATTTTGTCCAGTCCATCATTCTCTCTATGCTGCTTTCACTTCTTCCTCTGTAGCATCACAAAATACATCATTCCATGATCACTTATCCAAATTGGCTTCTACTTTCAGATTCACAACCAATTCCTCCCTGTTGGCCAGAATCAAGTCTAAAATGGCTGCCCCGCTGCTTATTCCCTCCACTTTCTGAAACAAAGGGTGTTGCCCCCAACACATTCCAAGAACTTATGGCAAAACTTGTTTTCCAATATCACTTGCAGAGTTGTGCAGGAAAAAGCTCACACAGTTCTGTCCAAATGAAGCTTACATGTAGTCTTGAGTCAGCTACTTACACACGTGCTAAACTTTCCTCAACATTTGAGATACAGTGAAATACATCCATGGGCTGACAGGTGTTTCACTTATCTGGTAAAAATTTTAGGGCCAGTTCCTCAGCTTGCACAAATCAGCACAGCTTGACTGGAATCAGTCTTCAGTTCTTAATGAGGGAGCATTGTGGATATTGGGTGTATGTGTGAGAAGCTATAGTCTTATTCTCCTCGGGTTAAATGTTAGTTTTTCTTCCCTGCTGCTGCCTTCTTGCAAGAACAGCATTTGGACAGTGACAGCAAAAGTATTGCTTGCAAATATCCAAATTCACAAGTACATTTTGGACTCTTCTCCAGTCTGCACAAAACATCCATCGCTGGTTGGAAAAAGGGTTTTTACCCCCCTGTGGAAAGTTTTGGCAAAAGTGAAAAAAGTAGTTTTCAATGATTTTCCACAGCAAATTGACATTTGGTCAAAACACCTAAAGTTCTGTGCCATTGGTTGAAAATGATTAGCTTCGCTCCCATGAAGCAACTCTCTTCCCTGTGTAAGTTAGATTTCCCGAGAAAGCTCAGCTCAGATGAAGCATCTGATATTCGGCAAAAGCCCAGCTTTTAAACCTAGTTTTCCAGATAGGCTCCACTAAACAGGAGGTCAGATGACTCCCCGCAAGGTCACACAACAAGCCACTGTCTGACAGGATTAGAACTTGGGTTCTGCTTGTCATCCAGATCCTTACTCCTACCATTAGACCATATTGCAGGAGAATGCAGGAAGCTACCACATGAAGTCAGTGTAGAGCTTATTCTTTTGCAAATCCAAATGTAGACACTGAATCAATACAGTATGTACCAAAAGTCATTTGTTCCCTTTTTTAATTCAAACTCCAGCTCCCAGGCTTCAAGCATTTATATTTTGGAAGAGGGCAGTTGCTGGTTAAAATATAATGTGCTTCTTATTGCTTAAGGTTAGGTCTTTTGTTATTAAAAATCATTTAGTTTTTGGCACAGCTACCCCTTGTGAAAAAAATACCACTATAGCAAGCAGATAGATTCTATGAAGTTATTACAAAAGGTTCCCAAAAATCATAGTTGACAGGAGCCCATCCGCTGCCAGGCCCCTCACTGGTTAGGATAAGGACCAAATGTGGATCCCAGATGTTTTTCAAAGGCATTTCCTCCTCCATGGTATGTGGATATAAAAAAAGTTTCCTTTATAGCATAGCTTTGTTTGAGATCTCTTGATCATTCCTCAATTCCCAGAGGTAAGGTTAGTTTCCCTCTTCCAGTGATGCTGATCAAAGCTATTCCTGCAAGCAAAATTCTGGCAGATATTTTTGGCCCAGCTCTAGGACTGGTCCATCTGGCACACAACAACAGCAGCACTTCCAGAGTACAATCTCCCAGTGCTGGGTAAACATTAGACAAGCCTAATGCCAGCCCTGTGCAGCAGATCAGTGTTATTTAGCAGATGAGGAAAGTGGGATGAGATCATACCTGAGTGCCTCATTTTAGGCACCTAAATCCATATTCACCTGGTAAGTTGCCTGATTTTCAAGGCGCTGAGCAAATCCCACTTAAATCATAGAATCATAGAATATCCGGGTTGGAAGGGACCTTAAGAGGTCATCTAGTCCAACCCCCTGCTCAAAGCAGGACCAATCCCCAATTTTTGCCCCAGATCCCTAAATGGCCCCTTCAAGGATTCAACTCACAACCCTGGGTTTAGCAGGCCAATGCTCAAACCACTGAGCTATCCCTCCCCCCTAATCAATAGACATTCTGGACGCTCAGCACCTCTGAACATCAGCCCAGTCATTTAAGTGCTCAACTTTAGGCAAGTGAGATTGGAAAATTTGTTTAGCCCATCTCATCTCCCAGTCACTACTCGTTAGACCACAGAGCCTTTGACAGCACCCTGTCCACCAGATTCAATATCACCAACACACAAGATAGGAACAGCTAGAGTGGGATGCTCCATCCAGCCCAGTATCTTTCTCCAGTAGTGGCTAGCATCAGCTGCTTCCAAGGACCGTGCAAAAAACCCTTCAGTAGGCAGGTGTGGGACAGTCTGGCCTCAAAGTTTTCATCCTGATCCCTAACTGTTAGACTGGTTTCAGCTAGGGTGATCAGATGTCCTGATTTTATAGGGACAGTCCCAATTTTTGGGTCTCTTATATAGTCTCCTATTATCCCCCACTAGGGTGACCAGATGAGAAGACCTGAAAATTGGGACTTCCCACCCAAAAAAAACCGGAAGAGCCTCTGCCGCCAAAGTTGAGCAAAAAAACCCGGAAAAACGTCTGCCGCCGGAAGCCTCTGCCACCGGAAACTGTTGAGCAGGGGGGAAAAAAATGGAAAAGCCTCTGCCACCGGAAGACTGAAAATTGGGACGCGGGACAAATGGTCAAAAATCAGGACGGTCCCGATTTTATCGGGACATCTGGTCACCCTATCCCCCACCCCCGTCCCAGTTTTTCACATTTGCCCTCTGGTCATCCTAGTTTCAGCCCTGAAGCATGAGGGTTTATATCCTTTCTAATTCTTTTTGTTAGCACTTGCATTACAAATCTTCACTCAGGCTCAGAGCTGTCTATACTAGCACCGTGAACTGTCAGAACATAACTGCCCCCTCTCCATTTTCCTTTGCACTTTAAAAAAAGGTTGCATTATTTTGCAAAGTGTTTCGGATGCCATGTTTTGCAACAGTGGGTTTCTGCTTTTGTCTCACCCTCTCCGGTTTATACCTGTGTCTACAAATCATGTGTGTGTGAAGCCGTGTAATTAATAATGATGCAGCAGGTCTTATCTGGTCTGCTCACCACATGCACAGTGAAATGTTACCACTTCAAATATACCACTCCTTTGAAGCACGGAGACTGTGTGGCATGTGCAGAGAGTTCTCATCTAGCTGTGGATATTGGTTAATCAGTCTGGTGTCTGCAGCAAGGCAGAGATCTTATTTGGTGATAACCGGGCTCCAGTAGCTGTGTCTTCAGGCCACGGTTGTGCAATTTAAGTCTGGCTGCTGCTGCCAGGCCAAGGATCTGAATGGCAAGCCTGGCCAAACAAATGGGAGGGCCTGCCAGGGCTCAAAGTGCATCAGAATGGAGCTCTGAAGTTCCCTGTCCATTCCACAGCAGGAGCAAAATTTCAGGGCAATACTGAGAATTAGCAAGTTTCATTTGAAAAAGAAAGAGGTGGCAAGGAAAAGATTGGAGGTGGGGATGGAAGGAAGTTCCTGCACCCTGGTCCGAAATAGCCCAGAACTGTTGACTTTCAGGGCGAGCTATAGGGCCTATTTATTTTCATGAGATGTCGGAAGATGGAGATCCAGGCCAGCATACAGGGGTGCTAGCATATGATTACAAACTGCTGCTTGGTAGAAAGGGGTGAGCAGACTGGCCCATGTATGGAGGTTGGTAGCTGTAAGGCAACTGAAAGGGCACTCACAGCCCATGCATGGGGTGCTTTATTATTCTAAGGTTAAAGAAAACAAACTGAAAGAATATAAAGGAGAGAAAAATCGTTACCATTTTATTATTTCCTCCTGTGCCACAGTGCCCAGCTCAACCTTGTCCCGTCTTAAAGGAATGACCCAGCATCCCACTTCCCAGCTCAGCCCTGTTCTGCAGTACTGTAAGGTTCCCATTTCCCTTTAGTCTCCCCACCCCATCAGAAAAGCATGCTTGGCATAAATCAGATTCCCTGGGTAAGCATCTTCCCTGGATGACTCAGTGCACACGGTGGCATTAAAAGACTTGGTAAGCAATGCCCTAATTTTAGGCTGTGTTCTTCTCTAACTCTTCTGAATGGGGGTTGGGGTGAGAGCTGGAACCAGTTCTAAAATCCTGGTTCTATTCAGTCAGCCACCACGAGTTCATTTACTTGTCATGACTCCTGTCCGTGAATCAGGCACCCCATGTGGAAAGCACGAACAGAACAGCTGTGCAGACAAATGGTCCACACATCTCCTAGGGGTGAGCCATGAGCTACAAGTACTGTTCTGTCACAGTGCTGCAAGCCTTGCTTTCAGAGCTCTGGACTTGGCATCATTGCTCTCCTGAGTCAGTGCTTGGACTTGTTCCTGGAGTCATTCCTCAGCTGGAGTCATTCCACAACTCCAATTCATTCCTTAGGGTGGAATAAGCAATATGCCCGGGGAATGGCCATTATTTACTGTATGCACATGAGGGCATACCTGCTTATCAGATACACGGAGATTTAGGTTCCACTGTAATAAAAGTGGACAGTGGTCCCAAAGCATTGCCACCTCCTTTTGTTACAAAATGAAATGGATGGACTCAGATGGAATCCCAGCAGAGAAAAATTAAAATAAAAGCTTCCCAGGCAGAGAGGGGAGGTTAGTGTTTTCTGGATGGGAAAGGGCAGGGGCAAGCCGAGAGATTCACAACTGAAGTTCCCTCCTCCAAGTAGTGTTTAATAGCCCTTTTCATATCCAAAACACCTATTTGTATTACAGGATCCCAATAAGGCCCTGGCTTCTAGTGCTAGGTGCTGTACAAACATAAGACTGTGTACCTAAAAAAGAGATTACAATCTAAATTTAAGTTGGGGATAACTGGTAAAAAACAGATTCAGGGGTGGGGGGGAGGGAGAGTAAAAGGTAACACTAGTGATTTGATTTTCAAAGAGGTTGAGCACCCACGGCTCCTGTTGCCAGAGAAAGCGGAGTGCCTCTGAAAACCAGGTCTTAGAATCACTGCAGCCATCACTGAACTGCAGCCACTTCTGGGGTGGAACTCACAGCACAGCACCCAAAGAAAGGGGAATTTTGATCAAGGACCCCAGGTCTCAGTCGAATGATCATACATGGCAGACAGAACCTCCGTGGCTTTTAAGATCACACAATCTCCACCACTTAGAGTTTGGTCAAAAAGCAATAAACATGTTTCATGAAAGAAAAGATTCCATCCTGAACCCAATGGAAAGCATCAACTTTTAATTTTCTGATAAAGAGTTTCAGTCCAGCCTCCCCTTTCCCTGTGTTTTATTTTTAATGTACTTTCCTCAATTTCCAGTGGTAAACTGGAAAGAGACCAATAAAGGGGATAGGAAAAAACTCAGATTTCAGTTTCCACAAAACCACCAACCAGCCAGCCAAATAAAGATTTGTCAAAAAGTCAGACATTTGAAAGAGCTTTCCATGAAAAAATTGTTTGGGGGCAGGGGGCCCGGCGGGAGAGAGAGAAAGGCCATCTTTTGTTGAAAAGAAGTTCTACCAAAACTTTTACACCAGATCTAACAAAGGCCAAGTTAGGAACCTGTGTTGATTCTCATAGGCCAAATTCAGAACCTTACAACTCCATCAAAGTCAATTAATTTTGCCCCAACGATCCCAGAGGTTTCAGTTCTGGTGCTTAATGGAACCCTCACCTCCCCAAGGGAGTTAACCTTCCAAACAAGTTCAAGCACAAAAGCTTCCTTCCTCATCTCACATCTATTGATCTATGGTAAATATCAGCTGTTTATTAGGACAATGGATCAGAGGTATAGAGTGGGGAGAGAGAATTCCTTAAAGTCAGTACCTCTCCTCCTCCCATACCCACCTTTTCAGCCTCAACATCAAAGGGAGATTTTTGGTGCAAGAACATAAAGAAACAAGATCCAAGTCAGCAACAATTTGAGTTCTCTCTCTTTTTTAATAAGACCCATTGTGCAAATGAACACTATAGTAAAGAGTATGTAAGACAAAGATTTCCCTTTGGAAACGAGAGATGAAAGTGCAGGGATCACATGAACACAGAGAAAGCAAGTCTAGTGCTTCTTTTCCAATTATCATGCACTCCCTGCTCTATTTTGTTGACCTCACTCATTTCAATCAGATTTCAGCACATTCAGTCTTTACCGGTTATGAATCAAAACCTGGAGGGCTTGGATGTTACTGCAAAGAAACCCTTTGATAAGCTTGTTACGGATGCTAGACAGCTGTGGTTTGTAGGGTGCTTTTCTTGGAATGATATTACAAATTGGTGCCACCACCCTATAAAGTAGCAGGATTTACCAGGCAGCACTGGGGATCAGGCTGGGGTGGGGGAAGAGAGTTGGGCAAGGGAGAGAGAGGTGCAATGGAGTCAGAGTTTTACTCCTTGCAGTATACTACTGTGTGTCACTACAACCAGAGGGAGAAGAGAATAGGGGAGGTAATATTTGACATCGGAGATTATATTTAATAGAGCAGCTGTTTTAAGTGCATTTAATGGAAGCATTGAGGAAGCAGGATGACTGATCTAATCCATCTCCCCAGACACACACACACACGAGAATAGAACAAACTAGATGTGGGGTGCGGAACAATCTACTATTGAAGTTTTTAAAAAAAATATCCCATATTGCAGCCATCATCCAGGGATGAAACCACGCTCCTTCCTTTCGAGGGGGGCAGCGTGGCAGCTGAGCAGGCTGATGCAGTGCCCCTTTGGTTTAGGGATGCGTTTGATGTAGGCTTGTGTCTTGAGCAACCCAGAGCCGCAGTGTTAACCCAGTTCTGAATCACTGTTACCTGGGTGTGTCTCCACTTCTGCCAGAGTGAGAAACATCAAAGCTCTAGGCACACAGCACCAGTCCTTCCTACCCTCCATCTATCAGCTGGGTCTCCAGGCACTTCTTACTCTGCTAAACAAACAGAAGAAAGTGGATCCAATTCTGTTACTAATACCACAGCAAGGCTCCTCTGGGCCTGCTCTGTTCCCGTAGCCCATATTAGACTTGGTCCTTTCAATTCAGGAAGAAAGGCTCCGTTTAGGATGAATAGCTAGAGCCCTACAGGTCAGACCTCACTTTAAGCTTAACAGGTATTAGCTGAAAGCATGAATGAAAAATCCCCAAAAGAATCCCTTTGGAGGACTATATAGCTACACTATCAACAACAAAAACTCAACACACTTCAAGGCATTGCAGTTTGAAAGAAAGCCATTCCCTGCTAGTTTTGAGACACATGCCATGGATTCATCAACAACCCCAAGGAACAAGGGTTTGAGCAGCTCAGCTGAAAGGCATTTCCAGCACAGGGTACTATAATATTCTGCTGGGGGCCAGTTCAGTGCTGACAGAGAAAAATCCCTCCTACTAACTGAGCAGCACCATTCCCTGAAACATCCTGGATTCTCCTTGGAGGTCTCTGATCCAAACACTTATCAGGCCCGACTCTGCTTCAGCTTGTAACTGAAGAGATCATAGCCTGAGGTAGTATGGCTGCAGGCCATATTATTCATGCCATAAGGGCAGCTAGGGGCTCATACATCAAATACTTTTAAGGAGAAGTGGATACATACAGTAGTGAACTGAACCAAACCCCTCCTCAAGTTAGAAAAGTTAGGTTAAGTTCACCTCCTCTAAAACCCTTTTTCTCTCAGATCCAGTGGCGTAGCCAGGTTTAGAGCACAGGGGGAGTGGAGCTAAAAAAAGGCGCCGGGAGCAAAAAGTGGCAGGAGCAAAAAAAGGGGCCGGGAGCAAAAATAAGCTCCGCTCTGGCTGCAGCATAGGAGCAAAAGGCGTCGGAGCACAAAAAAAGGCACCGCTTCTGCTCAGTGGGGGATGGCCGCTCCCCCTGCTCCCCCTCCCCCTGGCTACGCTACTGCTCAGATCCCCGGCTGATGCCTCTGCACTCAGATGTTTCAGCCAGAACCAGAAGAGCCAAAATACCACAATAAGGTCCGTAAACACCACGTGTGCAGCCTAAATTACACACAGATGTGGGTTTCAGAGAGTTTGGATAAGCAGCATCTAAACAGCTGGGCTTTTCTGCTTTGAACATTTTGAGGGGCTCTTCCAGGCGCAATACCTGACAAATCACAGGTGAACACCTTGGCCCTTTTAAAAGTACATAACTGAATATAAGCTTCAGGATTAAATTTATTGGTACTAATAGTGACACAGACCAGGCAACAGGGATAAGAAAATGGGCAGGGGGAAGGAGAATCGACGAACTAGCAAGTTGATGCAATATCAGAATAAATTTGTGCTTCTCAAACTAAAGTCAGAAGGGACCACACACACACACACACGCCTATCTCAGAACTGGAAGGACCTTGAAAGGTCATCGATTGAGTCCAGTCCCCTGCCTTCACTAGCAGGACCAAGTACTGTCCCCTGCCTTCACTAGCAGGACCAAGTACTGTCCCCTGCCAGATTTTTGCCCCAGATCCCTAAATGGCCCCCTCAAGGATTCAACTCACAACCCTGGGTTTAGCAGGCCAATGCTCAAACCACTGAGCTATCCCTCCCCCCCGAGACACAACCTTGTGACCCCCCCCCCCCACTCCTTTTTGGGTCAGGACCCCTACAATTACAAACACTGAAATTTCAGATTTAAAATAGCTGAAATCATGACATTTACCATTTTTAAAATCCTATGGCCGTGAAATTGAGCAAACATGGACCATGAATTTGGTAGGATCCTAAAGATGAAGCATGGCAAGACATTCAGTGAACAAGGTTCATGAAAGACAGCTCGTATGATTCCAGGTAATAGTTCTGAGAAAATAGCAAGCTGCTTGCAGACATCAAATGGGAAGAAAGAAAAATTTGTCAAATTATTCATTAAGGGTGAAATTGTCAAGACAGTTTAATGGAGTTAAGGTTCCAAATTTCAATGCACATTGGTGTTTAGCACTCCTAGGCTCCTTTGAAAACCCCAGCCTCAATTCTCATCTCTGTGCAACAGTTGTTATTCCTGGATGAGCTCAGCAGGAGAGTTCTGCCCCTTTAGGTCACCAGTTAGAGACCCCCAGGCATTTGGAGTTGGAAGTCAGCTCCACATGTGATGCTGTGTTTGTGCAGTTAGTGAACGTCTGAAGTGGATGTATGCAATTCTAAAGCCTTTAAGATAGTCTTTTGGTGCCTCCTATCCCATTATACTCACAAGGAGCATGTGAATCATTGATATCGAACTCTGAAAGCTGGGCTACCCCTGTAGGATTAAGCAAAAGAAATTTGGAACCCATCTTCCACACCTCAATTGTCAATTAAGAAACAAACAACCTTGCATTTTGCAAACCCACTCCAATCTTTTCTGCTCGGGACAGATTTGTGGCAGTGCCTGCAAAGTCCTTGTTCAGCCTTTTTAATATCTGAGCAAAGCAATCAAATCAGTTACAATCTAATATAGGCTGGATCACTTTCCTGTCCCAAGGATGGAAGTTTATTAGTCTGTGGCCTATATCAGAGTTATTGTTCTATGTTAGTTTATTGGTGCTATTGCACCTCATTAAATACTTAAATATACCTGACAAGACAGAAAAAAAACACGACTTTTAAAAACTAAAGGAAGCTGGCATTTGTGTGTCCCAAGTCACCTTTAATGCAACAGCCTGCACGCCAAGAAAAGGACAGAGCATAGAATGAAACCAAGTATTACACGGACAGCACAGTTAACTCTCTAACTTCCTGGAAGGTCCTGCTGAAAAAAAAGCAGGATTCATTGTTTCTCAAAAGCCCATCAATTTGACTTAACACTTCTAGGAGAAACTTGTGTCTGTCATTCCATCCCATTCCCAAGCCAAAGGGCAGGTTGGGAGAGGAGGAGTGGGGAAGGAGGGAGGGAAAGACACATGCTGTTTATTCAACACAATGTGAACTTCTGCTACATATATGCCAACAGCAGCCTCCCAATGCCTGCATGCCATTAGAGCTGCATTTGTACCAGGTTTCAGAGAGGATAGAGGGTAGTCTGAGGGAAGTTCATCCAGAGCACATCTGCTCTGCACTCTTCATCTCCATCTGCAATCACGCACCTATTTTACCAGAGCTGCTCTCCACTTTCTTTACAGAAAACCAGTGTCCTCAAAGCACCTTGCTAACAAGTTGGGCACAGGGCCAGCAGCAAGACAGCAAGTACGGTGACACTTTATATTCTGAGGGTTCCAAATACATAATACTGCACTTAATTTTGATTTAGTGGGATAGCTACAGTATAGTGGCTGCAGGAGACCATTATCCTGTGACAGTGTTCTGTTCCACGGATGTTATCGCTTCATTAATTAAATTTCAATCGACTATTAATTGCAATAGTTATTTATTATGGACAGAATCCGTTACAAAGTAATTATAGGTCAATGTCATGCTTTATTCATCAGTTAATATTTATATTTAGAATATATTCACAGTTGGTATTTTATCTATAGCTATATAAAAACTAGATTGTATATGTATAGTATATTGAAAATATACACCTTGCCAGTGAGGATTTTCAAAGGGAGTAGTTCTCTCTGGCTAAGATTCTCAAAACTCCTCAAGTTAGGTTCCTACATTCATATTTAGGCACCTACTTAAGTGGCCTGATTTACAAAAGAGCTGAGCCCTCACAGCTACAGTTAACATCAAGGGAAAATGCAAGTGCTCAGCCCTTCATGTTTGCAAAGACTGGAGATTATTGGATGAAAGGAGCCAAGGATCAACTAGTCATTTAGCCACTTCAGAACGATTATATATGGAGGGAAAGATATCATTGAAAGAAGTCATAAAGCTGCCCCACCATAAACACTCTCCCCATCTGAATTAGAACTTGGGACCAGATCCAAAACACTTAGAAACCAATAAATAGACTCCTATTGACTCCAATGGGCTTTGGATTAGGCTCTTGGCGTCTAGGTTTATACGTAATTAATGGTGGGTGATTTCCTTCCCTGGCCAATATATCAAGGAAAGTTGCCAACTGTCTATACCAGCCATGGCAACACCTTCTAATTGTTCATGCTTCTCCCCTTAAAAGTGGAAGCCTTCATAACGCTCTACCCACCTGCCAGACAGCCACCCACCTATGCATCCTCCATCCATCATATTTAGATGGCTTATTACCATAGTCCCTGAGTGCCTTGCAATTTTAATGGTTTGGCCCTCAACACCCATGTGAGGTAGGGCAATACTATTGTTGCCGTTGTACCAATGGGGAACTAAGACAGAGTCCATCTAACTGCATCTGCAAGTGAACCTCCCAGCCAGGGTCCAAGACAGGTGCTAGCAGGACTTGTGTTGAGGATCTCAAGCCTATGCTTCCAAGTTCCAGCTCTAGCCTGAGACAATACTTACACACCTATTTAGTGCACTAGCGTCAGTCTGTGGACCTGGGTTGAGAGGCTCACTCCCAGATTCAGGGTAGACATACCCAGAGAGACCAATGGACTATTTCCAAGGGCACATGGGAAGTCTACAATGCAGCAGGGGATTTAACCTGGGTCCATGCAAGTCCCAGGCTAGTGGTTAGGGCACTGCACCCAACCTTCTGCGGTTCTTATTTTTACTATATCAATACAGTTAGAAGGCTTCAGGAACAGAGATATTTTTCCCCTGCCAACAAAGACCAATCCTGAATGTCAGACATCAACAGGCTTGCCTTCTTATGGCTCCCAGCAAAACATATGGTAATGGAAGATACCATATTTTTAACAGTTGAATCAAGTGTCTTCAACCACCCACTGCAGATGTCACGGTCACATTTTTAAAAGACAAAAAACGGGCTTGATTTCTAAATTAACCAACCATCCCCCATGTAAATATCTGTTAATGTGACCCTGTATAAAGTACTAGTCTGATTCTAGTAAGGCTCAACTGTACCTTAAAACGATCCAAGGCTAATAGACCCCAAGTCTCCATTAAGGATGGGATAACTGTTCGGAGAATATAAGTACTAACTATGAACTTTTGCTGCAATAGCTGAATCCAACTTTAAAAGATAGTCAAAGCTAAAAAAGTTTCCTTCTAGTTTTCATGCTGTTTCTGTAGCACCTGATTCACATACAAATTCACACTGGATCTACAGCTGCCAGCTACAGGACTCAGTCCTTGAAGCCCAAGTTTGCAGAAGAGCTCATGTCTCTCAACTGGAGCCAGATTTTTATTTTTAAAAACAAGCTCAGCTCTCATTTGCAAATTAAGTGACTAGATTCCGTTCCACACCCAAACTGGGATTTCCTTGAAAATCTGTCCATAAGTTTCAATATCAGGGTTACTGAGCACTTTTGAAAATCTGACCCCCGTTGTGGGTCAGGCGCATTTGAAAATTGGGGCTCTGTACACTTTTGGTAACGTGGACCTAAGCTCATGCTCTTCAGATCCAGAACACTCAGCTCTGGGTCTTAACTTTGCTGCTTATGCTTATTTCTGTCAAGACGTAAAGTATTAGGAAAATAATGAATAAATTATTAGATGATCAAAGAGCTGTGCACCCCTTACCCTCTGATTCTGATCCTACAACTGCCTCTCCATTGTGGGCAAACCCCCTGCCCACCTTCATCACCAGCATCTTATGTTTTCTCTCCTCTTTCTGCTAACCTTCAGTGCAGTTAGTCTGACTAGTGCACTCCATTCATATTAACCAGGTTGTGATCCATCATGTTTATCAACAGCATCCTGTTCAAAAGCAGCAGCTGAATGTTATGGTGATGGGTGCTTTAAGAATACTTAATGGAGAGTTCAGAGTTTTTCTTGGATGACAGATTCTGAAGCAGATGTCAAGCCAGCTAGACTTCCAAGAGTCAAGTTGTTCCTTCAGCACTGAGACTGTCTGGGTATCACTCACAGTGATTAAGGAGCTGGGAGGCCAGTCATAAAAATCACAGATGGAACGGATACATCAAGGTGTCATTTTCACAGAGCCATTTGCTGCAACTAAATGACACTGAGGATTTGAGAAACATCACAAACAAAACAGAGGACCACCACGAAACCCAGCTCCTTGTGTAAGACTGCTGCCCTGTTACAGAAGAAACTTGCTTTTAATACCACCTTAGTGATTCTTGGTGAGCTTCTGCCTCATGAATTGGCTTTTTAAAAATGAAAATGAAAAAACCCTACACTTTGTCTAGAGGAATTTTGTTGGGCAAAAAGTGACTCTGTTGGGGAAATAAGCCACCTTGGTACAGTTCATCTCTGCTCTGCGTATGTCTCCTGAATCATAACTGCTTAGCCAACTGACAAGAACAAGCTATTACTGTTGGCAGGTCTGCAAAGGCAATATAGCTGCGAAAGAGGGAGCTGGCGTCTTATTACGCCTTGTACATAATCCACAACACTGCTGGCTCCATTCTGATCCCAGAACAGTTATTCTTGGTGATGCAGATGAAATGAGCAGCATTGTAAGGTACACATCAGTGTAAGAACCCAGCTTGATTTTCAGATCCCAGGACTTGTTCAAGGTCACAGAGAAGGTTGGCGGCAGAGCCTACGTCTCAGTTCGCAGGATTTGCAATGAGCTGTATTTGTGCTTGTTACGAGGATTGTAAGCCGTTTCGGGCAGGGACCAGCTTTCGTTTGTTTAACCTTAGCACAGTGGGGAGCTGATCCTTGATTGAAGCTTCTAGAAACCCCCTCAACATGTGTGCATGCACATGTAAATGGAACAAGTTCCCTCTACTTGCTGAGGATAAACATGGAACCTGAAGACAATTTTGAAGAGTGACTTCAGCCATAACAATGTTGTCCCTTACTTTCTGACACCTGGTAACGATTCTAAGCCAACCAGTCCACTGTAATAATCAAAATCCTAGAGCCTGACTGAGACACAGTAAAAGTTACCCTTATTTGTCCACAGATGGGCAGCTCGTTTTGAAGACTCCTACATGCGTATGCACAGAAGTGCAAATGCGGACACCAGTGGCATGGACATGCTCACCACTACAGCCTTGCAAACAGGCAATTTGAGGGGATTTTTACAGCACTTACGAGGGTATGCAAGTATGGGATTTTAATACCTGCCTGACTAATGACTCTGAAGCATCCAACAGTCCAGCGCCCTTATTCCAGCAGGAAGTTGGATACACTCAATATTCAGATGTGATAATTCTTACCATTTAAGCGCTTCGATGCAAGGGCTTTTTATCCCTTTTTTTGTACAGCACCTAGAACAGCGGGGCCCCGGTCCACGACTTCATCTGCAAAGCACTGTACAATCACTAAGACCAGCATGCCCAGTGATGTAGTAAAGAACTATTTTCCCCACTTACAGAAGGGCAGGGGGAAAAGGGTGCGGGGAGATGAGGCAGGAAGGTTAGGCAACTTGCCCAAGCTCACAGATGTCATTAGCGTCAGAACCAGGATTACAATTCAGAAGATCTTGGCTCCCCCTAGCAAGCTCAGTGACACCAGACCCCACCTCTGGGAAACCAGACCAAACCTCACATCTAAGCTTAACAGGAAGGTGAGATTTGGATGCGGAAGAGCCAAGAAATTTGCATTAAAATGAGCCGAGCCGCCACTGCTGATTCAACCTCACTCCCACTTTTGGTAACAAGACCGAGTTCTCATTGTCGGGAGCTGTTTGCCCATCTCGTCTGTCAGCTCACACACGTTGCCACTCTCTGCTAAGTCCCGAGCAGCTTACGGATTGCCAGTGCACCCCTTCAGCATGTGCTGTGCGTTCCCTGTCGCAGCCAAGCTGGATGGCAGAGTGACAGGGAGGAGCAAACATACACTCCAGAGTTGCAATTAATATTTTTCCCCTCCCTCACGCACAGGACATAGCAGAGCAAGTGACAGCTTACGAGCAGTGGCTTGACAGAGCCTAGATTTGCCAACCTCCAGGCCATGCTGCAAGGCCTGTCTATTTTCCCAGGTCTTTCCTAAGGGGGCAGCTTTTGCTTTTATTGGTGATGGGTTGAGAGAGTCCTTCAGCGGATACTGCTTCCAACCTCATTTTAATAATGGCTAAGCACCTAGAGCCAGATGCTCATTTATATGAAGACCCCAGGCCCTTTTACCCTGCTAGAGAGGTGTAGCAAAAGGGACCTCCAGCTAAATGAGAATCTAGCCCCTAGAGTTTAAATAGATTGGGGGTGGGATTTTTTAATCCATTGAAAGAAATTAAGTCCAGGGCTGCTTTAGGCACTTTCACACTAGGTATTTTTCTGCACAATTCATGGACCAACTTATTTTGCAAACTGAAGCCAAGTGAAAAACCTGAAACTTGAAGCTCCCCTGCATGCCCAATAGGCTTTTTCTGGTTTGTTTTACAAAATGTGCCAGATTTCACCATGAAGCAGCTCACCATGTGAGATGAGAGAGGTACAAACCTTTGCCGTGCCTCTAAACAAAAACCAGAGAAGGCCCCTAGACGGGACGTCTGGAGCCAAGCCTGGCTGTGGCTGGAGTGGGGCAAAAAGGAAAGGGAAGGCTATTAATGAGGTGAAAGAACAGCAAGATGTTATTAATGTAGGTCTGATTGTGTCATAAAAAAATAAAGTAGAGACCTAGGTTCTGCCACCACCAGCCTGCTGTGTGACTTTGAACAAGTCCTTCCCCCACTTTCAGTGAACCAGTTACTCTCTCTGTGAAATGGGTACAAGCCGTTGAGGTGTATGGAGGAAAAATTCTATATAAAAGATAAGAGTTATTTGTATTACAGTAGCACTGAAGAGGACTCAGGAGATCAGGTCCACATCATGCAAGGCATTGTACAGAAGGATAGACAGCTCCTGCCCTGAAGAGTTTACAAACTAAATAGACAAAGGAAGCAGTAGGAGGGGAAGAGGCAGGGATAAAAGATCCCTGCTTGAGATCATACAGCAGGTCAATAGCAGAGGCAGGGATAAAACTCAGGTCCAGCATCCTGTTTACTAGACTGCACTGACGTAATATTACCAAGAGACAAACTTATTTTTCTGGGCTTTCAGATTCATGCGCGGAGCTGCATGTCCTGGGATCACACCAATTACACCCATGTGCATGGAGAATCTCTTAAAATTATTATTTTAATATGCAGATAGTGGCGTCTTAAAAATAAGAAAGATATGCCTTTAAAAACAGTTACATACTGCAGGAAAGAGGGGAATTTCATCTATCGAACAATAATAGCAAGATATTATCAGTGTGGGTCTGTGATTGTGTCATATAAAAAATAAAACACACTAGTGAATCAAAGAACTACAGACACTTAAGTAATCCCACTCTGGCTTTGCATAACTCCGCATACTGCCAGCAGCACTGTTGTCGACCACAAGAGACCATAATATACATCAAAAATTCTCCTTTAAATTTATTTTCTGTAAAGATTGGTCTTTTGAACTGTGCTGGTGGAGGCTTAAGGGTACAAAATCTGTCTTTTTTTGGTCTCTCCCTCTCTTGTGGGAAATGTTGATCTGTGGAGATCTGTGGGGAAGAGCGCGGCTGCAAACCTGTGTGTGTCTTGTCAAGATACCTGTCCTTTTCATGGATCAGTTCTCTTATCAGCTACTTGATTAAGACATTAAAAGAAAGAAGGTGAAGGAAGGTTGTGCAGCAGGAAGAGAGACTGTAGAAGTTTCCCTCCTCCCTGTATGGTATAAAAGAAACCAGGCAGTGTTTAGTGACAGGACCCAGCTCCGTCTGGAGAGGAAGGCAGCGCCTCAGTGCTTGGGGCTGTCTGTTAGAACTGCACTTTCCATGCAATTCACAGCACAAGAGCTCGCCGCCTGTCTGTGTGGAGTTTGCAAAGGCTGCCGCTTCACATTAGCCAGACAAATACAAAATCCAAAGCAGAGAGATAATTTTATTAGTCAATGGGACCAGATTTTTGTTATTGTTGGGTTTTTTTTTGTTTCGTTTTAAATGCATTGTGTGTACATTGGCAAGATGCTATGAGCGAAACAGACCCCTGGATTGCAAGCCAGCATTTCTGATCCCAACAAGAGCAAACCTGTAATCAAAGGCCAATGGAAACTGCTCTGTAATGAGGGCCTGTGAGGCACAGCTGAGCGGGTCAGTTCTGCATTGCAAGGAAACGCACCCGTCCCAAAGCCAGCTGCGGGGAGAGGAACATGTCATTTACAGAGGCCTACAAAAGCCCAAACCATTCACCCATCAGAAGGCAGTCTTGATATTAGGTTATCGAATCTGCCGTGTCTATGGCAGCCTTCATCCCCAAGCCTTTTGTCACCTCCTGCTTTAGAAAGCATTCCATCGCTTGCCACGTGAACGCCCCAAACATGTGCGGATGGCAGTGGGGCAGGGGATGGGGCAATGGTCAGCCTGGGAAGCGAAAGCAGCCTGAGCAAGAGGACAGGTCTCTTCCCAGCTGCTGACCAGAAGGGGCTTTAATTGGCTGCAGACAGACAGGAACATGATTGGCAGAAGGACAAGCTGCATAGTCCAACATGAGACAGTCACTCCATAGAGTAACTTATACTGAGCTACTACTAAAAATTGCAGCCTCTCCAAGTGCCCACAAATCCTGCATATGGGGCATATCTGTACTGACTTCAAAGTCATTTTAAACACATGTTAACTAGCACAATTCTAGCACAGACCAGATCAAACATTCCCTGGGGGGTGGGGGAAAGCATTTGTGTAGCTGCTCCACTAGACCTTACAATCACATTAGTAAACGGGTTTAAAAACGTGATTAAGAATTAAAGACTAGTCAGAACCCATAGGGAACAGGCTGGTACTGAGCAGTAGTCCTGGGAATCTGAGGGGTCCATTATCAATGGTCTTTGTTCCTAGAACAGAAGGTCGATGCATATTTAAGAAGGAAAGTCTGTATTACAAAGGGCATCACTGCCCCCAACTTCCCCATAAAACAATACTTTACATTCAACAATTTGTGTTGACAAAGCTGCATCAACATGAAATTCATATTCACTGCTCCCCTGTGAGATAGCAAAGTGTGGCTCATTGTTCAGGTGGGAAAATTAGAGTATCTTTGAACTGACTAGGATTTAAAGCATGTCTTTAGAATGCCTTAGGTAATGTGCTAACACACACATTGTAAACGTCTAGTGTAGACCAAGCTGTGTACACTTTAACATCTGCCCTTGTCTTTTACAACGTGTTAGTTAGCACATGTTACTTAACACATTCTAAAGACTTTTCAAGCATAGTCTGGACAAACATGAAGCACTTTGGTCACAGAAAAATTCAAAGGCAGAGTAAGGAAGAGATCTCAGAAGCTTTATATTCCCTGTACCAAGCTGCCTGTCCAAGAGCCAGAGAAGAGAAACCACAAGTAGGGAAGCAGCAGCTGAGATATCCAGGGGAAAACCAGCTTTGAGTAAAACACCACCGTCAAAATGTAACATTGTCTGATAATAGCAGTCATCAACACTCACATCCCAGACTAGCATGCACCGGCCATGAATTAACCACAAAAACCCATATCAAAGACTATTCCTCCCTCCTCCGCCTTTGCTGCTTCTGATAGGAAGCGGGAGGGGAGGAGATGGAGAACTTGGCTCAGTTGATTCAAGTCTAGTGTAGAATTCCCAGTGGAGAATGCAGAGGCCCCGATGGAACAAGCACATTAAGAGGAAGAGGATGCACATCTTGCAGAATGTATTTAAAGCCTTTAATAATTCATATTTTGATATGCAGCCACAGTTAAAGTGGGATCCCTATGAAACCTAAAAGCCTTTCTGATTGCACAGGCTTAGCTCACATCTTCATAAAAGGTTCTCAACCAACCTCTCCTCTCAGCATCAATGGTTATGAAGAAAAACTGATAGCTCCAGCTGGTAGTCATTGAGAAGTCACTTCATATTTCACAGTGCAAGGAGCTATGTTTAATGGGACACATTGTTTTTCCCTAAGCAGCTGGAAAAACCCTTGACATATTAATAATGTCAAGTTTTATTGGTTCTCTCATTTGAAATATTAGTCTGAAAAGTTTCTCAACTGAAGTAAGAGGCTGTTAAGACCTGGACAGTTTAGAGAATCAGAAAATAAGCTTTGTTAGATGCTCTAAATTTTTGAGTTGCAGGAGATGGACACGAAACAAGAAAACAAGCACTTATTCCCATCCCATACAGACAAAAGGATTTTCCATTCTGAACATTGGACTTGAGTGCGATATATGGTGCTTCACTTGTGACCAGCAAAACAATGCAGTACACCTGAAAAGTTCAAAGAAAGCAACATTGGTCTGTTTTCAATATTTAAAAATAATGATTTTAGTTTCCAAATAGGAAGCACAATTCCACATTTAGATGTGCTCTTTTGCCCACATGCATACATGAGTAAGGAATCAAGTATCCTTACCCGAGTATTTAAGTTTGAACTTGGTCTGCATGTCATTTTGGACTAGGCTTTCAAAAGAGTCTACAGCAAGTCTTCCACATGGGTAGCAATTATAACTCAAATGCATCTCTGTGCACTGGGGAAAAACTACTGTATTGCTAAACACTACAATTGATGCAAAATGAGTTGAAGAGCTGCTTGTGTGCACAAGCAGATTTTTATGCCCAGCTAGGCTGCAAATATATATCACTTGGGCTTTCACATTTCCCTGTTATGCTCAGATATCAACATGTACTGGTGGTGGCCACATGTTTTCTTGCATAGAAAATTACAGGCATGTAGGGAGCGTACGTTTTCATTCCCTAATGTGCAATTATGTTACTTGCTATGGTGTGTGTATACACACCCCTATACATAGATATGAAAAATCATGTATATCCAATTGAATGCATGTACTTTTCAGTTTTAAAACACTTTCAGTTTGTATATTGTCAAAGGACTCTTCCTTACATTTCTTTTGGATGATTGTCTTATAGGAACCCATCTTAAACACCAGAATACTGCTCAATGCACTTAAATAAAAGGTAGAATTGAAAAGGTTAATTTGTACAACATTAAATGATCAGGTTGGGACTTGATTTATTATCAGGGGTTTGAAAAAAATTCCTGCAGCAGGTTCCATCTATAGCTTAAGTGGGTTCTAACCCACGAAAGCTTATGCCGAAATAAATTTGTTAGTCTAAGGTGGTACACGTTTTTCTTTCTTGTTTTCGTTTTGCTGACACAGACTAACACGGCTACTACACTGAAACCTTCTAGAATATTGTCTCATTAAGACCATGCATGGCTTTCTATTACAGCTGCACGTCAGAAGATATACAGCAGTTCTCTAAAAAACACGTCTGTTTGTGTTGTGCTTGTGATCAATAAGCCTGTTACTATACCGGTTGTAGATGTAGCTTTAAAAAAAACCTAAAAACCCCCCCACCATTACAGGTAACTCTAGTCTCCTGAGTATTCAACTTTCAAAATCCTTTCACTGAAACTCGGTCTGATCTGAAACTAGTTCCTCTGCGGGGACCAATGAGCAATCACTTTAAGTACTATTGTAAGTAGCAATGTGGCCCCCTGGGATATTGCCTTCCGATTCTTGTAAGGGTCCTTTTTGTAATCTAAGCTCCTAGAAGCGTTTTAGCAACTAACCAGAAGGATTAGAGGTTTTACTGCTATCATTGAAGCTTTTCCAAGCTATCTAAGTCAATGTTCTTATTTGTCGTATATTACCCAGGTGGGACATGGGCTGTTCAATTTCTCTTTGAAAATCGCACTAGAGTAATTGCGAGAGCAGCTCTGCTTATTTCCTCAGTGTTCCCCTAATTTGAGCAGCTCAGAACCATTTGTACTCACAAATTTGGATATTCTTTATCTAGTAAGAAAATATCACTCCTACCTAACATCCTGCCAGCTTCTGCATTTAGATACATACGCCCCTGTCTTCACACACAAATAGTGGGCAGTGATTCGAAAATGCAGCCTCAAAACACCTTTAATTTTTATTGCCACAGTTGTGCTCTTACTGCAATTTAGTTCCATTCCCCCTTAAAATGAAACGTACGATCAATTCTCACTAAGGACCAAATCCTAAATCTATTGTGGTAATTTACAAGACTCACTGGACTTCAAAAAGTGCATAACCAGGCCCTTGCTAATTGACATGAAGTAATTAACTGTATATATGGATATTAGCCGTCTGTAAGGACTCCTGTTTTGTCTTGCTTTTTATTCAGCAAGAATTTTTGTATTTGAACAGAGTGGAAAGTTTTTTCAAAAAGATCTAATCCAATTGGAAAAATGTCTGTGAGGCTAATGTTAATATAGAACCCACTGTATCTGAGGGTCCATTCATTCATGCAGGGGGAAAGGCAGGAGTAATCTTCCCTGCATGATCATGAAAGTCTTGGGATGTTCCCATTAGGGCAAGTTCACTTCAATCCATAATCCTCCCTTTCTTCTGACTTATCCTTTCTTCCACTCAGTCCAGGCCACTTCTCTTCTCAGCTGGAGTGCAGCGAGCAGACCGTGTGCAAGAAGGGAGGGTCACTGGCTGAAGCAAACTTCACCTCTTCTTGTCTACCTTTGTTATCACTACAGTAACCACGGCTCCATTCCTACAAAGACTTCAGCTCATGCTTAACTTTATGCACCAAGTCTCATCCCACTGGCTTCAGTGGGATTATGCACAGTGTACTTAAAGTAAGCGCTGCTTAAGTCAAACTCATTCACTCACTGTCAAAACAGTCATTGAACTGCAGGTTTAGCACCAAGTGAGGCTAAGATAGCAGCTGTGGCAAAAAGGGGACAGTACTAAAAGGAAGTAAAATAAACCCAGTTGGCCTTTACACTCTTCCTAAGGGGTGTCTCATTGCCATTCTTACTACATCACCCATGGCAGACACCACCACTAACCCACGGCTAGCGTGCAGGTAGGCCATTCTCTCTCCATCATAGCTATTTGATGGACTACAGACTCCATTGCTAGTAATTTATACAGCGTTACTTGCAAGCACACGTCTGCTCCAGAAAATTCAACAAATTGAACTGCAGCAAGAAAGTTATAAATAAGCAACTCGCCCACTCAGGAAGTTGATCCTGCCACCTTTAGGAAACAAACATATGGAACATTTCAAGCTTTCCCCGCACAGGATTTTAACTGGAGGATTACATGGCTATATCACAACTCTCCTCCTGGACACAGGCTTGGTGTAATTACCATGGGGCAAAGTCGCTCCAACAGGCAATAAGCTGACTTAGGCTCTTAGAAGCCTGGCCTGATGGCCTTCTTATGTCTCACTCAAGAAGCCCCGAACTATGGCAGACTCAAGGTATTAGCTGATTATCTGATTCCCTCAGCAGAAAAGCTTAAAGCCAGTCCAAGAACGCCAGCCCCGAGCTTCTCTCAGATAGACTGAGTTTAGAGATCCATTGGTAGAAGCTTACAAAAATAGAAGCCTTACAGAAATGCTAGAGGAGTCTCCTGAAATGGTGCAGTACCACTGCGATATCACCAGTGAATAGAGTGTCTGCATAGGGTTTGGGTATACAGGAGAAATAGAAAACTAAAATGGGGTTTATACGAGCATTTCAAGACTGGTCAAGGAGGAAATTACTATAGCTTGCTATGCTCGCTGTTTTGGTTTGCGCTGAGTTTTAACCTTCAGTATGGGAACAATGACCAAGATTCTCAGAAGTGGCTAGTGAATTTGGTTGCCTAAATTGAGACACCTTCAAGTGTCCTAATTCTTAGAAAATGTTGAGCATTTGCTCTATGAAAATCAGGCCCGTTAACGTGTCTGTTTGAGAGCTCCAAAAATTGAAGCTGCCAAACATCACTGGTCACATCAGATAAACTTGGTCTGTTTTCTAAAGGGTCCTTAATTCAACCATTTATTGGCATGCACAAATCTATGCATCTGTGCCTGTAAATTAGACAGTCAGTGCTTGAAGCTCATGGGGTTTTGTGCTTGCAAATAACTACAGGCAGAAATCTGTGCATGCAAAATTGGGAGAGTGATTTTATTAAAATGTTTCTGAAATTAAACCAAGCCCAAATGAACACATTTTTGCAAGATGTTTGTATGTGCATGAAAATACACGAGGGACCAGGGCTTATGAATTCCATAAATATGCTATACACCCAGTGCTAGCACCTTGGCTGAGGGGCTGATTGAGCAAGAGGGTTGTGAGATACTGGACCACTTGTACATTTCTAGGCTCGGCTCTGTCTGTTCTGCAGAATGACACTGCCATTAGAATGATTTTGAAAATAAAAATAAATGTTGTGCCATTAGAGAGACTGTTTGCAGGTGTAAGTGAAGGAATGATGGTGCTAATTGGAGAGGAACCACGCATATATACCCGTGTCATTAGTACATGTCTAGCTATAACCTTTTTCCAAATAGGAGCATTAATCTTCTGTCACCTCATCCCTGACAACAACAGCCTCCCCAACTCCATGAGGTCCTGGCACCATCCTTGAAATGGTTCCTATACCTCCATCCTTCTTTTGCAAAATCTTTCTGGTTGTCAACAATAAGGTCAAACATGGCCACCTAGTCACACATGTTAACTGCTGCTGTATATTCCTTTGGAGCTGAATTGCAAGCTCTCTGGAGCAGAGACCCTAGTGTTTTGCCAAGTTCTGTGCACACTTAGAATGCTCTATATATCACTTTCCAGTGTCTAACCAAGCAGTCTTGTACAATTCCCCATGTACATTCCTCAATACGCCTTGTAGCACTTCTCAGAAGAATGTGTCTGGTCTATGAGCCTCGTTAGTTTCAAGAGCCTCCAACCTTTTAATAATTTTACGTTATCTGAACGCTTCCTAATTCATCCCCTTCTGTCCCTGAAAATCTAAATCCCATTTAAGTTAATGCCCTTCATTTTCATTTATAAAGACAGATACTAAATAATTATTTCCTATCTCTGCTGTTTCCTTATCTGCTGTCCTAATAATTCCTCATGGTCTCTTTCATCATTTGTCTTCAGTGCAAGAAACTTTTCTGATAGTTAAAATATTCTGTGTTAATTTTCTTCTGTTTCTTTCATCTCTCTGCTTCTCTCCTTACCTGCCCCCTCCTAATTCCAAGGCCCTCCAAAGTTTTTCATGCTTATCCTTGATCATACTGATTTTTACATCTTTCCTTTGTTTGTCTATTGGTTGGTAACTTTATATGTAAATTCCAGCAGGTCACCTCTTCAAGATTTGCCTTTGATATTTGACTAGCCCTGCCTTGCTGAAATGTTTTGCATAAACAGTTATTCTAAAAGGGACTGCCCCATCCTCACCTCACATGAAAGTAGCAAAACAAGCATTCAAAGATGTGTCTCCTGGTGACCATTTGATGCATCTGATTAAAAGAAAAATCTAGTTCTATGCAGGAGACCAATCTGCCATCTCTTTTGGTAATGAAGTCATTAGAAGATGGACAAGGTCACGAGACACTACTACAGAAATCACCACCACAAAATAAAGCCTAAAGCTAGGTAGGATTTTGACAATTAGACATTTATATGGATAAGCACATCCAGTTACCTGCAAGAATTCTGATTATTCTGGTTGTCAGCTAATGTTTGCTTGGGTTACTTATGCTATTTATTTACACATGGAGAGGAGGAGTTGATTGTTGAGAGGTAGGGATGTGAAAACACTGGGCCCCCCACTGACACTAGTAAGCTTCAGCTGTAGCTATAGTTTACCAACTGCTCCATCATTTCAAGCAACAGTGTAAGCTGTAGTGTAGATGGAGACTACTAGGGATAGAGACATGGCAATAAGAACATTGTACAGCTTGCACCATTGCTACCCGTGGACGTGTTGCACTGGTTGTGAATCGGAGCCAGTGTAGGCAAAGCCTGTGTCTGAATCTCGAGATGGTTGGTTGAAGCGAAGGGGGATGAGCGGAGGATGGGGAATGTAGGTTGTTTTAGAGATAAACTCCCATCAGCAGACTAGGAACAAACCATGTGTGACTATCATTCCCTGGACCACTCAGAGCTGGATTATCCCAGCCCTTACTTAAGGGGCGCACGCACACGTGCGCACACACACACGAGAGAGAGAGACACCCCTCTTATTCCTTGCTTAGCCCTGCTCAGATTTAAAAAAATCTGAATCTGGCTACGCTCCTGATCTGACCTGCTGTGTGGGTGGAGTCAAGTAGGGTGCAGGAAGAGACCTGGGCTCTAACCATTTGTTTTTTGGTTTGCTTCTGGGACCGTGCATCTAAGTGCTACTTTCCTCAGGGTGTGGACGTTACAATTTACCACTTGTCTTACATATCACAGCCCCTTCCCCAGCACCTCATCTGTCTTTTTAGACAGTGAGCTCTTCTAAGAAGGGTCCATTTCCTCTGGGGTTGGCAAAGGCCTGCCACCTTTATCCCCTTTTTTCTCTCAAGATGGTCTAATTACTGTCCACTATTCATCCAGTTTTCTTCCCTCCTGAACCACCACCACCGACAGTGAAACTAGGCTAAGCTGCTCCAATTTGTGGTCTGTATATGCCAACTCCCTGTTTTTAAACAGCATTTGGGCTTTAGCACTTTGTGGAAATGTTGACTGTCATGACAATAAAAGCAGGTTTGGTTGTATTAAAGATCAAGGCCAGAATTCCTGTTCAGTTTTAGGGTCTGTATAGTAATTTAGAAAAAACCCTCAAAATTCAGAACTTAAGTTACGTGACAATGGTCCTTGACAGGGGACACTCCTTAAAAATGACTTGCTTAAAAATATTTGCTATTGTTACAAACACCAAAGTGTCTCATCAGCGAAAGATTCAAGGTAACAAAATGTTATGTTTTATCCATTTGTTCACTTTATGCACCGGGAAGAACTTTGTCTTGAACCATATTTGCTCTTGCCCTGTCTAATCAGTTTCCCCTTTCTTTTTGTAGAACATGTGTCTGTGCGTGCACACGAGCATAAATAAAAATCAATAGAAAATAGGAATGTACAACCACAAAAACTGGTAGTGGGACTCAGCAGCTGTGACATCTGAAACTGCTTCTGACTGCATTTCTTGAGACCGTCTTTGGCCTTTTAATCTCCACAGTTCTAAGAAATAAGCATCCTCAGCTCTGCATGATGTTCTTTTGCAGGAAAAAACCCCCAATTGTTACTTATTCTGATAAACATTCTGACAAGAGAAAAATTAGATTAGTAATTACACACAATTATGCAAATCTGGTAAGAAAAGAGAAATTAAAGTTTAATGTTGTCTAATACAGAATTACCCCATATGATAAATAATGTTGACTACCGACTCATCAGTAGAATTTGCTGGAAGTACTCTTAGAATATCAACCTGTGCTGCTTAAACAATTGTACAATTAGACAGTCTGTCGTGCCTGTAATTTTTATTCTAGGAAAGAGTCTCACGGGCCAAGGCTTTTCCATTGCTCTTATTTGGGGACATCAGCATTTGGTGAAGTCAGAGCTCACGAGAAGATGGGATTGACAGCCATGGGCTCAGTTAGGACCAAGCAGGTGATGTGGAAGCTTCTCTGACATCTGTCAGTCCAGGTCTGCAGCAGCCCCTGCTGTTCCAACCGCAGGTATTTATGGGCATGTCTACACAGCTACAACTTCAAAACACTAACTACACAGCTAATTTTTAGAGCGCTAGCGTGGCCCTGCTAGTCCAACACAGTCAACTTGGGCCGAAAGGCTCGTTCCTGCTCTGTCCAAAGTGCTGTGTAGACACACCCTAAGTGAGCCCCACTGACTGCCGCAGCTAGACAATAGTAACAAAGCAGAGCTGTTTGAAACAGGCTTCCCTCTTACCATCTTAGCTTTTGGCTATTTTCTGAAGTTGCAATGCTCCCCCCTTCCCTGCGCTACTCCATGTCCCCTGAACACCTGATCTCTCAGACTCCCAGCTATCCCAGTCTTCCTGCCACACCAATACCCGTTAACCTTAGTCCTAGCCTGCTGGCTCCCTTATTATTCCAGTGTGGTTATAACTCTACTACACTTCATTTTTGCCCCACTGTGCCATCCTCTCCAATTTGCAGCACCCGTTTCTTTTCAAGGGGGCAGATGTTGTTGCAAACACGTTAGTGAAACGCGCATGCAAGATGTGTCAGACACCCACCGCAGCTTAAGAATGAACCATTTTTAAAATAGCAGAGATTTGCCAGTTTTGCAAGCCATATGCTGGCTTTGTGAAACTGACCAACAATAGAGTAATTAAAAAGCATTTAATGTGTGTGTGAGCTTAATGTGGATTTGACTTGAGGTTTGAAGAACAGTTAGATGAGGGCTTTTACCCTCCTGGATCACAAAACAGGAGTCCATCTTTCCTTTTTCATTTCTTCGTGTAACAGACATTATGTAACACCATTCAGATGTCAGTAAAATCCATGAAGACTGCAAGCAATGGATCTATTAAACTTGAAAGTTTGTGATGTTTAAATATGAAGACTCATCCATGGAACTCCCAAGTCTCTTTATAACCTGTTTTTTATTTTTAACAATAAAGAGAATCCCTTGAAGTTTCCCAATGTAAACAGACACCATAAAAGACAGATGTTGATTCTGCAGTGCTAACAAGGAACACTGGTCTCAGGCAGGATAGCTGGGGCATGAAGGTGAGGCATTATTGCTCCATCAAGGCAAGTTTGAGGGGAAGGGGCTCATGTGTCTCTGGAGCTAAGGTTATTCTACACATTCAGAGGTTGTGAACAACCTTATTTTAATACCTCAGTCTTGCCTCTAGCTGTGGCTAATTAATGTTGCAAAGAGAGGGAGGTGACCAAGTCTGGAGGGAAAGGAGCAGGAATGTAATGCTGTCATCACATCATGCTGCCCGCGCAATTCAGGTTCACAGAAAATGGAGAACAGCAGCAGCTGTAGCAATATGGACTCAACTGGTAATGAGGGCGCTCGTTTGCCAGGGTGACCTAAAGCGTCAGTTATTAGGCACAGTATGGGACTGTGAGACATGCACACATCTGCCCACACATGCACAACAGCTTTACTGGCGAGAGACTGGCCTGTGCTACAGTACACACAGTTGACCCAATAGATAGCAATGCAGATCCACATCCCCACCGCTGCAGGGCGGCTTGGGTGCGCATGTGTACAAGGTTGCAGGTGTGACGCAGGTCTTCTCCATCTCTAATTGCTCTGGGGTACATAGCCAGGTGGACACCCATGTAGATATACCTATGTGGGCACACCCCCAACTCCCATAGTTGGGCACACAGAACAATCAACTTTCAGCGGCAAGGTTCACTTGCATCAGAAAGAGATGGAATTTGGTTTTGTTGAACTAGACAAAAATGGATACATGTTGGCAAACGTTGCAAAGAAGGAAACCTCTTTTCTAAACCCCACACTTCCCTGTCCTCCTTCCTTTCTGACAACTGACTTCCTTTCCCATTGTTTATATGATAGCATTGTCCAGAGGTACCAAGCGAGATCCAGGCCACACTGCTTGAGATGCTGCACACAAATGTAGCAAGAGTTGAGACAATTCCTGCCCTGAAGAGCTTACAGTGTGAAGCATGGATTTTCACAGATTGGTAACTATGGTTCATGGAGATTAAGCGGTCACACAGGCAGCCTGTGGCAGAATCCGGAGTTGAAACTAGTTCTCCACAATTCCAGTTCAATGCTTTAAAAAAATAAAACCATCCCTCCCACTTCCCGCCTTGGAGTGCATTTCATTCCTATACCATTCCTGAAGGCCACTGCCATTCTGCGGGATGCAGGTGGGGAGGGCTTTCTGACAAAACCCCATCTGACACTCGGACATTTTCCTAGAACATGGCAAAATGCCTCCCCTGCCCCCAACCACACCTGGCTGCTCTGTGCCAAAGCCAATTCACATTATTTGTGCATTTGCTTAGAGTGCATTATCTGATCTGTCACCCTGTAAGAGGCTGGGAAAGGAATCCTTGGCTTCTCACAGTCGCTGACTAAGGTCAGGCATGAGGGAGCCGATGTAATTATTTTTGCAAAACCAACTGCTTCCTGAGCCCCAGCCGCCGAGCGCATGAGGAAGCCCTGCTGGAGCCCTGAGCATGAACCACCAGTGGCCCAAGAGGTACAGTTCAGCCTGTTCTAGACGTAATATCTCAGTGCTGAGCACTTCCCCCTCCTGCAGCCTGTTCCTGAGCTAAGCAACATCACTGTAATAAAAACAGACAAGCAAGAGGGGAAATAAGCACTCGCCGCGTTTATGTCTATTTTCCCTGACGGCAGGAGCTGGAACAGGAGATGCTCGGATGGCTGGGGGAGAGGAGCAGCGTCAATGATGCTGTCAGAGCACAGTTCCTGTCTCTTGCCCAGCCATCTTGTCCCTTATTCAGGTGTGAATTTTCTTTATTGAGATTAGTGCTGGGGCTGAGAGGGGCTGACAAAAGGGAAAATCCTATGTCAGGCAATGCATCCACTTAGGGACATGGGAACTACCAGACTCCACTGACAGTGACCTGCACCAGCTGTTTCAGAGGAAGACGCAAGAAACTAACCGACATCCAAGACTACTGGCTTGTCTTCTCAACCTAGGGCAGACCAACACCACTCCCAATGCCAAGTTAGACTCCTGGTCATTTGTTATTTGAACATAATACAATGCAGCTATTCCCCCATTCTCCGACAGACTAGCTGCAAGGGAGCCTGCTGCTCCAGCACTTATCACAAGCACCATACTGTTTCCTGTAGTTCTCTCCACTTGAAATGAGCCACTTGCTGGTTTTATAGTCACCACCTGACCCCTTCCCAGCTGGGTCTGACCATCCCCTGTACCAGGCCCAGCCAGCTGTTCTTAAAGGGGGTCTCCCTCAGAACTGGGCTGCCCGATCACAGGGGGCTGCCCACAGAGGAAGTTTTTCTGTCCCACCCTGTGTCAGCAGCTGGCTTACATCCTGAAGCACGAGAGTTACTTTAAGCAATTGGGGCAGGGCTGTCTTTTCATTATTTGCTGGGGGGATGGGGGAGAAGGGAGGAGGGAAGGGGGTGTCTAAAATTTTAAAATAAAGCAACTGCTGTTGAGTGTCACTTCAATGAGCAGTTTTGTACCAGGACTAAATGTGTTCACTTTTAATAAAGTTAGAAAATGAGCTTTTGTTCCACACAATATTTCCTTTGTTAATGCCTTTTTTTTTTTGCGAGGCAGAGTAGGGCTAAAGCTCCCCTTAGCCCCCAGTTGCCTACATCCATGGTTTGTACAGCATCTAGCACACAGGGAGTCCTGTTCCATGCCTGGGGTTCCTAGTTTCTACTACAAATACTGTGACCCTTGTATCGTAACACAGGACGTTCTTATTAGTCATATTGATGTCCAATTCTTTCCTCTTGGCCACAATGATCATTTGTGTAACATTATTGGGGAGAGAGACTCCCCCTCCCTCCCCCGTGTCTATGAATCATCATCGGTGGACATCCTGAAGCCAAAGGAGTAATCCTTTTTCAATTTGAACCTTAGCTGGTGTAGCTCAAGATGCTAATGTAATGTACCTGTGCCCTCTACCGAATGCCATCAGAACTCCTTAGTTGTGTTATATGTCCCATAACAATACTAGGAGTCTCCACTTGCGGAAGTGCTGAGGGTTTGTGCTTCCAAAGCTGGGGGTATCTGGGTTTTATTGGCACTGTCCTGATCTTTAGCCAATTCTGAATGTCTGTGGTGAGACATGGTGACAGTTGTGAAGTTCTAGTTAGCCATGGATTAATTATAATACCCAGGTCTCCTTTGGAAACTTACTAAACTATTTGACTTCCATTTCCTGCAGCAGCAAATTCCACAGATTAATTTATTGATATCCAATAATACACAGGCATGATAAACCTCAACGCACACAGGTTCTGCATGAGAAGCAGCAAACTGAATGCTTCATAATTTCCAAGAACTTCCTTCCTCCTTTGACAGAAGCCTGACATCCAATAATTAAAAAAGGGGAGTCCATCTGTCTGCAAAGACGAGGGCACAGACGCTTCAGTGACAACATATTTAAGGCTCTACTTAAGAAGAGAGACATTATTTCAGTTCCCATATTGCAGCCACAACCCGTGATGCACTATCAATTAAGAGCAGCAATAATTACAAACGGAAAACTGCAAACCTCAGAGCAGATAATGTGTTTCCATTAGATTAAGTAGTCCTAGGAATCAAAAATAAAACCTATACTTCAGCTAATTAAACCCACTCACCATCTGATTAAGATGTGTTGTGATACCATGGAAAAGTACCGAGGAGTTACTGTAAGTAAACCCAAGTGGATATTAATATTATATTCCCTGTCACAGGGAATAATTGATCTGCCTAAAGGTTAACCAAGATAATTACTACAAGTTGACAAACTGTCAATACCAAAACCATTTATTGTATACAGCAGCATTATGGACAGAGAATAGATTAAAGCAATTGGCCCCTTGTTACAATCCCTGTCATCTCCCCTCTGCATGCAACTCCCACCCTGGTTCCGATGAGGCTGCACATGGGCTCTTCTAAATAGTTCTGGTTTCTACTGAAATTTTCCCTTCCCTTAAAGAAAATCTCATTTCATTTGATTTCCCGCCCCCTCATTGAAAAATCCATGAGAACTTTTCTTTTGTTAAAAAAGGGAGAGGGGGAAAATTCGGTTTTTCATTGCAAAACTAAAAAACGTGCAGGAAATTTTGGAAGACTAAAGAAAAACCTTTCCCTGGGGGAAAGACAATTGGCATTCACAGCCACCTCTGCCTTGTGACTCATATCTGCAGGGCCAGTAGTGAAAGGTACCCATCCTTTGTTAGGAAGAATCTAGGGGCCAGATTTTTAAAGATATTAAAGTGCTTAAAGATGCGGACAGGTGCTAAATGGGATTTTCAAAGCACCTAGGTGCCTAACTCTCAATGGAGAACCTTTTACAGTCTGGCCCTAGGTATTTGGGCTTCCTCAAAGAGCCAAACATTGTCTTGGTGACATTTGTCCTGATGTCACTGCTATAATACTGCTGGCACTGCCTGCTGCATAAAGATGGTAGTTAGGGACACTAAGTATTGCATCCTGAATTTGGCATTTTGCTGAAGTCTCAAAATCCAGTGGTTCCTATCTAGACTTTAGCCAAGAAGAACTCCCATTCACTTCAACAGGAATTGTGCCCAAGGGCTGGGATCATGATACTGTTATTCATGATGACTAACTACTTGCTTCTCAAGCAGCCCAGTTGAGCACAAGGGGACTAATTTGTGCAGTACAGCACTATTCAAGATGAGTCAAGGTCAAGTCTTATCTGAACCTACAAACAGCTGCTGCCCCTGACAGGGCTAGATTGTCATTCCAATCATCACACTGAACTTTACAGCAACTGTGGCTCCGCTTAGGCCAATGAAACTATTTGTCCAGCACAGTACTATTCCATGAACAGGTGTGTCCAACTCACCTTTGATTTGGAGGATGGCTACTGATACAAAGAAAAGGTGTATGGAGGAGTATCCCTCTTGAAATGAGGCTACTCATGCAAGCACTCAATTATGAATTTGAATATCAGTTTATTAATATTCTCCAGCATCAGATTCAGAGCCATGTTTCCATGAAAGTTGCTGCCACCAATCTCCTTTGCTGGACAATTCATGAAAAATGAAGACAGAGGGACACAGACAATTAAAGCAAATTCACTTTGCAGTCATGGAATGTTTTTTACCCCCATTATTTACTCAAGTAAATCTCAGCTTTGGGTTCCAGTTTTGGTTGTTACTGTGGAAACCAGCCTAATACTAGTATATAAAAAGAATGAGCTCATTAATTAAATAAATTAAAATTTGAGATGGAACCTTGGGGGAACAAAACGTGATAGGTTGTTCTCTATTTAGATTCTTGTGTATTTAGGATTCTCAGTTCAAATATTCTGTACCAAGTATCAGGAAACTAAACATAGGATGTGTAGTTTGTCAGACTCTCCTGTACTTTACAACACCTGGGAACCTTGCAGAGTGGCAGCTCTTTCTAATCACCACTAATTAGACAAATGCTGAGCAACATGCTTCCCCAACACCACCAAGAGATACAAATAGATCAGCAAAAGGTTCTCGGGGACACTGGATACAGACAGAGAGTCTGTATCATGCCAGTTGTCACAAAGGCTACTGAAAGGATGGAATTTGCTGAACTCTCCTGGTATCCATTGGGTATCAACTGAGAAAAGGTGATCAGTCAGGTGAATTTGCCTGTGCTTGGACCACAACAGCAGCTGGGCTCCAGACTCAAAGTGAGGGTTGGAAATCCCCTTCCTTCTCTGCCCAGGTTAAGCATAGCTCCACTGGGAACCTTTGTCTTATAGTTTGGGAAGGTGTTGTCATGGCAAGGGTGGGCAGACAGCTGTCCAACATCTGATTCTTTGTAGAAATGCAAACCCTTCAAGGCAGCAGCCAGCTAGACATTCCAATGGGTCACTACTATGCCTCCCTTTGTCCTTACATCCTGCTGTCAGACCTTTTGCCCTCTCTCCACAGTTCCTAATTCATCTCTATACCCTATCTATTAAGACCCCATTGGAGTATCCAGCAGGTTCCAGTCCATGGACTGTACTCCAGGCCAGTCTCATGGCTCAGTCCCACTGGCCCTAGTGCCTAAGGAAATTCTTGTATACCAGATTCATTGTAGTCTCATTTCACAGGCTAGAAAGTGGCAGGATGCAGTTCCTGGCCTTTCATTTGCTGAAAGGGTTATTTGCCTCACCTCATAACAAACACTTGAACAACATACCCATAAAAAACGAAGGGCATATTTGACAACATCTATAAGGTTTTATTGTCACGTTTTCCAAAATATATTTTGCTGTTTCATGAACATGGTCATTGAACGAGAGGCTGGGAGATGGATTTCCATTTGCTTTTCTCCCATTGCACTCAATCCTCCTAACACCACAGGCTAACCAGCATCAAGCCACAGGAGCAGTTCCTGAAGTGTCCGTCCCTGGCTCACGATATGTTGAGCTCCAAGATGGCACCATTTTGTCCAGCACAGGAGTCATGCATCTCCTTTCCAAATGGGCCGTGAAATGGACAATAGCCATGGAGACATCAGTGTGATGCAACTTTACCTGCTGTGTGTTATCTTGGACAAAAATGGATGGGAATTTAGGGCCTGATTTAGCAAAAGCCCTTAAAGCCCTGGCTCAAGTCCCGTTGACTTAGGCTCACATTTTGCAATGCTGTTTAGGTAGCGTTGGGCTCGCTGTTGTAATGCCTAACTGATTTAGTAGCCTAATGCATTTTAAAAAGTGATTTAGACACTTAGGAGCCTTAATCCCCATGAATAGGGTGACCAGATGTCCTAATTTTATAGGGACAGTCCCGATTTTTGGGTCTTTTTCTTATATAGGCTCCTATTACCCCCCACCCCCTGTCCCAATTTTTCACACTTGCTGTCTGGTCACCCTACTCATGAACCTTTTCTGAGTGGGCACTGAAGCTTCCTTGAGTGTACTGCTTCTTTTCGACTGACTTGTCTCATTTGGGCCCAGCCCTCGCTTTCTCAGTGAATTCTAGTTCTTAAACCCCTTCCCCTTGGCACTGCTCCCCTCAGGACGAGCATCATTTCCCAGCCCTGAGAGCTGCATGCCATTCTGTGCTCTGCTACAGGGAGGGAGCACTCCTCCACCCCCCCCACTGCGCCAAAAGGGAGAGATACTATAAGCACCCCCCATTTGGCAGCCCTTGGCTCCTTGCATAGCACACCCGGAGCAGACATGCCTTTCCTGGAGGAGAAGGCTGCCAGTTTCTCTTCCTCCACTAAGCAGCCAACACTTTTTTAATTGAATAATTTAAACATTATTGATTTTTTCCTGCTGAGTGGAAATGAAGCCCCAACCTCAGGCAGATCAGAAATGATTAAAAAGTAGCCTCTACCCAGAGCATTATAGATCCTATCCTTCCCCTACGTGGTAGGAGAAGCTAGGATAGTGCATTGAATATGTGCAAAGGCTGGAGAGGATGCAGAAGCCATTGTAACTTGTTTCCCAGGAGCTGCATTGCCTGCAGCTCTGGGTCTCATCATTAGACATCCCTTACCTCATCTGTGAGAACAGGGCTTTAGTCATTTGTTAGTGGTTGCATGAACAGTAGGGGATTCATGAATGGGATCGCTGATGGAGCCAGGGTAACAAATCCCCACACAGATCAGGACATGAGGGTAGGTGTATCAGTCCTTCAGCTTGCCAGAGCACACAGTGGCTGGAGATACAGCAGCCCAAAGAACCCCAGCTAATGTGGACAATTGCCTCTTGCAAACACACAAAAACACACTTTTCTAGGTTCAGGAGACAAGCTGAGACCCTGACATGACCCATCTGGGCTCAACTATCCCAGCAGGAGGCAGCAAAGGGGGAACAGGACCTGAGGACTATTACTAATAAAGAAGAGTGCAAAAGGCAGCCACCTATGTGCAATAGATGCTAGTCATGCATCAGTGTGCTACTGGAAAGTGCTCAGATGGTATGGTGATGCACACATGGCAAGGACCTGAACACATTTGCATTATGGTAGCAGTCACAGCATGCTAAATGTCGCCCAAACATATATGAAGACAGGCGTCCTGCGCTGAAGAACTCAAAAGATAAAGTTACAAACGTTGAATAGAAGAAAGGTAACAATTAACTATCCCCAGTTTCTCTTTGTCCTAGCTGTCTGACTAGGCTAATTTCTTACAGCATCACAGTGGAAGTGGGTCTTGAGGGATTTGAAAGAGAAAAGGGTGTTGAAGTGTTTTGCACATGCCTGCATAGATGATCATACTGCAGACTACGTATTGTGTCTGTGAATAAATATCTCCTTGAGAGTAAACACTCATCTACATTGGTGTAAAAATGACTAATGACATTATGCCAGTGCAAAACCTGAGCATGGATGTGGCTTGAAATGGAGCTAAGATGTAACAGACTCTGGCTTTACACTGGGAGCTTGCATCAGTCTAGTTATGTGAAAAAATCCCTAATGAACCCTCAGAATGAGCCTACCATTTTTCCTTTAACTGAGGTAAGCCAGCCTTCAAACCCATGGCCCACCCATAGAGGCAGAAAAGCAGCAGACTAGCTCCCATGGCCACTCAGGGCTCAGCAAAGCTTATCTTTCTACAAGAAAAGATGAGCCAGGTTATAAGAAACGCTGCCAAAGAAGTGATGAACACAGCAGTGCCAGGAGTATAAATTTAAGGTGCACTTTAATAGTTTTGCTATTGATCTGAGGTTGGTAATTCCACTTCTGACATTGGATACAGTGTAGCTGAAGGAAAAAGGGAGCTAGCATGTTGTAATTGAAGGGATGGTTGTTGAAAGTAGAGGATTATTTGAATTGCAGTTCAAGTCATGGACACAGCGGGGACCCCATTGGGTTTGGTGCTATACAAACCCAGTCCTTGTCCAAGGAATTTACCATCTACTCATGGATATGGCCACTTTGATACCATGGCAGCTGGATGGAATTCAGGCGGCCTTACGACTTTGCATGCTCTGGGTGCTGTTCATGGGACCTATGACTGTGCCTTGTGTGAATCCAGTAGAAATCATACGCGACATCTGGCAAGTCATGCTGTGAGAGTGAGTTGGGCCTCCTGAAGAACATTTAAAGTAATAGTTTTCCAAACTAGAGAAAAACTGGATGAACTTACAAACTCAAAGCCTGGTCCATATTCACCAACACATTTGTGAACCTTCCTGTGAATTTAAGGCCAAGTGACCCCATTTCAGGTGGAAGAAATTTGACCCTGTCTCACAAAACAAGGTCAGAACTTGAAATCACCAAGTGAATTTCATTTTAAATTTTCCAGTGCATCCAAACACCCTAACCACAGCAAATGCCAGATATAAAGATGTGTATGCCAGTATATCATTCATGAAACCTCAGAGCAGCTAAGAAATTAGATGGAATGCAACCACAAAAGAAGAATGAAAGAAAGGAAGGATACCATTAAAAGATTATTAAGATAAAGTTAACCAACCAAAGATAAAGGTAATACTTGGAAATTCTTATGGGATTGCTATTTACAAAGCACTGCAATGACCTTAACTAGTAATTATATTCACATTGTATTAACTGGACCCATTTTACAGATGGGGAAAGGAGGTAGCAGTGAAGTGACTTGCCCCATTCCACAAGAAGTGCCAGTGGCAGAGCTGGGATTAGAACTTGGGTCCTTCCTGACATAGGCGCCGACTTCGTGGGTGCTCCGGGGCTGGAGCACCCACAGGGAAAAATTGGTGGGTGCTCCGCACCCACCGGCAACTCCCCGCCCGCCCCGGACCCGCGGCAAACTCACCGAAGCACCGGGAGACGTTGCGGGGCCCCGCCCCTGACGCTGGGCAACATTGCATCGGCGTCAGGGCCCCGCAACGTCACCCGGCATCGGGGGCAGGGCCTGGCGTCGGGGGCGGGGCCCCGCAACGTCACCCGGCTTCAGGGGCGGGACCCGGCATCAGCACCCACCGACATCACAGGAAGTTGGCGGCTGTGCTTCCTGATTCCCAGTCCCATGCACAAACCATAAGATAGCACTGGAAAGAGACAGCTTGAGTCCTCCAGAGCAGCGGCTCTCAACCTTTCCAGGCTACTGTACCCCTTTCAGGAGTCTGATTTGTCTTGGATACCCCCAAATTTCACCTCACTTAAAAACTACTTACAAAATCAAACAGTGTGCTGTGTTGCTTTTGTATTACTGAAAAATTGCTTACTTTCTCATTGTTACCATGTAATTATACATCAATTGGAATATAAATATTGTACTTACGTTTCAGTGTATAGTATACAGAGCAGTATAAACAAGTTAGTCTGTATGAAATTTTAGTTTGAACGGACTTTGCTTGTGCTTTTTATGTAGCCTGTTGTAAAACTAGGTAAATATCTAGATGAGTTGATGTATTCCCTGCAAGACCGCCGTGTACCCCCAGCGGTACATGTACCCCTGGTTGAGAACCACTGCTCCAGCACTCCCCACCTTGCCAGTCTCCTCTCCAATCTTCTTCCCATCTTTTTTCAATGCACTTGGCAACAAATTCTAATGAAGGAAGACCAGAAGAGTAATCTCTTGTTTAACAGCCACTGGCTAATTTAAAGTAGTTCTGTAGACTGTTTTGGGGACTGCAAGTGTTCTTCATATAACACTCAAAGTAACTGTGAAGTTAAGCTATACCATTTGTCACACACACACCCTTAAATACAAATCAAGCAAGGTCACAGAACACGAAGTGAGGTGGTGATAGCCGTGTGGCCTCTATGACAATGCTACGTTCACTGGCGGTCCCTCACTGGCCAGGGTTCTGTTATCTCAGGTTATTTACAGAGCACCAGGAGCACTTCAACAGAGGAAGATGACTAGTCCCTGCCCAGAGGAGTGTTCAGCTGGGCAACCCACATTGGCGGATATTTGGTGTGAACCTCAGGCTTACCAAAAGGCCCTGATGTGCCAGGCATCAGACACGGAATAGATTGCACTGGGCACCTGGGTGCAGTCTGCCAGACACCCCTCTTGTGTAACAATAATAAAGCATTTGCACTTCCACAACAATTTTCACCAGAGGACTTTAAACACTTCAGAAGCAGAAGGCTCACAACACCTCTGTGAAGTACTTTACTGGCCCCATTATATGGATGAGAACACTGAGGCCCAGAAAGGTGAAGTAATTTGCCCAAAAAATCATGCAGTCAGTGAGAGCTAAGAATCTAGTTCTGAATCATAGCCCGCCAGCTCTAGCTCTTAGTTCAAACTCCTCCACTCAAGCTAGGAATAGAATCAGGAAACCCAACCTCTGGTCCCCTGCTCCAGTCTCTAGACCACACTCCCCTCCCCAGCAGCCAGATCCCAAGCATCCTGGCTCCCAGTGCCCTTCTCTAGCCACTAAACGGCTCTTTACTTAGCTCATCTTCTGATGAGACACAAACGGTTGATGATTTAAGGTCATGGGAAGTAAGTAGCACAGGTTGCAAGGGCAATGATCAGAGGAAAGTGCTACACAATAGGTTATTCTTTGTTTGAACCACAATGATGGTTAATTGCTAGACTCTGGACCTGGGGACAGCAGCTGCCACTGGATAATTTTACTGTACAACATACCTGGCACTGAGACAGCGAAGCAGAGCAGCAGAGTGCGGCACATGCAAGTTGGCTTCATTTTACAGGGCATAAGTGTACTCTCCTTTGGAGAGCTGGGGTGGGGGGGGGGGGCAGGTGGAAAGAGATGAATGGGCAGAGGAAGGCAGAGAGGAGATGAAGATCAACATGGAGGGGGTGAGAAGACAAGAATGAGGAAGGACCAGGGCAGGGGAGAGGATTTCCGCTAGTACCTCCCTGTACCAGTCACATCTCAGCAAGTGCCTCCTGCTGGATTGTGAGGGGATAGACTCTCCCCAGCCCCTGGTTTGGGAAGCCTCATTGATGAGCCTTGTCATCATTCCTCAAGACTAATTTTTTTAAAATTGCAAAATCTTACAGAGCTATTAACCTCAAAAGAGGTTTAACATATGGCAGAGCGAGTCTCCCTCTTACCCTAATTATAAGGCTTGCAGTAATGGGGCTGTCTTTTAAGTTACAGCTGCCGTGCTTTTGGCTTTTCGCTAACATTCCAGCCTATTAAAGAGCTACATTAAATGCATGCAAATTGCCAGAACACCAAGTGCTTCAGACCAATGAGGGGATGAGTTTAAGCAATAGCGGAAATATCCCAGGGTCAGGCTCACCCTGCTGAGAACACCATATGATCCATCAATCAAACTCCACTCATTAATTAACTAATTCATTAAATAACTTTATATATGAAGGCTCATCAAGGTGGAACATTGTGTTGACAGCAGCGCCCTGTCAGCACTTAGCAGTACCAGCTCTCCCTTGCCTCCAAGCTCAGTTCAGCAGGCTCCGGAGTAAGGCAGAGCTAGGGTGAGCATACACATTTCCACTAGTGAAAGGTGCCCCAACGCACCTGCCAGGGCCATTGCAAAACCCACCCTTCCTTCCTAGTCAGGCAGCAACGTCATAGCCCAGAAGGTGCATGCTTTGCTGCAGAGCAGAATTCAGTAGGCAGGTCCCCTTAGCTGGTAGGCTCTCTCCAATGAGCAGCAATTGCTTTGCAACCAGTCTGGAGTAACTTGCAAGAGGGAATTACATTTTCTGGATGATTTCAAGGGGGGCCATGGAGGGGACTCCCCACTAAGGCACAAGAGGAGTAAAACTGAAAAGGGCTCTTCTCTAAGCCAGCCAAGGAGAAGCTAAAAAACTCCCAAGCCTAAAGCGCTTCCCCTTTCAAAAGGGGCTTCTGTCTCCCAGCCCTGCTGACTCAAAGCAGCAGACCCCAGTTCTCACTGGCAGGGTCCCCCATCCTTAGAGCCATATTTTGCACTTCCACAGGGCCCAGATCTGCAGGTCCATTGACCCAGCTTTAATTCACACCTGCTTGGAGAAGAAGGGGGCAGAATACAAGAGAAGAATGTCTTGGGCTTACCAGAGCAATGAAGGCTGAGGTATTTGCTATAGAAGGGTCCCTAGAATTAGTGGAACAGGGCAGATTCTGAAGCCACAATTCACTTTGTGGGGCACTTCAAACTTCCAACCACCTCGCCTTTCCCCCACCCACACCATTATATAACTTCACCCCTAAGCAGTGTTTGCAATCTTGGCTTAGTGCTCTCAGCTGTGGCTCGGCCCCCACAGCTGAGAGCACTTAGCCAAGATTGCAAACACTGCTCTAGCCCATGAGAGGGTGGGGAAAGCACCACCTGCCCCATATTAACAATAATACTTGCCCCTTAGAGAGGGGCTGAGCTGTGCAAGGGATTAATGCATTAGTCTTTCTCCTTTGGAAAGCTGTACTCAAAGGTGTCACAAGTGAAAGGAGTTTGCTGGGACTCAGGCCTCTTTTTTTTTATTTTTCCACATCATAAAGTCATCCCATCATGTCATAGTTGATGATAAATAGAAGTCTGTGCAGAGTATGGAATTCGGAAGGCCAGATGGAGTTCCACTGGCAAAATTCAGTGCCTACTAATCTTGGGATAGTAGCAAGGGTTTGGCTGCAGGTCACTCTGCAGAGCTGAGGACAGGACTGGGAAAGCAGAGGGTGCTGTAAGTCAGGATGGAAGTGCACAAGCAGGGCAGGGACAGGAGGTCAGGACTCGGGGGGCACAGGGCAGGAATAAGATGGACTGGGACAGGTAGGGACCTGGAATAGCAGAGGTACAGCAGATCAGGAATCGGTACTGCAGCAGGTTCATGGATGGCAATTTCCCACCCTGTCCCTGGCTCCATTCACCCCCTATAGCTGGTTACTTGCATAAACTTCAAAGTCTCCCAGATTAATAAAAATATGGTTGGAAACTCTGAATCCAGCAGCTACTACGAAAATATTCATAGCTCTCCTTCCTGATCTCCATAATGTGCTCTCCCTCCATCTCTCTCTCTCACACTCACTCATGTATCCTATGATACTGGGGTATCCCTCACTCTTAGCTCCACTGAGGCCAGGCCTGGATACGTCCCCTCCCTGGAACAGCTCTAGCAGGGGCCATGCTGCGCTAACGTGGCTTAAGAGTAACCTCTGCATCAATTTGTGCTCCCCCAAGAAAATCCCTCCTGGCTTCGTCAGTACAGGCTGTAATACTGAAAATGGCTCTAGATTTGAAAAATTGGCACTCTGTAGTCCAGCAAGGCAATTCCCGAATTGCTCCCTGCAGCTGTGCGGCTCTGGATGCTACGCTACTTGCATCCTAAGCTGCAAGGTTGAGAGCCTGTTCGCAGCCAAAAGCAGAGATGTTTTTTGTCTGCCTGCCCAAAAACCTGGGCCCCTTTTTCATGATCAGCAGTCAGAGCAAGAAGCCAGGATTCCCAGCTCGGCTGCAGGGCACCAGCGAGCTGCATGAGCCATCTGGGGACAGCAGCAGTAGCACCTCGGTGAGATGGGAACCAAGTGGCACGTAGACGTGGGGAGAGGAAATGGCTCATTGATACAGCCTCCGAACTCACCCCCCAATTTGACCATTGCCTGTTTGTCAATCAGCTCCAGTGGGCCCCATTTCCCCTCCACAGGACAGGAGTGACTCCTACTGGAGTTACCTGCATCGTGTGGGGTTGTGATGGGAGAGGAGGAAGAAAGGATCAGGTTTCTTCACATTAGCAAAGGATCAGCAAAGACAAAGCTGGATTTAAAAGGGATGATGCTAAAAGGAGGCTGTGCTTAGGGTGTCAGCAAACACATGGCCAACCTCCCTTTAGGGGACTCCGCCAACTACACTGCACGCCTGGATCTGGGGCACCCGGCCATCAGTCTGCGCCGAGGGTCCCCCTGCTGCACAACTCAATCTAGCCCTGCTATTGCCCCTGGAGGTGTTGTTTGGCACTAGGATAGCAGCAGGTGCTGCAGGTCAGGACTGAGATGCATTGGCAGAGCTGGATGGGCCAAGGACTGGAAGAGCTGAGATTGCTGCCAATCAGGATAGAAGTGCACTGTCAAGACAGGAAGAGAGAGAGAGAAAGTGTGTGTGTGCAAAGTTTGCACAGTGGTTGCCCTCACTTATGCCTGGCTGGAAGATACTCATGTTCATATGCTCTAAAGAGACAAGAAAAAAGTTGAATGAAAAAGAGATGGGAGAAGGAAAGAGTAAAAGAGTGAGAAACCTGCATGAAAAACAAGCCCACATCAGAGATACCAGACCACATGAAAATAAACTCTCTTCTTGAACCAGACAGACGGAAGAGCTGCTTTACGCTGCATTGCTTGGGTGGAGGAAGACCAAAGAGCTTGAGAGGCTGCCAGAAATGATGGTTGTCTGACAGGCAGGAACCCTTCAGGAACAACATTTATTTACGGTGTTGCTGTTCAGCTGTGAAGCCAATAATGCTGTGACTCATTAAATGTTAGCATTACCCCCATAACCTTCTGCATTGTTTCATTTAAGCGTAATAGCGTGTTTGGTGGATTTTTCCATCTATACAAAGGGACTCCTCACACTCCTCTGAGTGAAGTGCCTTATTCACTGTCAAAAGCTAAGGTCTTTGTTCGCCCGATGGCTTTGCATTGTCAGAATACGTCTGGAGTTTGGTTACCAAATGGGAGGATAAGTTAAACAGTGGCACTGAACTGTATAGGGAGAGGGGAACCTTGTCTGTGCAAGACTGAGTACTTAGACAGCTGATTAACATGACTTCCATGCTGTTGTGGAAGTTGGCCCTTTCTGCTAAGGGCAGTACTGGTTGCATCAATCTGCTTTGTATGTCATTTCCAGCCACTTACTTCCTAGGAACATAATTGCCAGACTGGAACAGACTAATGATCCGTCTTTATTATTTGTATTTCTGTAGCACCCAGGAGCCCTCGTCATGGATCAGGTCCCCATTGTGGTGGCTGCTGTATGATCAAAGAACAAAAAGATGGTCCCTTCCCTAAAGAACTTCCGATCTCAGTATGAGACAAGAGACAAGAGATGCAGAGGCGGGGAGGGGAACAGAAAACAATGAGGCAGTAACGGTCAGCATGTTAGGAAATATTCTCAGTACACCACCAGCCAGCTATTGTAGACTGGAATCTACTTTCCCAAGTGTCCATTGTTGGCTGCTTGGTGTAACAACCCACATATATCGTTCACTGAGAAGTGTAATACTATACCATCATGGGATGGCGAGAGGAATTCTCAGCGACCTCAGCTTGACTTATGTCTCTCCAGTATGTCTATCTTCCGCTAACTGCTCCCTTTATACAGTCTTGGTGTAGCTTTCACTTGAGAAACTGTATGCTTATTGGTCTGCCAAAAGAGCAACTCGATTTGTTTTCTTTCTTCACCTAAATTGAACATGCTATTTTCTGTGATGTATTGAAAACTGTATTAAAATTGTGATCTATCAATTGTGTGTGATCAGAATTAGTCTGCAGCCAGCCAGCTTGTTTTGGGGAGCAACCTGCTTTCTCTCTTTCTCTGTTTCTGGGTTCTTTAATGTCATCAGTCTGAACTATAAAAATCAAAATAGAATTATGTTCCAACTGTGTTTATGCATTGAAGATAACAGAGAAAACTGATGATAAATATGGGATAGTAAAAATAAAGCAGAGAGAGATAAAGCAGGCTGCTCCCAAAAAACCAGAGCAACACAACTCACCCCACCTTACACTAGGCTGGCAGGCACAGACTGACTTTGATCCCATACTTCCCTACAGAGCTCCATAGCCTGCAAGCAGGACTAGGAAAACCACTAGAATTTAAAGTGATAGATCACAATTTTCAATAAATCACATTTTCTATTGCTGGAAGGTGGCTGCAGAGTCTTTGTTTAGAGACAAGTGAGTGCTCTGTGGCTCAGTCACCATAGTCTCTCTTCAAGGAGATTTTCAGCAAGTTCTCAGTTCCTGCCCTCTGAAAATCAGATCCTTTAAGATGCCTCAGTATGGGCACCCCAAAAATTGATGCACCCAAGGTCACTAGTTGCTTTGGAAAAATCTTGGCCTGAATTTATTGTCATGCAAACTTATTTATTTGTGCCTATAAATCAGGCAGTCAGAGCTCAAAGCACATGGTTTTCAGGGGCACTGGTGAAGTTTTGCACTTGCAAATAACTGCAGGCACAAAACTGTGCATGCAAAATTGTGTGGCTGATATTTTTTTGAAAATGCTGCCTGTGAAACTAAACTTTAAGTCTTATTGAACAGAATTTCACCACAATGAAAATTCAGGAGTCCAAGGGCTGTTTGATTTAGGAGCTTATTAAAAATTCTTTACTTATTGCAATGTGTTACATGTGTATATATAATACATGTACAGCACCGAGCATAATGGGGCAGTAATCCTCAGTCAGGGGCCTCTAGGTACTACTGTATTGCAAATAATTATAGTAGTAATAATAAACAATCCAGATAAAAGTCATCCTGAGCCCTGGAGCAGATGTGCCAACCAGTGTCCACTGATGACAGCAAAAATCATGTGCAGAGTTCATCCTGGGCTGTTGCTGTGAGGTCATGTGAAGAAACTGATGTGTAAGCAATGTGCAACATGTGGAGTTATCCGCATTTCCTCTGTGTAAAATACATTAGTGTGTCTGAAGCAGCTAGAGGAACTCCTGCAGCAGAAAGAGTCAGATACCGCGTGTGTGTGTGACAGAGATCGCCTGGGATGGTTCAGTGGAAATCAGTCACTGGTTTAGTATTGCACATAGCCCAGTGTAGGATGATAAAAGCAACACCTCAGCATTATCATCTGTGCTGCACAGTGAGCCGTCTCCCAGAGCCTCGGCATCAGGGATTCAGACAAGCATGAGTTTGTTGCCGAGAGGGTGAGCACTATAACAGAAATTACCATGCCCCCTGTCCAGCAAAGCAGCACCCGTCTCTGCAGAGAACTCACACCATTCTGCTGTGTGTCAGAGCCAGGTGCTCTTCTGGGGGCAATGGGTACAGACCAAGCCAATTACCCAGAAAAGTTTCACTTAACCCTCTCTTTGTTGAACTACAATGTACCTTTTTTAAAAAAAGATCTAGAGCCATTTCCAGTATTAGAGCCTTCCTTTGCTGCCTAAACCAGGGGGATTTTCTTCTGGGAGTGAAAATTGATTTGGAGGTTTCCATTAACCCACATTAGCACAGCAAGGTCACTTTCTGGGGCTGATCTTGGCAGTGAGTATATTGTAGAGAAGACTGGGTGTTTTCAATGCCTGACTTCAGTGGAGGTAAGTGCAAGGGTGACTCCATTAGGTTAATACCATAGGGGGCATATGAGATACGGCATTTTGGAGAAGATTAGATGGCATTTTGCTAGTGACTGCAGAATTCAGAGCGTTTCCTGCAGATCCTTCTTAAATTAGGAGCTTCTGAGAGTCAGAGGCAGCTGAGAAGCACTGCAGCCTTAGATAGCATGGGCAAGTATGGTGCAAGCCTCCCTTACAAAACTCTGCTAATGTATGATAGATCCTCCCTGCCCCTAACAATACCTAGCTCTTATACAGCACTTTTCTCATTGGTAGATCTCAAAGGGCTTTACAAAGGAGGTCTGTATCATTATCCCCATTTTACAGATGGGGAAACTGAGGCACAGGGAGGCAGCGTGACCTGCCCAAAGTCTCTCAGCAGGGCATGAATAGAACCCAGGTCACCTAGATGTTACAATGAGATGTGGTGGGAAGGGAGATATTTGGAAGCTCAGGACTGGAGTCCAGCTAGCTCTACCAAAGCTACCTCAATCCTGAGCTGTGTGGTCCCCTGATATGCCAGTCCTGACCCACTATCAATAGCATTGTCACTTGGATTTTGACCTGCAGTGTCCCCTGCTAATTGCTTGAGCAGAGGTTGACAATAATGCTTATTTGTGCATTTTGGGTCAGATTGTGATATCCTCCCTCAGGCCGGGCAGCACCTTATAGCACAAGTTCATTGTCTTCACAGGAAGTATTAGTGGCATACGATGCCATTCAACACAAATACCAGTATCAGAATTTGGTCCTTTGCGATGCAGACTCTCACCCCAGACCAGGCTAAGAAGCCAGTGACCTCATTTCATCTGTGATCTAACCTAGAGGTAAATCACCAAGATAACATGTACATTCACAAAGCCACCAGCCTGCTGCCCATGTCTCTCCAGAAACTACAATGCAACAGCCCAATTTATTGAAAATCCCCTTTTCCTTCAGCTGCCTTTTTCATGCTGTGTGACTCTGAACTGCCAGTTCTTTTTGTGGGGGGCAGGCATTGGTGAGGAGTGGCATGATTGATATTGTGATGAGGCGATTGCTCCTTGGCCCTGCAGTAATTGTGCTAGACAGAGCTGTTTAAATACCACCAGACAGAATATTACTCAAATTAAAACGAGGCCTTAAATGTCATTATTTGTGTCATTATTAATAGCCCCTAATTGTGTTCTCTAATCATCATGAAATTATGTTAGTATTAATATTCACATCAAAACTGCCGAGGGAACAGAGAACTTCTTAAAAAAATTATATCATATGTCAATTCCCATGAATGTGAAATGCTTGGTTTTTTCCATCTAGCGGATGAAAAAGCGAGATGTGAAGATACAGATTTGGTTTTTGTTAACATACCTGTAGGTATTTGAAAATGTCCATTCTTTCCATGTCCACATGCAATGAGGTCCTGAGATCTCTGCATGCTTGAAAGAACTTACCTCCTTGTACTGTAGCTCCATTCTCTGGAGACCTGATTCCTTTGGAAAGCTGTGTTTTGAAAAATCAGCCTGCAGGGAATGGCTCATCCCATTGAGTTGTGAGAGAGTGACCCAAGCAAGAACTGGTAAGGACCATAATACTCAGGCAATTACTGTATGGCAATACATGAAGAGCCCGTTATGGTTCGAGTTTGAAATTGTTATGGGGAAGCTCATTCTTGGGTGATGGAATTCTGACATCAGAAGTGACTCAGCGAATCAAAAACACTACTTTTTAGTTTATTTGCATACTGACGACTTAGCGGACCTAACCCCAATGGAGCCCCATTGTGCAACATGATGCACAAACATAAATCCTACCCAAATAACTTACATTTTAACGGGTAACATATATCAGACAAGTGGCTGATGAGAGGGTGGAATATCAAAAGAATAGGGTGCTAAAGCACAGACTAACAGTGTGCCTGGTCGTTAGCCAATCAGCAGCCATCACAGGATCAAGCCCAAAGTTACCAGAGTCTCACATGTAGGGCTGGGCAGAAACTGTACATAAAAAATGGTTTTGGTGGATAATTGTTTCCCATAAAACTCAATTTTGGGGGTAAAGTGTCTGATTTCCATGGAAAAGTTAGACGTTTTGCTGAAAAACTCAAAACCCAAAAACTCAAAACCAAAAACTGTTTGGCCAACATTGTTCTGTTTTTGATGAAAATGTCAACATTTTCCTGCAGAAAATGTTGATGAAAATGAATTGTTTTTGTTGAAACTTTCAGCAGAAACACCACCAAACATTTTCCAACTGGCTATATGCGAGACTCTGGATCATGTAATATTCAAACCTCTTACTTGGTAAAATAGCAAAGTTGCTAAGCTCCAAAATATTATGGCTTTAGTCAAATATAACTCAGAGCATTAAAATAACTGCAGGGTACGTAGAAGTGTGTTTGTGCAGAGAGACAGGAGAAAGTTGTGTGAGAACAAGTTCACAGCACATTTGCTTTCTGGGACTCTAGAAAGGGATGTGCAGGTAGTATAGAAACTGAAATTACACACAGATAAAGCTTTAGAGTGAATCTGAGGTTGGTGAAAGGTTCCTGGGCTCTGCCCCGGATCTCCTCTTTGGGCGAGAGTGGCATTCATTTTCAAGGACTCTTCAGACTTTGGCCTCTCTGCTCAGACTTCCAAAGAGAATGACAATTGGCTACTGTCACTTGTGTAAACCTGTTCACGAGGTATTACAAGGCTTCCAACTCATTTCACATAGGACCCTGCACTGCTATTAGAGAAAAACACTGTAGGTATCATTCGCCTTACCTGGCTATCGGTGAACAGGTGATCTTGAAGTGACAGGCTCTGTACTTTTCACCAATCCCTGAGCCAGCTGTATACCCAAGAGCCATGGTTTAACTGAAGCTGGAATGTAAGCACAGGAAGTCAGTGGCAAAACAGGGAATAAAACTCTGAGGCTAGAGCTGCTTGGAAAATTTGTCGAAACAGTTTGCTGTTAGAAAATGCAGTTTTGACTAAATCGAAATTTTGCATGAAATCGCATCGATTTTCACAACATTTCATTCTGAAAAAAAAGTTTAGAGAATGTCAAAATGCCCCATTTCTGCAATTTTGTAACAAGAGGTTTTAATTTCTCATTTCAAAGTGACATTTGTCTCAAGATTTCCTTTATTTTATATTAAATATTTTTAAAGAGGGCTAAACCAAACTGAAACATTTATTGAAATCAAACATGTCGACTGACCTGATTTTTTTTTCCAGAATTTCAGTTCACATATTTTTTATATGAAATTTTGGCTTTTCATCCCAATTCAGGATGAAAACTTTTTTACAAACTCAAAATTATTTATGGGATGGAAGAATCCATTTTCTGACCAGGTCTAGGCCATCCTTCCCTTCCATTTATTGATCAGAACTTGTGAGTCTGATTGCCCTCATGCTCCCCCTGGATTTACAACACTAGCATACTTCCCTTGGCTTCAATGAAGTTGATCTTGGTGTGAGAGAATATAATACAAGTAATTAATCAGGATAATTAATTGTTATTATTATTTAATAATAATTAATAATAATACAGTAATTAAAATTCCCAGCCTATAGACCAATAGCATGGGGACAAAGTACTTGGCACTCTGCACCAAGCAATTGAGATAGATGATGTCGCAGAGGCAGTAGACCAGAAGAACTGTACAATTTGGGGGTCTTTTCAACCAGTCCTGCTCCATTCTCCCACCTTCCATTCACCAGGCACCATTCCCCAAAAGATGGGTTCCTTCCACTCTTTCCCTCCCTTCCATATTCCCCATGATGAGTTTAAAGGGCAAGAGGAAGATGCTTAACAGGTTCTATAGTCTACAGGTGTTGTTGCCAGGCAACAGCCCACTTTCTGCCACACCATGGATCAAACCCTATAGCACTTAATCCCATAATTGCTTAACTCAGGCACTAGAAAGGGCACCGAATCGCACATCTATCCGCTATAATCGAGGAATGTGAAGGGATTGTTTAGAGTGTGTCTGGTCCCTTACCACACAGACATATAAATGTTAGCCCCTGCACCAGACATCACCAGTATGGTGCATCTCACTCATGCCAAACGACTCTTTTTCTCTCTCAAAGTGAATGTGGTGTTTGCACAAGGTGCAGGATTGCGAGCCCTGGGCTCCGTCTGCAGCACAGGCCTGAGAAGAGAGTTCAGTATCCATGCCCTGCTGAGATCTTGGGTGAACCTGATAATTACCACCAGCTATGATGGGGATGGACACAAATGCCTGGGCTGAGACCACAAACTCATTTGATGTAGGCTGTCCCTCAGTTGGTGAAAGCATTCATTCACCTCTGACATCAGCAGAATTTGCACCAGTGACCTACAGGGGAAAGGCTCCATGTGACAGCCTCACAGCCATTCAGCCCACCCTCTTCCCCAGTGCTACCTTCTCTCCTCTTGGCTTATACACCTCACCCCAGCATTGGCTCTGACGCACATCAAGGGAAGGCTGAACACCAAGTAATGATGGACTCCCATCACCTCCCAACAGCACAGTGCCAGAGGACATGCTATCGTTCACACCACTAGAGGAGCTGCATCTGCAGTGGTACAATTCAGCAGTCCCCTGGCGCGTTTTGAATTACCTACACCACAGCACAATGGGATGAGAACTCAACTGCGGAGTGGGTACTAAGGGACTGTCTTCCCCATGGGGGAAATGAAGGTGTAAAAAGTATTTAACACTTTCCTGTGAATGATTTTCCCATAAAATATTAACGATGTGTTTATATAATCTAATTGATTCCTCAGGGCAATAACCTCTGACAAAACGGTCCTGATTAGGAGATAATTGAATGTATTGAATTGCGTCCTGACAGATCTTAATGTTGATAAGGTCCATTATCCCGTGATAATGACCCCCTTGTGTCAGGTGTTAGTGCCACTAGGAGACACTTTCCCAGGAATAAATCCTTCCGATTAACTCGTTTGCCTAATTACATGGATGATTTTACAAATCACAGCAAATGTTGGCATCCTTTACCGGGTCACAAATGGTAGGGGAGCAACAGGTAGGATGGCTGGGTGGCACTTCCTCAGTTTGCGTTGTCTCTCTCGGGGGAACCACCCGACCCAGGGCTTAGCACTGCAGGAGGGTTAAAACGATCAGTCCCTGCTGCCTCACAGTTCAAACATGTGGGCATCTGAGCACCAGAGTGCAAAGCCTGAATGCCTGGACACCTGAGCATGGCATCTGTGCCTCCTGTATAAAGGCAGGTCATTGTATTTACCAGCATCTTCCCAGACATATACAGAGATGAGCTAAGGCCACAAGCAGAGGGAAGCTGGAGGGCAGCCAGAATGGCATGTGCCAAAAATGTGTGCTAGGTTGCAGTTCCTGCAGGGATTTGGATGATGCTCTGACTCTGGGGCCCTGATCCTGTGCCATTAACATCAATGAGAGTTTCACCATTGACTTCAATGCCAAGATAATTGCCCTTAAGGATGGCCTGACTAGCCACTCGAGATACAGGGTCAGGTTCTCTCTGGGGCAGCCATTTATCTCAGTGCAAAGTGAGTGTGAAAAAACACTATGGTTCTGAGTGGGTAGCATCGTTATTTGTATGGGTGTAGTGCCGAGGGGCCCTAGTCACAGGATGGAGGGGATGCGCCCAAGGAAACCAAGAGGGAAGGTCAGTGGTGGGCTGTGAGGTGACCTGTGGCAGCCAAGCAGTCAAAAAAAGCAAACAGAATGTTAGGAAAAGGATGGATAATAAGTCAGAAAATATCACAGTGCCACTCTATAAATCCATGGTACACCCACACCTTGAATGCTGTGTGCTGTTCTGGTTGCCCCATCTCAAAAATGATGTATTAAAATTCGAAAAAGTACAGAGAAGGGTGACAAAAATTATTAGGGGGGTGGGACAGCTTCCATATGAGGCGAGATTAAAAAGACAGGGATTTTTCAGCTTTGAAAGAGATGACTGAGGGGGAGATATGACAGAGGTCTATAAAATCATGAATAATGTGGAGAAAGTAAATAGGGAAGTGTTATTTACTCCCTCACATAACACAAGAACTAGGGGTCACCCAATGAAATGAATAGGCAGTAGGTTTGAAGCAAATATAAGGAAGCACCTCTTCACACAACACAGTCAACCTGTGGAACTCGTTGCCAGGGGATGTTGTCAATACCAAAAGTATAACTGGCTTCAAAAAAGAATTAGATAAGTTCACGGAGGATAGGTCCATCAATGGCTACCAGACAAGATGGTCAGGAACACAGCCCCATGCTCTGGGTGTCCCTAAATCTCTGACTGTCAGAAGCTGGGACTGGACAAAAGAGGATGGATCACTTGATAAATTGCCCTGTTCTGTTCATTCCCTCTGGGGCACCTGGCATTGGCCACTGTCGGAAGACAGGATCCTGGGATAGATGGACCTTTGGTCTGACCAGTATGGCCATTCTTACGACAGGGCACAGAGGGTGTTTGTGGATCCTTTAGCCTCCTTGCACCTTGCCTCAGTGGCATTCCTATTGAGTGGCCTCACCAATCCAATCAGTGGCCTAGGGTTTTGGCCTGGGGGCATCACTGGGCAGGGACTGGTGGTGCGGCTGAGCCCCCTCCACGGGCGCCAAGAGGCTATCATGCTTTGACTGGGGCAGTATGTGAGATGCCTCTGTGCAAAGAGAGGGATGGCCCCTTGCCTGGCTTATGTGCCTGGGTCGCAGGCAGCAAGATGCCTGCTCCCATGTTCTCCTGGGCTGATCAGAGTATCTTACCGGTGTCCTGACAACAAGATAGCCCTTCCCCTGCATATTTTCTGGAGTATGAGACCATTTGCTATTTAATATTTGTGGTTAATGTGGTGTGACTGGCCCTTGATCTGTATATAGAAGGATATAGCTCACACTCGCCTGCAAAATAACCCCTCTCCTATTTAAAGTAGAACAGTTATTTTTATTAGAATTCTAGTTCCTGCCTATTTTGTCCCCCTCCCCACTCCCAGACCCTGAACTCTTTCATATCAGGGAAGGTTTGACTTGGGCGCCTCGGTAAGGTCTCAGCCTCTAGCACTAATCTTCAGTTGATGGGAAACTGATAACATCCTGGCAGCTTAGAAGGATGTGTTTTCACACCCACTGAGAAAACTAGGAGCAATCTATCCATTACAGACAGAGACTTGGAGCTGTATTTAAAAAAATGTGGATTCTCTTATTATTTCAGCTGATTTCCCAAGGACAGTGAGCTGCGGCACTGAGCAAAGGTGAAACCTTACCACTTGTTCAGCGAATGGCCCTGGGAGCTGCAGCTTGGGATTCCTCTCTCTCTCTCTCTCTCTTTTTTTTTTTTTTCCTGAAGACTTCTCAGAGGACACGGATGCATCTTCTAGAGAGACAGGATTTAGAAATCTGCTGCCTATAAATAAGCTTTCTTTGAAATCATAATATTTTAGCTGAACTTTCAAGCAGAGCTGTGCAAACAACATTTTCCCCCACCTCCCACCTTGCTGGCCGTTTTAAAAACTGAAAAAAAATCAGGTCAGGTAGAACCGAGACCAGAATTTGTCAGAGTTTTCAGTGAATTGGAAAAGGCAGGAAAATGTTGTTTTGGGTTGAACAAAACCTTTTCTCTGGGCATTTTTAACCTTTTTAAATAAAAGCAAAGGTATTGATGATCTGAAGTCATAAAACTGAGGAGGTGGCAGTATCAGTGTCCTAATAGTTCAGGGGTTAGTGTGCTCACCTGGGCTATAAGCGATGTGAATTCAAAACTTTCACCAAGGTGAGAACCTGAGCCGCTGGCTGCTGTGGGGATGTGTCTCCAGCTCTTCTTTCGAAACTGTTCCACTTTGTATTAAAAAAATACCTGCATAGTCACTAGGCCAGAGAGTATAGGAGTGATTCTCTACCCTGAATATTTTACATTTTCTGAAACTTTTCTCTTTTTGTTTCGACTGAAACAATTTGCAAAAATCGACACAAATTTTGAAAATGTTTAATTCTGCATTTTTTGTTAAAAAAAAAAGAGTTTTGTCCGAAAAATTTCAGCCAGCTCTACTTTCAGCTTATGAAGACTGCATAGATTTTGAAGCCAGGTCTACACTACAAACTTAAATCAATATAATCCACACCCCTGAGCAACGTAGTTTCACCGACCTAACCCACAGTGTAAACAGTGCTAAATCGATGGGAGAGCTCTTGCTACCACCTCTCACAGAGGTGGATTAACTACAGTGACAGGGGATGGATGCTCTCCCCTTGGTGTAGTAGCATCTTCACTAAAGCACTGCAGTGGCGCATCTTCACTGGTGCAGCTGCAGTGCTGTCTGTGTAGACAAGCCCTGACTGGAACTGGGCAGCCTGGATTCTCTTGATTTGTCCCATCCAAATTTTTGTCATTTGGACACAATTGTGATAATTTTTGCAGTAAAATGACACTTTTTCACCTTAGGAAACACACTCCCCCTGCCCTCCCACACACATACGAAACACTAGAGAAAAACTCCATTTGATTTGTCATGAAAAGACTATTTGTTTGTTTGTGGTTAGTGAATATTTTTCTGCATGGCTCTGTCTATGTGGGTCCTTACATGTCCCCTCCCCAGTATTATAGTATCCAAACATCAACCAGATATTATGAATTGACTCTCACACACAGTCCAGTGCTATACCCGCAAAACCATAAAGGAACTTGTATGTGGCTCAGCGACATTCCTCTCACATTGAAAACAAAACCAGATTATTAAAAACAAACATTCTTTAAGAAGCTTTGTGATACAGGCAGCCATCCCAAATGGAGAGAGGGAAAGTCCTCTGGTGCCTCATTTTTTCAAAGGCTCCTCTTTTTATATCCAGCCTTACACTTAGCGTACCACAACTCACCGGCCCAGAGCTCCCCCTCGTGACATCGTGAGGCTTTGCTGTAGCTCAGCCTTAGTTTCCTTTGGCCTTCTAGAACTCTGCTCAGCCACCTATTCCTTCTGGAATGCTCCGGGGACTCACTGCAGTGACCTGGCCCTCTGGCTACATCAAACTAGGCCTCAGCCCAGCCCCTGCTTCCCAGGTGTTTCTCTTCTCCCTTAGGAAGGTATGTCTACACTTAAAATGTGACAGCAGCACTGGAGCTGCGACACTGCCGCGCTCCATCTACAACGATGGGAGGGGTTGTGGAAGAATTCTCCCATTGACCTAGCACTGTTTACCCCGGGAGTTAGGTCGGCATTGGTACGTCTCTCAGGGTGTGGATTCAGTGTAAGTGAATGTACGTTTTCGGTGCCAACCAGCCCTGAGTCAAGCATTCTTCTGCCTACCCTCAGAGCATAATTTTTGCCCTTCTCAGGCTCCTTTTCCTCTCTCCGGTTAGCCCCTTCTGTGCTATGCTTCCCCCTCCTCTGCACTGCTGGGCTTCCTTCCTCCTCAGTCCTACAGTGTACAGGCTGGACAGGTGTAGCTGGGCAGAGCAGGGCTAATTGAACAGGGCTGACGGGTCCAAGGGCTCTGGCCCTTAAAGGGGCAGGCTGCCCTGTTACACTTAGATCGTAAGCTCTTTGGAGCACTACTGCAAAACAAATAACTCATAAACAATACAATTGGTTAGAGCAGGTGCCAGGCGCTCAGGAGGACGCCTGGGTTCTCGCTGAAGCTCTGTCACTGATTTACAGTGAAACCTTGAGCAAGACACTCAGGCCATTAAGTTAACCTTTGTGTGCATCCGTTTCCACATTTGGAGAGTGAGGCAAATAATGCCAACTAGGGTGACCAGACAGCAAATGTGAAAAATCGGGACAGGGGGTGGGGCGTAATAGGAGCCCATATAAGAAAAACACCCAAAAATCGGGACTGTCCCTATAAAATCGGGACATCTGGTCACCCTAGTGCCAACTTTCTCAGCGACGGTGTTAGTGTTATTTAATTAATGTGGCTAAGCGAGATGTGATCCTCTGATGAATGGAGATCTGGAAGGGAAACACACCAGTGTTCTGCCTCTCTGAACCAGGTGAGAAACACAGTATAGCTCTTGTCATGTATTATTTCTGCTGCCCATGCAATAATAAGGTGCTTGGCTTTGTCAGGCTGGACAATGTTAGATGGCATTTAATTGCAAATCACCCCTGGCATTTCCAAAACCTAGAACATTCAGGGATTATTGAGCTATTTTCCAGTAGCTAGGCCAGGGACACAACTCTAAGGAAAAGAGGGGGAACTCATAGGCTCAACCTTGGAAGGACAACAACCTGAATCTTGTCTGGTAAGCTCAGACATGTGGGGCCCAAATATCCTTCTCCAACATGTTTCAATTTCCAAGTTCTAAACATTGGACTGAGAGGCAAGCAGGTGTTTTCGTTTTGAACTGTCAACAATAATTTGATTGCGTTTTTTTCTGAAAACACACAGGGTACTAGAGAGAGTGCGTGGGGAATCCAGGAACACATCCTGAGCAAAAACAAAAAACGCTAAAGGAAAGAGATGGTATTTTCTCTGGGGAAACGATGTCTCTCTTTGCTCTCTCTCTCCATGTCAGGGCATGTCTACATGGGGAAATTTGGGGCTTGTCTATACAGGGAAATAGCCCAGAATATCTATTCCACGCTAGCTCCCCATGTGGACACATATTCTGCGTTGAATACCTTTGTGCAGATTATCTTAATTGACTCCAAAGGCTCTCTTACTGCAGAATAAAAGAGTCCACATGGGAAGTTCATGCTAATTAGCTATTGCACTTTAAATTCACACCCTGGCTTATGTCAAAATAGCTTCTCTGTGTGGGCTAAGCTCTCCGGAAATGTAATACAAATTGGCTAAAGGTAGGATGTGAAAGCACATTGACTCCCTGTGTGGATGCTCTCATTCAGAGGTAAAGCAGCCTTCATTTTCTTTAACTTAATCCTACTTTTGGGATGAAATTAAATTTTGAAATCTTGGAATTTCCAGTGGTGTGGAAACTCTACTGCTTGGGCAGCCGTACTGGGCCTGTCTCCACTGCTGTATCTCACAAAATCAGACTGGCCAGGTCTGAGCAAAGGCGGGGTCGGAAAGACAAAGGCAGCGCTAGCATTGTGGCTGCAGTCTGCCTTTCCCTGGGGATTCTCAGGGCATTATTGCCCTGAGGGACCATTCAGTTTCAGTGTGCGCAAGCTCAGTGTTGTGAGTGAAAAGAACGAGCATCCTCTCTGTGGAGAGGTTAGCTGGGCCTCGTCTCTTTCTGGGGCGGGGTGGAACCACACCGCCTCACTGCACACTGAAAGACGTCTTGTGGGGAATTTGGCTGCAGGAGTCTTCCTCAGCGGCCCTTGTGAGAGCGGAAACACAGTATGTCCAGGCCCCAGGTGAGGGCGGGGCCAGGGTGAGTCAGGTGCTTAGGCCCTCAGGCAGGTCTGAGCAGTAGCAGTATAAACAGTAGGCCCAGGCCCCTGGCTCCGAAGGGCCTGGGAGAGGGGGAGACGGGCACCCACGAATTTGGGTGACGGGGGGGACGCAGCCCCCCCCCACTCCACTACGGCCCAGCCCGGGGCCCTAGCAGCGGCAGACGGCCAGCTGCTGTGTCAGTGGGGAACCCGGCCGTGACACAGTGACATGGGCTCTGGCGGTGCTGCAGCCAGACTAGGGTCGGCTGCCCCCAGACCAATTCCGGACACCCCCTCTTGAGGTACCTGGGTCGGGGTGGTGTCCTCAGGGGGGTCCAGCACTGTGGGCTCCTCGGGGTCGCTGGCGTGGGGCAGGCCCGGCCACTCCTCCGGGGGCTGGCACAGGGCAGGCCCGGCCACTCCTCCGGGGGCTGGCACAGGGCAGGCCTGGCCACTCCTCTGGGTCGCTGGCGTGGGGCAGGCCCGGCCACTCCTCCAGGTAGAGGGCGCGGGACAGGCTCAGGACTCAGCAACTCCCCCGGGTCGCTGGCGCGGGGCAGGCCTGGCCACTCCTCTGGGTCGCTGGCGCGGGGCAGGCCCGGCCACTCCTCCAGGTAGCGGGCGCGGGGCAGGCCTGGCCATTCCTCCGTGGGGCTGGCACGGGGCAGGCCCGGCCACTCCTCTGGGTCGCTGGTGCGGGGCAGGCCTGGCCACTCCTCCGGGGGCTGGCACGGGGCAGGCCCGGCCACTCCTCTGGGTCGCTGGTGCGGGGCAGGCCTGGCCACTCCTCCGGGGGCTGGCGCGGGGCAGGCCCGGCCACTCCTCCGGGTCGCTGGCATGGGGCATGCCTGGCCACTCCTCTGGGTCGCTGGCGCGGGGCAGGCCCGGCCACTCGTCCGGGTTGCTGGCGCGGGGCAGGCCCGGCCACTCCTCCAGGTAGCGGGCGCGGGGCAGGCCTGGCCATTCCTCCAGGTAGTGGGCGCGGGGCAGGCCCAGCCACTCCTCCAGGTAGTGGGCGCGGGGCAGGCCCGGCCACTCCTCCAGGGGGCTGGCGCGGGGCAGGCCCGGCCACTCCTCTGGGTCGCTGGCGCGGGGCAGGCCCGGCCACTCCTCCAGGTAGTGGGTGCAGGGCAGGCCCGGCCACTCCTCCGGGTCACTGGCGCGGGGGCAGGTCCGGCCACTCCTCCGGGTCACTGGCGGGGGCAGGCCTGGCCACTCCTCCGGGTAGTGGGCGCAGGGCAGGCCCAGCCACTCCTCCCGGTAGTGGGTGTGGGGCAGGCTTGGGACTTGGCAACTCCTCCGGGTCGCTGTCACTGGGCAGGCCTGGCCACTCCTCCGGGTAGTGGGCGCAGGGCAGGCCCGGCCACTCCTCCCGGTAGTGGGTGTGGGGCAGGCTTGGGACTTGGCAACTCCTCCGGGTCGCTGTCACTGGGCAGGCCTGGCCACTCCTCCGGGTAGCGGGTGCAGAATCCTTTCTGGTGACCTCCTCCTCAAGGGAATTTCTCTTCATTTCTGTTTTTTTATTTGAGGAGAGGAGGAATCAGCATTAATTGCAAACGTTTCAGGGGACTCCCTGGCTCTGGGGATTTTCCGTGCAATGCAGAGCCTTTTCTTCTTAGTAGGCTATTGCTCTGACTCCAGTCTGGGTTGGCAGTATAATAAATACATTACCATCTTGTTGGCTGTTTGGGGACCTGGGAATACATCTCTTGGTGGTGCCCTATGCTGAGTCTCCACCAAAAGAGATAGCACAAGCCTAGGTACCATCATAAACAAACAACAGTTCAAGCCCTGAGCATCATCTCCATGACTGGTCATTAGCGTGAGAGTCTGGAACTGCACCAGGCAGTGCAAGGAAGGGGTTGCAGGCCAGCCAGCGAGTGGAAGTGGCCGGGCCTGAGAAGCCGGCAGAGGCAATGTGATAGCTGCGATTTTGCAGGAAGAGGGTCTCTGGACCCCATCTGTTACAGTAAATGGGAGCAGAGGGGGATCAAGTGCATGTGTTTTGGAGCTGAGAATGCTGCACTTGGGCCCAAAGCCTCAAAGATATTTAGGCACCAAACTCCCACTGATTTCAATACGAACTAGGTTCCTACATACGTTTGGGATCTGGGCCTCAGTGCTCACTTTAGGGCCTGATCTCAATCAAGACTCCTCTTGCTTTCACTGGGCTTTCACTTGCAGTACATGTTCTCCGCTCCGGCTCACTCTGGCGCTGTGTGTCAGTGAAGAAGTGTCCTGCAAGGCCTCAGTGTAAACATAACCAATTCGGGTTCCGGTTGTCCCCTTGATTATGGCGTCTAGCCAGAGAAAGAGAAGCCCAGTGGGACAATAGCCACCCACTGCCGAGTGCAGGCAGAGAACAGAGCCAGAATGTCACAAATTAGGATGAAAATGGGAGAGACAAGAGACTTGACTCGAGCAGAAACTGATGAGGCACGAATTGGAAGCCGGTAAATCTTTCCTCTTCTTCTTCTTCTTTTTTATTTTTAACAGGGAAGTGTCATTTGTACAAATTGCCAGTGAGTGCCAGCTCAGGAGAGATCTTACAAGAGAATGATGGAGCCCTCCCCCCTTTTCATGTGAAAGGATGTCCTTTTTAATTCCGAGTGAGGAGTAACTGGAGAAAAAAGCAACCACCGCCAGCTTCTCTCTGAGACAAATTGCTTCCCGCAGCCAGAGGTGGCCCAGCTCTAACAATCACCCATTCCCAGAGGTGAGCCAAAGTTTCCCTCTGCACTACGGCAGCCGCTCCCTCCGTCCTTGCTAGTCTTCTCTCCCCTTCATGGCAAGCTTTGAAAGCGAGCCCCAGATAAGTAACTAGCCATCCTTTCCATTTGTAGCTGGCCAGAATGATTTACTAAGCTGGTGTGTTGGAGAGCACCTAAATGAAATGACCCTGCCGAAGCGCGGGGTTAAAGATGTGTGATGCTCCCGTTCCTCAGCTCTTCTGCATCAGATGGACTGTTATCTCGCTGCCCACCTTCCTCTTTCCAGTGTGTGTGTGGGGGAGAATGGGCTGCTGTGGGATTTGAAGCCATACATGGCTGTTAAAACAAAGAGCCGTCACAGACACGGGGTGCAGAAAGGAGAGCAGGGCTCCCACTGCGCCCACATTTTCTGGAGCGTAAGGGAGATGCAGGAGGGCTCTCTTGCCATATAAAACACGCAGGCTGGCACCTTGAGGTTTTAGCCTGAGCTCTCAAAGCAGCTAATTAAACAGAAGGGAGAAATACAAAAAGCAAAAGTCAGGCCACTGAATAAAAAATTGGCTCGGGAGAACTAGCTGGCATAAAGGGCTGGTCTATACTGGAAATTACATCATCATATCTACGTCTTGCAGTGATGTGAAAATCCACATCCCTGAGAGATGGAGCTGTGCCGACCTAAGCCCTGGTGTAGACAGTGCTAGGTAAACAGAAGAATTCTTCCGTCGACCTAGTTCCTGCCTCTCAGGTAGGTGGATTAACAACATCGACAGGAGAACCCCTCTCATAGGCACAGGTAGTGTCTACACTGAAGCACTGCAGCTGGGCCCCTTTGCAGTTTAAGTGTAGACATATCTGAAGCCTCTCATCTCCAGGATGCTGGCTTTAAGCCTTTGAGGTGCATTTCAGAGAATGGTTCAGGATGGGACTTGTTGACTCAAATGGTTTCGTTCACCACTGGTAATAATTCACCCTAACTCGGGCTCGGAGGCGAGGAGCCACACTGCTGGAGCTTAGAACGGTACAATAAATTGCTGAATGACACTCTAACCAGCTGCCTTCGATTTACCTCTGCCTGCACCCACTCAATCCCTCTCCTGTTCTGGCATCTCTCCCTTCCAGCCTCTCTAGTGCCCCAGCCTCCAACCCCTCATCACATTTCCTGCTGTCCCAGCATCTGCACCCCAATCTCTGCCTCTCTATCTGTCTCAAGTACCTAGAGAGCCTCGGCATTGTAATCTCTGAGCATCTCACAATCTTTACTGCATTTAGCCTCACAGCCCCATGAGATAGGGCAGGACGATTGCTCCCATTTTACAGATAAACTGAGACACAGAGGTATTGAGACGCCTAACTCCTACTGATTTCAATTGGAGTGAGGTTCCTAAATAACTCTGAAGATAAGGGCCTAAATGACTTGCCCAGGGTCACCCAGCATGTTTATGGCAGAGCAGGAACAGACCCAGGGTCTTCCACAGTCCATCCGAGCGCTCTAACCACTCCACTGAGCTGTCCCTAATAACCTCATCTCTCTGTGTCTGATCAGAGAGTTGGCAATGATTGTATACTGGAGGCAATACATCACTCCCCAGCCCCACCTATGAGGGACAGATCATGTGAGGGCATGGGGCAGTGTTTGGCGTGTGGCCCCACTCCTCTTGACTGTCTCTGTAAGCAGGCAGATGCCCCCGTTTGATTGATCTTGGACTAGCTGTCTGTCTGCCCAGGCCCTAGTACTAGTGGCCTCATTAGTTAGGGAAAAGAGTTGCTGAAGTCAATTTCTAATATGTATTAGGGAGAAACAGCAACATCAATATCTCTGCAGAGTCATGGAGGGGAGGGAGGGGACACAGGGGCAAGTTTAGATAATTGATGAGCTTAAAAAAGCTGTACCCAACATCTGTGCTCATGTTAAATACATAATTGTGCCCATCAAATTCTGATTAACTTGGTGAGATGCTTTTCATTTGCAGCTCCTTTTCCCCCTCCCATTGCATCACTTGGGCCTCTGAGCTGCAGGGCCCAGACAACCTCGTGTTCCGTTAGCAAAGACATCCAGCCGGCCGCTCTTCCTACAGGAAATGACACTGGGGCTTGGAGATGGGCTTGAGTCAGCCTCCCCACCTCTCCAAATCTGGGGTTATCCCCATTAGCTCCTGCAATTTGGGGGGCTGGTTTGGAGAGCAAGCTTCCCTGGAAATGCACAATTAAGGAGTCTAAACAATAGAGATTTGCTTGAAAGTGTAATTTCCCTGGTCTAATTCTCTATGGTCACCCAGTTCAGCAGTTGTGACCATGTTCCTGATGTTCTCCCCTTTCATTTCCATCTCAAAAAGGATATTGATAAATTGGAGAGGGTTCAGAGAAGAGCCACAAGAATAATGAAAGGGTTGGAAAACCTTCCTTAGAGTGATTGACTCCAGGAGCTCAGTCTGTTTAATTTAACAAAACGATTAAATGGTGATTTGATCCCAGTCTGTAAATATCTATTTGTGGAACAAAACTTAAATAATAGAAAGTTCTGCAGCAGCAGACAAAGGCACAACAATATCCAATGGATGGAAGCTGAAACTAGTCAAATTCAGAATAGAAATAAGCTTCTCATTTTTGACAGTGACCATTTTTAACCATTGGAACATCTTACCAAAAGTTGTGGTGGATTCTCCATCACTGACCATTTTAAAATCAATATTGGATGTTTTTTTCTAACAGATCTGCTCTAGGAATTAATTCGGGGAAGTCCTATGGCCTGTGTTACACAGGAGGTCAGACTTGATGATCACAGTGGTCCCATCTGTCTTTATAATCTGTAAACCTATCAATCTGTAAACCTCACAGCCCTTTCTTAACTTGTTCCTCTTCGAAGTCTTGTAGGTGCAGATTTCCATTTAGTGGTAACTCCTTTAGTGGGTTATTTTTATGGTGTAGTTTCACACTCTGTTGTTTATGAGAATATCCAAGGAGTTGGCAAATAAATTCTCCTCTCCCTGTTTTGTTTCTTTCCAAGTTGGCCCCCATTGGGTTGATTTCCCTCACCTCCTGTATTTTACATACAGAGCCTAGATTAACATAGCTGCTTTCAAAGAGAATCTTTGATTTACATAGCAATATATCTGGCCACTGTAAGCAATCTGGTCTATGAGCCCAGCATCTGTGGTGAAGAGAGTACACAGTCAGTGCATAACAGGATTTGTTGGTGAACCGCTGTTGCCACGCTAGCCAAGTACTGTGTTTATATAGGGCCTATAAAAATGGGGAGATGGAGAAAAGCAGTGGGAGATTTTAAAACATCATTTAACTCTGGCAGACTTTTTCCGTCAGATTATTGCAACGAAGAGAAATTTTATTTTATGTATTTTGGCAGTGCCTAGAGCCTCCCGCTAAGATTAGGGCTCCATTGTGCCAGTCACTGCACAGACACAATCTGACCCAAAGAGCTCACGATCTAAACAGCAAGACAAACCAAAGGTGAGCGTAAAGATGTACTGGTATCCCTGTTCTACAGATGAGGATGTGGCATACAGAGACATGCAGCTGAGGTCACACAAGGAGTTCGTACCAGAGTTGGGAACTAGATTGAGATCTCCCAAGTCCCAATTCAGTCCCTTAACCACAAAACCATCCCTCCTCTCATCTAACAAAAAATATTAGACTTAGCAACCCTACAATAACAACCCACCATGTGGGCATGGCCTGTGTGAAGTTGGTGAGTGTTATTCTACCCATTTCATAGAAGAGAGATCAAGGCATGGCAGAGGGAAATGATTTGCCTGAAGCCACACAATGAGCCAGCAACAGAAATCTGATCTCCTGATTCCCAGAAAGAATTACTGACCCATTAGACCAAACTCCCTTCCTTCTGCATATGAGTCCTTGTCCCACTGCTAAAGCCCCATGACAGCAGGGCCTTTCCCTCCCTGGCTCTCTGACTCTTCGGAGGCTTAGGGAATCACTCCTTCCTCACCTATGTTATTGCACGATTCTGGTTTCCCTTTTTCTTTTCTCTAGCAATTTTTTGCCTTATAAATTTTGCATTTTCAGCCTGCTTGTCATATTTCCTACTGGATTGGGTGTTTAATTAAAATCGTAATTAAAACTGATCTCCTCATTAGCATGCACCTGCTCTGCTGCTCACATCCCGGCATTCCATTATCCGCTGAAGATGTCAAGTCTGACAGGCGAGAATGAGACCCCGGCCATCAACCCCTGACAGGACTTCCCGGCAACAACATCTGGACAGCAGGAACCTGTCTGCCAAGGTATTCCTGCGTGGGAGGGGGTGGCAGTGGTGGAGGATGGGGATGTGGTTGCTAGAGAAACAACAAACACTTTGCACAGAGAAGCCTGCCGGGGATGGTCTGAGGTATGCTGCCTCCCTGCTTTTCCCTTCCATAGGAATGCAGCAGATAGCTTGACCCATGTGCACTTCTCAGCACCAAGCCCCCGTTCTAAGCCTGTGCTACCTTCCCCCTTTCAGAGGATGGTACAGTGGTTCCTTAGGACATGGCTAAGATGAAACACACAGCGCCATCAGCATAGAGGGACTTTATAGTCATCACGAAGGCTATGGGAGAGGAACCATCTAGCCCATTCCCCTATGTCACTGCAAGCAATGAACCCACAAAGCCAGCGGGATAAGACAGTGCCCCCAGGTTTCATTGCGTGCTGCAGGTTTGGCTAGCTAGAGTTGGATTTAATGTGTAGTTCCCATCATGGTGCGAGGAGATACACCACAGATCATAGGTGGCACATCAGATTTATACCCTGTATCTTAGCCGGGGCCTTGGAGCCACTTGTTTCAATGCAGTGCTATCTCTCCTTTTACACATCTCTGAAATCTGATGGGAGGAGATTGCTGGGTTGTTTTGGGGTAGACATGAGCTGCTGGTTTTGCTCAGGTTATGTTAGCTGAAGCAATGTCGGAGGTGCAAGTGGTGCAGTTCTCTATGTTATAAATTGCAGTAAATAAATAACAAACTACATTACGACTTCAATAGCTCCACTGCAGTCGGTATTGAACCATTAGTCAAGAGAGTTATGGGGTGTCACCCTCCCCTAAAGCATCACTTCAGGTTACTGTTGCTGCAGGCAGGACACTAGCCTGGATGAACCACTGGGCAATGGCCGGCATCCAACTTGGCAAATCTACTGACTTTAAAATACAATCTATTAATAGCGACAAAGATGCAGTGATTTTAATGAGTTTTTGCCTGAGTAAAGATTCGTCAAAATTGAGTATAGGCCTGGGAAGAATTAAGTGTGGACACTTACATGGCTGTGACCAAGGAGAAAGGGGGATATTACACAGGTACACATACTCAAGGAGAAAGGATGTCAGAAGTGAGCCTGAAGCCAAGTATTGCATTTAGAATTTAGAGGAATGAAAGGATCCATTTTTCACTTGGTCTAAGTAAACATTTGTCATTTTGTTTCTAATTACACAATTACATAAATGTGTGATATTAGTCAATGAAAGCCTGAAGATGTTCAATAAAGAATCACTTAAGTAAATAAATGCTGGAAAGCAATTATGTCGCTGGGTTTAAAGTTTAAAAAACAAACGTCCATATTTGTTCAGAATAAAACACAATGCAAGAGAAAATCAGGAAAAGGAAGGCCTACAAAACATGAAAATAGATATAGACACAGAATTAAGTAACATAAAAAGGAATTTATTTTAGTGTTGATGATACAAGAGACGGGAATTATGTCACGATAAGTGACAGACTGTTCTCCAAAGGTTCAGTTCAGACTTCGCAGAATTGCTTTGCTCAGTTTCAGAAACTGAGAGGTAATTCCTGCTGTCAAGCTGTCTGGCACTGGCTCAAGAACATGAGGACCAGCCATAGTGCAGACTGTTAAGAACCAGGGCACAAACCCCCTGGTTGGGAGATTGATACTTAGATTTAAAAAACCAGCTATCTAGTGTAAATTTCTCAGGTGCTATAACAGCCTTAACATGGAGTCACAGACAGTCCCCTTGGATACTCCGATCTATCTCGCCACCCAGGTGAGTCTACCTTTGTGACAGATGGTCCCTTGCACCAAGTATTACAGCAATATTCAGGTTACTCCCAATCCCAAAGGACAGGTCACTTACCCCAGGTAAATTGCACTGCAGATCTCATAACAAAGACAACACGTGTACCCAATCCTATAATAAACTATATGCAGATTTATTAATAGGAAAAGGAAATACAAGAGTTATTTACAAAGTTAAAGCAGGGAAACAGATACACACAAATAAGTTCAAATCTTAAGTTTCAAAAAGTAATAGAAACTTCCATAATAAGCAAGTTCTATATATCCTTTAGGGCTAACTCAGGCTAAGCACTGGAGATCTTTTGCTTATGCCTAGTAATCCTTGCCCCCAAAGACCAAGCAGAATAAAGATACAGTTCCTCCTCCTTAGGGGTTTTTATTGCCTTCCCCTCTAGTGCTCTGAGCTGCAAACTCAGCTGATGGGAGGAATTCAGTTGCATGCCTCATCTTCACGGTGGATTGGGGGGCAGAGTAAACAACAGTGTTTTTTATTGTCTTTAATGTTCCACACTAGTCCATCCGGTGTCAATGGGCCTTCCTTGTTGGACAGCATGTAACACTTTCAGCTGGAGACCAGCATTTCACACCAGTTAATGGCTCTCTCCTGGCTGGTGATTTACAAAAAGTTACAGAGGTGTACACGGCAAATGCTCCACTATTACCTGTGATAAGTGAGATTCATGCATGCAGCAACTTACTTTACAAGTGTTCCATAAATTCTAACTATTAGACACATTCTTATAATTCTAATATCTATTTTAACAATACTAACACACAGGTGAGCCAGACTGATTCCAGCCATGTATCTGTCAGTGTTCAGCTGATGCCTGGTCATCTTGGTATGAGCTGGCACCTGGTCTGCCACACCTGGATGCTGGCTCTCATGATTTTTTTTTTAGCACTTCCTCATTCTGTATGACTTGAAAATAAACTAAGGACAGACTCCCAGAAGGTTCATAGTCTAGTGGTTAAAGTAGGAAAGTAGGAGCCAGGATTTCTGAGGACTAACCGGAGCTCAGTCAATGATTCACTGTGGGACTGTCAACCAATCGTGCCTCAGTTTCCCCTACTGCAAAATAAGGCTAATACTTAACCAGCTCACTCTCTCTCTCTCTATACACACACACACAAAGAGAGAGAGAGATTGCATGTAGGCAAGGCAAGGTTTAAAAAAAATACAGCTAAATGGCCTTGAGCCAATTAATGGCCCCTCCGTCACCACTATTTAAGCTCGAAAAAACCTCCAGGGAGCCTGGCATGAAAAGAGCAACCATCCAGCACGTGTGCAGCCTCCCCCACAGCACCACAGATGCGCAGTGGGTGATTGTGGGGGTCCCAGGTGCGGTTGGTTTTGGCACAGGGAACCACGTCACACCTGAACTTACTGAGCTGGCTCCCGAGGTGGCTTGGGAGCCCAAAGCCAGGCAGCTATTCTGGCCTGATGATGATGTAGGAGCTTCCAGTCATGGCAGAGGTTCTCTCCCTTCTGTCCACCACAGTGAGCTGATGATGTTGTGCAGAACTTGGCTGGGGGTTTGGAGCCTCATAATGAGCTTAGCACATGGAAGGTGCGCTAAGGGAGCAAGGGGTTATTATTGCTGTGGTCCTGTCTACTTCCAGCCTCAGCTGAAACCAGGATAGGCAGAGACAGCAATGAAACTAAAGCTCTCTGACCTTCCTCACCTCCTTTGTTGTTCAGTTTCAATCCTGGGCTTGAGCCAGGAGCAGGCTGGTGCTGTTGTGAAAAGAATGAGAGATGCTCAGACAGGCTCAGTCTCAAATGTGTGAAATCTGGACAGGCCACCTAGGAAATCAGAGACACAGAGCTCAAGGGGGAAAGGCTTATGGTGCAAAGCACAGGCATAGCTCCTGTGTATAAAATCTAAGCTTTATGCTACCTGAGCTGAACCGTCTAGAGTCGTGTCTAATGGTGCCAATGTCAGAATTGTGGGGCTCAAGCCTGCGAGGTGCTGAGCATGCTGGCCCTGATCCAGCATGCGCTTAGCTTTAAGTACGAATAGTTGCATTGGTTTTAGTGGGACGATGCACATGCTTGACATTAAGCCTGTGCTTTGAAGGGTCAGGGCCCGCGCACTCAGCACATTGCAGAATCAAGTCCCTGGAAGGAAGGAGAATGTCTCCTCCACCCCTCCTACTGGCTCACATGGAGCTGTACAGCATTGAATTAGGCATGCAGGAAAGTCTGCATCTCCGCTTAATGTTTGCCTATGCAAGGAGCTAAATATTCATTGAGTAATTAGCCAGTTCAGATTAGCGGTATGAAAAGACAATTCCTTCTAATTACAAGGGATGTCAGTTAGAAGATGCCACACAAGAATGTCAGTCGCAATGGAAAAGCAGCAATAAAATACTATATAGAGAGACATTGTCCTTGCTTTGATTCGCGTTCAAAAAACCAAAAACATAAACAAACAATCAAACAAATTCCCCACGTTACTTTAGATAATTAAATATTTATCAGAGCTGAGGAAATAAAACCCATGTAATGTTTCAGGCTAGTTAAAATCTCTCTCTTTTTAATTCCTCTTGCAATTGCTTTATCGGTTCCCTGCCTTCCCCAGGCATGGGGATTCTGGTGTCTGCAGCAATGGCTTGTGGAAGCAATGGCTTCCCCAGATCTCACCTGATCTGGGGAAAAGAGAGAGAGAGAGAGAGAGAGAGAGAGGGACAACTTGTTGTATGGGACTTTCCCTTTCAGCCACTAATTCCAGGTCCCCCTTTTCCTTACTTTGTCATTCCAGTGCCCAGCATGATTGCTTGTCAGGGTAGCTGCAGGCAATAGGAATCCCATCAACAATGCCTACCATTATCTCAGAGATTGTACCAAGTGTTTTCTTCCTCCTTGGTAAGGGCTGCAAAGAACTGTGTCTAGCCAAGACAAACTCATCAAAGCTCCTTCTGTTCAATTCAGAGGTTTGCCTATGTGGAGGGACGACTCACTTGACCAATGTGCTGCCTTTGGACTTCAAGGTTTCTGGTGAAAGCCTCAACTATGTTAATGTTTATGACATCCGACCAGCATATGGGTTACTCTGAGCTGGTCAAACCCATGCAGATGTCTGACCATCAGTAGTTAGACAACATAGATTGTGATTTTTCACTAGGAGTGACCCACATTGATAGCCATTGTGATCCAGAAACATGCAATCGTAAATGTGGAAATGCAAAGAATTGACCAAGGCATCGCAAAATGGGTCAAATACTATAAAGTGAACTTAAGTCCTCTCTTGTGTGACCTGCAGGGCCAGCTTTGCTGGCTTCTAGGGAACCCAGTCTTCGGGAGTCTCAGTAGGGTTGCCCAATGGGCAATGCAATGAGTTGATTGTGCTTCCCTCTGGTGTGATTTAGGCTCCGAAGTGAAAGAGAGCTGTGCTCGAATTCTGTCAGAGCTGGTGGCAGAGTACATTCCTGCTGAAGAAAGGAGGAGAGATGCCACTGGCAGAAGATGCACTGGTGTGATGGTCTGAGTTTGAGTCTTGCCATCTGGGAATGTCATACTGGATAGCAGAAGGGACCACTTCTGGCCTCTGTGCTGTACATGGGGCGTTCAGAGGTGCTTCAAGACTCTCTAATAAAAACAGCTCATGAGAGGACAAGAGCAGCCTAGGAAAGAAGTGCAGGAAACTCCTCCGAGTTTATAACACAGTGAAATGGCTCTGAGGACACTGTGCAACTTGCTGCCTGGCTGTCCTTACTGTGCAAACACTTTGGGAAAAGCTATGCATCACCATAGTATGGAGAATTTCAGCACAATCAATGCAAATTGCATAAGGGTGCTTTGTTACCAATGCAGAGCAATGGCTTGGTGACCTGCCAGACCGAGGAGGCTATTTATAAACAGCAGGAGGGAAGACATGAATGCCAGTAACTGAACTATGCCAGTCTTTTGTTACTAGCCAGTCATCTTTGTAGCTCTTTTTAACATTGGAGAAGACATGTAATTGGATGAGCAAAGGGGTGGGATACATCTAGGAGAAGACCCCTCCTTCTTTACCTACCTGTCTCCAAATAGAGAAGCTGAGCTTTGTGTTATGAAATTTCACATTTGGGATAATTGCATTAGGGTAATTGCCACTACAGCATTATTTTCCATTCCTAGGAGGGGCTGAGAAGAAGACTGAGTGTATTGTGTCTGCGTTAGCAGATTAATAATTACAGTTTGTTGGAACATTGCTAGTTTGTATAGATTTGCAGCTGCTGGGTCATTATGATGCAAACTTGAAGATACCCTATAGGAACAATGTACTCTGCTATATATATTTTGCTTCTTCAACTGCTTGTCTGAGTGTTTTCTATATTTTCATCAGATTCACAGCTTGTTACAAACAGAAAACATTTACTACTGAAAGAAATCAAAAGCTGTAACATTGTAGAATGACAATGCGCTGTTGTGGTCATGGATTATCTATTTAGCAGATTTGGGGGGGAAAATTCTGGACACTTTGCAAGTTTCTCTTTAGAGGTTTTCAAAGTACCTCACAAAAACGAGTTAACTGAGCCTCATCACACCCTTGTGAGATGGAGAAGGAGATCTATAGAGATCACTCTGCCGACCACTGCAATCTATCCACCTCTAGACTGCAATGTAGACACCTCTGCAGCAGCTGTTTAATCTCTGCACAGGAGTTCAGGACAGGAAGTGAATTCCATAGCTAATTGAAAAGGCAGCAACAATTTAGGGAGGCAGAATTGGATTTCCCACGTGGGTTAATATGCTGGTGCTCCTGACTCATCCGTTGCGAAAAATGTCACGGGACCTTTCATAACAGCAAACAGCGAGGGGACATCTGTTTTACAGAGAGACTGCACCTCCTTGCACACCCACTGTGCCAATGCATGAGAACCTGAAAGCTGACACTGACTCTACACAGAAAGAGCAACAGTCCCATTAAGTTTCACTCTCCCAACTGGAGTAAAATGCAAAAAGCAAACTAACAACATAAACAGTGAAAAGCCAATTAGATTTGTGAAATGATTTCAATTTGCATGATCTAAGGCATAACACCGCTAAGGAATTGTGTCAAATCTAAGATTTTTGTCTTCCTTGATGGTGTCTCTTTCAGATAATGAATATTTATATCAAGTACACCATCTAATTTATGACACAGAAAAACAATATTGTATTTCTCCTGTGGAGGATCTCAAGGGATTTAATGTAAGATTTCAAAGTAAAGTGAATATTGTTTATTCATGTGCAATTTAATCTTTATAACTGAGTCCATGGAGACGGTGTAACTTATTTATGGGGCGGGGGAGCAAATGGCAAGTAGTGAGCATAGGAAACATGAAGAAGGAGCTATGCACATATCCATCATTCTGCTCCCCCACCGCATCAGGGTGGGGATTGGAGAGAGCTCTGCATGTGTCACTACCCAAGAATCGGATCCAAAGCGTATTGAAGTCAGTGGAAAGACTCCCATAGACATCAACGGGCTTTGGGTCAGGCCCTAAGCAAACATCAAAACACTGTTAACTGTGTGGTTCTACTGGATATCCTCGTGGCTCAGTCAGCATCAAAGATTATATTACAAATCTCCCTACAACACCCAGTGGAGAAAATTATAGTATCAGTACTGTGCACCTCCAGCCACTCAGCAGAGGAAATAAGACGACAGCTACATCTGTAACACCCAGTGGAGAAAAGGAGACTACTTGTATATTTTTTTACATATGCAATTATAGTGCTGAGCATTATTTGGATTTGCAGCGTGTTCCAGCCAAATTACAGTTCCAAAATGAAATGTATACGTGCAGCATCACAGAGCGGCTCACCTTGGAATGGAAGCAAAGGGGATGTAATGACTTGAGCATGCTCTCTCCTAATGAAATCTAACCTGCTATCATGCAGGGGGATGGATTCTATTGGCCCACTAGTCTGCAATATATCCCGCTAAGATACACCACCTGTATTGGAGGGTTGGGTCAGAGGTCATCATTTAAATAGCTCTATCTATCTGTCTATTCATTCCCATAAGTATCTCTCTATCTATCTAACCATCCATCCATACCAGGCTTACTACTTTAGCATCTGATGCCCTCCAACTGTTTTTATATGGCCACCTACCCTCTAACAAAATTGTAATAACATTGCACAGTGAAGTGGCATCTTTCCTTCTAAAAGGTAAAATCACACTAACTTGTAGATGTACCCAGTTGTGAAATCCTGGCTTAGTCCTTCCGTAGGCAAATCTCTCCCTGGAAGTAACCGTCAGAATGAGGATGCTGTCAAGATAATAATGTGATTCTTTTATAATTTTATCATTCCTCCGTGAGCCTCCCTTGAAATGAAGGGCTATGTAGGATAAAGGTTTATGTAGTTAGATCTCTGTTCACTTACCAGTGAGTCCTCTCTCCTTCTGCGCCCTGCCAGTGCTAACCCAGGCCAGAAAAATGCGGCCACCACTGCTCTGTTAACAACTAAAATAAAAATAACTAAAGACAAAATATTGCCTTAAATTAGCACCATCCTGGGGCTCTATCTCCATAGCTGGCTACTGGTTAATACCATGAGGCCTCCCAGGACATATTTGTCTCTGTTCTTTTTCTATTTAGACTGAGAGGCTTCATCAACACAGGCTCTGAAACCCCACACGGCCCAAGCCCAAACATCTACACTGTAATTTTATAGCCCTGCAGTCCAAGCCCCGCAAGCCCAAGTCAGCTGACCCGGGCTCTGTGACTCAGAGCTGTGTGTTTTGTATTGAAGTGTAGGCATACCCATGGAGTCTGGCAAGCTCTTATATCAGTAGGACTTGTTTGTTTAATTATTTATTTGTTTGTTAGTTTGTTTAACAGCCCATCCGAGGCCTTAAGTGCCCTGACCACATTAAAAGCACAAGCAGTTTGTAATCTGCTCACTGTACAGCCGTCTAATGAAGTCTTAAGTCTCTTTTGATGCTCCATGTCGTTGTCAAGAATCAGGATGGCCTGGTGGGAGTTACTTTGATCCTAAATAAGAAGGCTAAAGAGGGTCTCAGGAAAAGTTATCGCCTTCTTCTTAAGAGCCTGTGTTGTCCCTTATTGCTTGGAAGCTGGGGGTCGCCTCATAGCCTGGAAGGCTGGGGAGGGGTGTGAGGTGAGACCAGTTGGAGACAGAACACCTGGAAATACGGAATAGGTTCCTCGGTCAATCTCTCTCTCCCCCAGTAGGCACAGCTTTTAAAAAGTCAGAGATCTTGTAAACGAATTCCAGTTCATACCAGAGTCATGCTGCTCTTCTTCTGGGTGTATGGTCAATGGGAACATTCATAACAGTTCTGAGAAAAGGCACAGGCTGCAATGGAAGAGCTTTAGCCTGCTGCGAACAGAAGGATGTAGTCCTTAGTCTCTAGCCAGAGGATTCTGCATAGGCTGCATTTGAAGTGCCCATGCCAAGCCCTTAGAATTCCTGGCTGCAGTGCTCTCACTTGGTCGGATACCTGGACACCTCTTCTTTGAAGCAGAAAGTGGAATAACAACAGCAGTCCCTTACATCTGGAGTGTAGGGGGCAGCGGGCCAGTACTTGTGGACATTGGCAGAGCTGAGTGAGCCCCTAGTGCTGGGATATCATAGTGAGTCACAAGTCAGGAGAAAAGTGTACCGGCAAAGCTGTGCATGGAAACTCGGCACTTCAGCAGCTGGGATGGCTGTCGGTCATGGCTGAATTGCTTCAGCAAAGCTGTGTGGGAAACCCTGAAGTGGAGTACCAGAAGGTGCTGCTTGACAAGGTATAGGTGCATGGGCAGAGAACTGGACTAGCAGAGGGTGCCGCAGTGCAGGCAGCATTTAGACGGCCATCGGCAGAGCTGTGTAGCAGTTAGGGCAGTGAGATCATGCCTGCAGTTTATCTGGCTGCAGCTAATGCTAGGAGTCCTTTGAAATCTTGAAACACAAATTGCCTATTCCTTGAAATAAATAAAATGGAAGGAGGCGGGGAGGAAACCGTTAACATCTACCCGAGGAGTCAGATTTGGCCCTGTGTTGCATCTCAAACAGCACAAAGGGAAGCCACTGGCGAAGCAAGTAATGGCCTCAGGCTGGATAACGTTTGCCTTCCTCTGGCCCATTTTTATTTTTGAAAGAGGTATATCTGCTAAGCTTCTTTCGCTGCCCATCTAATCAATGTTAAAAGAACTCCAGATAGCTCCTCAGAGAAAGCCAATGTAAACAAGATTCAAATCAATGCAGAAGCCCCACTTAACTCATCAAGCCTGCCGCAGCCAGAGAAAGTACTGCTGGCGTTGTCTCTTTCGAAGCAGCCATGTTTTGCTCCCTCCATGGAAACTGTCCAGCCCTCCCTGCCCTGGGCTTGTTAGCTGGAATTTGCAACGCGGCCTCTGAGCAGAAACCGCTTCCTGCACCCAGCCAATGAGCTAAATCTGAGCCAGTGAAATGAACAGAGCTACAGCTTCTCTGCAGGATGCCTCTTTATAGGCCTGAAGATCCCCGGCGCTCAGTTGCATGTGGCTGATTATAATATGTCTCTTTAAGATGTTGCTCACTGTACAAGTAACAAACACCATGCTGCCAGCAAGCGCTCTGCAGCCAATTACTCGGCTCTGATCAAGCCGTCAGCGGCTTATTGCTTTGTTCCCCATCTGATAGTGTAAGGGTATGTCTACACTGCAACAGAACATCTGTGGCTGGCCTGTATCAGCTGACTCAAGCTGTGGGGCTATCAAATTACCCAAGATACTCTCTTGGGTCCCAGAGTCCAGGCTCCAGCCTGAGCCCGAACGGTTTACACTGCAATTTTATAACCCCACAGCCTGAGCCCCGGGAGCCCGAGTCAGCTGACGTGGGCCAGCCACATGTGTTTTACTGCAGTGCAGACATACCCTTAGTAAAATGAGGCATGAGGAATAAAGCTTTGGACTTAACTTTCCTTTCATATGGTGAGAAGCCTTGGACGGATCTCTGCTGAAGCACGCTCAGTTGTAATCTGTCTGCCAGTTTGCCCCAAAATCCTCTTTGCATCCTTGCCTTGCCCTCCCCTACTCTCCCATCCCGTCCCGCACCCGATTTTGAGGCTCTTCTCACCCTAGACTGAAGTGTGGGATTTCATAAGGGCTTAAATGGAGAATGCCCTGCTCACCTCACTGCAGGTGATGCCAAGCGCGGACGAAGCACGGACTCAGCACTCTGGAGCTGACCAGCCTTAATTCACCTCACCACCCAACCAGCTGCTAGCACACAGCTGAAATGGAAAAGTAGAATTAACCCTTGGAAGGCCAGCACTGTCTAGGCTGCCTGCCAAATGAGCACTTAGCAGGAGGACATGAATGCAGAAATCCCTGCTCTCTGCAGAACGCCACCCAGTTCTGCAGAAATCCAAGTGTGTTCAGTCCTGCCCATCTGTCCTGAGTCCTCCAAGTTAGTAGCTACACGCCTGGGCTTCCCACACAATCCCCACATCAATAATAAAAGCAGAAGATTAGAAAAGAAATGTCATCTCAGTGAGTTCTTGCCTGGATCTCATGTTTGATTAAACCCACTTCATACGCCCTCAAACTGCTCCATCCCAGTGGCGTGAAAAAAATACGATTTCTGCTAGGAAAAACAATTAGAAATACAATTAGTATTTTAAGAGCCAACTATAAATATTTGAATTCTTTCTCTCCAGGGGAGAGACAGTGATGACAGCTCTCAATTTCTTGTATTGACAAAGGAGGAAACAGTCCATGAAACTGGTCATTTGCTGGAAATTTTTATCTATCATTTCTGAGTGGGGAAAACAACAGAAGCACGAAAAATCAGATTAACTGTCAAACCTTCGTTCACTTTTGCAACATCAGCAATATGCAGTTACTGCAACACTCTCTCTCTCACACACACACATTTAAGCACTTACACAGACACAAAGGCTTGTGTATATTTCAGCCTGGAGAGGTACGCACAGACACACACCTGGACACAAAACCGCATAACTCCAAAGGCAGGCAGGAGCTGAGTGTGCAGTGCCCATGGGAATTGATGGGATAGTCACTGGTGCATTAGAAATGATCTTTTATTTATTTAAAAGACTGGTAAAGTGCTAAGAACAGAAATGTGCTAGTGACTTAAAAGACACTCTCCTCCTTCTTCAAGAGGGACTGAAAGGCTTTTATCTGTCAGAAGCCAAGGACAGGTTTCTGGGATTTTCCTGGTTACTAATAGACATTGTTGGAAGAAAAGTTAAAACGTAGGGTTGCATTTTGCCATTTACACCAGCTGCCCATGCTGGCCTTGTGGGGCTAACAGAAACATGTGATCCTTCTCAGGACACTTCTGGATCTTCGGTCTGTGCTTCGGACATTGTGTCTCCTGTTGTCAGTGCCTGTCAATGTGGTGTTCCCTGCACGCAGGAGGGGAGTTAATGCTTATCCTAATGGCTGGCAGTGTGGTATTCCCAGTACACGGGGGCCCAGTGTGGTGCTTTACCTATTGCCTGCCATTGTGGTATGAGCAGTGAGCAGGGGGCCTAGGGGAGTACTTTACCCATTCCATGCACCTGGCAATCCCCACCCGGTCAAGGCTCTCTGAGATACTCCTTGTGGTGCGGTCAGATCTGCCGGTTGCCCCACAGATCTGTAAAGTCCGTATCATCCTCTCCGCTCTGTGCCATCATCTGTCAGCAGGTGTGACCGAGCAAATGGTTGTGTGCTGTCAGCATGAAATGCCAGCACACTTTAACCCTGGCACAGAGCAAGGCCTTCTTGAAGAAGACATGACACTGGCAGTGTTCTGCAGCCTTCCGTTTATTCCCCCCAGGTTGCTTGGCACCTATGCCTGAGGGCAAGTGCCTGACCAATTTGTGTGTGGGCACCATGCCTTCCTAACAGATGGGCCTGAGGGGAGCAGCCAAGAGAACATGAGTGTGCTTCCAGTGGCCTGTCACGGAGGGAAGAATTGTCCAGACTGACAACACTGAAACAGCTGGAAAGTCTTTGGGCTTCTTCACAGCTATGGGCCAGGGGAACGTGTTTCATTTCCGCCAGTCCTGCTCTGAGCTGCATACCTGCTCTGAAACAGACACATTCCAGCTTCTGCAGCCACCCCAGGCTAGCAGCTGGGCTCGACAACTCAGATGCTGGGTTGTTTGGATGGACAGTGAAATGGGGGAGTGATTCTCTCCCCCTTCTTCTTTCAGGTTGCCTCACACTGGCCTGAATTTCATCCTCTCAGCAGGGACATGCTAACAGCACCTGAATAAAGCCATTAAAATTACACATCTGCAGTGATTTTCCAGGGAAGGGGAAGCATTGATCTGCCTCCGCCATTGAGAAATGAACTAGTACTAGCAGCACCATTTTAACATATGAATTTCTGATCAATAACCTGTTTTCATTGATTCCTTTGCTTGCTGTAATGAACTGATTAAGAGCAATACAGCTGCAAAACCAAGTGCTTTCTACTAACCAAAGTGGTAGCCTGGTCTCCTTAGTTAAGCAAGAAGCCATAGCAATATGCATGCATGCGTGTGTACTCACATACATGCATGAGAGACTGAGTATACCCACACACACGTTAGATATATTACAGATCATGGCTCCATAATTACACACACATAAATAAGTGATGGATAAAAGTCCCCATGTCTTTGAATCACAATGGTCTGACAATAAGGCTCATGCCGGGACTTCTCTGAGAAAACCTGTTTCTCATGTGACCTTCAGCCCTTCTGGTTTTTGCTCATACCTGGAATACTGCAAGACCTGCCTGTCTTGCAGCATCACCTTCTGTCAAGGCTAATTCCCCACTCTGGCACTTCGAGTGCAGAAGGTGGGAGCCCGCAAGGATTCTAAAAATTAATACTGGCCACTCCAGGCTTGTATTAAACTCCCAAGGTTACAGCTTCTCTCTGACCTTGGATGGGTAGATGCTGCCACCACCCAAGTGCAAAAAACCCCTTTGGACCCAGGAAGGCGCACTTGGGAATTCCTTCCTGTGGGGTACCCTCAAGCCCTTTCACCCCCACTCTAGGGAAGAGCTGAGAAAGAAAACAAAGGAAATCAGCTGTTGCCACCAGCTAATTAAACAACATATGCACAAACCTCTTAGGACATAAAAAACCCAATCCTGTTCTTTAAAAAGGTAAATTTTATTAAAAGCAAACAAAAAAAGAAAAATACATCTGGAACGTAGGCTATTGCTAAATTTTAAAAGAGCAAATATAATAATTAAGCATCAAGAATAGTTTTCTTGAGGTCCAGCTTAAAGGTTATAAGCAAAACAAAAGCACCTGGGGTTAGCACAGAGGAGTCCACAAGCCATGAAGAAATAAAAGAGATAAACCTAATCGCGTCTTCCTAGACATTTCCTAATCTACTTACATACCTGGGCTTTTAAATGAGGAGTTTCTAGGTATGATCTGATGGTTTTCCATACCTAGCTTAAAGCTTCTTATAGCATAGTCCAGCCCTGTCCCTGCTCTCTGGGAGAAAAACCACAGACAGACAAAGGGAAAGTTTTTTTCCAATTTTAAAAAGTTCTAGCCCTCCCATTGGCTCTTTTGGTCAGGTGCCCACTCCCTTCCTTTTACCTATGGGCTTTTTTAATCCTTTACAGGTAAAGCAAGTAGAGAACAGCTACTATCAGGGATTTTGTAGATAAGTGGCTGGCTGGGTGTCCATAAAAGGGAGCTACCCATCCCCCATTCATTTATCACACCTTCTCTACAGCATTTCAGAATTTCCATCCAACATCCAAGTGAAAACCAAGATGCACAGAAGTTGCACAAAAATTCCAATTGTGGAAGAAAGTTAGCAGAACATTCTCAAAATGCAGAAAGATGTAAATTTGGTATGAATTTGCCCTGGAGGTTCAGGGCTTTCTTATTTTATCCCGACCAGTCCATTTGTATCCATTTCTTCATCTATCTCCAACTCCATCTACCTCTCTCGTCTCAAGATAAAGAGTAAAAAATGTCGTTTTTCCCCTTCTTAACTGTATTCATTTTGAGTTAGAACTTACATTGGCTGACCCTGCTGTGGCTGAATCTCAATGTCCTCTATATTGAATCCTTCTTCTGAAATTTATTAGATAGCATGGTATTACCCTCATAAAAATGCAATAAATGGCCCTGTTTGCAATATATGCCATAATGATTCTAACCCAGTGGCATTCTTGGAAAGACCTCTGTAAAAATAAAGTGGGAGAAAAACCTAACGGAAATCTTTTGGATAATTAGATTGCTGGAGTGCAGAAACCTTTTGAATCATTTAAAAATCAAAAGGGACCCAGCCTTTAAATCATAGGTTAACAGTGCTTTGGTACAGTTGCAAAATTCTGCAATCTTGCCATATCGTCTTTGAACTGTGTGTATATTAAAAATCCCCAGCGACCACTGAAACGTATGTCTCTTTTATGTCTTTCCCTTTGCTTTCTCGTCAGTTTGAGAAGTCAGTGGGCTTGCTTATGGTATCACCTTAGTGTAAACTAGGAGTTACTCCACAGGAGTCAAAAACATGACACTGATGTAAAGCTGGTATACGTAGCAGGGGAATCAGGACCAGCGTATTTGACTTCTGCTCGTGCTGCCCAAAACATTGTCTTCCTAGAAATGGCGGATGGGTTCCTGTTGCATCTCATTTTGTGTCACGTAACCTGCTGTAACCCCAAGCGTCACACGACCTGCACGGCTTCACATGCTAAGTATCGGAGAGGTTCTCTCCTACTCAGGCTTCGTCTACACTTGGAGCTGGGTGGGGTTGATTCCCAGCTCAAGGACACGTACTCGTCTCATCAAGCTAGCATGCTAAAAATAGTAATGTAGCCGTGGTAGTGCGGGCAGCAGGGATAAATCTGCCCAGACCCTGTGGGCACATCCTCGGGGCTACTAGCCGATGCTGCTGCTCGCCACTCCCTGTGCTACTGCAGCTACACTATTTCTTGAGTGTGTTAGCTCGATCAGAGCTAGTGCGAATAGGTCTGCTCAAGATGGGAACCACACCCCCAGTTCCAAGGGTAGATATAGCCTAAGAAATAGGTACCTCCGAACATAGCTGCACCAAACAACTCCCAAGTGCTCTGGCTTCCACCGTAATGCCACAGAGATTGCTGCCAATCCCAGTCCTTGTGGCTGCTTTCTAAAGCCCTATCAACTCTAGGAAGATTTTGCAAAACATTCCCACCATGGTTAACAGTGGGAGAGCTGAACTGATGCTAGCAATGGCGGGGACTGTTTGCAAAATCTCCCAGGCTTATGAGTCTGATCCTGCATAGGGGTCTGCTACAATGGACCCATGTGGACTCCCAGTGATGTAAGCGTGGCTCCTCACAGAAGCAGCTTGCAGGACTGCAGCCTTAATGAGCAACAGCCATAATCCCAGTGCATTGGTGAGGGATCCTGTCACTTTAAGAGAGGCTGTCCTTTATGTAAAGTCTCTCCGGGTGTGAGTGTGTGTGTGTACGTGCGCTGAGGTTTTGAGTAGCTGAATGTTGTGTATATAATATGCTGTGGGGAGAGAGGGCGAGTGTATGTCTGTGGATAAATGTTGTTTGATATGACAGGGGTGGAGAGGAGGATAAGAGTGAGTATGCGTTTCTATTTCTCCGTGTTGTTACAGTATGCTGTGCTGTGAGTGTTTGGGAGAGGCAGGCTGGGAATGTCGATGTGTGTGTGTGCCATGGGGGCTGAAGGTACATGTGAGATGAAGGTGGTAGTTCTGTGAGAGTGTATGTGTGTACGTGTGTGTGTTTGTGTCTAGGTGATATACATATAGTTAATAGTCACTGGATTTATTTGCCTCATTTTACACTACTAGCTTGAATTTGCCTCTGTGACTTCTGAAATTCAGCCACAGGGAAAGACTATATATTTTTTACCATACCTGGATTACATGTCATAAAATGTTTGGCACATTGATTTAAAATAGATGTGACAATACTTAAAAATATCTCACATGGTATGAAACGGGTCACATTTTACTGCATTTGAAATCTATGGTGTGGCACGAAATAGCCTGCTAGATACAGAGAACCTCTAAATTAGTGAAAGTGTTTAATAAATAGAAGATATACCAACATGTGTAAAATACCCTGGGCCAGAGTCAGAGCCCCAGTAGGGCCCCTTTATGGAGTGTATGTGGTGTAAGGGGGCTGAAATAGACTTCATGGGACTTCATCCCACTCCCCCTCTCATACCCCAGCATATGAAGTCCTGGGGGCATGGCCAGGGGCAGGAGGGGGTAGATTGGTTGTGGGAGAGGGGATGGTCTACCGTGCTAGGCTGATGTGATTAACAGCAGCCTCGGGGTTGATGTAATTTACTTGAAGGGACACTCTGGCCCCTGGAGCTGTACCTAAATCTGAGAAAATAAAGCCACCTTAGCGCCACCTCTTCTGGGGCTCCTGAGAAGCACAGCACAGAATATGGCCTGCTCAGTCATGCCACAAAGCTGCTGACTTCCATGGGTAAAATTTTCAGAATCACCTAAGTGATCTAGGAGCCTTTTCAAACATTACTTAGGTATTTAGATGCCTAAGTCTCATGGCAAGTCAATTTCAAAGCCAACTAAACATTTTATGAAAAATTTGTGAGCTGCTCTATTGTTGTGCTTAAACTAATGACCACAAGCTGCATGAATGTGAAGGGAACATAAAACATAAAAATCCTGCGTGCGAAATGACTGAAGAAAAGTGGGCAACATAATTTGGAGAGATGAGAATGTAGAGTCAAACTGCTTAATTCTATACTGGAGGTGGGGGAAGGGCAATGGGGACTGATGTGGTTAAGTAGGGATGTAAAAATGAGTGTAAATAATAAGTAGAAAAGAAAAACAAAACAAAAAGAAAAGAAAAAATCCTTTCAAGAATATAAACAATCTAGTAAAGAGGGGCACTAGGAGATCCAGAAAAATAAGCAAGCTCATCTTGGAGAGAGAGAGATTCATGATGGGAAGAGCAAAGCAACACAGGATGATGAATTGCAGGGAATCTTTCAACTAACAAGAAAGGACTCATCAAATATATCTGCAGCTGACACAAGGCAAAAGGGAAAATTGGTTCAATTGAAAGCCATCAAACAAAAAACCAGTCAACCAACCAAAAAACCAGCAAACCTTAGTGCTGAATTGGAGACAGGGGAGAAGTAGGAAGATGCATAGAGCAGGTAGAGATGGTTGTTGTTGTTTGCGGCTTCCTCTTCGCCGAAGAAGGAAGAGAGTGGAAAATTGTCCCTTTGGCTGAGATGAGATCTTCTAGTCTGGGAAGCAGAGAACTGTAATGAGAGTGGATGGGACATCCAGGTTAGTGTTGCATGAAGCCCAAGTATTGACCACTGTTTAGCAGTGACGACTCAGGACTCCTACAGCTCTAAAAAGGATCTTTAATGTAGCAGAGAAAGGCGGGACAAGAACCAATGCCTGGAAGCTGAAGCCGGATGCATTCAAATGAGAACTGGGGCACAAATATTTAACAGGGAGGGTGACTAACCACTGGAACAAACTCCCAAGAGAAGTTGTGGATTCTCCATCTCTTGAGGTCTTCGGATCAAGAGTGGAGGCCTTTTGGAAGATGTCAAACCCAAGGTATTGAGCTCAATCCTGGGTAAGTGGGTGAAGTGTAATGGCCTGTGCTATCCAGGAGGTCAAACAAGATGATTGAGTGGTCCTGTAAACATTACAAATCGGATTTCTGGGTTCTGTTCCTGACTCTGAGATTAACACACTGGGTGTTTTGGGGCGAATTCCTTGCCCTCTCTGGGGCAGACTGGGAGAGACTCACACTGGGACCCACCAATGCAGACTCTCCATTGGCCAAAGAGAATGCTATTGAGTGACACTTCCCTATCCCACCAAGGGCTTCTCAGCTTTCTTCTACAGCAGTCCTCTCAGTCCCTGTAGATCCCAGGGAGTATCACCAGGAACGTAACCCTGCTCTCCATGACAGCGCTGGAGCACCCAACCCTGTCTCCTCAATACCTGAAAGAACTAGTGCCTGCTGCCCGGCATGAGAGCCATGCTGGCTTGCGCACCAACGGTGTTTGAGCATGGCATCTCTACTACGTTGACCCTAGGAACCACCCCACTGATGCAGTTGCAAAGTGGAGCCCTCTTTTGCTCAGGGTGCTTCCCACTGTGGGTGAATTCAGGGCCCGGGAGCAGTAAGTTTCCCCTGGTTAAGGAGGAAGAAGATGGAAGAGCTGAGGCCCATGGGAGTTCTGTGGGAAAGCGGGTAGTGAAGGGTGAGGGGAAAGTTAGTTCAAGAATCTAGGGCCTGCTAGGTGACTCTTCCACTCGTAATGTTTTGTAAGGCCAGCCAGTAGCGCAGCCAGGTCCAGAGTGCAGGGGGAGCGGCGCTATAAAAAGGCGCCTCCCCCTGTACTCACCCGGCGGTGCTCCGGGTCTTCAGGGGCACTTCGGCGGCTCACTCCGGGTCTTCGGTGGTACCTGCCGCCGAAATGCCACCGAAGACCCGGAGCGCCGCCGGGTGAGTGTAAGAAGCGGCGCTTAAAAAGAAGCGGCACCTTTTTTTAGTGCTGCTAAAAAAAGGCGCCGCTTCTGCTCAAGGGGGAGCGGCCGCTCCCCCTGCTACCCCCCTGGCTACGCTAATGGCGCTACCATTAGGCGCCTAGGGTCGCCTAATGGTAGCGCCGGCCCTGATTGCATGACAAGCTGATGTTTATATCTGCAGGGTGGGTATCATAAGGTGTGCACCTGGAGGTGATTTGTTAATTAATGGTGTCTGTTTCCAGTGGGAGGGGGCTAAATTGTATATGTACAAAGGTGAGGAGATAGCACAGTGCAATTCATTCTGAGTGAGTTGTTTGGGCAAGATAGAAGAGACCAGTTTAAGCTCCAAGAGGAGAGGGATTAGGTTAATATTCCACCAAACAAACAGCATTCCTGCTTGGTTCCTATTTAAAAGTATATACCAGATAATCCTTCCTGGATCTCTACAGAGCTACACTGAGATCGGATCAGCTAATCAATGACCAGACACGAAAATCACTGTCTTCCTCATAAATTTGGCAGACAAGCTCTCTGGCCAGTTGCCTCATGCTTCCCAGCACAAAGCTGCACTTTGATCTGTTTTTCAGTTTGAAATCCCGCCTTCAATCCATTATTCACCACCATCACCAGAGCTCTGCGCTTGAGTCCTGATGGGAATGGATTGGCTGCACCGCAGCCTTCTCATGCTGCTACTCCCTAATTATTTACTGTTCACATTCTGGTGACAGCCTGTATAATGCAATAATGTTTAGGAGCAAATAGTATACACACAATAAACGGCTTTCAGCTTTGGTAAATGCTTTAGCTTTTGCTTTGCTGTTTACCTGACCTGGCAGCCATTTATTGCTCCTTCAGCTACTCACTTCTAAACATTATGGCTTAATTACATTTTAGGAAAGTGGCACTTCAGAAATATGGACTTTGCAGTTACAGTCAGGGAGTGTGTTTACTTGGGCCCTGTTTCTACACAGGATAGTGCAGATTATTTGTACTCTGCTTCCTTTAGTTAAATAATAAAGTTGAGATATAAATCTACAGCAGAGGGAGAGGCATAGCCAAGAGACGGCGATTCAGTAAGGTGTAGCTACAGTAAGGCAGGAGCTGCAGAGGAGAAGGATCCTGCATGTTACTGCACCCAAGGTCTGATCATGGACTATAATGATCCAGAGGCAACAGGTCTCACAGGGTTGCAAAAGTCAGCCTGCCTCTCCCACTGACTGAGCCAGTAGGAGTCATGGTTGCATCAGGTTCATTTTACCTGCATGCACCAGTGGCATTTTAAGAGGAGCACTGGAAAATGTAAAGAACACCAGCCTGTTAAATAAGGGTCAGGGAACTTGGAAAAATTGAAGAATGAATGATGGATTTGCTCCGCGTTGTGCACGTGGACTAGGGTCACGCATAGATCTGGGTCTTGTTAACCCATGACCCAGCCAAAGTAGACAAATTCAAATAGAGTCTAGCAGCTAGATTTCTTCCTCCATTCCCCAGGGCAGGACTCGTATCCTGTAATTTACTCTGATGGTATGTGGAAATGAAAACAAAGGGAGCATGAAAACAAAAGCTCTCTGCTCTGCAAGTCCAGTAATCGAAAACTCCTGACGCTAAACAGAAATGAAAACGTTAATGGCAAACACCCAAAGTAAATGTATTTCATATGCACAGGACAGCTATTGGCTGAGGAACACACATTTCACCTGAGTTACAGTGGAAGGAAAATGAAAAAAACATTACAGGCGGGAAGAAAGTGGATTTGCTTCCTGCTGAGTCCAATCCAGCTCCCTGTCACTAGTAGCTCTATTTGGCTCTCTTTGCAATGGGCCCACCCAAACTGCAACACCAGATCAATGATTTCCACATTGTCTAGGTCCATCATGTTAGAGGCTGGATGGTCCATGGCAGTAGATTGCATGTTATAACAAAATGGGACGTTTTTGTGACAGTTGGTGTGGCTAATACTCAGTTCATCTGTGGTACTGTTACACTCGCTAGTGGATTGGAGGTGCTATAAAACCATGGGGTCAAAGTCACCCCTCTGAAGTGAAGCATAAATCTGGCCCCTTAGCAGAGTTGTGCATAATCTGCTGCATTCAAAGCAAGCAAAACTCGGCAATTTCCACAGAGTTTCCGTTTTGGGTTTACTGAACTCAAAAACCAAATGAGTGCAGAACCCCTTGGGAACCCAAATGGACAAAGTATTCACAAGTTCCTTTGTCATGAATGGAGACTCCCAGAGATCCCACAGCTCTGAACATTCATGTTCTTATTACAGCTTCTAGTGTCATTATCCTGCTGCGGGTTGATCAAAACCTGAAGTAACTGGGCTTGGGCAAAGCTCACACAAACAGTTCCGGGAAGGTTGGTGTGAGGGGCTGCAGCTTGTTAGTACTGCAGTAGCTCCTCGAGGTCCCAGGCAGGACTGCCCCCTGTGTGCAAAGCACTGTACAAACATATAGTAAACGACAGTCCCTGCCCCGGGGAGCTTACAGTCCTAAATAGCTGCCTCCTGATGCAAATCTCCCGTGCCAGTTTCTACAGCTTGTCCGCTATTGGTGCAAGGAAAATATGTCCGGGTGTCACAATGAACTAAGGAAATAAAACTTTTAGCGCTAAGGGGAGAGTGGACGCAAAGTGAGATGGCTCAAAACTAGCCTGGACAGTAGAATGACGGGATCTCGGTCTCCCTTCCTTACACCAGCGGTGTCTAAGTAAGAAGGTAAGATGCCTTCTGACTCCTGCTTCCAGGTCAGTCTTGCCTAGGCAGAGCCAGCTGGGGGGAAGGCTTGAGCAAGGCTCTCTTAACATGAAGCAGTTTTCAGAACAACATGCTGTGGGGGATATTTTTGGGAGCCTTTTACTGCCCATCTCTGTGACTGACGGAGAGCAGCCTTTAGCTTTGTCCCCAGGTAGAATTGCCACAAGCAGAACTGGCATCAGGTGTGGGGGCTGGGATCTGAGAAAGTTTCTGAGCTGGCACAGGAGGGGCAGGGCTGGAACTCTGTCCTCTCAGAATCGACAGTATCACTGCGGCACATCACTTGGGTTCAGCACAGGCAGCACCAAAGTCCTGGAACAAGGAGCTCCGGTGATTTCAGCGCGAGTGACTAACTCCACAGAGCCTCATGTTAAACAATGTCAACTTTGCTGAGTGCTGGGGCACCTGAAGAACTAAACGGCAGCCCTGGTTTAAAAGCAGCCTGTTTGGTGCCAGACTGACAGCACAGGGGACTCTAGACTTCTCTCCTCAAGCCGGTACAGCACAAGTAGCAGCAATGGAACCTCCCCCATTCCGTCCTCTACTATTGTGCCTCATCTTACACCTGTAGGGACCACTTGTATCTATCCTAGGTACTTATCTGGGCTGTTATCCTAATATCTGATCACCTCACAATCTTTAATGTGTAACATCCCTGCGAGGTAGGGAAATGCTGCTGTTTTTACAGATGGGAACGCAGGACACAGGAACTAAACGACTTGCCAGAGACATTGGTGGCAGGGCAGTTTATTGAATGTGGGTCTTCTGAGCTCTTGGCTAGTGCCCAAGCCACTTGGCTAAGGGATTCTGAGGAATGAGGGGTCAGTCTCCATTGACCTTTCCAGCCCCTGACATCTCTGCTGGGACTGCCAATGTCTACAGTGCATTTAGGCCCCGATTTTTCGAGGAATACAGTCATTGCTGTGCTCAGGGTGCGATGCCCGGCTGATTAAGGGGCCTTTTTGGAGTTCGTTAGCAGGACTCATGTGACATCCTCAGGGCCACACAGGTAGCATATATACTGTGTGGATGCGGCCCACATAACGCATATGAGGCCCACAATGGTAAATAGGTTGAGAACCACAGGACTAGACTGTTCTGTGCCACAGGAAGAAAACAGGAGGGACCAAGTGTGCCAGTGCCTGAGGCCCCCTCAGTGGCAGGGAACTGATGAAATGAGATATACCCAGATAATCCTGGCATGTGACCTGCACCCACACGCTGCAGAGGGAAGCAAAATATTCCAAGGTCATTGCCAATGTCTCATTTTCAAAAGGGATTTAAGTGATTAAGTAGCAGCCAAAATCCCATTGACTGTCAATGGGCATTCAGGCAACAGACTGCTACTAGGGATCCTAGCCCTAGACAGGGCCTTGCTTTTATAACTGATCCTGCTTGCTGATGGTGGGGTTTGAAGCCCAGGATTTATACAGCTAAAACTAAGAGATTAAATCCCCTAGCTGCCAGCTGCAGTAGACTCATTAACTTCTGATACTTCTACTGTGGGTTACATAATGATGCCAAGCGAAAACCTGATGCAGTATTCAAGTGCTTTCAACTGACCCTCCAAAGCTGATGTAATGTGCAAACCTAGAGCACATCAGGTGACTATACTGATGGAAGGGACCAACTATTGTTCCTGTTAATAGATCATGAGAGACCTGCTAAAAAAACTCCAAAAAGAAGGGGCTGGAGGAAAACAGATGAAAGCAATATCCATTAGGGAAGAACATTCAACACCATGAATTATTGTGTTGATTGGAGGAAACACCATAAATTCCTCTTATTAAACTTCCTGATGCACAATATGAGGCAGAGACTAATTACTTAAAAATAATATACAGAAATGTAGCAGGAATACAGAATGTCTGGTTCGCTGGCCCCAGGGAAATCAGCCTAATGCTTAGCGAACATTGGACAGTGAGCGTTGTTGTTTTTTCAATGGCCCCTAAACGATACCATTGGGACAGCTTATAGCACTGGGTGTTTTATATCAGGAGTTCTTTATGGCTTCAGTTGTTTTTAATGCAAAGAGAGATTCTCTATAGAACTCAGCTGCCTTGTGTTGGACAACGATGGTCCGGGGTTAGGGTGCTAACCTAGGATTAGGAGACCTGTGGTTCATTGCCTGCTCCATCAGAGGCTTCCTTCATGAGCTTGAATAAGCCACCTGAATTCTCCATTTCTGAAAAAAGAATATAGCACTTCCCTGCTACAGCGGGAGTGGGATACTACGGTAACGGGAGCCAAGTATGTAACTAAGATAGGCAGATGGGGGAAAGCATTCCTTTCCCTGTCCTCACTCCTCCATGTTGCCTTTGACTGGCTGTTTACGGAAGCAGTGAGGGTAGTGGTTACAGTGGAATATGTGGGTTCTAACTCACCACTCTGCCACTCACCACTGGGTGGATTTAGGTGGGTAACTTTGTTCCTCTGAGACTCAGCTTCTCCAAACTCCACTTTGTGCAAAGTTCTCATCACCCAAATTTGGGGCTTGGATACCTTGGCCATGTCACTTTTTTCTCTCTCCTGCCATCTACCTTCAAAAGCTCTTCCCCCACAACACACATAGAAATCAACGCCCCTGAAATTAATCAAGCACAGCAGCACATCCCAGGGACAACTCTGAGGCAAATGCCTTGGTTCGTAGTGAATCTACAGTAACCACACGCACCCTCCCAAGGCAGATAAAAGCAGAGTCCATCTTCTAGTGGACTGGCCCACTGAAGCAGAGCCAACAAACGACACAAATTGGATTTTCTACTTGCCGGTTCTCTCTCATTTTTAGAAAATCTTCTTCTTCATCATCTTCTTTTTAATATTAACCAGAATTAAAGTTAAATGTGAAGTCGAAACAATAAGACATGGAAATCGCAGAAATAACTTAATTAAGTTTTTAAAGATTTCCATGCTTGAATAAATTAGCTTCTCTGCAAATGTCACAACAGTCAGAAAAAAATGGTAATCAATGGAGCACAATGCAACTCTGCTCTTTATTTAAATGAAAGCTCCGGTGGTGCATTTCCTTTCACTGCTTCCCTCGCCCCCACTTCCATCCTGAGGGCTCCAGGGGAAAAACTCCAAAAGTTGACCATCAGCATTTTTCATCACTGAAATGATCTGGAGAGATTTAATTTGCTGTTATACCAGCCAGTTCTGGTTTGCATATACAGAGTCCTTCTGTAGCTTGAGAATCAAACAGCTTCTCAGGGAAAACTGTGTGAAAATTTGCTGCATGCAGTTAGCAGAAAGAAGGTGGAGGGAAGATCATTACTTTTGTAAAACAATTTTGCTAGTTATGTGAAAAATTTGGTGGAGTGAGCTTGAATTTTGTTTGCAGTTTCTATTATGGTGAAAGGCACTTTGCTTTCAGCACATGAGCAAGGCTTCCCAGTGTAAAACAGCTTCCGTATTCAGCACTGCATGGAGGGGATGTGACTTGTGAGAAAGGCTCAGGTAAAAACAGAAAAATTAGGAAGTGTTGCGAAATGAATACCCATTTGATGGGAGTATCACTCCCACAAAGTTCTCAAAGATCCGTGGTTTGGAAGGAGGAAGTTAAGAGTTGGCAATGGCTCCTCCATCCAGTTCACGCCTAACCGATTCTGAAAAAGTAGAGGCGCAGTGGTGGGCGGTACCTAGTCTCAGGGTGCCTTTGAAAATGCAAGAGGAATGAGTAATTGCTTTACAAACTTTGGTGCTAAATTGACAGAGGTTGGAACTGAAGCTTTCTATAGTCATATGTCGAGGGCACTGCCAGCTTCCCACCCTGTGCCCTAGTAAATGTGCCTGAATATTGTCATACACAAAGGGGCTACTTCTAAAAGGGAGAAGACAGTCCAATCTACAGGGTCCTTTCAGTTCTTGGTCCCTTTGTGAAGGCTGCTAAAGAGGAGGCCAGTTGTTTTGTGACATAGACACCTGTCCCCCTGAACATCAACACATTTCACATAGGAAACCAAACAGCCATAGATGAGAGCAGCTTTCAGTTATTTCTGTCCTTGGTCAGACTTGAACCTGTGACCTAGAAAAGATAAAAGGCACCATATTCTAGCCTACTGTTAAACTCTAGGGTTATCCAGGCTACTTAGGGAAGGGTTCTGAGATACAAAGTGAACTGTCAGTGGTGTTAGACGGCACCTCAGACCCCTCTATCATACAATCAATCCCCCTAAAAAATAATTTTCCAGAGGGGGATCTGCCTGGCGATAATTTGGGTCTATTCTGAGGTCTTTAGACCATTAAGGTCCATACTGGAACTATAGTAAAAGAAGAAAGAAGTTATTTCTCAGCACAGGTAATTCCTCACGTTTCCTATTGTATTTTCAAGGCAGTGGGTATATAGAACGATTCTAGAAACAACAGCAGCAAATAATCCATGTGTGTAGCTGTGTGACCAAGAAACCAAAACAGGAATTCAAACCCAAGTTCCCCCACTTGGCATAGACAATCGGACAAGTATATTTTCAATCTATTTGCGATATATTTGGATAACTATAAAGACAAGCTAGTAAGCTGCCTTTCTTTCCTATTGGAGTTAACTTTTGGAGCGGGATTTCTGCTGTCTTTCAGATACAGTATGACTTATGCTTTCTAATACACCAAATTAGGCATGTAGGAAATTGTTCCAAGGCCATATTGAGTGTCCTAGAGGAATCAGTGACCAGAACTAGAATCCCAGGAGGAAGAAAATGACTGCCAGATTAAAAGGGGAGAACAAGGACATTTCTTCTTTGACTCAGCAGCCAATTAGATTTCCAGCACCACAAAAGTGAAGGGCAAACTGTTAGCTAATGGCTCTTGCCGCCAATCCCATTACCAATGATGTCATGCTAAGCTCACAGCACTGAGGTAATGCAGCTGTGAGGATTCCATGGGGAAATCTTGGTGGAAATATAAGAAGCCTACAAAGCAGCAAAAGGCCTGGCAAAGTCAGGGGAATTGGAATCAGAGTCAGGCTGAAAGCAAATGTGCTAGACAATTAACATTTTCGTAGGGAACTGGATTCTACTTTAGTTGGGGGCATTGCATTGTTTATTCTTAATACCTCTTCTTTTACAATGTTTTTAATAGTGAATTTAGCGCTGGTGAAAGTCAATGGATTGATTGTCCTGAAGAGAGAAGTGCCAGGAGGTCAGACTAGATGATCACAATGGTCCCTTCTGGCCTGATAAACCATGCACTGCTTGTTCACAGTGCTACAGTATAGGCAAGGGTAGTGACAGCTTTCTACGTACACTGCTCTGCACCCACCAGGGTACTCCAAATATGACCTGTATGGACTGCCTTTAAAGATCTGATCCAAAGTGCACTGAAGTCAATATAAATCTTTCCATTGACATCAGTGATCAGACCAATGTCAAAGGCTCAAGCAATTCCTGGCCTCTATGCTGAGATTAGACCCAATCTTGTTCTCACTGAAATTGATGGCAAAACTCCCATTGACTTTAATGGTGCATGATCAGCCCCATTGTCAAAAAAGGGAGTTAATTAATCACAGCTTGGCTGATAGGTCTTATAAGGTGAATACCTGGCCCACTAGCACTTGCACTGTTACTTGTATCTCTAGTAATGGAAAAACAAAAATCAGCCAGTGGGAAAATCGATGAAATTATTAGATATAATTAAGGCTACGCTTGGCCCAAAGTGTGGTGTATTGGGGCAAAGATGAGAGAGAGCAGAACAATTTGTGTAGTTACAGATAGGAAGTACAGATCAATGTGATGAATCACATTCATCCATGTTTGCAACTAGAGCGGACTGACAAACTGGAAAAAAAATCATGAGAGTGTTGCCAGTTTTTTTTAGGTCTAAATAGCAAATTTTGATGAAAACAGGGCCAAAATTGCAAAATGCTAAAAAAAAAAAAAAAAAAAAGTGTCCTGGAATTATTAATGACCGTGTGCTGCGCTGTAGAATTCTTTCAAATATATATATTTTTAAACTTTGCAGGATTTTTATTTGCCAGTTCTTGATCCAAGAAACTTATTTCAAGTTTAAAGAAATGCCTTATGTCCTGCAGCTAGCACTGCTGATATTTTAGGTGCTGTACAGAAAAATAAGAAGGCAAGTCCCCTGTCTTAAGGAGCATGCAGTTTCAATTAAACTAGTAAAAAATGGATCAGGTCCATAGTTCTTTTCTATTTTTAGTTTCCAGACTTTTATTTTGCGTTGAATTTAGGTTCCCAAAGGACAGGAACTACAGATTTTCTTCCCCTTCTGGGTATTATTTTTTAAAAGTTGTTTTTAAAAAGCTCCAGACAAACTGTTTATCTGAAAGGCAAAAGCTTGGAAAATTACACTTGTCTTAATTGAAGATAAATCTTTCTTCCTCTTGCAAAATTTGGGCCCACTCTTATTAATGACCCCTTTGGAGCTGTGCCCAGAACACAAAGATATCATCTCCTGATTCGGGTACTGAGGTTGCAGCTGATCCTGAACAAATATCAGAATTATTTAATAATTATTTTGTGAAGTCTGCCAATGACATGTCTGTTCATCAGGCTAAGAAGCACCTATTTATCAGCAGGCCACATGAAGGGGTCTGATTACTGTAGATGGCTTTTCTGGCAGGAATTGGTTTCTCTTCATTCTCTTAACGTTTCAGGGGATCACATTCGATGAATTCAAATTAAATTAATGGCCGACTGTAACTGTTGGCAGATCCTGACTGGGAGATGGTGGTGTTTCTCCCAATTCAATCCAGAGACATGACAAACAGAACATTATTGTTTATTATTTTGATCATGGTAGCATGTAAAGACTCCACTGTGCTAAGCCATTGTATATGTATCTACTTGCCACAAAGTGCTTATAATTTAAATAGACGAAAAGTGGGAGGGGAAACAGAGAGAGATGAAGTGACTTCCCTAATGTGACGAGCAGAACCAGGAACAGAACACAGTCTCCTGACTCCTAGTCCAGTTCCCTGTGCATTAGACTCTCCTGGTTTTCACAAGAACTGCAGAACTGTAACTTGCACATAGCAAAGCTGGCAACATTCTGCCACACAGAGTGAAAACCAGATTTATCCCTCTTGCTTGGATTACCCAGGTACAGAGGGCTGGCCAGGTGGGCTCTGAGTGAGCTCCCCGCCCCCGACAATAATAAGTCAATGGGGGAGGCTTCTAAAAATAGCATCAAGTGCCAATTCACGGTGGAGTCAATGGAGTTCCAGCAGAGCTAGATCAGGCCCAGCATATCTTAACAGGCCTGGTGCGATCAAGGCAGAGTATCAAATGCTGATATAGTGAACTGGCTCTACACGCATACAGAGAGCTGGAACATCACTGGGACCTGCACTTTGGACTTTGTGCACCAAAAGTACCCATGAAAGGTCCAATCCAATGCCCTTTAAAGTCAATGGGTGACTTTGCACTGGCTGCAGTGAGTATTGGATCTGTCCCTAAGGAAGAAAATCCTTTAGCAGTGTGCAAGTGGCCTGTTCTGACCCGCACCGGTGCCTCGATTCAGGAAGGTACATAGTGACTTCTTCAGTGGGACTTCTTCAGTAGCGTAGCCAGGGGGGGAGTAGGGGGAGCGGCCGCTCCCCCTTGAGCAGAAGCGGTGGAAGCGGCGCCTTTTTTTAGCAGCACTAAAAAAAGGCGCCGCTTCTTTTTAAGCGCCGCTTCTTGCACTCACCCGGCCGTGCTCCGGGTCTTCGGCTGCATTTTGGCGCGGGGTACCACCAAAGACCCGGAGTGAGCCACCGAAGTGCCGCCGAAGACCCGGAGCGCCGCCGGGTGAGTACAGGGGGAGGTGCCTTTTATAGCACCGCTCCCCCTGCGCTCCGGACCTGGCTGCGCTACTGGACTTCTTACACACTTATGGAAGCGACAAAGAGTCCTGTGGCATCTTATAGACTAACAGACGTATTGGAGCATAAGCTTTCGTGGGTGAATACCCACTTCGTCGGATGCAATACTTATACTACATACTTATAGTGACCCACGTGCTCAAGTACCTTCCCAAGTCAGTGTTTGGGGACAGACTGAAGAGAGAAACTAAGCCACTGTATTAAACTGGGACGTGTAGTCTCTGTGGGTGCATGTCTGAATTCAAGAGGAGAGCAACGTTTGTGGCACTATAGAATGCATGTGCAGTATTTGTCTCATGGATTTCTCATTGGCCTTCTCGAAAAGGATGTTCTGTTTAAACACTAAAGTCGATTATCTCTGAGCATCAGCCACAGGAAGCTGGCCCTGTTCCTGTCTCCACCAGTGCTCACGTGTGCTGCTGCTCACCTCCGGGCCTCGTCCTTTCCAGGGAAAGCAGCCCAAAGCCCCTTACAAAACTGTCTGACGAATGCCCCTTGGCTGTCCTGTTTGTATAACTGTTCACAGGAAGCCTTGCCTTTCATTTCCTTAATCTTAAATTGCATCAAAAAGGCAGAGATTAGAGGTAAAACCTCAATAAAAGACTGAACAAAAGCCTGTGCCCAGATCGGATCCTCACACCGAGCTTTGCCTTGTTTTTTTCTCCTCTTGTCTGACAGACGCTCAGTCTGAACCTTGGGGGGGGGAAAAAAAACCCAACCCTAAGATTAAAACACTATTTAGAAAAGGCCGTGCCAGTTTGAAATCACTTGTGGTTCATACATTAAACATCAAATGTACATTAACTTTGAATTATGGTCATGAAAAGCAAATCCTTTAATACCGGTTTTTGTGTTCCGCTAGCTGAAGCTTAGCATTAATGGTCCCTTTTCCCCCCCAACCCAGTCAATGGAATACTACTTTTCTGCCTTTTATTATTTCTTCAGCATTTGCCAATGTTCAAATGTTCATGCTCTGGGAAAAAACACACGCACAAAAGCTGGGAGAGTCAACTCTCAGTTTGGTTGGGCTGCTTATTCACCCGTTGCCAGTACCTTCAAAGATTTTTCAAAACAGGGGGTTGCAGTTACCAGCGTTTCTCTGGCTGGTAGGAGAGGGTGCCATGTAGTACGGTCTCCTTGCTCCCCGTGAACAGGTAGAGTGATGCATCTGAGAAAAAGAGAGACAATCAGCAAGGTCTTTTCCTCAAAAAATAATGGGCCTAGAATTATGCTGATCATCAACTCCCAGGTTTGTAAAAAGAAAACAGAAGCAGCAGAAAATTCCAGCTTGTGGTTCAACTTGGTCCTCTCTAGTTATGGGAGGGATAGCTCAGTGGTTTGAGCATTGGCCTGCTAAACCCAGGGTTGTGAGTTCAATCCCTGAGGGGGCCATTTGGGGATCTGGGGCAAAAATTGGGGATTGGTCCTGCTTTAAGCCGGGGGTTGGACTAGATGACCTCCTAAGGTCCCTTCCAACTCTGATATTCTATGATTTTTCTATAAAACTCATCACTGCAGCTTCTAAGGAATTCAAAGCTTATTTATATCAGTGTGAGTCTTTGCATCGACTTCAATGGGCTTTGAATCAAACCCTCAGTGCAGGATAGGTAAATGAGAATTGCATGGACAGGTAGCAGAGGACATTATTATTAACCCTTCTGATTCTGGACGTAGAGCCTAGAGTAATGGAGGTGGTGGAGCTAAGCCAATTATTATAGCTGAGTGTCTGGCCCCATGTATCCAAGATCCTTCAGCTCTAGAATTTATGCTCTTGGTGGACTTTCAGGGCATGCTGAAAGGTTACGTTCCTAGGCTTTTCCTGAGAGAGGGAGCAGAGCGAGGGAATGTCTCTGATTTTATGGAGTTGGGCAGCACTTGAGTTTTGATGGTGCATCAGCTCTGTATTACTTCTGCAGCATGTCTCTTCAAACTCGAATTGTTTTTGTGCTTAAGAGCTTGAAACAAGCACCTTGTAGGCACCACAGCAATAAATAATAAATCCAAACCTGCATCATCTTCCTAAAATAACACAACAGTTAAAGGAAACCATAACGTAAGTGACAATAAATATAAAGAAATCAAAGCAGCTTCACTCTTTGCTCTGTCAGATGTTTTCTTGGGTGACAATCTTTTAAAGAAAAGAAAATGTTGTCTTCAAATGGCACCTGGAAGGAAAAGAACCGAACGCCCCGCACCAAACGGACATAATTAATTCCAGGCACTGAGGCAGGGCTTTTGTGTTTTCTGCTTTTATTTCAGACCATTATTGAAAGTTGTCAGGACTAGTCTTGCTTTTCTTTTATTATTATTAATAATACTAATGTGTAAATAACGTGCCCTGGGAGTATTCCTGACATGCAGTGCCTAATCCCGAGAGATTAATTTATGAATGCAGCATAGGGCGAAGCTGACTCTCAGCTACTGTAAATTGCTGTCAGTTAGAAGCAAACACACCATCCACAGCAAAACAAAGAGGCATCCAACAGCATTGCTGGGAGGCACAGAGGAACAGCAGCCCAGTAAGATAATAAGAATCATATTTTTACATTTGTGCAGCATCTTTCATCCCAATGGAGCCGAAACATTTTGCAAACTAGACTCAAGTTCTTTCTTTATCCCCAGCACAGATGCAGGCAGTATTAGCTTCCCCCTGTATTGTTCCATCATAATAGTTCAGATTACACATGGAGGACCCTATTGTACGGCTAAGGGATGTGACCAAGACTTATTAATTACCTTTACTATAGTGCATTAAGGACCCAAACAGGAATTAGGTCCCCTTGTTCTAGGCATGTCCCAACTACTAATACTCCTATTCTCCCCCTTGGAAGCTCTGCTTCCCCTGGTGTTATTATTGTTATTATTCATTATTTGTGTTGTGGTGATGCCATCGCGCCCCAGTCATGGATCTGCAGTGTCCGCAGTGCGCCAGGTGCTGTACAAACACAGAACAAAAAGACAGTCCCATACAAGGATAGCTGTTGTGGGGGTGGTTTGTATCACATGGACATTGGAATGAAACCACAGGCTCCTGGTGGTCGTCTGATGGGAGCAGCTGGAGCAGAGCTCTAACCTGAGCTCTCATTTCTTATTTGCCCCCTGCATGTCTAGGGATATGATAGAACAGATCGAATACGACTGTCCTTCCAGGTGTGCCAAGCAGACAGCATGGGACCAGCCCCACTGCCCAGAACCCATGTCACAGACAATACCAACCAGAGCACTGGGCACGTATATATTACGGCTTTTCATCCCTAGATCTCAAGAAATTTTACAAAGCTCAGTAACCACCCCCATTTTGCAAATGTGGAAACTGAAGCAGGGAAACAACTTGCCTAGCAACACACAAGCCTGAATCCAAGCCCCGGCATCCCGACTCCTACCCCTCAGCATAGTCCCCATGACTGCAGCTGCCCCTACGCTTGGGCTCTGAATGCGGCCGAGGAAACAGGGAGGGGATATTAATGGTTTTAAGCCCACGGTAAATTATTTAGCTTCAACTACGAGGAACGCTCATGCCACTACCATGCAGGATCTCTCCCAGCCCTTTGCTTTTTAGCTTAGACTTCTTTCTCAGAGAGGGTAGGTGCTAGTATTTAACAAGGGGCAGGGGGGAGGAGACAATGTGCGTTGCTAGCAGTGTTTGTAGCAGGAGCTGTGGCTGTTTTTTTAAAGTAACTACCATTTCGCTGTGCTGCTTAGTTTGCTACTGAATCCTTTCCCCCCAGAAAAGAGGGCCCTTTATCTCTTCCCTTCCCACAAACTTCTTAGAGGACAGACATTGTTTGCATTTGTTCTGGCTTCATATTAGTGCAGCATTAAGTTAGGCTGTTATAATGGTATGATGTTCCTGCCTATGCGTGCTCCCTGTGTCACCAGAGTCCTCTTCTGCACATAGTGCATTAATGACCCAAATAGGCTTTCAGGGCTGCAAGGCTAATGGATCCACAGGAAGATGAGAAGCAGCGTGTTTTAATGGGTACAGACTAGCCTTTCTACTACTTTCAGGTCCTTTCTACTCCTGCTTCTGCCACTGAACAGAGGTGTCACCTGCTGACCCTGTCTAAATAAATCTCCATGGGTTCCTGACACATGCCTCTATATCTCTTGTGTGTCCATGTTGCCAACCAGGATTGGCCTTAGACCAAATGGCGCTCCAGATGAGGACCGTCTTTGGCGCCTCCCCTCCATTTGTTAAACTTTTGAATATCTTATTTTTTTATTTGATGCACAATTTGCATGCATGATTTATCCCTGTCATGTCAGATGATAAATCTGCACGCTATGATCTGTAAATCTGTATTTATATCTCACTGACTGCCTGGTGACACATCACCCCTTATACACCTGCAAGGGCCTGGCTGACAACATTCTAGGAGGTTTGAGTAAAATGTTGTTTACAGAAAGTCTGGGAGGTTCCACAAGATTCTACAAGGGTCCAGAACATTCCAGGAGCTGAGTGAAGGATGAATCCACATACGGAATACCTGACACGTGTTACTTCAGTCTATTTTCCCTTTTGCCACTAACAACAAAAACAGCATCCCGCGCCCGGCGCCCCGCAAGCCCAGCACCCCAAGCGGTCGCCCTGCCCCTAAATCTGGTCCTGTTGCCAGCTTGTGTGGTTTTATTGTGAGTTGCAAGATATTTGATGTCTTTCGCAAAGCCCCAGCTCTGGAGTCATGTGATTATGTGAGTTGCTTGTTATATATTAGTTCCTATCAATCGTGGTTTCAGAGAAAAGTTTGAAAACATGAATCCGAAAGGCAAAGAACGTTATGATTTACATTTACATGCATTATTTTTAAAAAACCCTCCTGGTTTTTAAGCCAGCCTCGTGATTTTTGAGGGCTTGGGGTTAATAATATTGGGAGGAGAGAGGGGTTTGGCCCTGTTAAGATTATGAGCAAATATAAGTGTCCACACTTCAGCAGAGCCAGCCTCCTCGCCCAGGTATATGGACTTGCATTCACAGGGCTTGAGCTAGCCCCCTAAAAATAGCCACGTGGACATTGCGGTACGGGTGCAGGCTCGGGCTAACCACCCGGGCACAAGCCCACCCTACTCCCTGAGTCCACGCCCAGGCAGCTAGCCAGAGCCTCCATCGGTGCCACAATGTCCACCCTGCTATGTTTAGTGTGCTGGCTTGAGCCCCATGAGTGTGAACCTGTCTACCAGGGCTGGGAGGCTCATTCGCAGCTGTAGTGGAGACGCACCATTAGAGCCCAGTTCCCATTGAGATAGAGGGGCCGGGAAAGTGCCTCAAAAGCTCCAGTCCTGTGCACAAATATTGTGGCCCTTCACAGATACCAAGGGATCCCATAGACAGCAGGATGGCTGGAAGGTCCCAGGTCATCCCTCCAGGTTGCCATATCCCACCTCCTGGGCAGGAAGAAGCAGCCCGAAGGCTGCAACCTACAGGCCAAATTGCTCACTACTGCTTAGCTTCTGTCGCTGTGCAGCTTTTCACATGGGATGGGGGAACGTGACCCTGTGTCTGTGGTGTCACATAGTCTCACTCATTGTCACTTATACCTGCCCAGAGCCAGCTGTTATGTTGGGCATTTTGTGACTCACATTTCTTAGGAGGGTAGCAACACAGAGGCAGCAATGAATTATCGGCTCAGCACCCCATCTCTCAACACCTGCCTTTCACCTTCACCCCTGCACCGGCCAGCCCAGTCAGACCCAGGGTTATTATTGCTCTGGGTTTAACACTTGACATTTATATGGCAACACTTGGGTGATTTTGAACAGGAAATATTAGCAGAAGGAAATGGAAGAATCTCACTGATTATCCAAGGCAATTACAGCGGAAACTCTTGACTCTTATGATTTAAGGTGCTCCTTGAAGCTGCTACTGCTGACCTGCTAATCACCCTCCTGCATTTTGCTCTTCTGGGATAGAGGCGACAAGGGAGGAGGTGGAGACGGAGGTGATCTGAGGTTTCCCAAGAGACCTCACTGTGTGAAAAGCTTTGCTGGCAAATTCTCATCCCTCCTGTCTTTCAGACTCACAACCCAATGGCTGCTGGAGCTAAGTGATCCCTACCGCCCAGGAAACAGGGACAACAAACACCAAGCCTGTCTGAGTTTCATATTTAAAACTCTTCAGATGAAATATTGCTGGTGGTTTTATCCCAGCCCCCGCTATCCCTCCCCCCACCCCCTCTGGGAGGGGACATAGCTCCAGATGCAGGAGGCATGAGAGCTGGGAGGAAAGTGACTCAGATCAGCTGGTCTGCATCTCTAGAAAAGAGCATGAATTTCCCCATTGATATTTTGCCAGTTTCAAGCCTTAAGAACAGGGACATTTCAGCCTTTGGAGGGCTGGACATTTGATGCTAGATCTATGTTTTGTGGCTTGTGCCCATTTCTACTTGAAGTTAAATGATCACACTCATAGGCAATTCTAATCCAAAGGAACAGAGAAATTGCATTACTGGATCAGACCAGGTCCATCTAGCCCAGTGTCATACCTCTAACAGTGCCAGCACCAGCTGTTTCTGAGGTAGGTGGAAGGAACTGTGCAGTAATAAGTTAATCTGCCCCGCCCCAGGGAAAGTTTTTTTTCTAGCTAGAAGTAGGCATCTGCCAACCCCACCCACCCAAAGCACCTCTGAAACTAGAGTGCAACCTCACACTTTTACTGAAGGTTGATCTAAATTCAGTTGACTTTGTCTTCCTTCATTTAAAAACAAGTTTGAGTTGCCTTTCAGCTCTCTCTGGTTCTGTCTGGGGAACAAAAACTGCAAAATATAGCAAGAAACATCTCTTCTCCATAGTTTCAAGGTCCACTTTTGTAGACCCAAAGAATTTGGTAAGTTTGGAGAAGTGTCCAAACTTTGGGATCCTATCTCTGACCCAAACTTTGAGGTTCCTTGTTCACACAAACAAAAGCATTACTCTCCCCGGGACACATCAAGTGCAGACCACAAAAATGACCACAGCCTCATAGTTCCTGGTTTTTGCAGGAGACGCTTCTTCTGCTCAGGTCTGCAAATGCTTTCTGCAGCAGTCAAGCTCCAGTGCCACAGCTTCTTGCTTTTTTCTCCTTTGCTAAATCCCGGCTCCCTTAGCGGGACTTTAACCTGATTTATTTTTTATCTTTTGAGCATTTACTTTCTCATGTATAAATATTGAGTTGTGTGGGGGTTGAAGCCAGTGCTCAGTGCCAAGGAGCAGTGACAGCAGAACTCCAACTGGGTTATTTTTAAATACAAACTAAAAATTATGGAGCTCCCAAGATGTTTTCCAACATCGTTTTTTTTCTCCCCATTCATAAGGACACGTACAAAAATGTGGCGGCCTCTGGTTTTGCTGAATTTTTTCACGGCCCTTAACGTGTGGTTAAAGTGAAGGAAAGGAATGATTACTTATAAATAGGAGAAATGTTCACTCCATGCATTAGGAATGCAGCCCCTGAGCTACTAGAATGCACGATAAAATATTACCTTAATAATGTACTCTGGGAGACCAACATGTAAATGGTAACAGCTGCTTTTGTGATGACCACATTACAAATGGCTGCAGCCTTGATCATTAATATTGCATTGGAACAATAACATCTTGATTTGCAGGGAGAGCTACAGTCTCATTATTTAACTGAGCTGGATTAGTTCTCCTCTTCTCTTTAAAGGAAGTTAGTCACATTAGGGTTACTTTTCACCCTTTGCCAGCTAAGGGTTGAAAATAAAAGCCCTTAGTAAATGGAGTTGGTGCACCCAGAGAAGTTTAGAAATCATTGCCCGGGGCAGGAGGCCAGAGTCGGGTTGGAAAGTAAAGATAATTTTTCTTTTAACTGGCTCCTTGAGAAAACGCTTTGTTCTATATATTATTAGCCTTCTGTCTGCGAAACAGCAGATTGGATCACTCTGTTCCTCAGTGTTCCAAACACTGATTGTCCTGCAGACGCCAGCTGATCAATGCCCAAGCTGAACCTCTCAGCAGGCTAGATTTTGGCTCAGACTGTGCCACTGCGCAGGGGCTTGAGTGGGAGTCAGACTCCTCAATGCCCCCCACAACGTACGGACTTGAACAGGCACGGAGGTCAGAGGCACTGTGCACCAGAGCAAGTGGGGAGCGGGCTGACCTCCCGCACTCCAGTGCACCAGCTGAGCTGGGGTGGGTGGTAATTTGCAGCTGGCATAGCTCAGAAGCAAAATTATCACCCCTTGGGAAAAAGCAGGGAGCAGTGAGGAAACTAACTTCCAGAGCTACAATTTGTGCCCTGTGCTGGCTCCTTAGTTGATCTCTGCCCCTAGGACGTGATCTGGCCCACAGTGTATAGAGGACTTCAGTGTCCAAAGATGCCAGTCTGGCGTCTTTTGTCCACACTGAAAATTCACTCACAATCTCAAACAACTCTCTCCCCCAAAGCCACGAGAATAACAATGAAACTGACTTGAGCAAAGTGTTCCTTCCCTTTTTTCTGACAAGTGGTCCCTCTGAATGACCGAGTCTAATCAATTCTCCTTCTGGGCCTGGTGCTTGCCTCATTCCAGCAGGGATGGGAAGGACGCTTGTAAATAAGGCAAACGTGCAGCTCAGAAGAGGAGGGAGGCTTCCTGGGGAAAGACTGCATTCTGTGTTTTACCTTAATGAACAACGGTATTTATTACCAAAGACGTTTGCTCCTCAGAGTGATACACTCAGAGAATTTCATCTCGAGCCTGTTGCTTTCCCAGGTACCAAATACTTTGTAATTGCTGCTCATAAACGCAGTGGACAGGATTGCCAAGAAAAATAACTCCTAGCTGTAAATCTTAATAAAAAAAATCAGCAGACCTTTGCTTTTCTATTTGGACACAATGCCCCAGAGAAAGTGGCACGGTATATGCCTTTTCTAATGCTCTCATTCCTCCTCCTCCTCCTCTTTCTGCTCCAAAAATCCAATGCAATTTATGAAAGAGTGAGCTTCATGACAATTTTAGGGAAAGAAGGAGGCCAGCAGCTGCCTTCCGAGGGTTGGAGAACTCGCTGGACATTTACAAGATCAGCAGTGGCTTTCAGGGCTCCATTCAGAACTTGGGGAGCTATGGCAGATCTGCAAATGTGCAGGTGCAATGCATCGGGTCTGCAGCATCCACATTAGTGCATGCAAATAGGGATTTGTGTGTGCAGATTGGGAAATTACACACTTACCTACCCATTTGTCTGTGCAGTTACCTGACTTGCCAGAACAAATATAGGATTTTGCAGTTGCAATAGGTATGTGCACATATTTTACTGATCTGCCCCTAATGCTGAGGTTTAAATATTTGGACCTGAAACTCACATTAGACAAAAGCCCCTAAAAATAGCAATAGGTGAACCTCAGTTGGTTTGGTTGAAGATATTGGATGTATCATAGGATTGATGATGGGCACAGAGGCCAAGACTTTCAACACTAGTAGTGATTGTGTGTGTTCAACTTGAGTCTCACAGAGAGTCCTGATTTTCATCAGCGTTTTCTGAAAATCAGGCTCCTTTGAGGTGTTTCCACTCGGGCATCCAAAAATAGAGGCACCAGTATTCACTTTTGAAATATATTCCAGAGGCTTTGACTGCTAGGGCACCAGCTTCTGTCTGTCCTCGGGCAATAGTGACGGAAAGTTGTTCATTCACCTACATGAAATAGGGATAGTTGCCTTGATTCATTTCCCAGTGGACAGATCACTTTTTTCTAAAATAAGCACTTGCACAACTAGCAGCATTAGTGGGTAATCTCAATTGTCTGTTCTACAAAAATGGCTTTTTCATCAAAACAAACATTTCAGCGGGAAATGTCTGATGGTGAACATTTTGGGGGGTAGGTTGCCCAAAAACACCCCAAAAATTTGAAAAAACAAACAAACAAACAAACAAACAAACAAACAAACAAACAAAAGGTTCCTTTACTTTCAAAAAATTTTCACAGGAGCAAATATAAATATCCTGATCAGCTCTACTGAATGGTGCTCTGGCGCCTAAAAGTGGCCACTTCTAGGACAGAGTTGAATCACATTGGCAAGGTAATATAGAGAAGTTTGCCCTCATTCTCCAGACTGTCCATGTTCTGAAGTTGACCAAGGATTGCAGTCTTCAGAGCTGTGAAGCCAACACCTTACATAAGAAATACTGCAATAGAAAAGCTGTTGTTCTAGATATATCTGTCACATGACACTTATGTTATCCAAACTTGTTCCTTTCTCCTTCTCCTCTTCCCCGCACACCTCTCCAGTACAAAAACTTGCATGTCACAGCAACTTTTGAATGTCAGAAAGCTGTCTAAACTTGAGCTGACAAAAGGGAAAGCAAAAGTCCTACTCAGACAAGTTCTCCTGTCTATAATGACAGCTCAACAGACATGTGAGATGGCTCCTTTGATAATATTTAATATGGCTTGGCTATAATGATGTCATGTCATTTGCGATGATACCAAATCACTCAGGGAAGAAAAAAAAGAGTACATGGTGTGCCTATCAGCTTTGGAGTGGAATGAATTATAACTTTTGACAATGGCCATCTTATCTCCTGCAGATGTGCTCTTCATAGAATTCCCCTACAAGATTACCAGAGTATAAGAATGTAATGGTAGGAGCAGTCAATAATTCAAGGGTTATTGATTGAAACCAGCTCTTTCTTCTTTTTTAATTTATATTTTATCCACTTTTTTTACCTGTTTTATTTTTTTAGTCATTCGAGGACTCCAGGGCTCTCTCTCCTGACAAAGGGACCTACTGGGCAAGATTGGCTCATAATCAATTTATAATTTTTTCCCATTCTTTAAATTGTAGGGGTAATTCACAGAGCACTTATGAAAGTGGAAGAACTGATAGTGCTGGAGAGAGGCCAGAAAATAGAGCCGGCATGGACTGTGCAAGACGCCAGCAACACATTGCTGTGTCCATTAGTGACGGCCAGCCCTCGGGCTGTGTGTGGACAGAGGAAGCGTTGAGAGCTTCCCATGTTGCTATATGGCCTAGGAACAGTAACATAAAAATGACCACACTGGATCATACTAGTGGCTCTAGTACAATATCCTGAGTGGCTCACTTCCCCCCCCTCCATGCCTTTGTCTCCTCTCCCATCCTTTGTCTGTCTTGACTCTTTGGATGTAAGCTCATTGGGGCAGGAACTTTCTGTCACTCTGCATGTGTATAGAGCCTTGCTAAATGGGGCCTGAATCTTGAACGGTGCTTCTGGAAAACAAACAGTAGCACAACGCAGCCGAATGTCTACAGAGACGTACACTCATAACACATTTTGGCACGTGTGAAACCGGGCTGTTCCACCCACCCCACGCTACAGAGAGCATCTGCTAAACCCCTGCCCTCCATCCTTCCCTCCCTGTAGCCCACGGACATTCGTTCCATTACAGACAGCTCAGGACTGCACTGATCACCACAGGGCCATTTTAACCTTCATTCTGCACATCTCTCCTCATAGGTTAATTTTATAAGAACTCCATGAGCCACCGTTTTTACACCTGTCATTCCAGTTGCTTTTTTAACTTGCAATTTTGAAGCTGGTACAGGTTGCACAATCCCTGTAATTTACAAGCCAAGGGACAGTGTTCCTCTCTAGTCCAGTGGTTCTTGGTTTGTTTGGTCACATGGTTCTGACTTTTCAGTGAGCTGTTAATAATCTGGCCATTACCTATGCAAATTAAAGGAGCAGATTCAGAGGCTGTGCTCTTCCTGGAGAGAAAGGCTGCTCTCTTCGAGCAGTAAGTAATAAATCATTCCAGTGTTCTTATTAAACAGCTCTTCTCCCAGGCCTAACTCTTCACATGCCTCTGCCTTTCCTTACTACGTGATCAACACTATTTATAAAACACTATGGGAGTGATGGACAGAGGGGAAATAAAAAAGCTGGACTGCCTCTCTTTCTAATAAGGTGAGCAAATGAAATGGAACAACCAAATACCAGCCAGTGTCACAAAAGCCTTGTGTGGCACCTGCTGCATGGTACCTGATTAATGTTCCGCACTGGGCCATGGGAGAACTTGTTTCTGAATTTCCATCTGAACTCATTAGTGATTGTATAGTGCTTTGAGATCTGTGGAGGAAAGCAGAGTGTTACTACATGGAATCCTGGTATCACAGGGCTGGGTGCGGTAAGCACACTGACAGCTAGCCCTAGGGTGACCAGATGAGAAGACCCGAAAATCGGGACTTCCCACCCAAAAAAAAAAAACCAAAACGGAAGAGCCTATGCCGCTGAAGTTGTTGAGGAACAAAAAAAACGGAAAAACCTCTGCCGCCAGAAGCCTCTGCCACCGGAAACTGTTGAGCAGGGGGAAAAAAACGGAAAAGCCTCTGCCGCCGGAAGCTGTGGAGCAAAAAAAAAACCAACAACAGAAGAAGACTGAAAATTGGGACAAAAGGCGTCCCGACCGGGACAAATGGTCAAAAATCGGGACGGTCCCGATTTTATCAGGACGTCTGGTCACCCTAGCTAGCCCTCCCTTTGCTCCCTAGCCTAGAAAATGCTACAAGTGCTGAAAGCCACACAAGTCCCTTCTAGGGATGCAGGAGATACTGCCATGGTTCCATGGCTGCCCCCCTGGGTGAGACAGGCCAGCTCCTCAGCATACTCTGGAGGAAACTGTCTAACAAAGCTGCATGGTGGAACCTTCATAATGAAGTCTCTGAAACTAAGTCAAACATGCAAAGTTTGGGGGTGGTTATTGCCCTGAAACTAAGGCCAAGCTCCCTGAAAAACGTGCTGAGATTTGTGATCCTGGGGCCAGCGGGTCTAAGCAAACTGGGGCCTATTGATAGGCTGAGGTTCAACAAGGACAAGTGCAGAGCCCTGCACTTAGGACGGAAGAATCCCATGCACCGCTACAGGCTGGGGACCAACTGGCTAAGCAGCAGTTCTGCAGAAAAGGACCTGGGGATTTTAGTGGATGAGAAGCTGGATATGAGTCAGCAGTGTGCCCTTGTTGCCAAGAAGGCCAGTGGCATATTGGGCTGTATTAGTAGGAGCACTGCCAGCAGATCGAGGGAAGTCATTATTCCCCTCTATTCGGCACTGGTGAGGCTACACCTGGAGTATTGTGCCCAGTTTTGGTCCCCCCATTACAGAAGGGATGTGGACAAATTGGAGACAGTCCAGCAGAGGGCAACGAAAATGATTAGGGGGCCTGCTTTGAGCGGGGGATTGGACTAGATGACCTCCTGAAGTCTCTTCCAACCCTAATATTCTATGATAGCACCACTACAACCAAAGCAGACACACAGCCCACTTCAGCCACGCCCAAAGCAAAGGGTTAAAGCAGCTACAGAAGTTAAAGACCCAAGAATGAAAAACACCTCCCCTTTTTCTTTTCCCTGCTTCAGCTCTCCTCCTAGAGACCCTGACTCTCCCTAGCAAACCAAACAGGTCCCCCTCTCCATCTTTCTTATAGCCACTGGGAAATGTAATTAATGCCCCACCGCTGGAGGCCCAGCCCAGCTTCTCCGCAAATCCCTGCACTTAGCTAGTCAGCTGTAAGCCTTCCTTGAGAGTTAACTCTTCCCTTGCCAGTCTCTGGAGGAGGCCTATACAGACCAGGCATCTAGACACCCAACTCACACTGAGATCAGTAGACATTCAGCACACAAAAAGCTTCGAGGAGCTGGACTTACAAGCAGTCAGAATTCATTTTTCTGTGTTATTAATATTATGATATGATTCATAGATTCATAGATTCAAGGGCTGGAAGGGACCTCGAGAGGTCATCGAGTCCAGCCCCCCGCCCTCCTGGCAGGACCAATTGATGTTTGTATCATGGTAGTGTCCATGCAGGATCAGGTGCCATTGTGCTAGGTGCTGTACAAAATGGATGCACAGCAGAGTCGGTTGGAAAATGTGTGTGTGTGTGTGGGGGGGGGGAAATGGAGATCAAGCCATTGGCAACCAGCAAACTCATTGCGCTTGTGCCCTGAAAATGGCTTTGATTGCCAGCTGCTCAAAGTTAAATTAACCTAGTGCACAACCTAGCTTTCCCATGACATATTATCATCTGCCATTTAGGACGCCTGCTCCTACCTGTCTGCTCGGCTGTATTTATACGAACACGAAATCAGAAGCCCAAAACAATCATGTCAGGGATAGTTTAGGGGGTGAGTTGAGCCTTCACTTGTCTTGGAGCCTGGCTAAGTCATAGGAATTTATATCTAACACAGTTTTCATCTCTGTTCGTTTTGTAGCGTTTAACTAAATATCTGTTTGTCTCAAGTTGCTCACTGACAGCTATGAAACCTCCAATGATTTATCAATAAACATAATGAGATAATTAACTGGAATCTCACCTGACCGTTCCTCTGCTCATAGAAAAAGGGCATTTTGTTGGTTTATCCTTCTAGACTTTCATATTATTTCCTGCCTTTTCCACTCTCTGCCATACGCTAAGTTTGCTGATGGTGATTGATGATTTGCTAAGAAATATAAAAAAGAGGCTAAAATACCACTGGACAGTTTAACAGCCTTTGAAATATAATGGTCTCTCTTGCTGGACATTTGCAGTAGCCACAGAGTGCCAGGAAGGTCAGATTTTAATGAAGTGGTGAGAATTAAATAGAAGATATGAAACGGAGAGGTGTCCCAATGTCCTGAATTGACTGCAAAGCATCTGACCTTGGGAAAGGAAGAAACAATTTTGTTTATTAAATTTCCAGGGCTTTTTATTTTTTACAGAACTGATCTGTTCTGTAGCTTCTTGGATGGGTAGCCCACTGATCTGCCCACCAGCTTGTCACTGCTTCCAACAGGGGTATACGACCAAACTTTGCCAGCAAAAGTATTTCTGTTAGGGCTGTGAAAGAGTCACCCCCTAAGTGACATAGCTATGATAGCAAATCCCTGCTCCCCAGGTAGATGCACCTTATACTGACAAAAGAGGCCTGTAACAGGGCAGTTACCCTGCTCCTAGGAAAAAGGATAGGCTGATTGGGAAGTAGCCACAGCTGGGGCCATGCCCCAATCAGGCCACACCTGGCCCTGTTATAGGGGGTCAGGGAGGAACTGGGTCACTTTTTCTCTAGCTGTGGAGAGAGAAGGGCCAAGCTGTGTGGGAGAAAAGGGTACCTGAAGCAGAGCAGGGCTGGGGAAAGGCAAGAGGGGCTGGGGAGCTCCAGCCTGGCAACTCTCCAGGCCTTGCTAAAGGCCCAAGGCAGGTACTGGGGCTAAAGAGGTGTAGCCCGGGATTAGGCAGAGGCAGCTGGTCTGACCCCCTTGCCAGTGATGAGTGGCCATTATGGACTGCAGTATACCCCAGTGAGAGGGAGCGAGATGCTGACTGGCAGTAGCCACTGAGGCAAGGTGGGGATAGAGGGGTACCCAGAGTAAGGGGGTACTGCTGGGTGCAGAACCCTGGGATAAAGAGGCACCGGGGTCTGGGAGGGACATGGGGCCAGTGGTAGGCGAGAGACACCGGCCAGCAGAGGATGCTCCAAGTGCTGAAAGAGCTAATTCCCTAGATGACCAGCAGAAGGCGCTGCGCTGGTGAGTCTCGCTTTGCTACAAGGCCTTTTGCAGATATTGCTCATGTCATTTGAGGAGGTGGTTTAACTCCTTTTGCCAGTATACCTTGTGTTTCTGCTGGAGAACTTTGCAAGGTAGCTATAGGAGTTTATAGCTATTCGAGCTAGAGAAGACTACCCTGGGGTTCAATGCTCCATCAAGTCAAATATGAATTGGATAGGGTGGATTTCCGCCGAATCCCCACTTGTTAACATTGCTGCATTGCCCCCAGTTCAATACAATTTGGCATGATTGGGAGCATCTGGCCAAGAAAACCCCAGGACGGATAGCAAGCGGTGCTTCAGGTCTGGATTCAGAAGCACTGACAAGACCTGTTTGGGCAGCCCAGGACTGGACTAGCAGGGGGACTGCAGGGCAGGACGGACTGAGGTGCATTGAGATGTGTGTGACATCCCAAAATTGGAACCACTTTGAGACAGTCCATGTGAGAGTGCAAAGCACGTGCCACCAGGGTGCTGGGACATAAGTCTGTAAGGCACCCCACTGTGAGCAACCCCTGTGCACGGAGACCAGGAACGAGGGGGACGGCCCCTAGAAGAGGGTTTAAAATGAAGCTTTTGACAGTTTGAGAAATTGCCTGGGAAAGGAACAACCTCTGCCCTGGGGCAGCTGCAGTTCTGCTCACTTAGGCCGCCTGCGCTTTAGTTATTTTGGGTCCCTTTCGCAGGGGAAACAAACAAATTAAAAACAATCCATTTGGTTTTGAGCAGGGTAATTGTTTCAGGCAGTTATTTATTAATGTGGAGAAACAACATGCGAACAGACAGCGGGACTCGCTGTAGAACTAATGTTAGCAAGGCGCAGGTTATGGGTGAGGCAGGGCTGCTGTCAGTCTGCATTTGCTTAACGCTGTGAGTGTCTATTAATTACCGCTGTTTGGCTGTGCCGATCTGCTGGGCAAGTGGCCTGGGCGTTGGTGGTTCCCTTTCCTGTGCTGTGCTGATGCCCCGCTGAAGCTGGCAAGGATGGGAGATAAAAGGGCTCTGGTGCTTCCCGCCCCATGGCTGCCATCTTTAGAAAAACACTCCCTGTTCCTTTAGGAACTGAGGGTCAAACTCGAGTCACAGCAGCTCCAATGCAGTCCAGCAATGATTGCGACTGGCGAAAGCGAGAGTAGAATCTAGCCCCATTTGCTTTTCTCTCACTGTCTTTTCAACCTTCAATGCCTCCTTTCAGTTCCAGGGTTGGATTTGTACCTCCAGCTTTGGAAGAATGCTCCCATCATTGGGCCATTGAGGGCTTGGAAAGGCAGCATCCAGACCTGCCTGGTTCTTGCTAATCTGTGTACCAGGAGCAACGTGACTATACAGGCCAGTCTTCCTAGGGTACATCTGTGTAGCTGTTGGGGCTTGAGCTGGAGCCTGGGTCCAGGGTCCTGCGAGGTGGGGGGTCCCAGAACTCAAAGTGCACCCTACCCCCTACGTCTACACTGCCATTAAACAGCCCTGCAGCCTGTACCTTGCAAGCCCAGCTCCGCTGAGCCAGGCCTGCCACATCACAGGGCTTTTATCCCCATGTAGGACATACCCTAAGAGAAGCTATGGTGCTGGGTGAAAACCATGCAAAACTCAGTGACTTGAGATTTTTTACCTGAAACAAGGCTCAACCTGCTGGTTTTGGCTGCTTTGCTCCGTAGGTGCAAACATCACAAAAATTGACCCTCAGACTCTGGCTCACGTGACCCCCCCTTGAAAGTGAAACCGCTTGAGTTTTGCATGAGCCCAAGTACCTAGCAGTACAATTACCCATAGCTGTTGTTCTCTGTGACTGTGGTTACTTTGCAGCTGCAGCAGTGGGGTCTCTTGTCCTTTGAACGTGTAGTTGGTGAAATAAGCTCCAGTGTCCAGCTCGAGAAGAATCTGAATCTAGTTGTTAATATTATTTGAAATATGCAGCTATGCAAATTAAATCCCAAGCGATGAGGCAGATTTTTTTATTAGCCAGGCAGGAAGCTCTGGGCCTGGTTCTAATCTCACCTGTAGAACCCCAGCGATTCCAGCAGTTACACCACCATGCGCGAGAAGACACTCGGGCCAACTATTTCCCCTATTTCAAACCATAATGGGGAGGGATCCCAGGACCTCCACAGCTAAAGCAGCAGCTGCTGCAGCTTGCACTGAAGGACCCACTCCTGCCCCTAGCAGCTGTTGTAGAGTCTTAACCTGTGTGGATCCTGTCCCAGGTGCATGCAGAGCACACACCAAACAGTGGGTATCACCAGCATGTCATTTTGTACCTCTCAGAGGAATGGGAGTCTCCAATACCTCAGAGGCCACAGGATCCTCTGCTTTCCCCATCTTTATATCAGAGTCTTCATGGAGGAAACTCCTGGTAGAGTCCATCAATATCAACCCTAAACTAAAAGAAAAGGAATTCTTGTGGCACCTTACAGACTAACACATTTATTTCAGCATAAGCCCTAAACTATTCATTGAAGGATGCTGGTTGAGCAGCCTGATGCGCTCAGTCTCCCTTCTCCAGTGACTCAGCGGCTATGTGCAGCATTCTCTGTCTACTCTAACCCTGGATGAAAGAGAGCAGGAGCCGGGTTTTGATCTCAGTTCCGCTAGGGTGAAATCCAGGGTAGCGCCATTGATTTCAGTAGAGTCATCCCTATTGATGCTGCTGTGAGCCCAGGATCTATCTCAGAACTGGGACTGGATTTCAGTCTCCCGCCGGGCACTATGCAGCGTCAGGACTGCACAACCGCATCACTTGTCTAATGTAATCGGAAAGCCCACATTTTCCCAAAGTGGTGGGTCCTCTCCTGTTGTTTATGGACTCAGTTCCTCCCCAACGTATCTACTGATAGTGATGGAATTAATCCAGGCATGGACTCGACCTGTGATGCTTTAGAAATTGCTCCTCTCTCTCCTGCAGTCATTTTGCGGTGATAGGGAAGCAAGGCTGGTAAAATACAAACTTTCCCTGAACATATTCCTCGGCATGACACGTGTCAGCGGCAGACACAGTGAATAAATCCATTTTAATGGAATTATCCATTTCACTTCCCAACTTAATTGAGCTTTGCCCTGTAACTTAGCACAAGAATGCCTCTGTTAATTAACCCCATGCAGGCTACAGTGTTTTACCAGCACTTACACACACATTCAAAGTTTGAGAACCAATATCTGTACAACATGATTTCTCCTGGCTTGAAAAATCGACTTTCTCCTGGTGAAATGTGCCAATTTTTATTCAGCTGAGCCGGGTCTGAAACTGTGCAATGGTGAAGTGAGAGGTGAAGCTGCAGACTCTGTCAATTGCTATTTATTAGAAATTGTGGCTGAGTTTTGTTACTCTCGGGGTTTTATAATGTAGAACAAGACCCACACAGAGTAAAGGGTTCTTGGAAAATCAGGCCTCCGTCTAGCTGAGATGTGCTCCTGTTTAAATTTCTTGTCTGCCTTTGGCTTGATTTAAAGTTACAATGTGTTGATAAAATTCATATCTATTTTTACAAGTTCTTACCTCTAAATGCCTGAAATAACTTTTAAAATTGGGTATCTTGTTCACTACTTGCACTGCTTGTTTACATCCTGCATTCCACTCAAATTAGGACACCAGACTTGTCAGCTCAACCTTCTACTATATTATAGATTTTGCTTTCTGATTCTCATGATGCTGTTGTGGGTCTAGACCGAGGGTTCACTTTTACACCTAGTAAAGAGCAGCTTGTATCTGCACTGCCCCAGGGGTGGGCCAGGGAGCAAACTGACTCTGAGAGGGGCTCCCCACTTACTCCCTAGAGGAAATTTGCTACTTGTATGGGCCAGCAGCACTGGCCCATGTTTCATTCCTCCCACTCACCTGTGTGGGAGAGGGAGCAATGGCCCATGGAACTTGCTGTCCCATCCCCTCCCCCCCTTTAGCCCCCCCCTCCATGCCCTGAGATGCCCCAACTTGAGCAAACTTATGCAAAAGAGTGAAGATGCATTCTAATGTCTGTGCAGGAGAAACTCAGCAACCAGCATGTGTCGTGCAGCCTCTTCTGCACCTGATCCATAGAGAAGGCCAGACTGTTACAGCCCCTGCCGGCCAAGACTGAGACTCCAGCTGCAGTGACTCATGCTTTGAACATTGGAGGTCCCCTTTCAATACCACATTTGTCCGCCAAGATGGCCACCAACACACGAGCAGGTAATGCAACCTTTGATTTTGCCTTTACATGGAAAAGTTCCTCGAACTGGAGAGCTCCTTTCTCAAAGACGGTATCACATGCACTAGGGATCTGCTAAACCCCAGGAAGTCCAGCCATTCACTTAAGTCACTGAGGACGCGTGGTTTAATTAACTCCGCAAAAATTCCTCCTTTCTCTTTCCCAGTTTTGCTATTAATATTTTTTCACTATCTGATAATGCAGCAGAGCTAATTCTTTCTGGCTTCATAATGAATGGCACTGTAATGAAAAAGGTGAGGGATGCTTCAGGCAGCTTTTAATTATCCCACTGAGCAGGTAAAAGACCTTTATTCTTTGCTTCCCTTCCCCCCACCCATACTTAGCACTGAATGGTAGAGTGTGGTACCTTGTTGTTTTCTAAAGACTGTGAGCATGCACTGCCATTCGCCATTTTCGTGCTGTAACTGAACAGGGAGTTCATGGCTAGGTGGTTCCTTCTTATTGGCTCCTCTTGCATGTGGAATGGGAGAACGCCCAGCTGTTAGAGATATGTTAGAGACAATAGATATGGCCTGCAGTCAGCAAGTTGCTTAAACGCATGTCTAACTTTAAGCAGGTGAATATTCCTATTGAAGTCAACGAGACTACTCACACACATTAAAATTCGGCATGTGCTTAAGTACTTTGTGGAATCAGGCCAGATCCTGGGGGCCTCACTTGCACCAAATTCCCATTGGCTTCAGTCAACTTCACTGACAACAGCAGGTGCTGCAAGTAACTGTGCAAGACCCTCAGGGGTTGTTTTGCCATTGATTTCAGTAGGAATAGGATTAGGCCAGATCTTCCCCTGGTGTAAATCAGCATAGATCTTGTATTCTTGGCGCCAATCCTGTAATACTAACTAAAGATGTATTAACTAAGACAAAGAAATGAGGGTTATTCACAAGGTTAAAGCAGGTAAACATACAGACACAAATGAGACACAGTCTTAGGTTCCAAAAGGTAATAGTTGCTGCTATAATTTGCAAGCTCTGTATGTCCTTTAGAGCTAACCCGACCCAAGCTGCTTGGGGATCGCTTGTTACGCTTAGAAATATTGCCCTCTCCAATATTCCAAGCAGCACAGTGACCACAATTCTTCCTTGGCAGGGATTTTTAAGCCCTTCTCCCAGCATTCAAGCTGTGATGAGAGGAGGACTTGTGCAGTTTCCCTTTTCATGGATGGGGGAATCAATCAGCAAAGCCTTTTGTCCTGTATGTTGCACAATGGCTTGTCTAGTGTCTACAGGCCTTCTTTTGTTGGGGAGGAGAGGACACCTCTTGCGGTGAGCTAGCATTTCACACTTGGAAATGCTTCTCCCATGATTGTGGGGTTTTAGAGTTTTAGCAAACACCTTTGCAGATACAGAGCAGGCACTTAGCTATTACTGTATACCATGGGATACAGATGTTATAAATCAGATTAATACATGCAGCATCCTACACACATGTCATAAACACAAAAATACATTCTTATAACTCTAATATCTATTTTAACAATACTAACACACAGGTGAGACCGACAGGCTTCCAGCGACACATTTGTCAGTGTGCACTGAGACCTAGGGGCCTTGGCATGAGCTGGCACCTGGTCTGCCAGTGTCACAATCGTAACAACCAGGTTGTTACACGAGTCAAATGTCTGAGCTATTAGACACTAACCCCTATTGTGTTAACGCTCTGGTTTCTCAAATTGGGACATTATGCCATCCACTTATCCTCACTGCTCGTGCAGAATCAGAAAGTTAACAAATACATCAGATATTTACAAGGGTCTGTGTTTATAACCACGTCAGCAAATCCATACATCAAAAGCAACTCGTACTGAAACTTCTTTGCAGTAAATCACAATCCTCATCTAATAAATAAGGCATCTCAGATGCTTATCGATCACACTGACTAGTAAATCAACTGAGTTTCTATGGCAGGGGGAGGAGGGAAAGGGAAGGAATTTGGCAACCTGCCCCAATGTTTATGAACGGAGCTGGGGCATCTGTCCAGAAATGGATGGGGAGTTAGTCATCAGAAGTAGTAATTTGTTTTTAATTTATTTCCCTGGCTTTTATATATTACAGTACATCCTCACCAAGGGTCAGTCACATGATGGCTTAGCAACTCACTAAAATACCCTTCTGGAAGCGGATTCTAGTACTTGGGGTTATTATAGCAATTTTATACATTCTTCCCCTGTGGGTTCCTAAAACCCACTAAACACAGTGTTTCCCCTGATCTCCTGCCAGTGAGTTAACTCCTTTATTTCAACACTCCTGTCCGCCCCTCTTGCAGATGCGAAAATAGGAATAAGCTTCCCTTTGGGAGAGCTGAGGAAATAAATCTCACACCAACTGGGCAAGGGCTTCAGATTCTTAACTGGAGAGTTGTCTTTTTCTTGTCTCCTCTCTAAGTGCAGTCTTCAGAGCCAGTCTCTACCCACTACAGACCAGGATGAGACCTGATGTGGGGGGAACATTGTCCCACAGCTGCTACAGTGGGGTTCTTACACCTTCCAATGAAGCTTCTGGTGCTGGCCAGTGTCAGAGGGAGACAGGACACTGAGCTAGGTGGGCCATGTCACTAGACTGGCTAGATGAGCCAGGCCACTGTCAGAGAGACAGAACGGTGGGCTAGATGGGCCAAGGGTCTGATCCAATCTGGCAATCCCTTTGCTGCTATTTTCCAGGCTCTCAGGCCCCTTCCTGGCCCCTGGTATAACTACTGGTGACTGTTGATCACTATGGCTTCTGCACTCTCTTGGCTACCATGTGGCAAATGATTTCCTCAAGAAATAGGCACCAGCACCGTTCCCTCGCAGTACTGGTTACCCTGGGGAAGAGCTCTCTGCACAACCAGAAATGCTTGGTGGATTCCCTCCTCCGCGGGATTCATGGAGCTCTTGTGCAAGAAGCACCTTGGGAGATATTAGGTGCTTTGCTTCTCACAGAATCTTCTTTTGCATAGGTCTTGATGGCCTATATTTTCCCCCTGGGGAATGGGTATAAACATCTCAGGCTCACTCCTACAAGACACTGAGCAAAATATTTAGACACGTGCTTAAAGTTAAGCATGTGCTTAAGTCACATTGACACACATTGCTGGGTCTGGGCCAGTGGGGTCAGCATTTCACAGGATTGAGCCCTTAGGCTCTGACTCATCAGTTCATCCTTATTCAGCCCAGCACTTGAACACCTATGTAACTCTAAGCACTTCATGGAAGTCGCTGAGACTTGGGCAGGTGCTTAAGTGTTTTGCTGAATCAAGGGCCCTGGAAGTGTTTCAGTGTCCCCTGGAGACACCAACTCCTTGCTGTACACTCATTCGCTATTGACTAGGGCCCTGAATGCTGCTGGGATGGAGCAATGGCCTGCCCACTACAGCACACCATGTGAAAAGGAAACCATGCAAAGCTGTGCAAAGGAAAGGAGTCACCTAAGGCACCCCTCCCACCCTGGGCTGGCGCTCTGCCTTCCACAGAGTGATGTGATCACCCTGGCTTAAGAGCACATTTAAATTTGTTGAAGGCTGTTTTGGCGGTTTGAGATATGAAGTGGAATTCATAATCTCCTGCAATGACTCATGAAAATTACATGGTTTCCCATTCAACATTTCTTTATCGTGGCTGCTGTGGAGTTGTTTCTTTCTATTAACTGTATGGCTCCCATTCATTTAAAAAAAAAAGAGGGACCAGCCAGTATCTTCCTATTTTCTATATTTTCCCCTCATTGTACTTATAGAGAAACTGAGGCACAGAGCGGTGAAATGACTGGCCCCAACTCAGACAGAGTCACACCCAGGGCTTGTCTGCACTTACAGTGCTCAGCAGCTGCCATGCTTAGTGAAGACGCTACCCTACGCTGACGGGGGAGCATCTCCTGTCGGCGTTGGTACTCCACCTCCCCAAGAGCCAGTAGCTACATTGCTGGGAGAAGACCTCCCATCGACATAGTGCTGTCTACACCCGGAGTTCGATCGGTACAACTGCATCACTCAGGGGCGTGGATTTTAGTAATTTTATCAACATACGTTTGTAGCATAGACTAGGGCTCAGTAGCACAGCTCTCCTAAGTCCCAGTGCTGTGTATTAATGACCGGACCACACAGCCATCTTAAAGCTCTTTCCTTAAGAACGATCTCTTCTGGGATGCCTACAGAAGATTGCCATATGACAATGACTTGGCAAATGGAACCTAATTCAAAGCCTGTTGAAGTCCATGTGAGTCTCTCCAATGACTTCCATGTGCTCTGGATTAGTCAGAGGTAATTATATTTTAACCGAAAATTGTTCTCTTTCACCATTAACACATTTTTCATGCAAAGTTGTCGGTTTGTGAAAATTTTGTCTATTTTTTTTCCATTCATTGTCATTTTCCATTTTCAAAATAAACAGGTTTTTTTTAAACAGAATGTTTAATGTTTGAAATAGACTAATCGCAATTCCCCGGGTTTGAGAAGGGTGACCAAAACTCATTTTCTAAACATTTCTTATTTTGAAAATGATCAATAGAAATTGTCAGTTAAAAAGTTTTTTGCAAAAAAAGTCCTGAGAAAACATGTTAAAAAAAAAAAAAAAGGAAATGAAAATGACTTTTAAAATGTTCATACAATTTATTTTCATTTTTTGTTCAACTCAGCTATTAAATATGCAAAAACCCTCTTGCTTTACTGTTACCTCGTTATAGCATTAAATAAATAAGATGGTCTCCCTGCCCCCCTACACAGCCCCTACTTTATGTGTCACTTACCTGTCAGATCTTACTTGTTGGACTGTGACCTCTCTGGTCCAGATACTATCTTCGTATTACTTGCCTGTACTGCACATAGTACAATGGGTCCATGAACCACATTACTAAGGAACTAAGAAAATACAAATCAATAAACACGAACTGATAATCATTTGCTCAATCACCATTGCAGGGAGTATATCTGAACACATTTTAAGCCAGACCAGCTGGCTGCAACATGGACAGCATTTAAGAAAAAGACTACTAAACTCTGGTTGGTCATACGAAACCATTCAGCCTTGATTTCCCTCCCCTCTTCCTATTTTCAGCTGGGGTCCCTACATTTTGGTCCAGTCCCCACCCCAATGAGTCTATTGATGATGACCATGGGCTGGATACTGCTGCTGATCCTGAGGATTATCCCAGCTGGGGATTTATTCCCTAAATCGGCAGAGAGCTTGGCAGGGCCAGGAAAGACGCGGGCGATTATTTTTAGTCTCTTGTTCCTCTGACTGGATTGTGCATCACAAAAGAATGCTAATGCTCAGTGTCTTTATGAAAGCACTCGAGTTCATCAGCTTTGCAAAGAAGTGAAATTAAATCAAGATTTAATTGGGATATGCATGTTTTATTCATGGTACTATCCGCAGGAGAAGCCAGACAGCTGAAGGTAAAGAGGGAAAAAAAATTCTTTTGAAAAGTTGTTTCTCTCTGATTAAATAGAGATAGTTTCCCACTTCAAAGGAAGTGCTTCTTTAATGTATTTTAAATGCTTGAATGCGCATGATGCCTCTGTGCATAAGGCTGACAAGGGCAACATGGGCCTTCTCCCATTCCTTCTTACCGTGGCCTCTAAAGCAGGTTTGCTGCCCCAGAACAGCATGCGTAGAATGGCCTGCAGCAAGTCAAATGTGCATTCAGATTTCCAATGGCTTTTGTGTACAATGGCAGGGAGGCTGGGCCAGGCTCCTTGGGATCATAAAAGAACCCGGATGTACTTTTGTCCCAGTTGTAAATGTTTCCAAAAGCGCCGCTCTGCTCTGCAAACAGACTCTGTGAAAACGGCACCTTCTTCCTGTTCCCTTTGAATGATCTCTGAGTGTGGGCCACTGACTAAACTCAAGAGTGACAAAGAGTCCTGTTGCACCTTATGCACTAACAGATATATTGGAGCCTAAGCTTTTGTGGACGAAGACCCACTTCGTCAGACGCATGTGGTGGAAATTTCCAGAGGCAGGAATAAATATGCACGCCAGAATCAGGTTTGAGATAAGGTTAATGCAATCAGGGAGGATGAGGTCCACTGCTAGCAGTTGATCTGGAGGTGTGAACACCGAGAGGAGAAACTGCTTTTGTAGTTGGCTAGCCATTCAGTCTTTGTTTAATCCTGAGTTGATGGAGTCAAATTTGCAAATAAACTGTAGCTCAGCAATTTCTCTTCGAAGTCTGGTCTTGAATAATTTTTTTTTGCTGCAGGATGGCTACCTTTAAATCTGCTATTGTGTGTCCAGGGAGATTGAAGTGTTCTCCCACAGGTTTTTGTATATTGCCATTCCTAATATCTGATTTGCGTCCATTTATCCTTTTACGTAGGGACCGTCCAGTTTGGCCGATGTATATAGCAGAGGGGCATTGTTGGCACATGATGGCGTATACTACATTGGTAGATGTGCAGGTGAATGAACCGGTGATGGTGTGGCTGATCTGGTTAGGTCCTGTGATGGTGTTGCTGGTGTAGATATGTGGGCAGAGTTGGCATCGAGGTTGTTGCATGGATTGGTTCCTGAGTTGGAGTTACTATGGTGCGGTGTGTAGTTGCTGGTGAGAATATGCTTCAGGTTGGTTGTTTGTGGACGAGGACTAAAATGGGAGTGTGACTAAACTCACACTCCCATTTGTCCTGCAGAGCCAGCACAGGTAAGAGAGAGGGAGCGGGGTTGTCTTCATTCTTGTGCATCAATCAATAGAATTATTTACTCAGTTCCGATGGGAACCCTGTTGCTGGCTATCGAGTTTGGCCAGGTGTCACTGAGGTCATAATTAAAAGACAAGGGGGCTGTACGGTAGTTGCTGAGGGGCTAATTTGACTTAAATAATCTCTCTTCCTGGTGGCACATGAAAAAGGAAGAACCCAGCTTGACTTTCAGATTGTAGGCTGAGGTGGAAAGGCTATGAGGTAAACAAGCAAATACTCTGGACCAAAGCTCTGAAGCTTTGCCTCCTCGGATAAAATCAGAGCTCCCGAATCCTATGGGTGAAGTGGAGTGAAACCTGGGACCACCTCACCTCATCCTGGGCCCAGTTCTCCATTGTGCCTCCAATGTGTCACCATTGACACCAGGGAAAAGTCACATTCCCAGGAAGAACACCCACTGTGCATTTACTTTGCACTTGTTAGTGCTAGGTACAGGTGGCTCAGGCCTTGGGCATCCAGAAGTCTATAGGCATTTGAGTATGCAGCTTGCACAGGACAATCAGTAAAAAAGCTCAGCCGTGAAACTGCAGGCAAACGCTTGCTCTGTTTCCTCCTGTATTGTCTAGGATTAGTGCTAATAATGTTGGGGTGATGGACACATTTGCTTTGGTCTACCCTGAGCCATGTCAAATTTACAGACTTGGATTACAGTACAATAATGCTGAGTGCACATTGCTAATGTGGCTGTGATTTCCCCCCCCCCCCCCACACACACACCCCTTCACATTTTCATGTAAACGCTGCAAGATCTGCTTTATTTTTACACATTATATTCTTGTTAGCAAGAGAGGGGAACAGAAGGAGGCAAACACAGCAGTGAGATTGCGGGGGGAGAAGGGGGAGCTAGACACGGCACAAAGGCTGAAGAAAGTGTGAAAGGGAAGAGGTTTATAGGTTACAGTAGGGGTGAAGGAAAAGGGGAAATGAAAATAGGCAGGGGACCATGGCGGGGGGAGAGATGAGGCATAAGTGGGAGAGAGGAGTGGGAGAGGAAGGAAAATGAGGCATATATAACTAAGTGTATGTGGAGTCTACTTCATGAAAACACTACTGTTCAGGGTCACTGGGATTTGAACATGCTCAAAGTTAAGCACCTACTTAAATCCTGTCCTGAATAGGGATGGACGTATGTGCTTTCTTATCTGCACCCATCACCGTGTTACCTGAGTGCCTGAATTTGGGAAGCACTGGGCAAAAGGCTTCTCGAGAGCTTTGGAGAAAAGATCGATGTGCATGAACCCAGGCTTTGCTGGGAAACACTCCTCACCTCTTCCTCTCCTGCTGCTTGTATCCTCGTCAGTTCAGGTGCTGGGTGTAAATGAGAAATGCATCCACCAATGATGATACAGGTGAGGGGACCGAGAGGGTCAGAATTAGAGTAGGGGACTAGGAGAGACCTGGATACAGCAGGCAGAAAAGTGATGGGACAGCAGGAAGGGGAAGAGTCTGGCTCAGACATGGGGGGGATAACACCACCGATCTCACACAGACACACACAGACACACACAGACACACAGGCAGAGCTCCGGGAAGGGGGAACATAACACAGAAGAGGCACAAAAGCAAGACTTTGAGGATACAGGGAACTTTTTGCTTCCTTTAAAATTAAAATCAGTAGTTAATCCATTGCAGCACCACAGCTTGTATGGCGGGGGAAGCAAATCTATACTGCAAGGTTTGTGCCATTCCAGGTGGGAATTTTTAAGGGCCTATTGTTCATTAGCTGTGCCTGGCAAAAACTACAATTGGAAAACAGGGGGAAGAAAAAAAAAAGGCGACAACTCTAACTTGTGCCCTTCAGAAGCAGCCCCTTTGCATTCGCCTTCTCGTAAAGCTGCTGCCTTGGGAATCTCAGATCTTTGTTAAGAAAAGGACATGCAAAAGAAACATACGTTCTCTGGGAGACTCATTACTCAAACAGTTCCAGACCCAGCGAACGAGTGGCGGTGACTTTGGAAGATGAACAATCTTATCTCCTGGGTGAAAAGGACCATTTGTTGTTTACTGTCCAGGAGAGAAAACTCACAATAGATCCGAGGGGAACTTGGAGAATAGCTAAGCAAAAGTCGCTGAATGAGCTGAGAAGGAAAAAAAAAATCCTGCACTGAACCAGTGACATGTATTCAGATGAGACACAAACTCTTCCCCAGTGCTAAGCTAGCAAGGTGGAATTAATTAAAAAACGACCATCTTCTTGTCAGTCATGTTTGAGTGTCATTTTCTGGCTAGTTCAGTTTGTGACACAACATAAACAGGGCTCAGGCAGCTCCTCCCGGCCTCTTCCCCACCCATACAGAGAAGTAGAGAAAGAACTGACTGGAAATTCATTCTGTAACTGTTATTACAACCTCCCCATGAAACCCACCTTAAGGTACCATGCCAGCATGAGGCTGGTTACAACGACTCTAAGAACTTTAGGATGCAAAATTGGGTTTTCGATTAAATAAATTGCACAAAGAGTGTTGGCTTTTCATGGAAAACTTTGGGGTTTTGGTCAAAATATGTTGGCTGAAAATGAGAGTTACGGTGCACCATGTGAGTTGTAGTTTGTTTCTCATGCCCCCATTCACCTCTAAGGGCCAAGATCCCCAGCTGGACCCCCATCTCCCATAATGGGCCACAGCTTGGGACTCCACGATGCACAGCTTCCCCTCACCATGAGCTCAGTTGGAGGCTGAAATATTTTGGTTTTTGTGGGTTTCAGTCAAAAATAGAAATGTTTGATCCAAAATTCATTTCTCAAGCGAGGGAGCAGGGAGTGTGTGGGGTCTGAAAGCGTTGGCAGCACTGGCCTAGGGAAGGCTGCCCAGGCGGGTTTCTACTGGATTTCTAAGCAACTATTGTTGCATACTTGCTTATTTAGTTTGGAGATTGGAATGCCAAATCCTGGTTCACCCAGGACATCAGTTAGTTGGTCTCTGTGGTGTCTGGAGGAGACATAGTCCAGATCCCAGAGGAGATCAAGGCTGGACAGAGGCATGAAATTTGCTGGCATATCTTTAATCAAAAGAGATTTTACATTCCCCCACTGCTGAATGGCATCTATTAATGATAAAAGTTCCTGTGGTTTATAATTACCAGTTTGACGAGTTCACGAGTTCTCTGTTAATTATTATAATTAGCTTTCACTCAGTGAGAATACAGGAGTTTAACAACAATATTAACAATTGGAGGACTACTATCAAGAATTAACTACAAAGACCTGACTAGAAAGATTTCCTCCCAACTGCCAGTGAGACTTATTAATGAACAAGAACCCTGCTCTTCTTTCTTCAGTCTTGCTTAACTCAACAACTGGCTTGAAAGGGGTTCAGAGAGTTAAAAGCAATAGTTTTGTCCACATGTTAAAGTGCCTGCATTGGAAATATGAACCAACTCTGTGCTGCTTAAAATAGGTTTGAGTTTTAAACCAGTAAACACAAGGAAATTATAAGCTAAGGATGCCACAGACCACCTGGCACTTAAGAGAAAGTTGCTTGCACTCAGTTTGCTCAGCTCAGCATTTTAAAACCTTCCCCCAAAGAACGCCACGTTTCGCCACGTAGCCACTGTGAAATGGCCATGTGTATAGCTACATTGCCCCCCATGGGCCTCTTTCCACCTGCTTAGGCTGTTGGGTAGGAGTACTCTGCCAGCTCTGTCCAGGGAGTGATTTGGGATGGGGAGAGGAAGAAGAGGCATGGTGGGGCAATCCTGAGCTCTGGCAATCCCCCACGGCAGCAGGGATGCCCTTGGGGATGCTCTAGCATGCAGAGGGGGGAAATGAGGCTGCACAGCCCCAGAATGGGGGCAGTGGTCTGCCCTCAATGCCAGGGGTAGCCCTGACACCAAACACAGGGATGAATTCGCCCCTTGTGCTTAGGAAAGGAACAGAAATACACCACTGGCCAGAGCCAAGCAGGGTGCAACATGATACATGATGCTAATGCGCCTATATCTATCCTCATTCTGAGTCCTCACCTCCCAGTGAATCTGAATCCCATCTTCAGCAGCCCTGGGTCCTACCACCACTCTCCTAATGTATCAAATTCCAATCCATGTGCACTCGGGGATCTCTCACCTTTTCATCTCGCCACCTATAGCCTTTAGGGAGGTCGCCCACCCTGGCCTCAACAACCACACAAACGCCTCCCTGGCTCATGGTTACATTGGGCATCTGGGGCTGCCGGCATGGTGGTGGAATTTCAGGAAGCCCTGCCCCTGGGGCAACGTTTGCAGGAGCGATGTTACAGAGATGGGCAATAGGTGGTGTGAAAGGAGTTCAGTGCATGTTACTGATGGAGGGAACACCTTTTTGGCTGGTATTCTTTTCACAGGAGCCAATGGCTTCCACTGTCATAGTGAAGAGATGAGGCCTCATCTTCCTCCCAGTTACACACCAGTTTAACTCCCCTGACTAAAATGGAGTTACTCCTATTTTACACCGGTGCACAGGCTACCTGATACAATGACCCCACTAAGGCAACGGGACTCCCTTATGGAATTCAGTGGGCTTTGAGTCAGGCCATGTGTGAAAACAGAATCATGACAGCATGCTTGACTCCTTCTCCCTTACACCACATTTACACCAGTGAATTGCACTGGTTCACTGGAATGATCGCTATTCAGTGAAGGAGAATTGGGCCCATATTTTTGTATGTATATGTTCCACACCGTACACTCCGAAGCAGTATAGCCAAGGAGGTCTTAAGACCCAGTGATTAAATTTCTGCTAAAGCCTTTCCTCCAGGGAATACACAGCAAGAGACAATAGGCTGAGCAAATATTAGAAAAATATCAATTTTCTGCCTTCCCCAATTTGCTGAAGATGAATGGATTGACTCCTCAAACACGGTAAGATCTCGACAGCAAAGCTGGATTCAAGATCAACATCGCTCAACTTCTCCCCTAATTTCCAAGTTCAAACGTATACAAAATATTTATCTAAAGTACAGAGGCACTCAGAGAGGCAAGCTGTGCAAATAATTAGTTATCTTAAGCTGTTTCACACCTGAAACAGAAGTTTGGTTTTTTTATTTTTAATCACATCTTTGTGGAACTGAGGTAATGACTAAGCAGCTTGTGGGAACAGTCAACCAGATCAATATTATCAGCAGAAAATGCCTTATGACACCCATGTAAATCTGTTTGAGATCTGAAACCCTAACATGAAGGAAGTACAGTCACAAAGAGAAAGATTTAGGAGAAGCAGATAGTGCAGCTGGGAATGGAATATGCAGCCTCTCGTCTCTAGGGCTGTCTTCACTGTGATGAAAGGGGTGGATTGGGTGTGTTTTTTTAGAACAAACATTGAGATAGCCGTCTCAACGTGAAATCCTGATGGAGACAAAGCACAAGTAGCCTCAATGTAGCTAGTTAAGCTCAAGTGTGTGCCCCTCACATGGGGTTTACTATATCTTTTTGCAGCGAAGATATGGTCCAGGTCACTGCTGGGTATCCAGTCCAGGTCAATAGTGATTGAAAAAAATCAATGAAGATCGCTAAGAGGCCTATGTGAAATGAGGTGGGGGTCTGAGTCCTTGAAGTCATAGGTATCCGCACAGAATGCTACCACCCTCAACTAGTGTCAGCTGCCCGCCTCACCATTCTTAGCCGGAACTAAGGATTAGAGCTAGTAGGGAATTAAACACTGAACTGTTTTTCATCAGAAAGGGCCACTTGGTTGGCACTGAAGCTGTTCACAGGAAAGAGTTGCTTTCAGTGAATTTCCCATTTAAAAAAAAAATTGAAAAAATACACTGAGATTGTCAAAACATTCTGCTTCAACGTTTTTCAAACAACCATTTTTTTTATCTGAAGCAACTTTTCATTGAGAAATGTAAGTTAATTTATAGTAAAATGTTAATTAAACAAAACAGAAGATATTTTTGATTGCTCAGATCCAGATTTTTTTTGTCCAGACTTTTGGTTAATGAAAATTTGAGATTTTGACTTTTCATCCTCATTCCAGATGGAAAAGTTTTTTGAAATGTCAAAATTTTTCACAGTATGGGAAAAATGTTTCCCACCTACCTCTTCTGAAGATAGAAGGGCTGCAGAGCCTGAGAACTAAAAAGAACACACTATGAAAGACACCTGTGTCTATGTTCCGCTAGGTTATATTCAATTGCTTTCCCCAATACGAGGATCCTAGAGCCCCCCATCGCAGGGTCCTAGAGCCCAGGCTACAGCACAAGCCTGAATGTCTACACTGTATTTAAACAGCCCCTTTAGTCCGAGCCAGCTGGCGCAGGTTTTTAATTGCAGTTTAGGCATACCCATAGACACCATTTTCACGGTTTGACTACCACTGAGTGTTGTCTAGGCAGAATGCACCTGTACTCTGCTGCTGAATGCATTAGGGAAATGTCCAGGTGGATCACTCCTGCCATGCTGTGTCATGTACCCTTCTTCAGGTTTAGTATGTTACAGATTTGTCTACTTCTCAGCAAGTAACTTCTGTAAATCTCCAGCGCCCACTGTTTTCAACAGATTACTAACAGATCAGGCTAACAACACCACCTCTTTCTTGTCTAGTACTTCTCATCCATCGATCTCGAAGTGCTTTACAAAGGAGATCAGGACCATTATCCCTGTTTAACAGAGGTAGAAATTGAGGCCAAGAGAGGGGACATTGTTTGCAAGGTCACTCAGAAGACCAGTTGTAGAGCTTGGAACAGAGCACTGGCCTTTCTACGCTCCAGTCCACTGCTCCATCCACTCCGACACACTGCCTGCCAAATAACCACAGACCAGAAAGTGTGATGGCGGCTCAGTTGTTAAAAAATGATGTCATAGTATAATGTCCCTTCCAAAACCCAATTATAAAATACTTCTAAAAAATTTTCCCGCTTAGCTATTAGCATCAGTAATTTATTTATGAAATTCCCAGGGGGAGGAAATTCTTGCAAACATCTCAAAGCCACAGACAAACGTAAAAACCACATCATAATACATTTAACAAGTGAAAGTACAAACCACAGAAAAACAGAGCAGGAGATGGAGGTGATGGGGATTGTGTGCATGTGTGACAAGAATCCATTCCCCTTCTGGGAAATTATTGGAAGTTTAGCACCCGGAAACAGATAGTTTAAGTGAAGGGAATCTTCTGGCTTCCCCCTTGCAAATAAATCCCCGGTTAGCACAAGCATAACTATGGGGATGCTGGGTTACTCCTCTCTCTCTCGCTCTCTCATAGCCTTCTGGGAAATTCCTTTGAACATTTGCAATCTGAGAGTGCGGGCCCCAAGATTTGTTAGACATGTCTGACTTTATTATTTTTTTAAAAGGGGGATATTATCTCCCGCCTCCCAAGGGAAGGGGAAAAGGGAAAAGCCACTGATATGGAGAGGCTGGAGATGGGCTGCAGTGCCTCATTATTTAAAAAAAAAATTAAAATATACAGACAGAAATATGCTCTTGCTTTATAACTGAATTCTGTCCTCTAAATATTTCATTTCTGACTAATGCATGAGCCAAATGGAAATTTTCAAGCAAAACTGCACTACTTAGAACATGCTAAATTATTGATTCAGCCAGGGAAAAAAGAAAAAGGAAGAAAACGTGCCATGCTGCTGTTGAGTTTGCTCTCTTAGTCCATTCTGTGCACCAATGGGCATCTGGGCAGGCATTACCAGCAGCAGGATCTGCACACACTCCCCCTTGGAACTCTTGGAAGGGGGAGTGGAATTTCATCCTGGATTGTGGTGAGGGAACGACAGAGATGCAGGGGCTCGAGGAAATTCTTTTAGCTGACAGCGAGTGCCCTTCTCTGGCCAGGAGACCCAGGAAGGAGTGGGTAACTTGAAGGAGAAGTTAACTTGAAGTTAGTGTTCACGGCAGAACTAGTCCCACTGCCAGAATGTGGGATGGAAGCAGAAGCTTGTTGCACCAGCGTGCTGGAGGCCGGAGAGAGCAGCAAATGGGACCGACGTGCCAAGTCCGCCATGTGGAGACAGGCGTTGTGAGCATCCTGATTCTTGTGAGCCAAGATTCACACTACATCTTCCATGATCCAGGGACAGGGATTGGGGCCTGGGAGCCCAACACAAGAGCCAATACGAGCTTCACAATGCTGGCCTCCGCTGGCAGCTCCCCCTTCCCCGGCTAGCCATTTCATCTGCTCTAACCCAGGGCTGTGCTGTCTAAGTGCTGAGCTGGCTGGGGGCTCCCCTGAGACTTGCAACTGACCCTCCCAATCATCAGTCCAGTAGGAGGCTCACTGAACTGGTCTCGTCTGGGAATTGGCCCCTCCTGGATCAGCTGGGCGTGAACTGCACTGAGCTGCATGAGGCTGGACGAGATGGAGCAGCGCGGAGTCCACGTGGGGCCTGCCCGCTACCTCACAGTGCCCTCTCTGGGCCTCGGTGCTGGCCAACTCCCTACTGGCCTTTGACACTTCCCTGGACTCAGCACCCTCTGCAGTCACCACACCTCACCAAAGTGACACATTCATCTCACCTAGTTCTCCCTCACTTAATGAACAGCCGTGAGTGCCATCCCTGCACGGCCCCTGCTACAGCCGGACAAACAGTTCCTGAGGAAAGATTTGACTCAATAGGAAATTGAATTTTAAACTAAATGAAAGTGTCCATGGATGGAGTCTGCTTTCATTGGGAACTTCCCAATTTTTCATCAACCCCTTTCCCTCCCTCCCCGCAAAGAAATCATTTTTCATTTTTTTATTGAAAAGTCAACATCTTCTGTTGAAAGTTTAGACCATTTCCACCCCCCTCCGCAATTTTGTTGACACTTTCAGTGGAAAATCCCTCCTTTCCCAGCTGGCCCCAGGGGTGGACGAGTTACCCCGAAGAACGGACATTATTCTGCACAAGCTACTTTCTCCCTTGACCCCATGAAAGAAAAATCTGTAGAGAAAAGTCACTTGGTGCTCACACCAGAGGGAAAAAAGATGGCTGTGTCCGAGGGTATGGACACACTACAGAAACTGGCCTAGCCCTTTAGTGCAGATGCAGCCTACAGAAACAGAAGGGGTTTTTCTGTCAGGGTAGGAACACGACCTCCCTGAAATTAGGAACGTTGATAGATGTCCTCTTCTGCTGATACAGACACAGCCACAGCATGGCTACATTGGGCAGTGGTGTGATTTGTACATGGCTCTGACTGAAGTATCTATGTTGATATAAAGTTCATTCTAAAATCATTTTATTTCTTTTGGCTTCCCTTAAACACACCACTATCACTTGCCAGGCCCAAATGAAGTGCCAGGTCTGGAGGGTTTTAAAGAAGGAAAACCATGGAGGAATATTTGTTCTCTGGTTATTTATACTGCCTGTAATAACTTTTCTTCTTCAATGATTATATTTGCGTGAGCTCTTCCTCGATGGTGTCTTGCTCAAAAAGGCTTTTTAGCCTATTGAAGCTAAGTACTACGTTAGACTGATGAGAAATAGGCAGAGTTTGACTCATCTAGTTTCAGCTAACAGAACCACAACCAAGACATAAATAATTTTCTGAGGTTAAAAACAAGCAACTGAAACTTCTGGTTGTTATTTTAACTGGGTTATAACTTGTAACAAAAGGTGCCATGCTCGGGGACCCCCATGTGCAATGGTGTGATGCAGGAGCCCTGCCTCAGTTTCCCCACATTTTCCTTGGCCCACTTTCTCGGGAGGTATGACTTAGCTCTCTGGCCTAGCCATTTTAGAGAGTTCAACCTCTTCAAGAGTAACAGAGTCCTTCAGATACAACAGAAGCATAAAACAAAAGCCTCTTTGGTCCAGTCGGGCTTGACTTTCTGCCCCTTTCCACACAGGCAGGCTCCCAACTGCAGCAGCCTGATTCAATGCCCAATCACAGCTTCCTGGGCTCAATCAAACCAGCAGTCCAGTCCAGGCCCGCCCTCCTATCAGGGGTTCTGGGCGGACTGCAGCCTCCAGGCAGCTCCTGGACCCTGACAAGGCGGTCTACTTTCCTTCACCATCATTGTCCCGCTCTCCCACCCCACAGCTGAGCTTTCCTCTTTTTAAGTCCCCCTCCTGTGCTTACTGAGCCTGTGTCTGCCCTTTAACTCCTTCTTTTCCAGTGTGGGGTTGGTAAAATCCATCGCCTGGGCGTTATCCTTTCCCTTTCCCTTTGGGTTTGAACACAGCCCAGTTACACAGCGGATCAGAGCGACACATCAGAAACGCACTGGTTGGGAAACTTATCGTTCATTCCAGTTGTTGGACAGATGGAGTCAAGTGCCTTTGGAACACTCTTGCACAGTTTCTGCCAGTGTCCTCATCTCGTAGTTGGTCCACACAGAGGATAACAGCCTATTACTGCTACCCCCTGATGGAGTTGTTCTCTTAGCTCAAGCATTGGAGCTCAGTCTTTTGGTGCAGAAGGTAATGGGTCCAAATCTTGCTTATGACTGATGTGGAGGGGGAGAGCAGAAGCAGGTTTCTGGCCACCCTACATCTTACCATTGTGAAAGCGACCGATGCAGGAGAGAGATGTGAGGTTACAAGTGCCCCAGCCAACTGCACTATCTGTTTCTCAGGCCTGGTCTGCACTACAGCAGTCAGGGGTATGAAAAATCCACAGCCCTGAGTGCTGTAGCCATGCCAATCGAACTCCTGGTGTGGACACAGCCAGGTCAGTGGAAGAATGATGGGGAAGGTGATGTTCCTGCAGAGATGAAAAAACCCTGCCATAGTTGTACCATTATAGTCCCCGTAGTGTAGACGAGGCCAAAGTCATGGCATCCGCCTTACTGATATCTACCCAAACCAAACCTGAGGCTCTCCTCTGTGACTGAGTGGGGCTGGATAATTGAATTTTGATGTCTATTGGTACACAAGTGCAAGCAGCTGGGAACATGAGAGCTTCTCACCACGACAAAGCAGCTAACTAAACACACCTGTGTTTGTGGCATTAGCAGGAAAACAGCTTTGGAAAGCAGAGGAAAGGAACAGAAAATAGGAAATCAATGGCAAGTCGAGATCAGGGAGAGCAATTAGTCCTTGGAGCGCCGCTGCTTACCGTGGCGGGACGGCGTTTTTAAGTGTACACGAACTGGATTTATACACTTACACAGGGCTGAAAAATCTCTCCGACAAAGCAGTTTATTACTGTGGTGCCATTTACAAGGAGAAAAACTTTGGCCATTGTAACATGCACAAATGGACTCCAGGGGCCTGATTTTCCTCTCACGCCAGAGTAAATCAGGAGCAGCTCCACTCAGTCCAGTGCAATTGCAGCAGTGTAGTCAGGGTAAGGAGAGAGGTGAGACAAGCGCAAGAGGAACGTGAAGGGGAATATCTCTGGTGTGTTTTGATAAAAGGTTTCATCGGTGGCTGTCACACACTGCTAAGGGGGTGACAGGTGGGTTGCACCCCACTGAGAATGTTAAAACAAACAAAAACCACTACCTGGATTGTCGCCAATCAGAGAAAACGTGAATCATGTTGGGGAGGAAAATATTTCATTGAAAGTTTTCCACTGGCATTTTTTCTTGACAAAAATGGGTTTTGAGGAAATTAAATTTTTGTGGCTAGTATCGGTTGTCCTCTTAAAATATTTGATTTTTTTTTTTGGTTGGTTGGAAAAAAGAGCTTTCAGTCAAAATTTCAGGTTTTGATAGTTTGAGGGGCAAGAGGGAATCAGGTTTCGGCATTTTTCAGCTGATTTTTTGTTTTTGTTTTCATTTTTCTGACAGAAAAGCCAAAATTTTCCACTGAAATTTGACAAAAAATGAAACACTTTTCACTGAATATTGCCACAGAAAAAATTCTGACTACCTCTAGTATCTCCTTCTTCAACCACACCTGTCCACTATCTCCTCTATTTGAAAAGCCGTCTTCATTCAAATCCCTTCATATAAACCAAATTTCCCCCATGAGCCATGGTTTATTGTAGTTATAGAGGCATATTTATCACTACCTCCTCAAAATTCTTAAGTTATCCTCAAATCTGTGGTTTCACAATGCATTCTGCCTTCATTCTGCAGAGCCTCTAGGTTATAGGTACAGGGATTGTTTGGGGGTTTTGTGCATTGTACAGGGCCCAACACAATTATTGTCATTAAATTAATTGTAATAACTAATAACATTCCAAGATCTGTGATCGATGGAGCAGGAGAAATGGTGGTGAATCTACCCAGCTCACAGTATTATCTCATTTTTTTTAAGTGTTAAAAATTCCAACTACTCTCCAATTTCTCTAAGTTTTATGTCCATCTCAAGTTAAACTGTCTTTTTTACACAATCCTAATCAGCGTCCAATATAACCTACATGACTGTCTTAGTAGGTGTTACTGCTCTTTATTAGTTAGCCTAGGGAGTTAAAAGTCTCCTAAGGAGCCCTGGGAAAGGGATTTCTGAGAGGAGTAGAATAGGACTTGTTCTTCCTCCATGGATGGAGGCAACAAGGGAGGGAAGAAAATGTCTTGTGGTTAGAGCTAGCGGAGAAAGAGGCTAGTGCTTGTATTAGACATGTACTGTGTATGCATATACAGGATTTAAGGAATAATTGAGAAAAGAGATACTTCTCTTTTCTTAAAGAGGAGAGATAGTTTGGGGATAATGCACTGGACTAGGACCTAGAAGACCTTGGTTTGGTTCCCTGCACTACCACAGACTCCCTGTGTGACCACTAGTAAATCACATGCTCTGTGCCTCAGTGTCACAGTTGTAAACTGGGGATGATAATCTTTCCTTTGTCTGTCTGGACAGTAAACATTTCAGAGCAGGAACTGTCCCTCAGTATGTGTAGGTGCAGCACCTACCACAGTGGGGTTGTGATCTCAGCTGGGGTTTTTAGGTACTACTGTAATATAAGGAATAAGATCCCAGTAGGTCACGCTTTAAGCCTTTTCTTCTGCTGACAAAAATCTTAATGTTTCCTCTGAAAAAACTGACTAAGACTAAATCCAAATATTCTCTTGCATTTAGTGTTCTACGGTTTAACATTCTTGTCTTGCAGTTTTTTCTTTACCAGAAAAATCAACAACTCGATCATCGCGGCTGTGACCTGTTTGTGTCACAGGGATCTGCTCCCCCTATGCTCCTCTGTGTCAACATTCCTGGCACAGCTATCGTTTCACATCCCTTGGCTCTTCTAGTGCAGAGCAACTGCTGGCTCCATTAACAAAATTACGTTGTGCACATTGGGTGTGCGGTGAAAGAATCTTTTCTCCACCTCCTCTGAAAATTAAATGCCACAAATAAATAACACAACAAGGCTCCTACAGTCCTATGGATAACTGAGGAGAAACTAGTCTCCCAATATCTCTATCCATCCACCCACCATACTGTGTTTTATTATCTATTATTCTATAGCTGTGTAGTTCATCTTCATCTAGTTTTTTATCTTCATCTACCTCCATTTTTAAATTGCCTATTGGCATTTGGGAATCAGTTCACTCTGTGGATCTATAATGGAATAGCAACAAAGGAATCTATGACGAGAGATCATATTTTGAAAAAAATATATAGGGGACGGAATTGCAGCGGTGACGAGAGCGCTGTGTTTTCCTGACTACCCAGATCTAAATATTTATAAGTCACTTTTGAAAATGCCTGACCTCCATGAACCCCTTCTGATGAGCTGCCACTAGAAACAGCACAAGAGCAGGCAGGGCACTCAGTTAACATCACCTGTGTAGTCCTGCACTGAGGCCTGGGACGAGATTGCAAAGGAAAGAGGGCTCTGATAATTGGAATGCTGAATGTATTCCTGCCTATAACTGAAATGGGGGAACATCAAATCTGCAAAAGTAAGTGCAGATTCAATTAGAAATTTCACTGAAATTTCAAATTATGGCCATTTTTTTAAGCGACAGAATTATACCGTGTTACAGAGAAAGTGACAGGTAATTTGGGACGCTAAAGATTTCTTAGACTCTGTAGTTAATGGGGAGTTTAGCACCAATTCCTCTGTAATTTGCACTTCTGAGAAACTGCATTATTATAAAGTCAGAAATCTCTAGCTCTTTCAACTCCAAGATCTGCAAGCTAAAGATGACCAGAAATTGAGAAGGCCTGAGTCCATAGGTCAACCATTTCAATATCTGAGGCTGTGTGGCTTCCAAAACCTAGCATTCCAATTGAAGAGTTGAAAATTGGAGGTGACATTCAGAAGTCTCTGAAAATTATAACCCTGACTTCCTCCCTGAAAAGCTTATCTGAATCCTAGCTTATCCTTTGATGAGGTTACTGAAAAAGCATTCTGTTCTGAGTACTTGAAAGATAACAGGCAATGCATGTGAGCCAGTGCACTTCTCCCTAGGGGAGAAACACTATTGACTGAAGCAAGCATGGGGCACTAATTAAATGGTCCAAATTATGCTGGACATCAAGATCTTGGTATGTTGCATTTTACCCCTCTACGTCCCTAAACTCACAGAGGTAAGCTATGGGCTGGTCTTTCTCCAGCCACCCACTCCTAGCAGTATATGCACATAATTCACAGCTTTTCAACATCATAGGGTCTGATTCAGTACTGGACAAGCCCTGCAATGCTGAACTCTGGACATAGAAACTGCAGGCTTTAATATAACATGTTACCAGCTGAGACTATTGTCCATCTCTTCCTCTGAGTGCATGTCTTGGTCTTAATTGTTCCCAAGGGTGAAAATCTCTTGGGGGAAGAACCAGTTTCTGGATCTCAGCACAAAAACCGGGGTCCTCAGAAAATCTCTAAAACTTTTGTTAATTAAACACATTCTTTATTTTAGGGGAGATAGAAAACTGAGGTCCTAGCTGCTTTTGCTCATTAAAAATCCCACAAGAACAGGGAAATTAGTGTCATCCTATTCAGGAGAGCATTTAAGCATGTACTTAAAATGTAAGCACATGCCTAAGTCTCACTGACTAAAATGGAACTTAAGCACATGCTTAAAGTTAAGCAACTACTGAAGTGTTTTCCTCAATGGGGTCCTTAACAGAGAGAAAAGTGAGTGAAACAAGTTAATAGCCTCTCAGAGATATCACTGAGAAACAATGGACTCAGGCGTGTTCCCTTTAACCCGAGCCCAGTTATCTACTGAGCAAGCCAAGAAAATGACCAAATATGATATTTGTGAAGGAAAATAAAGTAGGTTATTTTATAAACTAGTGTGATATTTGAAGCTCATGAAAAACAAGATAATGCATATAAAAATAAGATATTATGGTAAAATCAGTATTAATTATCAGGAGCAAAAGTGCTGCACTTGAGGCAATAAAAGTTTTAATATTCTAAAAGAAAATGACTCTCGTAAAAGGCTAACAACTGGGCTCTGTGCCAGAATCCTATTGTAGGAATGTAATGCTGCTGCTGCAGAACCCTCCCCAAATAAACATCCGCACAGCACAGCGCTAATTTGGCTACTATAACTAGGGTAGGAACAGTGGGGGAGAAAAGTGCTATTCCAGCAATTTACCTTTTTAATAACAGTAAATTATTCTCTACATAAAGCTACTTTGTAAACCTCTTGTGTGCTTTACAAAGGCTATTTACCATTTCTTGTTCACTTCACAAGTCTGAGGTTTTTTTAGGGCGGTTTTAAAACATACATAGTGCATTTTTGTCACTCATTTCTCCTGCAAGAGCCCCCAAATCCTTTAATTTATGGCAAGCCAGAATTACGCTATTATTTTTTTTACATTTTGAATTTTAAATAACTTCTACAGTTTAATACAGACTACAAATAAGATGCAAATGTGATCTCAAGTTGAGGCCTGCGAATTATTTGTAATTAAATGCAAAACAATGTAAAATTCAGGGGTGGGGGATGCTACATTTTATAACAAACCTCCAAGTGGGCTCATTCCTGTGAAAAAGTTTGGCAAGATAAGTACATTCTTCAAGTGGAAAGGGATGCATTTTCAAGAGAAGTCAGCTTTGCATCTTCACATTCAGCAGTTTGTGGGGCTTTGCATGTGAAGATTCAAATTTTGCATAAAGACAGATTCTGAGGGGTGCAAAATCATGCAAAACAGCCATGGTAAAATTACATGAAGTTAGAAATTTAAAACTGATGTTTGAATTTTGCACAGATCGAATCATTGTTCCAACTAAACTGTATTATGCAAAGAATTCTAAGAGTTTATGCTGAAATAAAAAAAACCCAACACACAAATTTTGGCAGGGATGTAAAATCTCATGTTTCCGGGTTAAAATCAATCTCAAACTATTAGGGGCTAAAATGAGACTTTTGCGTGATGCAGATTATCCTACATCTCCCCACGGCAAGGTTTCTTGCATTTTTCTCTGAAGCAGCTAGTATTGGCCACTGTCAGAGACAGGATACTGGACTAGATGGACCATACATCTCATCCAGTATGGCAACTCATTTGTTCCTTGTTTACTTATGCATATGTATATATATACATCAAGATATTTTTGTTGATTGTATTATGAAATAATACAGGCCCTGATTCTGCAAACACTTACCCACGCGAGTAACTTTATGTTAATGATACCTTTTAAGTCAGTGGGATAACTCATTTTTGTGGAGTTGCTTGTGTGCATAAGGGTTTGCAGGATTGGGGCCCTGGAGAGACTAAATTTAGAAGAGAAAAATAAGTTACTCAGCTGAAATCATTTGTTCTAAAACTAGTTATGTTTCTTAAATCCCTCCCCACCTACACTGACAATAATTGTTTTCTGGTTCACTGCCCTCACGCCCCCATCAGTGCCTTCAGCATTCCAGTCACTGCAGTGTGAGAGTAGCTGGTATTTTGAGTGCTTTACATCAAATGGATTGCAATACTATACATTTAACAGAGTGTATTTTGCAACTGCCAGAAAAAAATTGGAAGTAACTTTGAATTGGAAGGTCCATTTAATCTGATTCTGGAGGAAGATCAATGAAGCTAATATGTCTAGGGGGAAATGATGCAAACTGCAGATACTTAATTGAAGAAAACCTGGAAAACAATAAGACTGATAAATGATAAAGCGCTCCAAATTAAGTATGATCAAGGAATGCTATACAGATCCAAAATGTGAAGGGAATTTTGGGTGGTAGACTCAGAAACAGGAGGCCAGAAGGAGAGCTGTGTTTGTTGGTGCAGCTGCAATAGGATCACACATTTACGCCTGCCAAAAGCAGGTCTGAATCTAGCCCGATGTGTTACAAAGCAAGCAGATAATACTTCTAGACCCCTAAGTTTAGCTCTCTCAGAGTACCTTAATACCAGCAAGAAGGGACAAACTCGGAAGAGTTCAGAGAACAGCAAGGAGAATCATCATGGGCGAGGGCTAGGGGGATTGAGACAGAGAGGGAGGGCTCACTTTCTCTGCAGAGTGTTACCTAGATATCTGCAAAACAGGGAAGGAAGAAAGGAAGGGATCTGGGATGAAAAATTGGGAGGAAAAGAAAATGAAGCTAGAAGGATCAAAGGTTAGGAAAATGTTCCATGAATTACCCATGACAAGCTGCCATCTTTAATAAATCTCTCCCTACTTGCCCTAGGCCCCCCCCCCCCCCCCAGACGCACATTGCCTAAGCGCTCACCTGTTATGTTACACTGGCTTTTAACGGTGTGATTGCTGATGGACTGTTCTCCCTGGCTGCAGTGGCCGAAACAACAAAGCTAAGCAGCACTTCAGGGAAATCCTTCAAAGGCCCCTTGCCTTGAAAACGCTGAACATTATTTCCGTGGGCTCTTAAACAGAATAATTCATTAGTCAGCTAAGAACAATCAATATCCCACTCCAACAATTTATACACTGACTCTGTTTACCCAGTGGACCCTCTTTGATAATATTATTTATGATTCTAAATAACTCCATCGGTGTTCAATAGAGCTGGGAGGTGCCTATGGGACCAGGGCACAATCAAATTATGAAGACATATGGTTTACTCAGCACTGGAAATGTTCAAATGCATTTCATTGCTGTTAGCCTTGCTGCAGTACCTACCCCAATCAGTTATACAACCTTCTTAATATCTTTTACTATATGGGAACACTTCTTCAGGGAGAGAGAGGGCTCTGACTCAGCCAACTGAGAGAGGCTGCTGTAACGGGTATTTTATTGTGGCTATTTCAGGATTCTTAGAACTGAAGGACACCAACAGTTCAATGCATCCCAGTCTGAAGCTGTAATTAAGCTTCTGCACTGCTTAGGATCTAGGGGGAGGGAGAGAGATTGGAAAGAGGAGGAGGTTTTTTGTGAAAATTACAATACCCTCCACTAGAGAGGAGTGTACTAGAGAGTGCAGCACTAGCTCAGAACTACCCTGGTGAGAACATCCCAGAACAGAGACCAATGAACTCTGCATCTGCATGCTGTATTTATGTCCAAGGAATACGTTATGTCCATTTTAATACAGGGCTTCTAATACACTCAGAGACCAGCCAAACACTGAGCCTCATTGCCTATGTCTCCACTGCAATAAAACACCAGCTGCTGGCCCGTGTCAGCTGACTTCGTCTCATGGAGCTCAGGCTGAGGGGCTATAAAATTCCAGTGAGGACCTTGAGGTCTGGGACTGTGCCCCCTGCGCACGTTTGGAGAGGTGTGCACATACAAAACCCACATTTACATGGGCCAAACATGCATCTGCACATGCAATATTGTTAATTGCAATGCAAAGTGTTCTCCTGTGCATGCAAATACCATCTTTTCGGGGGGGAGGGGGCATTTTGTGGACACAACTTATTGACTTTTGCAAATCTCTGCCTGTCAGATTCTAGATTCTAAAATGCTTTTATTATTGTTTGTTTGTACTATGGTAGGGTGTTGGTGGTCACCTTTAGATCTTTGATGCCTCCTTGCAGCAAAAACAGACAACACAGCAACTCTGTCTCCGTTCCCCTCCTTTAATAGGCCAATAACCAACCTGCCCGCATGTCAATTCTTTGTGACAACCTTGGCCCTCCTGTTAAACACTCCAATACTTCAGGAGGCCGGTTGCCAGCTGGTCGCTTTAGATAAGGGGCACAGAATTCCTGGCCTCTTTGAGCACAGCTCACTTGTTCAAGGCCTTAATAAACCCCCTTTCTGGCCTTAATAAACCCACCCTCTGCTCTGGGTTCCAGGTCAGGGACCCCATACACAGGGGTTGGCACTATGCTCTTCCAACCTTGTACTGTTTCCCTAGACTGCTTCCTATCATCTTGCAGGCTGATCTCTGGCGTTACACCCTGGGGTTCTCTTGTCTAAAGGATCCAGTCTCCTGGATGGCTTCTCCCCACAACCTTGCTGGAGACAGCCACTCTCAACCGCCCTGGTCTCCTCAGCTGTCTCCTTAGCTGTGGGGAGACCACCAATCAGCCCCAGCTAAGCAGACAGTCAGGTTCCCTATTAACCCTTTAGCATCTGAGACAGCCTGGGATTTGCGCACTCCAGGACGTAGGGTCTAGCGACCCCACCTGATATTAGAGCCCCAGGGTGCCAGGCATTGCATGTAACAGACAGTCCCGGCCCTGCAGTGTTTACAATCTAAGCAGACATGGCAGACAAAGGGTAAGGAAGGAGGGAGTATTATTAGCCTCATTTTTCAAATGGGTGGCTGAGAGACGATGAGATTTCACCAAAGTCATCTCAAAAGCCTGTGGCAGATCTGGGAATTCAAGCCAGCTGTCCGAAGTCACAGCCCAGTGCCTTTACCCCAGCCCTGCCTTACTCTTTCCTTGCAAAGGGAGAGGCTTTTTTTCTTGAGTTCCACTTCCCGCCACTCTGTATTCCTGTGTCACTGACATTGCCTGAGATGGTATTGGATGCTGGATTATGCAGCTTTAATCTCCCAGCTCAAGGTTGCTTGTTTCTCCTCCATATTGTTTGCAATATCTTGCATGTTCTGTCCCTCTGTAAACTCAGCAATCAGCCATGCTGGGTGATGCTGTTCAAATGCTGAAGCCTCTGTGTTTGCCGAGCGGCGATGTTGAACAAATTTACAGAGTAAACATTCTGGGGCATCATCGATTGCAAAAATAAATAAATAATAAAACAACAAAAGGCCTTTTGTTGTCTTCTGTCTCACTGAGTCTCTCTCTCCTCTGTCACTCTTTGTTCCCTTCCCTGATCCCTTGAGGTAATTAAAGATCCCAGTGCACTTCTATTGTACGAACAAGGGTGTTAACCCCATGGTCCTGGCCAAATTCCACTCCAGGAAATTACGTTTGGCCTCTCTAAGTTCCCCTGGTGACGTCACCTGGATTCAGCATCCTTTTCCCCTTCCGTCCCGTCCTCAGTTGTTAGCTAATGCGGCTGCAACCCTGCCTGAGAGGAGCTTCCACCAGCGGAGTAAGGAAGCAGGGGAGCGTGGTTTGCTCCTGTCTGGCCTGACAGAACCGCTTCCTACAGACCCACTGTTCCAGTAAGTCTTGGTGGTCGGTTGGCCAGTTATTATTTTACTACTTCCATGCTTTCCACTTGGAAATGAATGTTAACATGTGCAGCAAACAGCCTCATCGGAGAGGGGAAGAGCTAGCTACTCGTGGTCATAGTTACTAGGCGTGAAAAGGCCCCAATCCAGGAAAGCACTTAAGCATGTGCATAATTGTAAGAGGTGAGTAGATCCTGCTCTCCTGCCTCACCTGACAGCCCTATTCTGCAGACTCTCATCTGGGAGGTGGTATTCTGCTGAGCCAGGCTTACATGTTCAGAAGTGGCCCCTGCTCCTGGAGATGCCTTGGTACCCATATTTCGTAAGGTTCTGAGCATCTGCAGTTTGTAGGGAGTAGGTCAGAATGAGCTCTGGTTGCTCGGCACCTCTGAAAATCATGCTTTTCGCTGGGCATGAGAAATGGAGGCCCCCTCAATTTAATCCAGCCACCCCTCCCTGACATTCCTGTTTGAACCCTGCTCAGGAATTCTCTATCTAAAAAACGGGATCGAACCTAGAACACATCTCCACCTGCCCAAACCCTTGTATTCGAAGCCTCTCGCCTGAAGAGGAAAAGTGGCAAAGGTGTGCAGTAGTATCGGATGCCCAACTTGAGACTCCTGGTTATGAGAAGATGCTGAGCACCCAACCCTTTGGAAATCAGGCCCCTTGAAGGTCACTAGTTGCTCACCCCAAATCACTGGTCACTCTTCAGAACTCTGGCCTGGAAATATAGGGCAGCTTCTGAGCAACCATCCTTAGGGAGAGGAATGATCCCTCCCAAATGCAGACCTTTCCAAACCATTCTGCTCTCCTGGGAGGCAGGGCTTTGCAGAAAGGCAAGAAACATCAGGCTGCCTTGACTCACATGAGATCCCCATGTGGGGCAGGCCTATAAACCAGCATCCAACAACAGACGGAAAAACAAATCGACAGCCAAAAGTCCTTCCCTGCTGTCACTCCTCTTGCCCAAGTGCATCGGCTTGTTTGTTATGTTCCAGCTAAAAGGGAAGGGGGTCCCATTCCAATCCCTCTTTCGCAGGCTCAGTTTAAATAACACACTGGGTAATATACTTCTCAATCCTCCAGTTTAATACCCTGAACTCCTTAAATGGCACTGAATCTAACAGAGTGGTGGATAAACATTAGTTTCACAGCTCACAAAGCAGAACTGCTGGCTACTGGCAGTCTAGATGTAATGAGTTCCCTTTTAGACCCCTGGGAGCATTTAGAATGGGTTCGTCTTTCCCCAAGCTGCCAGTCAAGTTGGTACCAAGGGGGAAAAAACCACTGTTAATCTATTTCCCACCATCCCATCCCTAGCTGAAATCCCTTCGAGCATGTAACAGTTTTATTTTAATGTGCCATCCTGCCAGCACATGGACAGGAGTGGAGTGGGCCGCTCAGCGCTCGCCCAGCCGAGCGACTGGCAGAAACCTGTATGCTTGGCTTTCGATGCCTTTTATAATGTGAACTTTGGCTGGAGAATTCTTAATTTGGTGGGAGAGGAAAGGACGAAAAGACTAGATGAAACAAACAATGAAAAAAAGTTTTCATGTTTCCCTTTTCACCCAGGCTTGGCATTGTCAGCTCCTTCCTCAGATACTCCTTAATTAAAAGCAGATTGCTAGTCTAGGGAGAAAAACTAATTTAGCATCCAAAAGTAGCAAAGAATGACTGCCAAGCAAGCTATCACCAGTGGCCAGAGACATCTCCCACTGCATTACGCTTTCACTGGGACTCTGAATCATTTGTCAGGAACTTTTCCCAACAGCCAGCGCTTTAGAGCAAATTAACTAACAAAGATGATGTTGTGACAAAGTGGGACTTTTCTGTAACATTTTAAAGAATGATATGCCTGACAGCGACTTACTTGGCTAGGGATTGCAACCCAGTGGATGCAAATGACTGCTCTTGGGCCACAGCATAAGACATAAAGTGGTTGCATCATGTACCTGTCTGAGGTGCTATCAATGGGTCGTTAAAGTTCTGGGTGAAACTAACCCATATTAATGGAGGATCTGGAAAGACAATGGGATTTATTAAATAGGAAAAGGAAACAAGAGTTATTTACATGGTTAAAGCAGGTAAACATACATATACAAATGAGTCCCAATCTTAAATTTCAAAAGGTAATGAAAACTTCTATAATCCACAAGCTCTCTATGTCCTTTAGAGCTAACCCAGGCAAAGCACTGGAGATCTCTTGCTTATGCCTCATAAACCTTGCCCCCCAGAGTCCAAGCACCATAGAGAATTAGTTCCTTCTGTTTAGGGGTTTTATCCTCCTCCTGCCATGTGATTTGAGCTGCAAACTCAGCTCAATAAAGTCTAAAGACTGAACAACTGATACCTATCCATGGGAATCTCTGGCTGGAGGAACACATGAACTCAGTCTGGGTCTGCAGGAGGAAGACAATGGACCAAGAGGTGATAGTAGGCTAGGATAAGAGCTGGCCTTTGGAGAGACATGGGAGCTCACGTGGGACTGACAGAAAAAGGAACGGAGACCGAGAGAGGAAATAAAGACGGTTCCTTCTGCAGCATGACTCAAGAAAGTCCTGGCCTGGCCTGTAGAGACTATGACATTAGCTTTGCTTCTCTGTGCCAACCTAGAGACTTCCCAACACTGTTCCCTGCTCTGTTTTGAAAAGGCTGCATGGTGTGGTGTCACTGCAAATACTTGTGGTGGCGCATTGACCTGTGATTAAGGCAAAAAGTGTCTGAACAGGAGTTGCTCTCAGCTGGACGTGGGCCTAGCTCAGTGTGAAACAGGAACACTGGAGCCCTGAGACTCCGTCTCTGAGGCATTGTGGCCTACCTATAAGGAAGAGTGGGACCCTGGAGGGTCTGGCACACTGAAGGGATTCCTCCAAGGGAATCCCTATGTTTAAAGGCTGGGGCATAGCGCAGATCCTGTGGATCCAGGATGGAAGCCTGCCTAGGTTTGCAAGAGCAGCTACAATGGATTCAACCTGTGGTTCTTGTTTTCTGTTTGCCTGTCTCCTGCATTGGCAAATAAGCCATTCTCCAGTCCAAACATACCAAACCCATATGGCAGGGAGGTCAAACTCATTGAGTGGAGGGCTGGATTTCACTTTGAATTATGATCTGGGGGTTGGGGCATATCTTTTGGACTCCGTGCTGCCCCACTGGGGTCAGTGAGCAAAGACAGAATGATGGATGTGAGAAGGGACGGATCACTCAATAATTGCCCAGTTCTATTCATTCTCTCTGGGGCACCTGGCATTGGCCACTGTGGGAAGACGGGGTACTGGGCTGGATGTACCATTGGTCTGACCCACTTGAGCCATTCTTATGTCCCTATGGCTTTTAATCTTGCTGTAGCAACTAATTTTTTGTATTACTCTGCCAAAGAGTCACATTCAGCATCAGTCAGTGAAAAATCTGCTCCCCTTTTGGTACACTGTTATTTCTGCCTTTCATCTCTCATGCTTCCCCATCTTCTTGTCTCTGATTCTCTCGTGTTTTAGTATCCCTCCTCCTTCTCCAGTCTACATCTCCTTCCCTGCAGCAACTCTCAGTTCCAACCTCCAGAGCGTTGCTCTGAATGCCTCTGGAAAGTTGCCTGCAGTGACTCGAGCGTGAATACTAATACTAAGAACCAGGGCACAAACCCCAAGTTGGTTGTGAATTCTATACCTAGATTTCATCAACCAATGATCTAGTGTAAACTCCTCAGGTTTTATAACAGCCTTGACGTGGAGTCACAGACAGTCCCCCTGGGTACCCCAGTCTGTCTTGCCACAATGCCACCCAGGAGAATATACCTTTGTGATAGATGTTCCCATACACCAAGAATCACAGCACTATTCAGGTCACTCCTGGTCCCAAAGGACCAGTCCCTTACCCCATGTCAATTGCACCTGAGATCTTACATCGAAGACAACACTTGTGGCCAATTCTATAGTAACCTAAGGATTTATTAAATAGGAAAAGGAAACGAGAGTTATTTACATGGTTAAAGCAGGTAAACATACATATACAAATGAGTCCCAATCTTAAATTTCAAAAGGTAATGAAAGCTTCTATAATCCACAAGCTCTCTATGTCCTTTAGAGCTAACCCAGGCAAAGCACTGGAGATCTCTTGCTTATGCCTCGTAAACCTTGCCCCCCAGAGTCCAAGCACCATAGAGAATTAGTTCCTTCTGTTAAGGGGTTTTATCCCCCTCCTGCCATGTGCTTTGAGTTGCAAACTCAGCTCAATAAAGTCTAAACACTAAACACATTCTTATAAGCCCAACATTTCTTTTAACAATGCTAATTTACAAGTGAGCCAGACGGATTCCAGCCATGTATCTGTCAGGGTTCCATTGAGGCAGGGGGGATCTTGGCATGACTTGGCACCTGGTCTGCCAGTGTCACAGCCTCCTCCATACCAACTGCTAAAAACGATCCTTCGTGGAGATTAAGGAGGTCAGGTGGATTCACTGTTCTCGTGAATGGTGGAATGCTGTACAGGGGTGAAGTAGGACAGAACCATGAGGGTATCCCTTCCTGAGCTCCACAGCAGTAGATGTATTCCCAGAGGCCTGGCCATCTTCATTGGTTTACACAAAGAGAAATATCCAGGTGTAATTGGTAAATTATGAAATGTTTAAGAATAGATTATACAAACAGTTTGAAGCGTAAGTTATTGGTCATTGGGGGTAGCAGGCAGAGTATGGGGGGATGTTAGTATTTTGGGGTTGGGCAGCAC